>CM038223.1:76949084-77569084 GCA_021442155.1 Cymbidium sinense
GGAAGCGAGCTAGATCGGTCGGATGACCTCCTCCATGTCCTTTGCCAGGGAAACCCTCCACTCCACCATAGCCTCCATGGCTAGCACCACCCTACCATACCAGAGTAGCATGCATATCCATGCTAGGTAGCTATGGTCCTACTCTTTTAGATAAGTTAAACAAACCTTATTCTTTTAAGAGGGAGGTAATCGAAAATCTTTAAGAATCTCTTAAAGAAACTTGATTTTAGCTACGAGCTAGAGAGGAGAAGTAGGCAAAGTCATGATCCAAACTTTTTGCCCTTACCATATGCTAGGCCACATTTTGGAGGATTGCTTCACATTCAAGGACTAGAACACAATTTCAAGACGGTGTTGTAGTTATCCCAAAGGAATACCTTGTGGAACAACCTTCCAGTTCCATTAGGATCCTTGGGATACAAGTGATCCTACCAAAACTAAAGAAGGTTGGGACATTTCTTTGTCTAAAACCTCTAAGAAAATAATTCAAAGATCAGAAGCTTTCCTTGCAGGTGCCTGAGTCAGCTCAAACCTCCAACACCAAGGAAGGTTTGCAAGTTGCCAGTGCCAACTCTAGGAAAGTGGGAGCTCAATAGCAGCAGTAGCATGTGTCGGCCCAGGATAGTCCCTTAGCACAACCACACATGTCGCCTCGACCATGTAGCTTCCATAATGACTTCTTCCATTTCAACTAGCTCTTCTATTTCTTCTACTAGTAGAACTCTTGTATCGGATAAGGGCATCAAATCCCTTACTCACTCACTCTACTTGACTTGTACTCAAATAATTCCAAGAAATTGAAGAATAAAGCTAGTTTGAATTACATGTCTCTTCGATGAGTTATCTTCTTCTATTCTAACGATAACTCTTCAAGTCTAACTATAACTATCTAATATTCCTCTTTAATTGAGTTGGACTTTCCAACTCTGAATACTATGGTTCACCTCTTGAGATAGACTTGGAATCATCCAATTCTGAGAGTCCCATAGGAGAAGCTATAGGTGAGCACAGTGGGTAGAACCTTCCACCACCTTTCCAAGAGATTACAAGTCAACCCATTGGTAGCAAGGTTCTACCTCCTGGGCAACACCTCAAGATGAGAGAAACAAGTCATTAGTCGAAGATCGAGAAGCCCTTCCACAAGATGCTCCACCCTTGGATATGCTTGTGGAAGACCAGCCGAAGGTGGACTACAATGTCCTTTCTCATCTAAGAAAGTTTCCATCTAAGCTAAGCATATATGATGCCCTCATCTTATCCAAAGAGATGAGGGAATCACTAATCAAGGCCCTCCTTGATCCTGAAATATGCTTAGCTCAGCTGACCACTATAAGTGAGGAAGCACATTATGCAAAAGAAGCCCAAGGGATCACCTTCACAGATGAAGACCTTCACTTGGAGCACAACCCTCTATACATCACAACATGGATAGTTCGACTTCCGTTTCTGGATTTAGGTGCATCGGTGAACATTATGAGTCTAAAGACCCTATTTGAAGATTGACATCTACACTCGAGGAGATGGGATGATATCAGAAGATTCAATGATCAAGGTTTAGGTTCTATAGTGTTACCTTGGAGATGGCGGCCAAGTTCTACATCATTGATTCATTCACACTTTGTTTGGTAGGCCTTGGATACATCAAACAAGATCATTCCATCCTCCCTCATCATCATGCAAGTTCAAAAGATGGAAATTGTCAACGGTGGATGAAAAGTGATTTTCAATTTGAGAGGTTGAGATTTATAAGGATGTGACCTACTATCTTCCTCAACACACCCTTTTTCATGAACTTGGACAAAATAAAATGAAGCAAAAGAAAAGATAAAAGGAAATGAAAAAAAATTAAAGGTCTAAGTGAAGAAGAAATGGGAATTTAAGAAGAAATAGATCAGCATATCACATTCCACCCATAGTTCATTCCATCATATGGACATGTGGGTAGGATGGATCAACCTCCAGTGCACAGAGGCAAAAAATAGAGGCAGCCAGAGGTGGGAGACCCCTAGGCCTTTCACCAATAGAGGTCGTGTTCCAGGTCATAAGAGTACCCCTACTATTCTCATAGACTTGGAATCCAGCTCGGAGGATGAGTCTAATGTGATTAGTATACCAGCCAACCCCTCTCAACGGGTTCCATTGGAGGTGACTTTTGATCCAGGTAGAGATGAAGACTAGGCCTCCAAGCAAAGCAAAGTATTCAAATCTGGTTTATGTGAAGGCAGTAGTTGGGAACCTTAGCTCTAACCTCACTCAAATCTCAGAAAGTTGAAGGTTTAGTAGTTAAGAAAGTCCCTAAGTCTTCCAAAGGACATGAAGCGTAAGAAGTTCTTTTGGGATCATCCTCCAAGCTAAGTTGATGTAGACTTGAGGAAGATACTTTTAAAGAATTAATGGAATTACCTTTTGACTTTTACTTACCTTGTGTTCAAAATCTTATATAGAAAAAGGTTTAGTTCCTCACACATGGTCCAAGCATAGGTTACTTCAAAAGCTATGGAAACAATATAGTAGGAAGCACAATCAAGAGCAAGACTAGGATTTGTGTGGGTCCAATGATGAAAAGATTATTTAGTTGTTACCAACCATTTAATCATAGTTTCTTGTCACACATCCCCAACTCTTATGAGAATGTGTGTTTAGAAACTTAGATGATCTCCAAGTCAAAGAGGCACCACCGAATTTGAAGAAGGAGATTCATTCAACAAACAAGCTTAAAAGAAATCAACTGATAAGAAAATCCTCGCCAACATACATCGTTCATTCAATGAAGAAGAAACCTATGACTTAGTTAGGCTATTGACTGAGTTTAAAGACTACTTTGCTTAGAGTTATGAAGAGATGTCCGGGTTATCTTTTGACATAGTAGTCCACAAGCTAGCAATAAAACCTAATGTTACCCCTATTAAGCAAGCTCCTAGACACATGCGATTAGAAATTGAACAATCATTTCTAAGTCAAGAAATTGATCATGTTGTTTCATCGGGAAGAAAAATATCCTACCGTTAGCTAGTGTCATCCTTAAGAAGAAGAATGACCAAATTCATATTTGCCAATTTTAGGGACTTAAGGCATGTCCTAAGGATGAGTTTCTCTTCCTATACTAGTTAATGGTGGACATTGCCTCATCTCATGCGCCTTCTCTTTCATGGATGGGTCATCCGCTATAACCATATCAAGATGTCTCAAGATGAAAGAAACACTACTTTTCAAACCCCGATCAAAATCTTATTATAGGGTCATGCCTTTTGGCCTTAAAATGTCGATACTACATAAACGCCATGACTCGTGATCTTCATCCATCATCGTTGAGCTACATTGATGATCTAGTAGTCAAAAGAGAAAAGGAAGACCATCTCTTTGACTTGAGAGTAGTTTTGAATGGTTAAGATAATATAACCTGAATCTCCTTTTGTGAGTCCCTTGAAAATTCCTTGGGTTTGTTGTTCAACATCGTGGAATAGAAATAGATCCTAAATATCAAAGCTATCTTAGAAATGCCACCTAAGAGTTTAACTCAACTGATCCTTTCAAGGATGGTGAAGTATTTAAGATGCTTTATCTCAAACTTATCGTGAGATGCAAACCTTTCTGACTTGTCAAAAGGATGCCAAGTTCAAGTGGGATGATAAGTGCAAAGATGCCAAGACATTAAAGAATACTTGGTGAAGCTTCAATTTCAGCACCTTTCTAGGTAGTATGATCCTTACACTACTGCATTGGATGACACTCTTGATGCTCTATTGGCCCAAGCCAACGATAGGGAAGGAAACACTCTACTACCTCATCCATTTGATCCTTAAAGTAAAACTATCCACCTATTGAGAAACATTGCCTAGCTTTGATCTTTGCATCTCAGAAGCTATGGCACTACATGCTTTCTCATAAGGTGAACTTGATCTCAAGAACCAATCCACTGCAGTATCTCATGAAATGACCAATGCTTTCCAGACATTTTGCTCGTTGGTCCATGATACTCTCACAGTTCGATATCATATTTGTACCCCTCTGTGTGATAAAAGGCTAGGCACTAGCAAATTTCTTAGCAACACACCCACGTCCTACTGATTCTCCGCTTAGTGATAATCTCTCTGATGAACAAATCATGAACTTAGGAGAGGCTGGCAACTGCTGATAGGAGATGTATTTTAATGGTACTATTCTTTTCATAAAAGTGAAGCACCATGATTTATTCTCTTAGGAAAGGTAGGGGTAAGAATAGTTCTCCTAACTCCAAACTATGATGTGATGAGATTCTCATACTATCTTTCCAACCCTACTCCAACAACTAAGCTAAGTATGAGGCTTTGACTGTCAATCCAGAGTTAGCCATCATTATCAGTGTAAAGAGCATCAACATCTTTGGGGATTCTCAGTTGGTCATCAACCAGATTATTAGGTTCTACCAGGTTCTCAAACCCAAGCTTCATCATTACTACGAGTATACCATGAAGTTGTTGGCCCATATTCTCGAAGTCACCATCTACAAGGTTCCTAGAGAATGTAGTAAGATGCCTTGGCCAAACTTAAGATGAGTCCAAGAAAATGGTCCAAAATAGACAAGTCCATCCCTTATTGATGTCAACTCATCGAGACTTTCTGAAGGGGAGGTTGTCATTGCCAAAATGGACAAGGAGCTAGATTGGAGGCAACCGCTCATAGATTACTTGAACACACAAACTACCTCAAGAAAATTCAAGCCCATCTATTGAAAAAAGAGCTCTCCTATATGCTCTTGTTGATGGCACCTCATATCCCTTTGACCATATATGGTTACGTTGTTTAGACAAACACAAACCCCATGGAATTATATCCGAGGTACACTCTTTATGCATCAATCTGTCCAAGATGAAGATGAAGATCAAAAGACTTGGATATACTACCCTTCTATGATCACATATGTAGGAGATTCCATTAGTGTCGTATGGTGGTCCTCCACCAACCACCCAACATTCTACACCCTACATTGGCTTCATGGCCATTTGAGTGTTGGGGTATCGACATTGTAGGTTCGATCGATCCTCCTTCTTCCAAGGGGCATCAATTCATCTTAGCTACTACCGACTACTTTTCCAAGTGGGGAAGCCATCCCACTCAGAGAGGTCATACCTCACCATGTGCTTTAGTTTTTTAGGAACCATATTATATATAGGTTCGAGGTGCCTCGATAAATTATATCTGATAATGGTACTGCATTCAAAAGCATGAAGATCAACAGCTTTGCCAAAAGACACATTATAGATTAGAGATACTCCACCATCTACTACCATAGAGTAAATTCCTTAGTTGAAGCATTCAACAAAACTCTCATCCAGATATTGAAAAAGACACTTGATGACAACAAACGATAGTAGAATGAGAAGTTGGTTGAAGCCTTGTGGGCCTGTCGCAACACATACTGAACTCCAACTCAGTCTACCCCATTTTCCTTAGTGTATGGATTTGAAGCCATTCTTCTTTTGGAAGTTCAACTCCCATCACTAAGGATAGCATTGGGTGACAAGATCACTATAGAGAAGAATGCAAAGTTATGGTTAGAAGAGCTCAAAGGTTTGGAGGAGAGTCACCTACGGGCATGCCAAAACCTCGAGTTGTATAAAGCCAAAATGATTCAAGCTCACAACAAGTCGGTTCCCCCAGGTCTTTTCTGAGTAAGAGAACTTGTGTTAGTCAAGGAGACCAATTATTTATCAAAAAATGGGAGGCAAGTTTGAACCCACTTGGGAAGGCCCTATGTCATAGAGAGAGGCCTACCAAGGAGGATCTTATCGCCTTATTGATTGTAAAGGGGAACACTATGCTTCCAATTAATGGGCTCTATCTAAAGAAATATTACCCATGAAATTAAACTTGTTTGAAAATAATCATTAATAAAAAGAACAAAATCAGATTCCATTCATCAAATCTTCTCTTATTTCAAGTGTTGTTTACTTATCTTACGAATCCGTGAAGTGTTTAAGGTAGGTGTTAGAGTCCCCAGTGGAATCCTATCCCTCTTTCACAACCCAAAGACAATCTACCGATGCTATTAGAATAGGTGTAAGAGAACCTGAGAAGCATCCTATTTTGATTAGCATAACTAAGATAGGTGTGAGAGAACCCAAGCGTCATCTTTTCTTAGTGGGAATCCTTGTTTCCATCCATGGTATCATTCCATAATTCTTTAGCATATTTTAAGGTAGGTGTTAGAGTCCCCCAGAGGCATCCTATTCCTTTTAACACATGCACAAAATAAACACAAATCATTTATCTTGAGCTATTTTAATGTGTGAGCAAGCCCCCTATGGCACTCACTTATCAGCTGCTCTAGGTCGGATCTACATGCTACCTCGCTAGTATGTCACCCCAATGGTCACTTGTTGGAGGATGTGAGTCCTCGAGCTTTCTTCCTAACTTGACCATTGCAAATTAATGAGTGCCTTGTTAGTATGGTAGTCTTCACTACCTAGCCAGTAAGCTACCTTATGTTGACTTTGTTAAAGAAGATTCGAGTCCCCATGCTTTCTTCTTGAACTAGCCATCATGTTCTAACTAGGTTGAGTATATTTGAGGCTTAAGATTAGTCTCCTAGAGGCTCCTTTCCTCTTGACTACTTTTGAGCTGATATAAGTCTCCCAATGGCATTCACTCAGCAGTCATCCTAGGTTAGATAGCACCTGTCGAACCAAAGATAGACTATCCCAGTATTCAGTTCTATTGTAGGAGGATATGAGTTCCTAAGCTTTTTTCTTAGGCTGATTGTTGCAAATCGACGAGCACCTTAGGTTGCTGACAGTGACTCACCCAGTGATCTTGGTAGATATGAGTCCCCATGATTTCTCCTTGAGTTGGACACCGAATACCTATTGGATATATGACTAACCATGTCATCTTCTTTAAGGTGTTGGATTAAGCCCTTACCAGCCCGATCCTCTATGGGAACTCTATTTGGATCAAGTTCTTTGTGATCCCATTTAGACACTACCTAAGTTACTTTTAGATTGGACAATTTCCCTTTCCTAGTAGCCACCGCTGTGGTTGAAGAATTTGTTTAGCAGATGCGCAGATTCTCCCTTAGTTCAATAAATCTGAGATAGGTCTAGGCTGATATAAGCTCCTTCTCAGTTTGATCCCTCGCAAATTAATAGGGTCCATGATACACAAACTAAAATAAACTAAAACAAAATAAACAAAATTAATTTACTTATGGATTAAAAATTCAATCTCCTAAAGGCCTCCTTTTCCCAAGTATCCTATCTAGATGAGAACTCCTATAGAATTGCGACTACCGAGTTGAGATAAATCCTCTACTCACTCAGAAGTCGTAGGGAGTTCAATCTTTCCACAAGCAAGTTACCCCGACAATCATTTTACTTTAGAAAATGTAAGACTATGATGCATTCTTTCTAGCATGATTATCGCAAACCCATCGGTAGCCCTAGGCTGGGTTCAATTTATTGTCAAAAGCAACCAATCACCCCAGTGGTCTTTTCTAATGGAAGATGTGAGTCCCCGAGCTTTCTTCCCTATAATTGATCATTGTAAACTGAAAGACACTCATTTGGTTGGATAGTTCTCCCATCGGTAAGCTACTTTGGTTCAAGAATGAGATAGGTCAGCTTCTATAAACTCCTTCTATGTGTGATCCATCACAAACCAACATAATCCATCAAAATAAATTAAAAATGAAATCAATTTTGACTATCCTTGAGCTAATTTAAGTCCCCCAGTGGCATTCACTCAATAGTCAGCCCTAGGTCAGGTCCAATTTGTTGCCCAAAGCAACCAATCACCCCAGTGGTTCCTTGTTTCTAGAAGATGTGAGTCCCCGTGCTTTCTTCTTAAGACTTGACCATTGTATACCAAAAGGTAGCTCCCTTTTGTTGGATAGTTCTCATTGTTTTGTAGACTACTCTGAATTGGTAAATCTAGTTAGTCTAGGCCCTCTACCAATGCATCACAAACTATGGGATCCATCATAATCAAAATAAACAAATCTAAAAATGAAATCAATTTTGACTATCTTTGAGTTGATCTAAGTCTCCCAGTGGAATTCACTTAATAGTCAGCCCTAGGTTGGGTTCAATTTGTTATCTTATCAATAGATTACCCCAGCGACTGTTCTCTACTTTGGAGGATGTAAGTCTACTATATTTTTTCCTAGTATAGCTGCTACATACCAAAAGGCATCCCTTTGTTTGGCTAGTCCCACTATGTGTTTAGTAGACAACCCCTTTGGATTGATAAATCTGAATTAGGTTTTAGCCTCCGTGGCTCCTATTCAGTATAACCCATTGCAAACCAAGGGTTCATCTAAAAATTTAAACCCAACAAAAATTAAAACAAATTCAACCCTCTTCCCTAGTGGAACAAATCAAATCTTTTTCTCCTCAGTGAGAATCAAATGAAACCTTTCATCTCCTTATAGATGACTTGAACCTGCTTCCCTATTGGAAGGGTTCACACTCTATCCCTTAGTGGATTCTTCTCTCTCTCTTATGTCTTGGACATAAGTAGAGCCACATTGCACTAAGCTTTGGATTCTTTCTTTTCCTTGGGTTAAGGATAGATTGTTTATGTTAGTGCTTGTGATCTCTCAGTGTTGTTGATCATTTCAATCAACACTAATACATGCGGTGTTCCTTATCATTCACACCACACCTATTGGGCACCCTTTGTTAACTTCATTTTTGGGATGAGCTCTCAACTCCTCCATCTTAGACATAGGACTTCTCTTAGACTCTAAGAGTTTCTTAGTCTTAAGACACATCTAGTGATTAGGAGGACACTCAACCTTGCCTTAGAAGACTTAGAAGAGTTAGCCATACGAATAGGTCATGCCTTAGGGGTATTAGGAAAATTTCATGCTCTTAACTTAAACCATTCCTCACTTTCCTTCCTTCAAGTCAAACTCCAAACCAATTCTATTTTGATTTTTCTCCAAACTCAAATCAACTCCATATGATTGAAATCCATGACTGAAATCTATGATTGAAATCCATGATCAAAATCCATCAAAAATTTTTAAGTCCAAATTTTGCCTAAGTCCTTAACCTTCTTTTAAGGACTTAATCAAAATCATGATTCAAACCTATTCAAATCTTTCAGATTTTCTCATAATCCATTTATATTCTCATTTATGTTCATATATATATAAATGAAATATAAATTCAAATCAATCACGCTAAACTCAAAATTTCAACTCAATTCATGAAATTTTCTAAAGTCAATCCATTAATGGACTTAGCCTAAACCTTGATCAAACCTATTCAAACCCTTGGGATTTTCTCAAAAACTATTTATATTCTCATTTATATTCACATATATAAATGAGATATAAATATAAATTAAAAATTAAATTATAATTTAAAATTCCCTTAAATCCTTTAAATTCTCTTTAATGGATTTAACCTAAATCTTCATCAAACCATTTCAAAGTCATGATATTTTCTTAAAACTTATTTATATTCTCATTTATATTCATATATATAAATGAAATATAAATATAAATCAATCAAACCAAAGGCAAAAATTAAATTTTAACTTAAAAATTTCTTTAAATCCTTTAAATTCCCTTTAATGGATTTAACATAAATCATGATTAAACCACCTCAAATCCTTGAAATTTTCTCATGATCCATCCATATTCTCATTTATATTCGCATATATGAATGAAATTTAAATTCAAACAATCAAAATCTATTTCAAAAATCAAACTCAAATCCATTCAAAATCCAATCTAAGCCTTTCAAGTCAAAATCATGAACTTAGCCAAATCACTTTCAAATCAAGCCAAACCCTTGATTTTATCTCATGATTCAATCAACCCTACAATCATGAGCTCATATATAAATCCAAACTTCAATCATTCAATCAAAACCCAAATTAAAAATCAAACCCAAAACCCTTTCATATTCTTCCATTGAATAAGAAATTTTCAAATGGATCAAAACCCATTTCACTTCAAACCACTTGTAATTGGATTTATATTTCAATCATAAGTCCATATATAAGATCAACCAACTTTAAATCAAGCTTTGACCAAGCCATTTGACCCACTTAGGCTCACTTGACCCAAAGTTACCTAAAGTACCCTTATGAGCCAACTTCTGATCCTAACCAAATTGGATTGAACCAAACTCATATATCCCTCTCATCATGATTAACAATCATCATGGGATGATCAATCAATCAAATTAGGTCAAACCAAGTCAAACCAAGTCAAACTAAAGGATTGACCAAGTCAACACCTAATCTAAAATGAAACCTAACATGACCAAAATCCACTATAGGCCAAATTGATTGAAACCATTGATCTAAGTTCACTCATGACCTATGTTCAAGCTTGACCAAGCCAACATTTGAGCCTAACCTAGACCAATTGGCCCACTTGACCCAAGTGGACCCATTTTGACCTAAAGGGCCAAAATGTGTCAAAACTTGATCTAAGTCAAATTGATAGAAACCAATGGGTCAAGTCCATGCCAAATCACTTATGGAACTTGACTAGAGCCTCAATTGTCCAACTAGACCCAACCTAGCCCAATTAAATTTAGACCTAAAGGGGTCATGTTGAGCCAAAATTGAACTTAACCCAAATTGATTGGAAACAAAGATACCAATCCACTCCATATGACTAACCTAACCTAAACCTACCCTTGACCTCAAATAGGTCAAATGGGTCAAATAGGTCAACTTGACCCATTTGACCTAAATGAAGTCATATGAGCCAAATTCAAAACTAATCCAAATTGAACGAAACCAAAGTACCAAAATATTTCAAATGGTCATATGAACTTATCCCAACCCTTGGTTTGACCCAATTTGACCTATTGGACAACTTGACCCAAGTTGACCCATTTTGACCTAAATGGGTTAACATGAGCCAAACCCTACCAAATGAATTCTAAATCTTTTGAAACTTGGCCAAACCTAGTTTCTCCACATACCCAACATGTCCAAAGTAGAAAAATAGTAAAATGACCATCCTACGCCTAGACCATAGAACAATTTTGGCAACCATGGTAATTTGGTCATACCCTCTTCACATTTACTTGAGGCTTTCCTAAAAGCTCAGGGGACTTAGTGATGAGTGGTGCACCCAACCCAATGGGTTTGGGCCCATTTAGTCCCTAGACCAAACCCCACCCATGGGTTAAATTTTCAAACTCCCTCTCAAGCTCAAATTCAAGCACATGGGAGGTTGAAATCACTCCTTGGCTCAAACTAACCATGTGCACATCAACTGATCAAACAACCCTCATGATCAATTGATCAAAATGGCATGTCCATGCCATGATCCTTCAAGGGGAGATATACTCCCTAATTCACTTTGTTTTCATTCACTCAATCATTGAAGGATATGGAGCCATGGAGATTGATCTTAAGCCCTAGAGCTCTTCCCATTTTCCTTTTCTTGCAATAGTAAAATATGGGAGGTAGGTGATCCAACTTCTTCCACACTTCATTTCTTCTAATGCTCTGCACTTCATCTAGAGCTCGAGTGCACCCATGCTTCTATTGAGTTCTGAGCAAGGAAGAGTCCAATTAGATCAAAGTGAAGCTCAAAGAGGAGTTGGTCATAGATCCACTCAACCTCAAGTGCTCATACTCTCAATTCTTCAACTATGAAGCTTCGGAATCCGTGAGATGATGATTTTAGACCATTAAACTGTGTGGTGTGGAGCTTTATGAAAAAAATTTTCCCCATCGATTTTTGATCGTTGGATTTTCCTCTTTTAGATGGTTGAATTTAGTTTGATCATCGAGCTTGGATCTTCCTGATCATGGAAGGTCTTTGTTGATCAAGGGAAGAACTTTGATCTCACCATCCATTTTAGATAAGATTATCAACACGTTTAGATATCCATTTACCCTTTTTAAAATGTTGGGAGATTCTTAGCCATCCAATCTTTGATCGGACGAGGAGGATTGCGCGCCCTTACTGTGATGATAGCTTAAGTGACCCCCTCATGGTGTGATGCATGTAAAGTGCAGATCCGCAATCATGCGGAGGGGATTACTTAGGATTAGTTAAAAATGCTTTGTTAATTTCTAACTAATTCATGAACCTTCCAAACTTTATAACTCCTTATAGAAAATTTAAAAAAATATGAAATAAAATTTTATGGATAGATAATTAAGTCTAGAACATTTTAAAATTAATTTTGATGGGTTTTGAATTATAATTTTCTCTGAATTTAGGTTTTATTAAAAATCATATTTTGCTAATCACTCTTTAATTAGGATTAATCTTGGGTGTTTTAGGGGATGACACCTCCCCTAATTTTCTTGGATTTATTGAATAATTGATACATTTCCTTAATTACCCTTCTTATGTAATTAAGCATAGGGTATGATTAGTGGTTTTACCATATGATTAGGGTTGATTAAGATCCAAGTAAGAGGTCTATGGAATAATTTTGGGGCATTTCCTCGCTATTCCCTAAACCCCTTTTCTCTCCTTAATCCCTTAATTTAATTCATTAATTATCCCATTAATCAATTTCAAAAAATTCTAAGTAGTTCCATAACTTAATTAATCTACTTTTGGTAGATTCTTAGGTGTTAATAACCTAAGTTCAATTAAGAAAATCAAAACACCATTCATAAGTGTGAAAGGATGTTTTGAAATTACTTAAGCTAAACCCCTTAGCTTAATTAACTTTAATTGAGCCAAATTGCATTAGCCTTTCATTATTAGGTGCATTGCAAATTTAAATTCCTTGTGAGTTTTATGTCATCTCATTGGCTCATAATTATCTTAAAGTGGTCTGGTGTAAGGGTTAATTACTTAATTCATACCTTAACCTAATCAATGCTTAAAATGATTTAATTATCTAAAATTATAAAAAATATCAAACGTGGGAATAAACTCATCTCACCTTTTCAAAATTAAATCAAACTTTAAACTAAACAAAAATTACTTTGAAATTTATTTTGATTTATTCTAAAATTTCTTATCCTATAAGAATGTCTTTAAGATTTAAGTGAAGTGAATTTGTTTACATACTTTCATTGCTTTGGATCTTTCCCCAACATGTTAAGTTGAATGCCATGTGATTTCATGCATTCATAGTTTTGAAAATCAAATTTTAAAATTAAATTATTTACTTTATGTAAAATTTGCATGTGTTGGCTAAAGTAGAAATATGAATGGCTATTATCACTACTAAATCCAAATTATTTTCAAAACATATAAATCCAATACCAAATCTGAAAGTTTTCTACTTATAGTTTAATTATAGGCTTGCATGTGATAGATTATAAAGTCATATTTAGTATATGTTTCCTTTTTTTATTATGTTAGCAAAGTTTTGAATAGGAGTTGGTAAGATGTAGGGTTCATTTGAAAAGAACCCAACACTTACTTAATTATATACCCTATTCATCTCTATGCTATCACCTAAGAAGGGTTGAGTGTACTTGCATACATAAATTCCCTAAACAAAAATGAACCCATTAAATAATTTTTGCATTATCCTTTTCCATTTCATTTCTTTTATATATATTTTTGTTTTAAGTAAAGTGGTATATTAGTCTGGATAACCCCGAGGTTGTGAGGCTTTAAGTAGCTCTAAGTAGATATTATACCTTATACCTCTGGTTAACAATGGCACTGTGCTCACTTATGCCTTTTCATATGTGCATGTGAAAATTTGGATAAGGAAACTTTCTGCTTAAGAAAAATCATGAATATCCAACTTCTAAATTTTCTTCAATGGATTACTTAGCATGCATCATAAAGTGTGTTAATACTCATTTGCATGTATATATGCTTAGGGTCCATCCATATGCATGTTATATATGTTGGGAAAGAAATGAAGTAATGTGTATGTGAATTTTGATTCATTTTATTTAATCTTAAAATACTTTCTTTTGAATAAGTTTGTTTAGGTTTATCTAAACATAGGATTTATTAAAAAGATGTAATCAAAACATTCACCTAAATAAAAAATTAAAATGTGAACTACTTTAGAAATTTAGAAGGAAAGAAATCTTCTCTTCTCTCTTATAACTTAGTAATTAATTAGGATTCACTTAAACCAAATCAAACATGAAATAAAATAACCCAACTTAAACAACTTAAATGAATCCATCCTCTCTAAGTTGAATGTTCTTCACACTTAGAAAATTTAAACCCAAAGCCAGCTAAGCATACCACACAAGCCTTCAAAGCACACATTAGCCTAAGTCACCTTCTAGGTTAGGTACATGGTTTGATGTTTGTTTTATTTTGATGTATATGTTTTAAACTAGATGTTAGGGTGTATGCTCATAGAATGAATGGTACGTTAGTCTAACTATTATTTTTTTGCAGGGGATTGTGCTTAAGGGGCGCTATCATAAATAAAAATATAAATACTTTTACTTGGATGTGCTTTATACCCCTAAGCATAATCCATAGGCCAGGTCGACTTAGTCTCCCATGTGTGGGGTGATAAGTCCAACATACATGCTTGGAATTTGTGTGGCTTATTTTAGCTAACCATTATTTTTCAGGTGTTAGTTAGATTTTCACTTTTCCTTTTTATGTAAAATTTTGTATAATTAGGATTTTGGAACAATTATTATAGGGATTAGGATGAACATTGGTCATAAGATCCTATCTTATACACCATGTGAAGCCTTGGTGCATCCACCTTCCAACCATCCAAAAGAAGGAACCAAAGAAGAAAGTAGAAAAGAAGAAAGAAGAAAGAAGAATAAAGCTTGAAGACCCCCATAACAATGAATTCCTTTGCTTAATTGTAATTTAATTCATTTATAATTTGAGTTGTATAATGGTAGAGCTTGGCTACCCACATTTGATATTTTTGGATTTGTGCGGTGGTTCCCGACCACAACGGCCATTTATTCTGTTTGTGATTAGGTTTATAAATTGGTTGATGATTTGTTTAGCTTTTGCATTAAATGGCATGCTTTTCCTAGCTTCTTCCTTACTTTATGTATGGCCTGGATGTGGATTAGACTTTTGAGAGAAAAATAAATATTTTACCCAACTTAACAACTCAAATTAAAAATAAAGAAACTCATAACCTCACCTAAAGCTTAGGTTTAAAATCAAGATAAAAGAATTAGCAACCCCTTAGTTGGATGAGCATTTCTTTTGTAATATCATGCAAACATCTTATTTCACTCTTGATTGGGGCTTCCACCTTGCTAGAGAAACTTGGCTTGACCTTTGAGAGCCATGGTGGAAACTCACCTCCTCCCTTCTTGCTAATTTTGGCCAATAATCTTCATTCTCATGCATTAGTCATATGAATCCTATTAGCCTAAGTCAAAAATAATTGTCCGAAATGAAAATAAAATGAAATTTGAAATGCATTAGATTAGGTCATTTGAAGCATGTCCTTTACATGATCTAGTCTTTTTATGGAGTGAGTTTAAGGACTTAGCCTCTTTCTAAATAAATAACACCCTAGCTATCTTGCATAAGCATAAAGTCTTGCCTACATATATTTAAAATTGTAGGAGAAGTTAGTTGGCGGCCACCCCTAGGCGATTGTAAGTCCAAGCTATCGGGTTGTTTGTCCTCTCTTATGGAGGAAAACCAATTACCCATTTTTGCCTTAGGTTTAGGTTGTGCTTCTGGCCCTCACTGAAGTTCCCTAGATTTAGGTTCTAATGTTGCTTCTCCCCTTTGTGGGTTAGAAGTTTAATACCTCAACTCTTAGGCATTTCCTTAATCTTGTGTTAAGGTATCTTAAGTCCTAATTTTCTTATGAAAATGTAACTCAAACACACTAAATCAATTTCAAAAATGTAAAGCCCAACTATAAGATAGTTTGAGATGATCGCTAGGTTTCCTAGCATCGTGGGCATCTCCTACTTATCTCCCATTTTGGCTTCGATAGTAACTCTCTCTTTTGATCAATCCCATTTGATCTTCAAACATAAATTAATCGATTGATAGTCTTTCCTATTGAAATCTTCAAAGGCAATGATCATTTACATTAATCGAGAGTTTTTCTAAAGAATCCCCATTCCTTAGGATGTAATTAACTATGAGGGCTTGCCCTTGTAGAGAACTTAATGAACCTGATTTAAAATAAAACCTACTTTACTTTTCCATGTAAAGTAGGGGAAGAATCTCTAGTACATATTCAGACCCATCATCCTTAGGAGTCCTTATTGAGGTGATTAGGTCTATTAAAGGGTAATAACTTCCGTCTTTCGAGATATTGCACTATTTCTTTGATGACAAACTCGATCACCTGATTAAGTACATCTGCGAATCTACATGGAATCCTTGAAATACAAATTTTTGTAAGGTCTCTTCTTTCTTTTCTCCCCACAGATTTGAAAGGCGACTCCCTTATGAAAATTTAAACCAACAATCCATTTAGATGAAGTCAGTCATGATAGTATTATCGATTTAACAACCCACCATGAAAAGGCACTCATCTATTTGTCTTAAATCAAGAAAGAAACTAATACTTATATCTCTAATGTACCACTTGGGTGATTTATAAACATCAACCCATACCCAATGAGTGAGTGTCATAGGGGGCATTATCTCACATCAAAGTAGCCCGTGATGAAAGATATGTGTTTGTGTGATATTTGTGTTTATGTTGTGCTGATGAAGGATAAGATGATGCTTAGGTTCTCTTACACATACCCTAAACACACTAAAGAATGGATGAAATGCCCACACAATGTGACTAAGGAAGGATCTTTCTTACACCTAACTTAATTATTCTAGTCAAAATAAAATAGGATGCTTCTCTTACATATCATCAATAACATCAAGAATTGTATGTAGTTTGTGTTTGTGTTATGGAAGAAGGAATAGGATGCCTCTTAGGTTCTCTTACACCTAACTTAGTTGTACTAGTCAAAGTAAGATGCCTCTTGAGTTCTCTTACACCTATCCTAATAGCACTGAAGAATTGTGTGTAGTTTATGTTTGTGTTGTGGAAGAAGGAATATATTGCCGCTTGGGTTTTCTTACACCTACCCTAAACACATAAAAAAATGGATGAAATGGCACCATAGGGGCAATGTGACTCCACCAAGAAAGGATGTCGCTTGGGTTCTCTTACACTTAACTTAGTTGTGCTAATCAAAATAGGATGCCACTTTGGTTCTCATACACCTATCTTAACATAGGAGAATTATGTGTAGTTTGTGTTTGTGTTGATGGAGGATATGATGCGGCTTGGGTTCTCTTACACTATCCTAAACACATCGTGGCAGATTCGAAAATAAGCAAATAATGCTTCAAATGAAGAGAAGATTTGAGGAATGGAAAGATAGAATTTTTTATTGATAATAATTATTTTTAAACATTGCTTTAAGGATAATATTTTTTTAAATAAAGATCGTTGATTGAAAGCATCAGGCCCTCCTTTATGGTTGATCAACTAATATGAGTCTCTTTGGTAGGCCTTTTTTATGACAAAAGGGCCTTCCCAATGGGTTCAAACTTGCCTCTCATCTTAGATGAGCAACAATTGGTCTCCTTAGAAGTAAAATAAGCTCTCCTACTTGAAAAGCTCTATGACGGACCAACTTATTATGAGCTTGAATCATTTTTGCTTTATACAACTCGAGGTTCTGGCATGCCCGTAGGCTTCTCTCTTCCAAACCTTCGAGTTCTTCTAATCATAACTTCACATTCTCTATTATTATCTTGGTACCCATAGTTATCCTTAGTGTTGGGAGTTGGACTTCTAATGGTAGAACAGCTTCGGACCCATACACTAAGAAAAAAGGAGTAGACTGAGTTGGAGTTCTGTATATGACATGATATGCCCATAAGGCTTGAACTAACTGCTCATGCTACTATTGTTTATTATCGCCAAGTATTTTATTAGTATTTGGATGATAATTTTGTTGAAGCCTGCTATGAAACCATTTGCCCTCAGGTAGTAGATGGTAAAGTATCTCCAATCTATGCTATGTCTCTGGATGAAACTATTGATCTTGATGCTCCTGAATGCAATATCACTATCGGATATAATTCATCGAGGAACCCTGAACCTATATATGATATGGTTCTTAAAAAACTGGAGCACATGTTGAGTTATGACCTCTCTGAGTGGAATCACCTCTGCCCACTTGGAAAAGTAGTCAGTTGTAGCTAAGATGAATTGATGACCATTAGAATAAGGAGGATCAATCAGACCCATTATGTCGATACCCCAATACTCGAATGGCCATGAGGGAAATGTTGGATGTAGAATGTTGGGTGGTTGATATAAGACCACACGTGCACTTGACATAGGTGGCATCATCTAGCTATGTCCATGCAATCTATAATCATCGACGGTTAATAGTATCCTAGTCTCTTGATCTTGGCTTTCATCTTTAGACTGGATTCATGAGCTCTACATAGACATGAGTGTACCTCGATCATGATCTTATGGGCTTCATGTTTGTCAAAATATCTTAACCACATATCATCGAAGGATCATCGACATAGGTGCCATCCACGAGAGCGGGAAAGGGTTCTCTACTTCACCTGATGTGATAACGACTTCTCTTGAGGTTGTTGGCCTACATTTAGGTAATCCATGAATGGTTGCATCCAATCTGACTCATCATCCTTTTTGGCATAACCTCCCCTTCAAGAGAGTATTTCTCGATGAGTTCAGTATCGATAAGGGATTGAACTTGTTTATTTTAGACCCTTATCGATATGGACTCTTCTTTTGGACATGCCAACTCCTTGGCAAGTTTGGCTAAAGTATTTGCTATGGAATTTTCTCCTCAAGGAATCTTATAAATGGTAACCTCTAGGATTTGGGCCAATAACTCTATAGTATACTTATGGTAGTGATGGAGCTTAGACTTTAGAACCTTGTAGGGCCTAACGATTTGGCTGATGACTAATTAGGAATCTCTAAAGATGTTGATGTTCTAGATGCTTAGAGTAATGGCTAAATCCAATCAAGCCTCATATTCAACGGTTGTAAAAGATTTAAAGTGATATGAGAATCTTATCACATTACGGTCCAAAGTTAAAAGAACTATTCCTACCCCTGCTTTTCTTGGGATTGTTGATTTTGATTCTTCTCCTCTTTGAGAGGAAGCCAGACTATCAAAGTACATCTCCCAATGGTGAATGCTAGTGTCCTCTAAGTTCATGATTTATTCATCGGGGAGGTCATCACTAAGCGAGGATTCAGCAGAGAAGTGGGTGTGCTATTATGAAATTTATAGTGCATGTCCTTTCACCACACAGAGGGGTACAAAAGTAACATCAAGCTACGATAAAATCATAGATCAATGTGGAAACCATCCGGATAGTGTCGATGTAATGAAATATTACAGTGTATTGATCTAGAGAGTTCACCTTTTGAGAAATCATGTAATGCCGTAGCATTTGGGATGAAAAGATTAAAGCTTTGCAGTGCTTCTCAGTAGATGGATAATTAGCTCAGCAAGGATTAGATGATGGCTGAGGTAGTAGAGAGCATTCTCTTTCCCTTCATCATTGGCTTGGGCCAACAAAGCATCGATGGAGTCATCTAATGCAGTAGTGTAGAGAATGAGCGGCTTGCCCAGGATAGGGGCTACTAGAACCGGTGGCTTCATTAGGTAATGCTTGATGTCTTCAAAGGTATGCTAACACTTATCATCCCAGTTAAACTTGGCATCATTTTTGATAAGTGTTGAAAATAGCTGGCACCATCATGATAGATTGGATATGGAACATCTTAGATATGCCAACCACCCTTAGAATGATCTAAGTTTTGTTAGTCTTTTAGGGGGTGGCATTTCTAAGATAACTTTAGTATTCTCTAGATCGATCTCTATTCTGTGGTGTGGACAACAAATCAAGGAATTTCAAGCTACTCTGAATGCACACTTTAAGGGATTAATTTTGAGGTTATATTGTATTAATTGCTTGAAAACTACTCTCAAGTCAAACAAATGGTCTTACTTTTCTTTACTTTTGACTATGAGATCATCGACATAAAATTTGACTTGATGATGAATGAGTTCATATAAGATTTGAGTCATATCCCGCTGGTATGTATCACCGACATTTTTAAGGTTGAAAGGCATGACCTTATAGCAAAATATTCTGATGAGGTTCAAAAAGCAGTATTTTTCTCATCTTTAGGAGCCATCTTTATTTGGTTGAATCTAGATGAGCCATCCATGAAGGAGAAAACTACATAAGATGAGGCAATGTCAACCATCATTCTTATATTGGTAGTGGAAATTTGTCTTTTGGACATGCCTTATTTAAGTCCCTAAAATCGACATATGAGAATTTGGCCATTCTTCTTCTTAAATGGATGACACTGGCCAACTAGGTAGGATATTTTTCTTCCTTGATAAAACCATCATTGATCAATTTCTTGACTTTAGAAATGACTTGTTGTTCAATGTTTAATCGTATGCATTTAGGAGCTTACATGATAGAATTAACACTAGGCTATATTACTAGTTTATGGATTACCACGTCAGGAGATAAACTAGGCATCTCTTCATAACTCCATGCAAACAATCCTATTAATAGCCTAACCAAGTCATTGGTTTTCTATGATTCAATAAAGAACGCGTATGTCGATGTGAATTATCTTCGCCCTAAGTTGATTTCTTTGAGCTCATCAATGGTTGACCTGATCTCCTCTTCAAACTCTGATGGTGCATCTTTGACTTTAAAATTATTTAGAACATCTAAAGTTTCTAAGCACACCTCCTCATATGAGTTAATATATTTTGAAAAGAACCTATCAGATTCCAAATGATTAGTAATGACTAAGTAGTAATCATCATCATCATCGATTGGACCCACTATACCAAATCCCAGTCCTGTTCTTGATTGAGAATGTTTGCATTTGTTATCCCATATCATCTTGAAGTAATCTGGCCTGTGTTTAGACCAAGCATGTGGAATCAATCCTTCCTTTGCTAAATTAAGAACATAAGGTGAATACCAATCAAAATGCAATTATATTAAATCTTTATATGAATTATCTTCAAGTTTTACATCGGCTTCCTGACTTGAGGATGATGCTACCAAAAGGAACCTCTACACCTTCACATCTATGGAAGATCTAGGGGCTTCCTTAACTACCAAACTCTCAACTTTTTTAGATAAAAGTGGGGTTAGAGCTAAGGTTTATAACATCTACCTAACTATTTCATATATAGACTTGGATACACTTATGCTTTGCTTTGGAGCCCGATATTCATCATTATCTAGCTCAAGTGTCACCTTGAAAGAAATCTGCTACTGAGAAGAGTTGGATGGTATGCTAATCATATAAGACTCATCCTCTGAACTAGATTCTAAGTCTATATGGATAGCAGGTGTAGTCCTGGTGGCTGGGACATACCTTCTATTGGGTGGCCAATAAGGAGGCTTTCCACCTCTAGGGCTATCTCTAGATCTACCACTCTCTGCCTAGTAGAGGTCAGGTCATCCTACCCATATGTCGAATGGGTAACGAAGTGTGGGTGTAATTTAATATCAGGCTCCATTTCCTCCTCCAAGTCTATTTCTAGCTCCCTTTAATTTTCTTTTCCATTATATTTCTCATTTTATTTCTTTTTCTCTTTCTTTTTCTTTCTCTTTTTCTTTTAGTTTTAAACTTTGGCCAAGTTCACAAGAATTTACCTGTTGATTTTGAGGGAGGTCGTAGGACGCATCATAATATATGCCGACCTCATGAACTATAAATGGCTTGAGATCTCCTTTGACATAGTAGGTGATCCCACCCCTCACAAATTTTATACACTGATGTAGAGAGGATGAAACCATGTTATTTTCATGTATCCACGGTCTCCCAAGCAAAGCATTAAAAGATGTATTGAGTCTATAATGTAAAACCTAGCTTCAGTCTTCAAATCATCTATCTCCAATGGCGCACTATGGAGCCTAGAGCCCTCTCGCCTTGCTCATTATATCCTCTCAACATCATCCTCTCTCAACTAAGTTTGGAGATGTCGATCCTCAAGTAGACGGGTGTTTAGACTCATAATGTTGACTGATGCACCTGTGTCAACCAACACTCTTGATAACCTGAATCAGCCCATTATCACTGTAATGTAAAGGAGATGGTTGTGTCTGATCATCTTTAAAAGTAAGTCTTCATCGCTGAATGTGACTTCTGGGATGTCCTTTGAATAGTGAGCCTCCTCTCCAGTAGCGGCTAATTGAGCTAAGCAAATCTCAAGATCAAGTAGAGCCTTGATTAGAGATTCTCTCATCGCTATGGATAAGATGAGGGTGTCATATATGTTTAGTTTAGGTGGCAGCTTTCTCAGGCAGGCAAGGGCATTGTAATCCACTATAGGCTGGTCCTCCAAAAGTATATCCATGGGTGGGGCATCTTGTGGAGGGGCTATCTGCTTACTAGAACCAATGACTTGCTTACCCTTATCCTGAGGTGCTACCGAGGAGTTAGAACTTTTCCCTGCATAAGGTTGACTTTGGTGACTTCATCTAGCAGGTTGATAGAAAGTTCTACCTGCTCATCGTATACCTACAACTTCTCCTATGGGACCCTCAGAGTCAGATGACCCTAAGTCAATCTCAATGGGAGAACTCGATTGATTCAAAAAAGGAAAGTATGATTATGAATCATAAGAGAAAGGATCAAAATTATTTGTGCTATTATTAATATTATGTTGGCTTGGAGAGCTTTGATTGAAATGAGATCATCAAGACTATCAAAAATAGAGAAAATATAAGTGGAATCTATCTTCTTCATTGATTTCTTTCTAAATGAAGGTAGATGATAGAAATCAAGTAAAGTAAGCGGAGTAAGGTTTTAGTGCCCTCATCCGCAGATATAATATGTCTGCTAGAAGAAGAGCTGGATGAAGTGGTAGTAGTTGCAACGATGGAAGGAATGCTCGATTCGATTGGTGGTTGCATTACTGGCCTATCCCGGGCAAGTGAGGACTGCTGTTGCTGCTGAGCTCCCACTTTCCTGAAGTTATTTTTGGAAACTTGCAAACATTTTTTGGTGTTGGAGGTTTGAGCTACCTCAGGCACCTACAATGAGAGTTTCTTGATCTGAAAAATTTTTTTTTTAGAGGTTCAGGATAAGAAAATATCTCAACTTTCTTTTGTCTTGAGATGATCACATGTATCCCTAAGGATTACCTAACAGAACTAGATGGTTGTTCTAATAAGTAATCCTTAGGGATAATTATGGCACCCAACTTGTAGCTGCACTCAAGCCAATCCTTGAAGGTGAAGCAATCCTCTAAGACATGGTCTAGCATGTGATGGTAGGGGAAAAAATTAGGATCGTCACTCTTACCCACTTCCTCCGGCTTCTTAGGCTCTGGTAGCTGAAAATCTAGGTTTCTTTAAGAGATTCTTAAAGATCTTCTTGATTACCTCCCTCTTAAATGAATAAGGCTTGTTTAGTTTATCCAAAAGATTAGGTGAAATAGCTACCTAGTGGCGAATATGTGTACTATTGCTGAGTATATGGCTGAGGAGGTGGTGGTAATGGCTGTGGAGGCTGCTATGGTGGCCAATATGATGGCTGAGGCGGGGTAGAGGATGTGGAAGTAAAGACTGTTGAGCTCGAGGTCACTCAAATTGAACTCTGGCCGGTTGCTTGCCCTTATCAACTAACACTACTGCCCTAGGCTTCTTCTCAAAAGCTTTCTACGGCTTTGACTTGGATGACTGGTCTTAAAATGGTAATTGTTTAACTTCCCGTTGTAGACTAGCTACCTTGTTGATTAGTTTCTCAAAGGTTTTCATAAAATTCTCTTGAGCATGAAAGCAACCATGCCATGAATATTCTTAAAGATAATTTCTATGGTATGCTGTTTGACTAGTTACAGTTTGCATTTTAAACTCAAGTTTTGCCACTTGAGAATATAATCAACAAGAGACTTATTGGAATTTTATTGTGCCACAACAAGGTCGCCCACAGTTACCCTTTGCTGAGCTCCAGCAAACCTCTTAATGAAAAGTTGCTCCAACTTAGTAAATGTCTTTATCGAACCATTGGGCAGATCGGCATACCAATCAAATATAATCCCTGACAGACTACTGACGAAGAGATGGAAAAGGAGCATGTCGCTACCTCCAGCATTAAAACAACTAGCTCTAAAGTGCATTATATGTTGTTGAGGGTCTGCCATCAAAGATCTTGAAAGAAGGTGGCACAAACCCAATGGGATACTGAACTGTGTCAAATTCTTCTAGGTAGGGTCTACTTTTGGAATGGATGAGATATCTCAAGCTTGTGCCAACGCTTCTCTCACCTGCAGTTGCACCATTTATTTGATGTCCTTCTCTACCGAGGTACTATCTATGACCTTCCTATGCAGGCTTCCACTATCCTGATCCATGGGAGGCGCACTCTTGGGAGGATCTAAAACATGTAAAATTCCAAGGTGCTCGACCTCCATAGGACTAGGCTATGATGTTGGAGCTTGGTTTTGAAGTGCTATAACTATAGCTAATAAGTCTTCAATCCTCCTCTCCATTCTACTAACCTACTCATCCTTTTACTTGAGCAGTTGGAGGAGGTACTAGGTTGAATGAGTGGTGTCATCCTCTTTAATCGCAATAACTTCCTAACTATGATGGTCTCTAAGAAGGGATCCTCGAGTATATCGCCATGTGGACTTCTACTAAGTCTTCAAATAGATCATCCTCTTTGAGGTCAAAGTCTACTCTATCCTCCTCTTGATTTGAATGATCGCTCCTAAGAATCCATTTCTTTTTGGAAAAGTAGTCCTCTAGAATGTCATTTAGAGAATAGTCTCCTACTCTGTTGGGCTGAACTGGCACAAACACCCACTGACTACTGATTGTAAGGCTGTGTTTATCTGACTCAATGCATCTGACATTGCTTACTGAATGGGTGCTCTCACTAGGAGTATCCACTATCATGGGGACTATGCTATCATTCCCCCTTCCTCTGCTGCTATTGGCAGCTGTAGAGGTGGTACGACCACGATGCTTTTAGGTCACCGCTCCCTCTTTGCTATAGCTAAAGTGGAAAGTCAAATAGGGGAGCTCGACCTAATTTTAGCTAATGGCATAGATGGAGTGGGATCCTTAGGCCATAGTCGGATCACCAATGGGGATCTCCTCCCAAGATGCAGATTGAATCTTGGAGGGAACTATGGAAGGGGGAACTTGAATGGGTGATAATGGAAGAGGAGTGGAGCTTGGTGATGGTGGTGACACCTTGCCTCTATACTGGAACTATCTTCCTATGGATGGTGGTGCTGACTAGAACTATGCTATTAGTATGATTTGCCCTTGTGGCCACGATTGGGGAAATCAACAAGGGCGAGAGGCGACTATCAGTGTACCTTCTCTCTGCGTTGTGCTACTAGCCTCATCCACCTCTCTCAGTTTGGGCACTATGGGGAAAAACTAACCTCAGATCAAATAGGGCATCATACTCTGAGCATCCATAAGCTCTACCAACTAGGCATAGAACTATCTTGTGATAGGCATATGGTCTCCTTCTATCCCTAGTCGGTCCCTCGTGGTGAGCTGGTGGTGGAGGTGATGCAGCAATCCTACTAACATTTTCATCTCCATCTGAACCGGAGAGAGGGTGGAATCTGCTACCACCAAAGAAAGGGGAGACCTTTGGTGGAGAACCTTCCTCAAAAATATGAGAGGTAGTGCCGATCTCCTTAATTGCACTCTCGTGATGCCGCTTGATCTTTCTATTTTTATTACGGCATTGGGTGCGGGAGAGCAGGGCGGTGCGAGAACTGGAACCCACCTCAAAGGTGGAAATTATCCCAGATGCTAAGTGTTTAACTCACTTTTGGGAGTGAGCTCTCAACTTTCTTATTATAGATTTAGGACTCTTGTAGACACTAAGAGTTCTTTAGTCTTAACACACTATAGTGATTAGGTGAACACTTAACCTAAGCCTAAAGACTTAGAAGAGTTAGCCATAGGAAGTGGTTATGCCTTATGGATTTTGGAAGACTTGCCTACCCTATAGCCTTAAACCCAATCCTTGCTCCCTTCTTCTAAACAAAACCATAAATTCAAATCCAAGATCATAAATCCAATCCAAATCAAATTGATTGAAACCCATGATTAAATTCAAATTCCAAATCCTTTCCCAATCCCTTTAATTTTATCTTATGGACTTAGCCTTAACCAAATTCAAACCAACCCCAATTCAATTAATTTTATCAAATATTAAATTCTATCTCAAATCAAATCCCAACCTAAATTCCAAATCAAATCCAACTCAAAATGATTGAAACACATGATTGAATTCAAACTCCAAAACCCCTTCTTAAGCCATATGAACCATTTTCATATGCTTAGCCAAAACCTCCAAACCCAATCAAATTTAGTTGATTTCTTTGTAAATCAATCATTCATTCATTTATATTCATAAATATAAATGAAATCTAAATTTAAATCTTTCAAATCAAATCAAACTAAACCAAACCAAATTAATTCCCTACTTAAGCCCTTTTGACATACATCCATCAATTTGGCCAAACTTGCTTCCAAATCATGCCAAACTCATGTGATTTTATCATGAATCATTTATATCTTCATTTATATTCACAAATATAAATTAAATATGAATCCAAATGGCCTAAACCAAACCAAAATCAAATCAAATTTCTAATTTTAGCCCTTTTAGCCAATTTCTTGAATTTGGCTAAATGATATCCAAATCAACTCAAAACTCATGGATTTCTTTATGATTCAATCACTCCTTCAATCATTGTTCTAAATATAAACACAAACTATAATTATTAATCCAAATCCAAGAAAGCCCATGTTGACCCCTTTTGAACCAAAATCCATATGGCTTCTAACCACTTGCAATTGGATTTATATTTCCATCATAAGTCCATATGTGAGTTCAATTAAACATGAATCAAGCCATGATCAAGCCAATTGACCCATTTTGGTCCACTTGTCCCAAAGTGACCTAAAAGACTTTTTTGAGCCAAGTTCTAATTTAACCCAAATTGGATTGAACTAAGCCCATCCAAACCCCATATCATGATCAATAATCACCCTACGGTGATCAACCACATTGAATTAGGTCAAACCTAACTTATGGCCAAGTCAACATTTAGCCTAAATGAAACCCAAACTAGAAAAAAAAATCCACCATATACCAAATTGATTGAAACCATTGACTTAAACCCACTCAAAATTAATGATTGAACTTGACCAAAGCCATGATCTAGCCCAATTTGACCAATTAATCAACTGACCCAACCTAGCCCAAATTGGCCTAAAGGGTCAAATTGGCCAAAATCTAAATTAAATCCAAATTAAAATAAACCAAAGCCTATAATAATTTTCAACTAACTATTGAACTTGACTCAACACCTAAATCAACCCAATTTGGTCAAATTGGTCAAATTAGTTGACCCATTTGACCCTTTTGAATCTAAATGAGCCCAAATCAAACCTAAGCCAAATTAATTAAAATAAATTAAACCAAAACATCCCAAATCATAATATGAACCTAACCCAATCCTTGGCTTGATCCAATTTAACCAATTGGTCAACCCAACTCAACCTAACCCAAATGAGCCTGTTTGACCATATGAAGCCAAATCACCCAAAACCACCTTATGGAACCTTGGTGGCTGGCCTAACTAGACTCAAATTAACCCTAGGTCAGCCCCAAGCAAGCCTAAATCCAAGTGGGATCCAATCCAAGAGGATTAACCAATGGAAACCTCTCTTTGCATTGGATAAGATAAGAGGCGAAGTCACTCTCCCATCTCCATGGCAACCATCAAACTTCTTAATGAGGAACTCCTAGGCCACCTTGGCCCACCCTAAGCCATCATAGCACTTTCCATGGACCAAGGGAAGCAAGCTAAGAAGCCACCTCTCATGGACAAACCCCATGGGCAAGGGCAAAGAACCAACAACACACAATCTCCTCATATCATGCCTTGAGACTCCTACCACCACTTTCTCCACTCTTAGCATGCCATGTGGAACTGATGATGACCCCACCGTTGACTCGATGATGGGCAATTGATAAATTTTCATGGATCAATCCGCCCATCCATCATGTATAATTGAGGGGTGTACCCCCTCAATTCGAGTGGTATTCTTCACCAATTGCTTTGTGTGAGTCTCTAAGGCATTTTTGAAATCCCAAAGACTTCCCAAGAGCATTCTCAGAGCTTCCTTGATTGACATTCCTCCTCCCCAAGGAAAGTTGAAATAGGACAACCTTCCTCATACTCCTCCTCTACTCAATCAAACTTCAATTCCTTGCACCCACACCATCCTCATATTTTGTCGAAGCCAAACGAACCATCACTGACCCTTCTCCACCACTGAAGATTGGAGTTTGATCAGAGCCAAAGCCTTTACCCATATGGATTGGTTGACCGAGAGCTCTACATAAAATCAAACTCCAAGCTTCTCAACAGAGCCTCACCTCAACTAGGCGAAGCAACATCCGTCGATCCCACCACTGGGCATTAGCTCCAATGAGGTAATTTTGCAAAATTGAGCCTTTTATGGAAAATTGTTTGGTCTTTTCTAAAGTAAATTTGAATGTCATTGGATCTTAGCTGTTGGATGTGTGCGCCTCCCCTCCCCAAAGGCGTGGGATCAATTTGGAGGTAATCTGAGCTCGGGTGAGCTTGAATTGAAAGGGGAAAGATGGACGACATTAATCTTTCACCGCTCGTGAATGGGGAAAATCATAGACCATCTGTTCCATGTGATCAAAATGGATGGTCATGATCTCGTCTCGCATTAGATCCCCTGATTCCTTTCTAAATTTCATGATCCGATCTTAGTTTGGGGTCCACGCGATTCGTCTGTCATATTGAAGTCAATGGGATGTGATAACTTAAATAAATCATGCCACATGAAAACACGCTCGCCTCCATGTAGCCCGATGGGATTGAGGCCTTAAATAATATGTTTTTAAGGCTGAAACTTCTAAAATTCATAACTAATCCTAAAAAAAAAAAAAAATACAAGCTTGGGCTCATTTTAAAGATATTTTAGAGTAGAATCTAGTAAAAGTATTATTAATTAATTTTGAATAGTGATTTTGGCTTAATTAAAGTTTAATTAAAAATTTAATTTGCTTAATTACTCTTTATTTAATCATCTAATTATTCTCAAACTTTCAGTGGATGTTAGGGGGGTTACCTCTACCTCCCCAGTTATTTGGGATTTTATTTATTGCTTAATTAGGAAATTCAATTAATTAAGCCTTAATCACTTCACTCTCTTAGTTTAATTAGTTATAATTAGTGAATGAATAGTAACTTAATCCATAAATTAAGTTCATGGCCCTCTGTTAATAGTAAAGAGTCTTAGAGAAATGGTTTATGTTTATTGCTTATGACCAATTCATTAAGCCTCTTTATCCATTTCAATTAATTAAAGATTAAGTGATTAGTTAATCTTTTGATTAATTAACTTAATTAAATGTGAGTTATTTCAGAGCTTTGTTAATTAGAATATCTTAGTGATTGGGATTGAGACCCATCTCTTGATCCCTTTCCCTAAGTTAATTTCATCATCCTAATTAAGAGATATAATCAAAAGATTTAATTAATAAATTAATAACTTGATTAAAATGAAACTTAATTTAAAATCCATTCATTCACATCTAATCACCTTTATTGAACCTTGGGTAGCTCTTTTGGTGTTCAACAACCTAAAGAGAGAGCTAATGAAATTAAGGTTAACTCACATGCGTGAAAAAACTATAAAAGTAGTTAAGTGAGATCCCTTAAGCCTAATTAACGATTAATCGTGAGCCAATTGCATTAGGCTCCTTTCATTTCTTAGGAGCGTTTCCAATTTACTTTTTCATGTGGTTGCATATCATTTTGGTTAATTATTAATTAGTTAATTAACTTAAGGTGATGTAGGTAAGGGTTAATTAATTGACTTAGTTCATACCCTAACCTAATTATGACATAAAATCAACTTAATTAGTCTTCATTACACTAAATTAACTCACACATGGGGATGGGATTAGGATTAACAAATGTTTTTCACATTTCCTTAAATCAAATCAAACATGAAAAATGAAATGACATTAAAGAACTTTGGTTAGTTTTAAATAATCTTATTTAGTTTGATTATCCTTGGGAGTTAATTGATTTGAATGAAATCATATGCGTGTTGTTTTATTTCCTTCCAATCATACTAAATATTGTATGCCACTTGTAACCATGCTAAATATTGAATGAAATCACATACTTAGCTAATGAATGAAAACCCCCTTTTTCTATTAAAAAGACATGCATTCATACTTTGTTTATTAGGTTGAGTTGCTTAGTCATGTGATTTAAGGTTCTTTCCTTATGCTTTTGCATAAGAATTTAAATAGAGATTTAAATTAATATGACAAATTATTCAACCAAATGAAATGTCAATTCTAAATACATTTACTCACATTCATCATTTAAGTGTTCTAAGATATAAATCGCATGCATAGTTATGCTTAGGATTTAATCATATGCATGATATACATGATGTAAAGAAATGAACAAACATGTGTTATGTGATAGTAATTCATTCTAACTAACCTCAAGATGCCTTTCTTATTGAATGAGTTTATTTAAAGTGAACATAAACTTAGGATTAATTAAAACATGTAATAAGTCATTCACTAAAGGGAATTGATTAATTAATTTTCTTTATATGTGACTTAAGGTAGAATAAAGAGAGTGATCCTCTCTTTTCTTTTCTTCATAACACTTAGTTGTCATGTAGGTCAAATGAAACAAAAGAAAACATAAGTAAATTTTGTAAATTAATTAAGCCATTTAAAGTGAAACCACCCTTCATAATTAAATATCTTTCATACTTAGAAAATCTTAACTCTAAAGCCTATCTAGACATACTACACAAGCCTTGACACATACACATTAGATTAAGTTACAACTTCTAGCTTTATGTTAGGGCGGTGTATGGTTTGATGTATATTTTATTTTATGATGTAATATTATAGATTGGATGTTAGGGTGTATGTGCGTAGACTATATTTTAGGTCGTGGTTAGCCTAATCATATTTTATGAAGGAGATTATGCTTAAGGGACTGTTGTAATAAAAATATAAATATTTTATAGTACAAGTTGCTTAACCCCTAAGCATAATCTACATTAGCACAGGTGGACTTGGTTATCCATGTGCAGAGTGCTAAGTCCAAGTTATTCATATAATTGCTTGGGTTGTATGGTGTGTTTAGCTAATAATTATTTGGCAGGTGTAGTTAGATTTACTTTTCCATTCTTTTAGTGTAATTGTGCATTTGGAATTTGATTAAGTGCTATGGAAGTTAAGGATGAACATTGGCCATAAGGTTTAATCTTGGGGTGCCATGTGATGCCTAGAAGCATACCAAATCCAATGGAAGAAATCAAATGAAGGAATGGAGGGAGCATGAAAACTTGAAGATCCCCCATAACACTTATCATTTTTTAATTTGTAATTATTCTTTAATCTCATGTATAAGGGTAGACTATCATTTCTTTGAGTTATGCGGTAACTTAATCTCTTATTCTTTTACATTAGCTTTATAAAATTGTTTGATGTTTTGTTTAGCTTCTGCATTAGAAAAAAATGTCTCTTCATAGTTTATTTAAGATTGGTGATTGTTGTATGACATGGATGCGATTAGGCTCTGTTGAACTCATTTTTAGAATGAGCTCTCAACACCTCCATCTTAGGCATAAGATTCCTTTTAGACTTAAGAGTTCCTTAGTCTTAAGACACATCTAATGATTAGGTGGACACTCTAACCTAGCCCTAGAAGACTTAGAATAGTTATCCATAGGAATAGGTCATGCCTTAGGGGCATTAGGAAAATCTCTTACCCTTTAGCTTAAAACCTTTCCTCACTTTCCTTCTTCAAAGTCAAACTCCAAATCAATTTTATTTGATTTTCTACAAACTCAAATAAATTCCATGATTCAACTCTATGATTGAGATCCATGATTGAAACCCATGATCAAAATCCATCAAAAAATTCCTAAGTTCAAATTTCCTAAGTCCTTAACCCTTTCTTAAGGACTTAGCCAAAATCATGATTCAAACCTTCAAATCTTTGAGATTTTCTTATGATCCATCTATATTCTTATTTATATTCACATTTATAAATGAAATATAAATTCAAACCAATCAAATGAGATTCCAAATTCCAAATCAATTCATGAGAATTTTCCAAGGCCCCTTTAATTTTCCATTAAAGGACTTAGCCAAAATCAACTCTAAACCTTGATCAAATCAATTCAAATCCTCAGTATTTTCCCAAAACTTATTTATATTCTCATTTATGTTCTCATATATAAATGAAATATAAATATAACTCAATCAAATCCAACTCAAAAATTAAATTTCAAATTTAAAATGCTTGAAATTAAATATCTTAATTTTCTATTAATGGAATTAACTTAAACTTCGATCAAATAATTTCAAACTCATGGAATTTTCTCAAAATCAATTTATATTCTCATTTATGTTCTCATATATAAATGAAATATAAATATCAAATCCAATTCAAAAATTAAATTTCAATTTAAAAATTCTCTTAAATCCTTTAAATTCCCTTAAATGGATTTAACCCAAATCATGAATAAAATCTTTCAAATTCTTGAAATTTTCTCATGATCAATTTATATTCTCAATTATATTCATATATATAAATGAAATATAAATTCAAACAATCAAAACCAATTCCAAAAATCAAACTCAAATCAACTCAAAATAAAATCTAAGCCTTTCAAGCCAAAATCTTGAACTTAGACAAATCAATTCCAAATCAAGACAAACACTTGATTTTTCTCATTCAATCAACCCTACAATCATGAGTCCAAATATAAATCCAAACTTCAATCAAATAATCAATACCCAAATCAAAAATCAAACCCAAGACTTCTTCATATTCTACCTTTGAATATGAAATTTTCAAATGGATCAAAATCCATTTGACTTCAAACCACTTGTAAATGGATGTATATTTCAATCATGAGTCCATATACAAGATCAATCAACCTCAAATCAAGCTTTGACCAAACCATTTGACCCACTTAAGCTCACTTGACCCAAAGTGACCTAAATTACCCTTATGAGCCAACTTTTGATCCTAATCAAATTAGATTGAACCAAACTCATATACCCTTCTCATCATGATCAAAAATCATCATGGGATGATCAATCAATCAAATTGGGTCAAACCAAGTCAAACCTAAGGGTTGACCAAGTCAACACTTAACTTAAAATGAAACCTAATGTAGCCAAAATCCACCATAGGCCAAATTAATTGAAACCATTGATCTAAGTTCACTCATGACCTATGTTTGAACTTGACCAAGCCAACATTTGAGCCTAACTAGCCCAATTGGCCCACTTGACCCAAGTTGACCCATTTTGACCTAAAGGGCCAAAATGCATCAAAATTTGATCTAAGCCAAATTGATTGAAACCAATGGGTCAAGTACATCCCAAATCACTTGTGGAACTTGACCAAAGCCTCAATTGATCAGCTAGACCCAACCTAGCCCAATTGACCTTAGACCCAACATGACCTAAAGGGGTCATGTTGAGCCAAAATTGAACCTAACCCAAATTGATTAGAAACAAAGATACCAATCCAGTCCATATGACTAAAACCTAAACCTACAACCTGGATAGGTCAAATGGGTCAGACCCATTTGACCTAAATGAGTCATATGAGCCAAAACCAAACCTATATCAAATTGAACCAAACCAAAGGCACCAAAACATTTCAAATGGTCATATGATCTTGATCCAACCCTTAGTTTGACCTAATTTGACCTATTAGCCAACTTAACCCAAGTTGACCCATTTTGACCTAAATGGGTCAGCATGAGCTAAACCTATTAAATGGATTCCAAATCCAATGAATTTTGCCCAACCTATTTTCTCAACATACCAAACATGCCCAAAGTAAAAAAAATAACAAAATGACCATTTTACCCTTAGGTCATAGAACAAATTTTGGCCTAGCCCATGGGTATTTTGGTCATACACTCATCACAATCACTTGAGGCTTTCCTAAAAGCTCAAGGGGACCTGATGAGTGGTGAACCAACAATGGGTTTTGGGTGAATGGACCAACCCGATCACCTATGGAAAAATTCAATTTTCAAACTCCCCCCAAAGCTCAATTTAATGCACATGGGAGTTAGCATTCCACTCCTCTGGCCAAATAGACCATGTGCAATGCTCTAACCACCTAAGCAACCCACTCAATAGGGTCAATTGGATCAAAATGGCAAGCTCATTATCGGTCATCTGATTGCCATAGGGGGAGATATACTCCCCCTAATCCATTGAAATTTGACTTGACTTACACTCGATTGGAACTTAGAAACTCATAGCAACTACCTCAGAGCTTTCCCAATGTACCCAGAGAGGTTTTAAATCTTGCTTTCTTTGATTTTGCATAGTGAAAATAGGGGAGCTCGATCCAATTGTGAATTTTCTCCACACTCTATCTCCTTCCAATTCCTCTTGCACACTTAATCTAGGAGCTAAGTCAAATTGGGCCAAGCCTTCTCTAAAGTTCTAGAGGCAAGGGAGAGTTCAATTCCATCAAAGCTGCAAAGGGAGTGAAGAGGAGTTGGTCCATAGAGCTCACACTCAACCTCAAGTGCTCAAACTTTTCAAAGCTTCATCTCACAGTGAAGCTCCTCCAAGAGAATCAAGTGCCGGTGGATCTGAGCTTAATTCTCATAGGTGTTGGTCCTTTGTGAATTGAATCTTAATCTCATAGGATCTTAGCCATTGGATTTGTTGGTAATTACATGATGAAGGTCTGGGTCAAATTTTTACCTAATCCGAACTCAATCGAGCTCGGATAAGAGCTTTGGCAGGGATGAATCTCTAGCTATCCATCCGCACTGTTTGGATAGATGGCCGAGATTATTCTCACATTTTTAAATACTTTATCCATTTTATAAACCCAGGGTGTATCCTTAGCCCTCTGATTAAAATCGGATGACTAAGGATAAAAATGCGTGCGCCGCCAGTCGTCCCCTTGATTTGATGTTTAAGTGGGTAGCTCATAGTGTGACAAGTGTATAATGCACTGACCGCCACCACCACTCATCATGCCGTGAGTAGGTATTAGGCAGGGATTAGTTAGAGATTATTATTAATTTCTAATTAATTCAGATAACTTCAAAAAATCATAACTCCTTCAAGAAAAATCAAAAAAATATAAGAAAAAATGCCATGGATAGATAATTCCACCTAGAATATTTAAAATTTTTTTAATGTATTTTTAATTCCCCTTTTCTCTAAATTTGGGTTTCTTTGAGAATGTTAATTAGTTAATTATTCCATAATTAAGTCACCAATTGATCTAAAATTTCTAGGGTTCATTTTAGGGTTAGGAATGGGTTAATTATTTGAAGATGGATTGAATTATCTGAAAATTAAACAAAAAATACAAAATATATGTGGGAATGGGTTAGGAACAACAAACTCATCTTAGCTTTTCAAAAATAAATTAAACTTCAAACCAAAACAAAAAAAACATTTTGAAATTCACTTTAATTTATTCTAAATCTTCTTATTCTTTAAGAATGTCTTTAGGATTTAAGTAAAGTGAGTTTGTTTACATGCTTTCATTACTTTAGATCTTTCCCAACATGTTAAGTTGCATGACATGTGATTTATGCATTCATAATTTCATGTTTTCAAAGTTTTAAAAAATGAAATTGCTTACTTTATGTCAAATGTGCATGTGTTTGGCTAAAGTAAAATATGAGTGGCTATTATCATTACTAAATCCAAAGTATTTTCAAAACCTATAAATAAAACATAAAATATAAAAGTATTTTATTCTTATACTTTAATTATAATCTTGCATGTGATAGATTATAAAGTCATGTGTAGTGTAGCCTTTCCTTCCTTTCTTATGCTGGCATAGTTTTGAATAAGGGTTGGTAAGATGTAGGGTTCAATTGAAAAGAACCCAACACTAACTTAATTACATACCTGATTCATTCCTATGTCATCATCTAAGAAGGATTGCCTATGCTTGCATGAATAAATTGCATAAACAAAAAAAATCTATTAAATAACTTTTGCTTATTCTTTCTTCATTTCATTTCTTTTATATGCATGTTAGTACTTAAGGAAAGTGGTATATTAGTCTGGAAAACCCCGAGGTTGTGAGGTTTTAAGTAGCCCTAAGTAGGTCTAGTACCTTACACCTCTGGTTAACAATGGCACTATACTCACTTATGCTTTTCCTACTTTCATGCATGTATGTGAAATCTTGGATAAGGAAAATCTTTTCTATTTAAGAAAAAATCATGCATATTCAACTTCTAAATTTTCTTAAATGGATTACTTAGCATGCATCATAAAGTGTGTTAACTATTCTCATTTGCATGTATAGATATGCTTAGGATCCATCCATATGCATGTTATATATGTTGGGAAAGATTAAAGTAATGTACGTTATGTGAATTTTTGATTCATTTTTCTTGATCTTAAAATACCTTTCTTTTTGAATAGGTTTGTTTAGAGTTAATCTAAACTTAAGATTAATTAAAAGATTTAATCAAAACATTCACCTAAATGAAATTAAAATGTGAACTTACCTTAGAAATTACTTAGGATTAGGGAAGGAAAGAGAAATTCTCTCTCTTTCCCTCTTCATAACTTAGTAATTAATTGTAGGTTTCACTCAAACCAAATTAAAACATGAAATAAAAATAACCCAAAACACTTAAACAACTTAAATGAATCCTCCTCTAAGTTGAACATGTATTTCACACTTAGAAAATTGAACCTAAAGTATTAAGCTAAGCATACCACACAAACCTTCAAAGTACACACATTAGCCTAAGTCACCACTTCTAGCTTTAGGTTAGGTTGGTGCATGGTTTGATGGTATGTTTTGTTTTGTGATAAATATTTTAGACTTGATGTTTGGGTGTATGCTCATAGAATGAATGGTAGGATGTGCTTAGGCTAACTATTCTTTTTTGCAGGGGATTGTGCTAAAGGGGTGCTATCATAAATAAAAACATAAATGCTTCTTTCTTGCAGGTGCTTATACCCCTTTATAATCCATGGTCCAGGTGGACTTAGTCACCCATGTGTGGGGTGATAAGTCCAATATACATGCTTGGGATTTGTGTGGTGTGATTTGACTAACCTTTATTTTGTGTGTTAGCTAGATTTATGCTTTTTCTTTTCATGTAAAAAATTTGTATAAGTAGGATTTGGAATGATTTTTTATGGGAGATTTGGATGAACATTGGTCATAAGATTCTATCTTATGTAGTATGTGAAGCCATGGAGCATCTACCTTCCAACCATCCAAAGGAGGAACCAAAGAAGAAAAGAAGAAAAAAAAGAAAGAAGAAAGAAGAAAGATGAATAAAGCTTGAAGACCCCCATAACAATGATTTCCTTTGCTTATATTATAATTTAATTTGTAATGTTGTATAGATTCGCTACCACATTTGATATTTTGAGTTTGAAGGGTGGTGCCCGACCACAAACGACCATTTATACTTTTTACGATTAGCTTTATAAATTGATTGATTATCATTAAGTTGCATGATTTTCCTAATTTCTTCCTTGATTTATGTATGGCCTGGATGTGGATTAGGCTCTTTAACCCAACATAATTCAAATAAAATAACTCATAACCTCACCTAAAGCTTAGGATTAAAACCAAGATAAAAGAATTAGCAACCACTTAGCTAGATGAACATTTCTTTATAATATCATGCATAAATGCATCTTATTTCACTCTTGATTGGAGGGCTTCCACATTTGCATTAGTCATAAACTTGGCTTGACCTTTGAAGGCCGTGGTGGAAGCTCACCTCCTAAATTTCTTGCTAATTTTGGCCAATAATCTAATTTCTCATGCATTAGTCATAAAAATCTATTAGCTTAAGTCAAAACGATTGTCCAAAAATAAAAATAAAATGAATTTTGAATTGCATTAGATTTAGGACATTCAAAAGCATGCCCCTTTACATGATCTAGTCTCTTTAAGGAGTGAGTTTAAGGACTTAGTCTTTTTCTAAATAAAAATAGCCTAGCTATCTTGCATAAGCATAAATACTTGCCTACATGTATTTAAAATCGTAGGAGTTAGTTGGTGGCCACCCGTGCTTGTAAGTCCAAGTTGTCGGTGGTTTGTCCTCTTGTGGAGGCAAACCAAATACCCATTTTCACCTTAGATTTAGGTTGTGCTTTTGGCTCTCAAGCTCCTAGATTTAGGTTCTGAGGGTGCTTCCTTTGTGGTCATAAGCATAATTCCTCACCTCTTAGGCATTTCTTAATCTTGTGTTAAGGAATCTTAAGTCATAAAATTCTAATGAAGAATACAACTCAAATTAACTAAATCAATTTCTAAAATGTAAAGCCCAATTTTAGGTTAGTTTAATATGCTCGATAAGTTTCCTAGCATCATGAGCATCTCCTACTTATTCCAATTTTGGCTTTGATAATAACTCCCTCTTTTGATCAATCCCATTTGATCTTTAAAAATATAAACCAATCGATTGATAGTCCTTTCTATTAAAATCTTTAAAGACAATGATCATTTACCTTAATCAAGAGTTTTCCTAAGGGATCTTGTCCCTTAGGATATAATTAACTATGGGGGCTTGCCCTTGTAGGGAACTTAATGAACCTGATTTAAAATAAAACCTGCTTTACTTTTCCATGTAAAGTAAAGGAAGAATCTCATATCATCATCCTTAGAGTCCTTATTGAGGTGATTGGTTCCATTAAAAGTGACTTATCTTTGAGATAGTACATTATGATTGATGATGTCCCAATCACTGAATAAGTACATTGATGATCTATGGTGTCTTACTAAGATGAATTTCTATAAGGTCTCTTTCTTTCTTTCTCATAAATTTGAAAGCACTTATAAGAAATTTTTCACCATGATTTTCTAATCCTGGGATGGTTCCTCTCCATCTTTGGTAAATGATCATTGTCTTGAGTATCGATAGTGGGTTTGTATTTTGGTATGAATCCAAGACTATCCTTCTTTTCGTTGACACTAAGCTCATTTCATTCTTGAGTTAAGTTAGCCGACATCTTTAGGTTTTAGGATCCCATTCCTTGTTGGTCTTAAAACTCCCGTTGAGTTTATCCAATGGGTAAAATGAAAAGATCTAAAGTAGAATAAACATCTCTTAAAGACTTCGTCCTTATCATTCCCATGGTAAGCAAAGGTTCATCTTAAAATTAATAAATCTTCCAAAAAGAACTTTGCTTTTTCAAAAACACCTCTTTCAAAAATGCACTTAATAAAATATTTCCACAAAGTTTTTTTACCTTCATTTAACAATTCACATAATTATTGCATGTAGGGATTTTCAAAAATAAAACTAATAACATTTTCAAAAATGGATATCTTATTTCGATTCACTTTGATGAAGATTTCTTTTTTTTAAAAAAAATAAAATGAACAATCATGTTTTCCAAAAGTCACAATCACAATCATAAAATTTTCAAAGCACACATGAATTTTCTATTCAATATGCTCACACTTATTGAATGGAATGTTCATTTCTGAATAAAATCAAAATTTCTAAAAAGCACATATGAATACCTTCATTTAATATACTTAGGCTTATTAAATGAAGATTTCATCCCCAACTAAAAATAAAATATCATTTAGTAAATTCTACTTAAACATATCCCACATATGTTTTAAGTTGGAGTTCCTTTCTTTCAAAAAGCAACAATCACAAAAAAAATTTTCATATTTAAAAAATAAGATTGATCTCCATTCCACATACTTAAATTTGTTGAATGGAAATCCTTTTTTCAAAACATTAAAATCAACAATCATATTTCAAAAATTTCAATATTTGGAACCTCATTTAACATACCCAAATTTGTTAAAGTCTCCAAATTCAAAATCAAAAAATTTTCAAACACATTTGAATTTCATACATCCAAATTTGCTATGAAGTTTCCAAATTCAAAATTAAAATCAAATAAATCATATTCCAAAATTTTCTAAACACATTTGGAATCTTACTTAACATACCAAAATTTGTTAAGTGAAGTCTCCAATTCACAAAATTCAAATTTTTTTCAAAACACATTTGGAACTCCACTTAGCATAATCAAATTTGCTAAGTGAAGTTTCTAAATCCAAAATCAAAATCAACAATCATATTTCAAAATTTTCAAACACATTTTGAACTTTATTTAACATACCCAAATTTGTTAAGTGAAGTCTCCAAATCAAAAAAAAATTTTCTAAACACATTTTGGAACTTCATTTAACACAAATTTGTTAAGTAAGTTTCCAAATCAAAATCAAAATTTTAAAACACATTTGAACTCATTTAACATACCAAATTGTAAATTAAAGTTTCAAAATCAAACCCAAATTTGTTAAGTAAAGTTTCCAAATCAAAATTCAAATTTTCAAACATATTTGAACTCATACCATAAAATTTGTTAAGTGAAGTTTCCAAATCCAAAATCAAAATTTTCAAACACCTTTTGGAACTTCTTCCTTAGCATACCAAATTTGCTAAGGAGAAGTTTCCATTTTCAAAATCAAAATGAAATCAAAATTTTAAACACACTGTTTAGAATTTCATTTAGCATACTCAAATTTGCTATGTGAAATTTCCATTTCATAAACCAAGTGGGACTTCATCTTTAGCATACCAAATTTGCTAAAGTTGAATCTCCACTTTCAATCATTTCAAAACAAAATGAAGCACACTTAGGATCCTTAGCATACCAAATTTGCTAAGGATCCTACCCTTTTCCAAAAATAAACTTTTCCAAACAAATGAAACACTTAGGATTTTCTTAGCATACCTAAATTTGCTGAGATTCCTATTTTTTCAAAATCAAACAAAATACACTTGATTCTTCACTAAGCATGCCTAAATTTGCTAAGTAAGAATTCCAAAATTTTCAAAAAAAAATCAAAACAGAACAAAATTTTGAAAAAAGAAACAATCACTTTTACTTCACTTAGCATACCTAAATTTGCTAAGCAAGTAAGAATTCCAAAACATTCAAACAAAACAAAATTATTTTACCCTTACTTTAACATACCCAAATTTGTTAAAGGAAAGGGTCCAACATCACAAAAACTCAAATTCAAAACAAAATGAACCTATGGAAGCATCCTATCAAAATCATGAATCCATATTTCAACATACCTATATTTGTTGAAGTTTGGATTCATATTCAAATTCCTCTTTCAATCAATCTTTCCAAATTCATTTGAACCCCACTTAACACTTCCAAGTTGTTGGATGTGGGTTCAAATTTTCAAAATTCAAAATCTATGGAGATAGAAAACTGATACAAGTTCATTTCTCATTGCGATTCTTTTCAAGCAAGTGAGTTTGAGCAATGGTGATCCAAAATTTGTCTTTACCTTCCTCATGGCATGGATCTAGCCTTAGATCACAAACTTCGCTTTGGATACCCATTTGATCCATTTTGGCCAGGATTTGAGGGGGCCAAGATCACTTGTGAGGGCATTCCCCAAAAAGTCAGGAAGAGGTGGCCGGCGAAGCCATCGTGGTAGACTTACCTCTAATCTCTCTCACTAAGAGGAAAGCAGCACCATACTTAGTATTTTAGTAATCGGCAGCCCAGCCTGCAGTAGTTCATCCTGAGTACATCTCGCAAGCTATCATCTCTGTACCTCAAGGGTAAGGCTCCCTTTGGCTTGCCTCCCCACATTTGAGTATGGGTCTAGCTCACACTCCTCTCATCATTGCACCCAACGTAGAACAAGAACCGTATGGTCAAATGGTTCCATACCAGATAGCTGAGAGGCGCTATCGTCACCATGGATGAGTCTCCCATGATCACATCACCGGTTACAAACAAGTTTCATCTCTCGATCGATAGAGAGGATGCTAGGATCCGTTCATCCTCCTCCAGTGCATCTACAGATAGTTTCTAGGAGGTCACGTACCTTCACTGCTCTCTATGCCAAGTAGGGAGAATAGATGCTCAAAGTCTGCTCAGCTTGATTTATGATCTATCCCCACAGAGGGAGGAAGATCCATCAGGAGAGAGCCCGTGAGGCCATACATCATACATTACAAGAGAGTGAGGTTTAGCGTCACGCCACTTTGGTTGACTTTCTAGCTCACTTATCACCGACTAATGGTATCCTCCTCATGGGACATCCATCATGGAGGGCAACTCCTATACATGAGAGAGGTGGTGTCTCCACCTCACCGCTTCTCCACATCCCCATCTAATGGTTCCAGATCACCCATTCCATCCAAGGCCATGAAGGCCGCATGGGAGAAATGTACCTCAGATCTGACAGGCGGGATCTCTCCTACACCACCCATTGGTAGGGTGAAGCTCTACTTGACCTTCTTCCCGTGGTGGTGTGGCGACTCAAGCATCATGGTCATTCCTTCACCAACTCCACCCATACAGATTAAGATGGTGATGACTCAAGGATATTCTGATGATAGTCTGGCAATAGTGGTGAGGATCATCCTAGATTGTTACCCCTATTACACAAAGATCGAAGATTATCATTCTTCTAGTGAGTACAATCTACAGATTGACTCCAACTCAAAGAGGTCTAGTGCCTCTCGCTCATGATAGCGATCACACCACGCCCCAAGTTTGTACCGAGAGTTAGATCGATCCTTAGATGAGATAGTTGCACACTATTTTATGGAAAAAAGGAGATCTTAGGGTATGCATATGGTCGATGAAGAAAGAGTCGATCCCAATGAAGATGACTTGATGGGGAGTAGCATATGCATGGTCGATACTAGAGGTTCTCTGGGGAGCAATAATGGAAGGTGATGAGGGTGATCAAGGAGACACCACATAATCAACCCACCTTCAAATTCAAGGTAAAGATGAAACATATTGATATGGCACACATGTACAGACTTGTTATGTCGTGCTTCAAGCAAGCCCTTCTAGTTCATCCTAGTACTGATGTCACTGAACTAGTGCATGTCTTAGATCAAGTTAAGACTCTACCTCCCGCTGAGCAAGGTAGCACTAGTTTATATTGGAAGGTAGTGGACAACACCTCCATACATGAAAAAAATTTGAAATCTATGGTTGAGTAGTAGGTGAAGGAAGCCTTGGCTTAAGCCTGGGGAGGATCATCAGTTCCAAAGGGTAGACCCTACCCAGATGAACTTGATGCTATCCAGTATCCCAAGGGTTTTGTGCCTCCTTTCTTCAAGAGATTTGATGGCAGTGGGAACTGAGGCATATAGCTCACTTGGCTAATTGTTGCAACACAGTGGATGCTTTACTCTTAGACTCTTTGTCTAGTAGTGTACTTTTGATTGGTATCAAGTGCCCAATGATTTAGTTAGACATTTGAGTTAGAGCAACTCTTCATCAAGAGATTTGTTGGAGCTCAACAAAGGGTTACTGTAGGTGATCTCGTTGTAGCCCAACAACACTCCGGTGAGTCACTTGTTGATTATATTCTCCAATGGTGTAACTTGAGTATGAAGTATGAACCACAACTGTCTGAACAATATGCCATTGAGATTCTCTTGAAGAATATGCATGGCCCGGTCACCTTCTTTCTTAAAGGCTTCACCATAAAGACATTTCAAAAGCTAATCAACAAGGAGAGTTGCCTTTTTCGATCACAAAAGAAATCCCAAAAGGTTTATGAGAAGAAACTGAAAGTAGAAGGGTTGACAAGGGGAAGCTAGTTAGAGATCAATCGAGACCACCTGACTCAACAGCCTCCACCTCCTTTGCCACCATCGGTAGCCATACCTACCTCACCTCACCTCCACGGCCAAGACACACACCTCACATACCACCACCACCAGCAACATGCATATCTATTGCCTGGTAGATATGGCCCACCTACTCTATTAGATAAGTTAAACAAACCTTATTCTTTTAAGATGGAGGTATTTAGAAAAATCTTTAAGAACCTCTTAAAAAAACCATATTTTTAGCTACCCGAGCTTAGGAGACTGGAGGAAGTAGGCAAAAGTCATGATCCAAACTTTTGCCTTTACCACCGTATGCTAGGCCACATTTTGAAGGATTGCTTTACATTCAAGGACTAGCTAGAACATAATTTCAAGATCGGTGTATTTATCCCAAAGGAATACCTTGGAACAACCTTCCGCCCATTAGGTAATCCTTGGGATACAAGTGATCCTACCAAAACCAAAGAAGGTTGGGACATCTTTTGTCTAAAACCTCTAAGAAAATAATCAAGATCAAGAAGATTTTCCTGTGTGCTGAGTCACCTCAAACCTCCAACACCAAGGAAGGTTTGCAAGTTGCAGTGCCAACTCTAGAAAGTGGGAGCTCAGCAGAACAAAGATGTCGCCCTGATAGCCTTTAGCACAACCACCGATCATGTCCATTCGCCAGCTTCCACACCGGGTGACTTCTTCCATTTCGCCTAGCTTTCTATTTCTTCTAGTAGAACTCTTGTATCAATGGATAAGGGCATCAAATCCCTTACTCCACTTTCTACTTGACTTCTACTTTGTACCTCCAAATACTTCCAAGAAATTGAAGAATAAAGCTGATTTGAATTACATCTATATCTCTTATGATGTGTTGTCTTCTTCTATTCCTAACGATAACTCTTCAAGTCTAATTAACTATAATAATTTGATCTTCCTCTTTCTGATTCAGAGTTGGATTTTTCAACTCTGAATACTACGGGTTCACCTTTTAAGATAGACTTGGAATCATTTAAATCTGAGAGTCCCATAGGAGAAGCTGTAGGTGAGCCTGAAGTGCATGTAGAACTTGCCACCACTTTACCTCCAGAGATTACCAAAGTCAACCTCCATTGTGGCAAGGTTCTACCTCCTAGAACAGTACCTCTAGATAGAGAGAAACAAGTCATTGGTACTAAAGATCAAGAAACCCTTCCATAGGATACTCCACCCTTGGATATGCTTATGGAAGATCAGCCAAAGGTGGACTACAATGTCCTTTCTCACCTACGAAAGTTGCCATCTAAGCTAAGCATATACAATGCCCTTGTCCTATCTAAAGAGATGATAGAATCACTAATCAAGGCCCTCCTTGATCCAAATATGCTTAGCTCACCGACGCTATAAATGAGGAAGCACACTATGCAAAAGAAGCCCAAGGGATCACCTTCAGATGAAGACCTTCTACTGGGACTTGGAGCACAACCGTCTACATTACAAATGGATGTTTACTCACCAGGTTCTCATGGATTCGTGCATCGAAATATGAGTCTAAAGACCCTTGCCTATTTGAAGATGATAACTCTACTGAGGAGATAGGATGATGTTGAGAGGATTCAATGATCAAGGTGAGTGGGCTTTAGGTTCTATAGTTACCATTGGAGATTGACAAGACCAAGCCAAGTTCTACATCATTGATTTGAATACTTCATTCACCGCTTGTTTGGTAGGCCTTGGATACATCAACAAGATCATCCTCCCTTCATCAATGCATCAAGTTCAAAAAAGATGGAATTGAGTATCGTGTCAACGGGGATGAAAAGCCATTCTCAGTTAGAGAGGTTAAGATCTATGAGGATGCAACCTACTATCTTCCTCAAAACACCCTTTCTCGTGAACTTAGACAAAATTCAAATGCAAAAGCAAAATAAAATGAAGCAAAAGAAAAGATAAAAGAAAGTTCAAGTGAGCAAGAAAGGTGAATTGAAGAAGTGGATCCATATCACTTCCACCCATTCTCATTCCATCATGGACATGTGGGTAGATGGCTCAACCTCCACCGCAGAGGTAGAGGCAATTCCAGAGGTGGAGACCCCCTAGTTGGCCTTCACCAATATCATTGTGTTCCATTCATAGAGTACCTTATTCACATAGACTTGGAATCCATTGAGGATGAGTCCAATGTGATTAGTATACCGCCCAACCCCTCTCTGGTTCCATTGGAGGTGACTTTTGATCCAGCCAGAGATGAAGATCAAGCCTCCAAGCAAAGCAAAGTATTCAAATCTAGTTTATGTGAAACTATTCAGAAGCAGTTGGGAACCTTAGCTCTTACCTCACTTACATCTTAGAAAGTTGAAGGTTTAGTAGTTAAGGAAGTCCCTAAGTCTTCCAAAGGACATGAAGTAGAAGAGTTCTTTTTGTTCATCATCCTCAAGTCCAGCTTGATGTAGACTTGAGGAAGATACTTTAAAGAATTAATGGAATTATCTTTTGACTTTTACTCACCTTGTGTTCAAAATCTTATATAAAGGTTTAGTTCCTCACACTTGGTCCAATCATAGTCAATATTTCAAAAATTATGGAACAATACAGGGAAGCACAATCAAGAGCATGAATAGATTCATACAAGGGTCCAATGAATGAAGATTATTGCCTAGTTGTTACCAACCATTTGGAATCGATAGTTCTTCTCACACATCCCCAACTCTTATGAGAATGTGTGTTTAGAAACTTCGATGATCCGGATGATCTCCAAGTCAAAGAGGCACCAAAATTTGAAGAGGAGATTCATTCAACAATCGAAAAAAGAAATCAACCTCGGATAGAAGAAAATCCTCACATATATATCGCTCATTGCTAAATGAAGAAGAAACTAATGACTTAGTTAGGCTATTAACTAAGTTTAAAGACTGCTTTGCATGAAGTTATAAAGAAATGCCTAGATTATCTCCTGATGTAGTAGTCCACAAGCTAGCAATGGACCCTAATGTTACCCCTATTAAGCAAGCTCCTAGATGCATGCGATTAGAAATTGAACAATAGTTCATTTTTGAAGTCAAGAAACTGATCAATGCTGGTTTCATCAAGGAAGAAAATTTTCCTACCTGGTTAGCTAGTGTCATCCCAATTTAGAAGAAGAATGGCCAAATTTGTATTTACATTGATTTTAGGGATTAACTCTTTCTTTACCAGAATTAATGGTGGACATTGCCTCATCTCATGCAGTCTTCTCTTTAATGGATGGGTCATCTGGATATAACCAAATCAAGATGTCCCTTGAAGATAAAAAAAACACTACATTTTGAACCCCGATCAGAATATTCTATTACAGGGTCATGCCTTTCGACCTTAAAAATGCTGGTACTACATACCAATGGGCAATGACTCAGATCTTCAATGAACTCATCCATCATTAGGTTAAGTGCTATATTGATGATCTAGTAGTCAAAAGCTTAGTAAAGGAAGACCGCCTCTTTGACTTAAGAGTAGTTTTCGAACGGTTGAGATAATATAACCTCAAGATGAATCCTCTGAAGTGTGCATTCAGAGTCGCTTTAAGGAAATTCCTTAGGTTTGTTGTTCGGCACTAGGTAATAGAAATAGATCCTGAAAAGATTAAAGCTATCTTAGAAATGCGACATCCTAAGAGTTTAACTTAACTTAGATCCTTTCAAGGATGTCTGATGCATCTAAAATGCTTTATCTCAAACTTATCAAGGAGATGCAAGTCCTTCTCATCACTTGTCAAAAAAGATGCCAAGTTCAAGTGGGATGACAAGTGTCAGCACGCATTCGAAGACATCGAAGAATACTTGGTGAAGCTGCCAGTTCTCGTAGCCCCTATCCTGGGTAGGCCATTGATCCTTTATATTGCTACATTGGATGACTCGCTCAGTGCTTTGTTGGCCCAAGCTAACGATGAGGGGAAGGAAAGCGATCTCTACTACCTCAGCCATCGCGTGATCCCTACTGAAGCAAATTATCTACCTATTGAGAAACATTAGCTAGCTTTGATCTTTGCATCTCAGAAGCTACAACATTACATGCTTTCTCATAAGGTGAACTTGATCTCAAGAACCAATCCACTGCAGTACCTCATGACATGGCCAATGATTTTCAGATGTTTGGCTCATTGGTTCATGATACTCTTGCAGTTTGATATCACATTTGTGTCCCTCCGTGCGATAAAAGGATAGACACTAGAGGATTTCCTAGTATCACACCCACTTCCTACTGATTCTTCGCTTAGTAATGATCTCCCCAATGAACAAATCATGAACTTAGGGGAGGCCAGCAACCACCGATGGGAGATGTATTTTGATGATGCTGCTTCTTTTCTTAAAAGTGAAGACCACGATCTATTCTCCCAGGAAAGCCAAGGGTAGGAATAGTTCTTCTAACTCCAAACTGTGATGTGATGAGATTCTCATACTATCTTTCTAACCCATGCACCAATAATAAATCCGAGTATGAGGCATTGATTGCTGGTTTGGAGTTTTCCATCACTATCAGCATCAACAACAGGAATTCTCAGTTGGTGATCAACCAAATCGTTGGGTCCTACCAAGTCCTCAAACCCAAGTTTCTTCATTACTACAAGTATACCATGAAGCCATTGGCCCAGATTCCCAAAGTTACCATCTACAAGGTTCCTCAATCAGAGAACGTAGTAGCACATTCCTTGGTAAAACTTTCCAAAGAATTAGCATGCCTAGAAGAAGAGTCCATATCAATAAGGGTCGAAAATAGATAAGTTTTATCCCTTATTGATTCAGAGCTCATCGAGAGACTTTCTCTTGAAGGGGAGGTTGTCGTTGCTATAATGGATAAGGAGCTAGATTAGAGGCAATCGTTCATAGATTACTTGAATACTGGCAAACTACCTCAAGATAAATCTCAAGCCCATCAGGTGAGGCAGAGAGCTCTTTCCTATGCTCTTATTAATGACACACTGTACCGACAATCCTTTGACCAGATGTGGTTACATTGTTTAAACAAACACAAAGCTTGTGGCATTGTAATCGAGGTACACTTAGGTCTATGTGGAGTGCATCAGTCCAGTCCAAAGATGAAGTTGAAGATCAAAAAACTTGGATACTACTAGCCCTCTATGATTACAGATTATATGGACGTAGCTAGGAGATGCCATCAATGTCAGGTGCATGGTGTGGTCCTCCATCAACCACCCAACATTCTACACCCTACTTTGGCTTCATGGCCATTTGAGTAACATATCAGAATCGATCATCTTCTTCCAAGGGCATCAATTCATCTTGGGCCAATTCACTACTTTTCCAAGTGGGCAGAAGCCATCCCATTCAGAGAGGTTATAGCTCACCATGTGCTTTAATTTTTCAAGAACCATGTCGTAAATAGGTTTGGGGTGCCTCGACAAATTATATCCAATAATGGCACTACAGTCAAAAGGATGAAGATCAACAACTTTGCTAGAAGAGACGGTATAGATTGGAGATACTCCACCATCTACTATCCTAGAGCTAATGGTTTAGCAGAAGCATTGAACAAAACTCTCATCCAGATATAGAAGAAGACTCTTGATGACAACAAATGATAATGGAATGAGCAGTTGGTTGAAGCCTTGTGGTCCTACCACACCACATACCGAACTCTAACTCAGCCTACCCCATTTTCCTTGGTGTATGGGTCTGAAGCCATTCTTCCCCTAGAAGTTCAACTCCCTTCACTAAGGATAACATTGAGTAGAAAGATCACTGCATAGCAGAATGTAAAGTTACGATTAGAAGAGCTCGAAGGTTTGGAGGAAAGTTACCTACAGGCATGTTAGAACCTCGAGTTGTACAAGGCCAAAATTATTCAAGCTTACAACAAGCTAGTCCACCCAAAGTCTTTCTGAGTAGAAGAACTTGTGTTAGTCCTAAAGAGATCAATTGTTGCCCATCAAAAGATGGAAGGTAAATTTGAACCCATTTGGGAAGGCCCCTATGTCATAGGGAAGGCCTACCAAGGAGGATCTTATCAGCTTATTGATTGTAAAAGGGAGCATCCAATGCTTCTAATTAATGGGCTCTATCTAAATAAAAAATACCCATGAAACAAAACTTGTTTGACAATAATTCATTAATAAGAAGAACAAAAATTTGATTCCATTCATCCTAACCCTCTTGCGAAGTATTGTTCACATGTCTTGCGAATCTATTGTGACATATTTAGGGTAGGTGTAAGAGTCCCCCAGTGGCATCCTAACCCTCTTTTCCAACACAAATATAGTTTCCCGATGCTATTAGAATAGGTGTAAGAGAACCTGAGAGGTATCCTATTCCAATTAGCATTACTAAGTTAGGAGTGAGAGAACCCAAGCGGAATCCTTTCTTAGTGGGAATTCTTATTGCCATTTGTGGCATCATTTCATGATTCCCCAGCATGTTTTAAGGTAGGTGTAAGAGTCCCCTAAAGGCATCCTATTCCTTTAACACATGCACAATAACAAAGATAAATCTTTTGTCTCAAGCTATTTTGATGTGGGAGTAAGCCCCCTGTGGCACTTACTCATTAGCTGCTCTAGGCTAAGTCTACATGCTACCTCTCTAGTATGTCAGCCCAGTGGTTACTTGTTTAGAGGATGTGAAACCCCACATTTTCTTCCTAACTTGATCATTGCAAACTAATGACCACCTTATTAATATGGTATACTACCGCAAATAAAGAAGATGTGATGTTGACTTTAAAAGTGCAAGTCCCCCATAGACTCCTTTCCTCTTGTCTACTTTGAGTTGATAGTTTATAAGCCCCCAGTGGCATTCACTCATAGTCACCCTAGGTCGAATATCATAAGCCGGCACTATCAAGCAATCAATTTTAAGGTGAGGATGAGTCCCAGCTTTCTTCCTACATTATTTAAATGGACACTTTATAATGTTAAGCTATGCTATAATGACTCTCCAATTACACCACTCTTGGCAAATATGTGTCCACGTGCTTTCTCCTTGAGTTGGACACCAAATACCTATTGAATTTATGACTAGCCATGTCATTTTCTCCTGGGTGTTGGATTAAGCCCTTACTTGTCCCATCCCCTATGGGTACTCTATTTGGATCAAGTCCTTTGCAATCCTATTTAGACACTACCTGAGCTATTTTTAGATTGGACAATTCCCCTTTCCTAGTAGCCACCCTTGTGGTTGGAAAATTTGTTCAGCAGATGCACAGATTTTTCTTTTGTTTAGTAAATCTGAGATAGGTCTAGGCTGATATAAGCTCCTTCTTAGTTTGATCCCTCGCAAACTAACAGGGTCTAAGGTAAATAACCAACTAAAATAAATAAATAACTAAAACAAAATTTTTTGCTTGTTGATTAGGATTCAAGCCCCCCAAAGGGCCCCTTCTCCTAAGTAGGCATCCTATCTCTAGGGTACTATCAACAAAACTCCCTATAGGAATTGCCTAACTACCTGAGTTGAGATGAATCTCGAGTCAAGCACTCACCCATAGTCACCCTTGGGTTAACAAGCGTGTTACCCCAACAGTCATTTTGCTTTGAAAGATATAAGACTATGATGCATTCTTTCTAACATGATTGTTGCAAACCGATGAGCAGCCCTAGGTCAGGTTCGATTTATTTCCTAAAGCAACCAATCATCCCAATGGTCTTTTGTAGTGGAAGATGTGCCCTGAGCTTTCTTCCCTTCAATTGGTCTTTGCAAACCAAAAGGCACTGCTTTGGTCGAATAGTTCTCCCATCGAAGCTACCCCTTTGGTTCAAGAAAGAGATAGGCCCAGTTTCTCGTAGCTCCTTCTCGATCCATGGCAAATTGATGAAATCCATAAAAAAAATTTAAAATGAAATTAATCTTTAACTATTCTTGAGCTTATCTAAGCCCCCTAGTGGCATTCACTCAATAGTCAGCCCTAGGTCGGGTTTGATCTGTTGCCTGAAGTAATTGCTCACCCTAGTGGTTTCTTGTCTCTAAAAGATGTGAGTCCTCGTGCTTTCTTTTTAAGACTTGACCATTGTATACCAAAAGGCATTTCTCCCTGCTACCCACCTTGGTAGATCACTCTCTCTTTGGTATTGGTAAATTTAGTTTTGTCCAGGCCCCTCCTCTCAGTTCATTGCAAACTTATGGGATCCATCATAATCAAAACAAACAAAACTAGAAAATGAAATCAATCTTAACTATTTTGAGTTGATCTAAATCCCTCAGTGGCATTCACTCAATAGTTAGCCCTAGGTTGGGTTCAATCTGTTGCCTTGCTAATAGATTATCCTAGCAACTGATCTTCACTTGGAGGATGTAAGTCTACTATGCTTTCTCCCTAGTACAGCTATTGTATACTAAAAGGCATCCCTTTGACTAGTTAGCCCTACTATATGCTTAGTAGACTACCCCTTTGGATTGGTAAATCTGAGTTAGGTCTTAGCCTCCATGGCTCCTATTCAGTATAACCCATTGCAAACCAACATAGTTCATCTTACAATTCAAACCTAATGAAAATTTGAAACAAATTCAATGCTCTCCCCCTATGGAGATCTCTCCCTAGTGAGATCTAAATAAAATCAAACCTTTCATCCCCTTATTGATGACTTGAACATGCTTCCCTAGTAGAAGGTTCACACTTTATCCCTTAGTGGATTTCTTCCCTCTCTCTTATGTCTTGGACATAAGATGAGCCACATTGCACTAAGCTCTAGATTCTTTCTTTTCCTTGGGTTAGGGATAGATAGTTTTTGTTAGTGTTTGTGATCTCTCGGTGTTGTTGATCATATCGGTCAACACCAATACATGCGGTGTTCTTAGTCAGTCACACCACACCTATTGGGCGCCCTTTGTTGACCTCATTTTTATAATGAGCTCTCAACACCTCCATCTTAGGCATAGGATCCCTCTTAGACTATAAGAGTTCCTTAGTCTTAAGACACATCTAGTGATTAGGTGGACACTCCAACCTAGCCTTATAAGATTTAGAAGAGTTTGCCATAGGAATAGGTCATGCCTTAAGGGTGTTAGGAAAATCTCCTACCCTTTAGCTTAAAACTTTTCCTTACTTTCCTTCTTCAAAGTCAAACTCCAAATCAATTCTATTTGATTTTCTTGAAACTCAAATCAATTTCATGATTCAACTCCATGATTGAGATCCATGATCGAAATCCATGATTGAAACCCATGATCAAAATCCATCAAAAAATTCCTAAGTTCAAATTTCCTAAGTCCTTTACCCTTTCTTAAGGACTTAGCCAAAATCATGATTCAAGCCATCAAATCTTTGAGATTTTCTCATGATCCATTTATATTCTCATTTATATTCACATTTATAAATGAAACATAAATTCAAATTCAAATCAACTCATGAAAATTCTCAAGTCATTTTAATTTTCCATTAAAGGACTTAGCCAAAATCAACTCTAAACCTTGATCAAATCAATTTAAATCCTTGGGATTTTCTCAAAACTTATTTATATTCTCATTTATGTTCTTATATATAAATGAAATATAAATATAACTCAATAAAATTCAACTCAAAAATTAAATTCCAAATTTAAAATGCTTGAAATTCCCTTAAATCTCTTAATTTCTATTAATGAATTTAAGCTAAACTTTGATCAAATCAATTCAAATTCATGGGATTTTGTCAAAATCAATTTATATTCTCATTTATGTTCTCATATATAAATGAAATATAAATATACATCAATCAAATCCAATTTAAAAGTTCTCTTAAATCCTTTAAATTCCCTTTAATGGATTTAATCCAAATCATGATTAAACTCTTTCAAATTCTTGAAATTTTCTCATGATAAATTTATATTCTCATTTATATTCATATATGTAAATGAAATATAAATTCAAACAATCAAAACGAATTCCAAAAATCAAACTCAAATCCACTCAAAATTAAATCTAAGCCTTTCAAGCCAAAATCTTGAACTTAGCCAAATCAATTCCAAATCAAGCCAAACTCTTGATTTTTTTTTTCTCATAATTCAATCAACCCTACAATCATGAGTCCAAATATAAATCCAAACTTCAATCAAACAATCAAAATCCTAATCAAAAATCAAACCCAAGACCCCTTCATATTCTTCCTTTGAATATAAAATTTTTAAATGGATCAAAATCCATTTGACTTCAAACCACTTGTAAATAGATTTATATTTCAATCATGAGTCCATATACGAGATCAATAAACTTCAAATCAAGATTTCACCAAGTCATTTGTCCTACTTAGGCTCACTTGGCACAAAGTTGTATCAAACCAAGTCAAACCTAAGTATAATGAGTTTGGATACAATTTAATTGATTGATCATCCCATGATAGTTTTCGATCATGATGAGAGGGGTATATGAGTTTGGATCAATCCAATTTGGTTAGGATCAAAAGTTGGCTCATAAGGGTACTTGGTTAGGATCAAAAGTTGTATCAAACCAAGTCAAACCTAAGGGTTGACCAAGTCAACACTTAACCTAAAATGAAACCTAACATACCCAAAATCCACCATAGGCCAAATTAATTGAAACCATTGATCTAAGTTCACTCATGACCTATGTTTGAATTTTACCAAGCCAACATTTGAGCCTAACCCAATTAGCCACTTGACCCAAGTTGACCCGTTTTGACCTAAAGGGCCAAAATGTGTCAAAACTTGATCTAAGCCAAATTGATTGAAACCAATGGGTCAAGTCCATCCCAAATCACTTGTGGAACTTAACCAAAGTCTCAATTGGCAAACTAGACTGAGCCTAGCCCAATTTACCTTAGACCCAACATGACCTAAAGGGGTCATGTTAAGCCCAAATTGAACATAACCCAAATTGATTGGAAACTAAGATATTAATCCACTCCATATGACTAACCAAACCTAAACCTACCCTTGACCTAACCCAAATAGGTCAAATGGTCAAATGGGTCAACTTGAAGGTTTTTGAATCTCATTCTTCCTAAGCTTTGGCAGGGATGAATCTCTGGTCATCCATTCGCGCTGTTTGGATGAACGACCAAGATTACCACATTTTAAATCCTTTATTAATTTTATAAACCGTAGGTGTATCCTCAGCCATCCCATCTTTGATCGGATGGCTAAGGATAAAATACATCTTGTGCCATTTTTGATTTGATATTTAGTGGGTAGCTCACGGCGATGTAAAGCTCGCCATTATCACGCATCCGCGGTGGCATTTAGTTTAGTTAGGGATTATTATTATTTCTAATTAATTTAGATAACTTCAAAAAATCATAACTCCTTCAAGAAAAATCAAAAAAATATAAGAAAAAAATGTTATGGATAGATAATTCCATCTAGAATATTTTAAAAATGTTCTTAATGTATTTTGATTCCCCTTTTCTCTAAATTTAAGTTTCTTTGGGATAGTTAATTAGTTAATTATTCCTTAATTAAGTCATCAATTGATCTCAAATTTCTAGGGTTCATTTTAGGGGATGACCTCTGCCTACCCTAATTTTCTTGAGATTTATTGAGGCCTTAATTGGGGAAATTGCTAGCTCATTCCTTAATTACCTCTTTCGTATAATTAAGGGTAATTAAAGTATGATTAGTGGAAATACCATTGGATTAAGTTTGATTAAGGTCAGATCTTGTGAGTAGGGGTTTTATGGAATAATTTGGGGCATTTCCCCTAAGCTATTCCCTAAACCCCCTTTTCTTTCCTTAATCCCCTCTTAATTAAGGGCTAATTCATTAATTATCCCTTTAAATAATTTTCAAAAATTCTAGAAGTTTCCCAAACTTAATTAATCTACCTTGGGTAGATGCTTAGGTGTTTAATAGCCTAAGTCTAATTAAGAAAATTAAAACCCCTTTCATAAGTATGAAAGGGTCCTTTAAAAGTACTTAAGCTAAACCCCTTAGCTTAATTAGCTTTTAATTATGAGCCAAATTGCATTAGGCCTTTTCATTATTGGGTATATTGTAAATTTAAATACCTTGTGGGTTTTATGTCATTTCAATAGCTCATAATTACTTAGTTAATTTTTCTAAGGTGGTGTAGGTAAGGGTTAATTAAGTCACTTAATGCATACCTTAACCTAATCAATGCTTAAAAATGGATTTAACTATCTAAAAATTGAACAAAAAAAATACAAAACATATGTGGGAATGGGTTAGGAATAACAAACTCATCTCGCATTTTCAAAATTATATCAAACTTCAAACCAAACAAAAATCATTTTGAAATTCGCTTTGATTTATTCTAAATCTTCTTATTCTTTAAAAATGTCTTTAGGATTTAAGTAATGTGAGTTTGTTTACATGATTTCATTACTTTAGATCTTTCCCATCATGTTAAGTTGCATGTCATGTGATTCATGCATTCATAATTTCATTTTTTCAAAGTTTTAAAAAATTAAATTTCTTACTTTATGTCAAATGTGCATGTGTTGGCAAAAGTAAAATATGAGTGGCTATTATTACTACTAAATCCAAAGTATTTTTAAAACCTATTAACAAAACATCAAATCTGAAAGTATGCTATTCTTATACTTTAATTATAAGCTTGCATGTGATAGATTATAAAGTCATGTGTCGTGTAGCCTTTCCTTCCTTTCTTATGTTGGCATAATTTTGAATAGGGGTTGGTAAGTAGTGTTCAGGATTCAGATCATAAGGAGATGTAGGGTTCATTTGAAAAGAACCCAACACTTAATTAATCCCATACCATACTCATTCCTATGCCATCATCTAAGAATGATTGCCTATGATTGCATGAATAAATTGTATAAACAAAACAAATCTATTAAATAACTTTTGCATATTCCTTCTTTATTTCATTTCTTTTATGTGCATGTTAGTACTTAACGAAAGTGGTATATTAGTTTGGAAAACCTTGAGATTACGAGACTTTAAGTAGCCCAAAGCAGGTCTTGTATCTTACACCTCTGATTAACAATTGGGTTGTACTCACTTATGCCTTTTCTACTTTCATGCATGTATGTGAAATCTTGGATAAGGAAAACCTTTTGTACTTAAGAAAAAAATCATGCATATTCAACTTCTAAATTCTTTTAAATGGACTACTTAGCATGCATCATAAAGTGAGTTAACTATTCTCATTTGCATACATAGATATGCTTAGGATCCATCCATATACATGTTATATATGTTGGGAAAGAATTGAAGTAATGTATGTTATGCGAATTTTGATTCATTTTTTTTAATCTTAAAATGCCTTTTTTTTGGATAGGTTTGTTTAGAGTCAATCTGAACTTAGAATTAATTAAAGTTTTAATCAAAATATTTACCTAAATTAAATTAAAATGTGAACTTACCTTAGAAATTACTTAAGTATTAGGGAAGGAAAGAGAAATTTCTCTTCTCTTTCACTCTCTTTACAACTTAGTAATTAATTGTAGGTCTCACTCAAACCAAATTAAAACATGAAATAAAAATATACCAAAACACTTAAAGAACTTAAATAAAACCCTACTCTAAGTTGAATATGTCTTTCACACTTAGAAAACTTGAACCTAAAGTCCTAAGCTAAGCATACCACACAAACCTTCAAAGCACACACATTAGCCTAAGTCACTACTTCTAGCTTTAGGTTAGGTCGGTGCATGGTTTGATGTTATGTTTTTTTTGTGATGAATATTTTAGACTCGATGTTAGGGTGTATTATCATAGAATGAATGGTAGGACATGCTTAATATAACTATCCTTTTTTGCAGGGGATTTCTCTAAGGGGCACTATCATAAATAAAAATATAAATGCTTCTTGCTTGCAGGTACTTATACCCCTTTGTATAATCCATAAGCCAGGTGGACATAGTCACCCATATGTGGGGTGATAAGTCCAATATACATACTTGAGATTTGTGTGGTGCAATTTGACTAACCTTTATTTTATAGGTGTCAGTTAAATTTATGCTTTTCCTTTTCATGTAAAAAATTTGTATAAGTAGTATTTGGAATGATTTGTTATGGTGGGTTAGGATGAACATTGGTCATAAGATCCTTTCTTATGCACCATGTGAAGCCTTGGAGCATCTACCTTCCAACCATTCAAAGGAGGAACCAAAGAAGAAAAGAAGAAAAAAAAAGAAAGAAGAAAGAAGAATAAAGCTTGAAGACTCCCATAACAATGAATTTATTTGCTTAAATTGTAATTTAATTCATTTGTAATTCGGGTTGTATAAGGGTAGAGCTCGGCTACCCATATTTGATATTTTCAAGTTTGTGTGGTGGTTCCTGACTATAAATAGACATTTATTCTTTTTGCGATTAGCTTTATAAACTGATTGATGATTTGCTTAGCTTTTGTATTAAGTGGCATGATTTTCTTAGTTTCTTCCTCGGCTTTATGTATGGCTTGGATGTGGATTAGGCTCTTTAAGGATAAATAAATCTTTTACCTAACTTAACAAATTCAAACTAAAACTAAATAACTCATAACCTCACCTAAAGCTTGGGATTGAAACATAGATAAAAGAATTAAAAACCCCTTAGCTGGATGAGCATTTCTTTATAATATCATGCACAAAGCCATCTTATTTCACTGTTGATTAGAGGGCTTTCACCTTTTCTAGAGCCAGCTTAACCTTTGAGGGCTGTGGAGGAAACTCACCTTCAAAACTTCTCACTAATTTTGGCCAATAATCTAATATCTCATGCATTAGTCATAAAAATCCTATTAGCTTGAGTCAAAATGATTGTCCAAAAATGAAAATAAAATAAAATTTGAATTGCATTAGATTTAGGTCATTTGAAGCATGCCCCTTTACATGATCTAGTTTCTTTAAGGAGTGAGTTTAAGGACTTAGCCTCTTTCTAAATAAAAATAGCCTAGCTACCTAGCATAAGCATAAAGACTTGCTTACTTGTATTTAAAATCATAAGAGAAGTTAGTAGGCGGCCGCCCCCAGGGGTGGTAAGTCAAAGTTGTCGGGTGGTTTATCCTCTCTTATGGAGGTAAACCAAATACTCATTTTCTCCTTAGATTTAGATTGTGCTTCCGGCCCTCGCCGAAGTTCCCAAGATTTAGGTTTTGAGGTTGCTTCTCCCTTTTGTGGACCATAAGCACAATTCCTCACCTCTTAGGCATTTCCTTAATCTTGTGTTAAGGAATCTTAAGTCCAAAAATTCTAATGAAAAATATAAGTCAAACAAACTAAATAAATTTCTAAAATGTAAAGCCCAATTTTAGGATAGTTTGAGATGCTCGTTAGGTTTCCTAGCATCATGAGCATCTCCTAATTATTCCCATTTTGGCTTCAATAATAACTCCCTCTTTTGATCAATCCCATTTGATCTTCAAAAATATAAACCAATCAATTGATAGTCCTTCTTATTGAAATCTTCAGAGACCACGATCATTTACCTTAATCGAGAGTTTTCATAAGGGATCTTGTCCCTTTGGATGTAATTAATTATGGGGGCTTACCCTTGTAGGGAACTTAACGAACTCTATTTAAAATAAACCCTACTTTAATTTTTCATGTAAAGTAGGGGAAGAATCTCTAGTACATATGCAGACCCATTGTCCTTAGGAGTCCTTATTGAGGTGATTAGTTCCATTAAAGGGTAGTGACTTTTATCTTTCGAGATAGTACACTATACCTTGATGATGTACCCGGTCACCTGAATAAGTACATTTGCAGATCTGCATGGCATCTTACTAAGCCAAATTTCTATAAGGTCTCTTCTTTCTTTTCTCCAAAGATTTGAAAGGTGACTCCCTATAAGGAATTTATTCACTACAGGCTCTTAGGGAAAATTAAATAAATTTTCTACCAAACTAAAACTTGTAACTAAACTTCTAAAATAACTCATAACCTTACATAAAGCTTAGGTATTAAATCAAAAAATTTAGCAACCCCTTCGCTAGATGTTATATGCTTAATATCATGCATATCATTTTGTTTCACTCTTGCTAAGTGAGGGTTTTCATCTTTTTCAGATAGTAAAAAGGCTTAACCTTTGAGAGCCTATAATGAAAAAATACCTCTTTCTCTTTTGATTTGGCCCATAATCAACTTCACCATATATTTAGACATATAAAATCCTATAGACTGTCAAAATAAAGAGTCCAAAATCAAATAAATTTTGATAAGATTTGCATTAGACTAAGTCATTATTCATACCACTCATGCTCTAGTCTCTTAGGGAGTGAGCTTAAGGGCTTTCGTTTCTTTCTAAATAATAACATCCTAACCATCTTGCAAAACTATATTATTTGGCCCTTGTCAAAGCAATTAGTTGGTTGCCACTCCAAGCAATTATAAGTCTAGTAGTCAGGTAGTTTACTCTCTCTCTTGTGGAGGTAAATAATATACCCACTTTCGCCTTAGATTTAGGTCATTCTTTGGCCCTCATCAAAGCTCCCTAGATTTAGGCTTTTTTCGAGGTTGCTGTTTCTCTTTGGGGATACAAGCATAAATCCTCAACTCTTAGGCATTTTCATAATCTTGTATTGTGGAATTATAACTCCTAGATTTCTAATAAAATTTCAATTCAAAAATATAATTCTCCTCAAGTTCAAACATATAAAGCCCAACTATAAGATAGTTTGGGATGCTCACTAGATTTCTTAGTATCATGAGCACCCCTACTCATCTCCTTTAACTTTGATAATATGTCTTTCCTTTCGATCTATCCCATTTGATCTTCCAAATATAACCAATTTATTGACAATCCTACCTTTGAATTCTTTGGAGATAATAATTGCCTACTTTAATTGAGAATATTCCTAAGAATGTAATTAACTATGGGGATTTGTCCCCATAGGGAACTTTAGAACTGGGTTTAAATAAACTCTACTTTATTCATCCATATAAAGTAGGGTAAAAATCTTTGGTACATTCAAAGACCCATCATGCCTTTGGAGTTCTTATTAGGTGATTAGGTCCATTGTAGGGTAGTGATTTCTATCTTTCAATATAGTACACTATTCTTTAATGTCATACTCGATCACCTTAATAAGTATATCCTTAGATCTATGGTGTCCCCCATATACATACACATCAAAACAAAATAAACACCAGATAGTTTTCCCCTTTGAGGGACCAAAGAGGAGGTGCTAGCTCATCTTTGGAACAATGGTAACTCAACCCGTCTTTGAGCGGTGCAGATACTAATACTAATAAGGGGGTAGGAACCACGAAAGCCTTCCTCTTCAATGAGGGGAACTTAGAGTCAAAAGGCATGTCAAAATTGATAAGTGGTATCTATCTTGCCACCTTCTCCCTGCTGATCATTGTGAGGGTTGTCCCCTCACAAGTAACAAATCTAGGTATGTTAAGTAAGGCTCAAGTGTGTTTGATGAATATGTTATGTTTTGAAAAGTGAGACCTTCACTTAACAAATTTAGATATTTTAAGTAAGGCTCAAGTTTGTTTGATGTATTTTGATTTATTTATTTTGAAAGAGGGGAACTTATATTTAATAACTGTGGTATATTAAATAGAGTTCAATTTTTAATTTTGAAAAATAGAAATCTCATTTGATAAATTTGGGTATGTAAGACCCGGAATCTAATCAAGTTTACAGTCAAAAACTGCTTTGTGAATTTCCTGCTCGGGGAGTGCTTTCAAGGGGTGTCCATAGTCCTCCTCAGTTATGAGTTGATCCTCTATAGCATCCATTCCTGACTGTGACCTTTGTTCACCTCTTCTTCTAATCACTTGTAGCTGAAGTAGTTGATGTTCGCTTTAGATTCTTTTGAGAAGTCACTCACGTTCTCAACTAATCTTTGATCTTCGCAATCAAGTTACAATGGAGTTCAATTGTATTTGATTTGTTTGTATTTTTTGAAAAATGGAATTCTACTTAGCAAATGTGGGTTTGTTAAGTAAAGTCCAATTTATTTTGATTTTTGAAAAAAGAGATTTCTCATTTGACAAATTTGGGTATGTCAAATGGAATTCAATTGCGTTTTGATTTTGTTTTGAAAAAGAGAACTCTACTTAGCAAAGGTGGGAATGTTAAGTAGAGTCCAATTTGTTTTGAGTTTTGAAAAAGAGAATTCTCATTTGACAAATTTGGGTATGTCAAATGGAATTCAAATGTATTTTGATTTTATTTTTATAAAAGGGAACTCTACCTAGAAAATGTAGGTATGTTAAGTAGAGTCTAACTTGTTTTGATTTTTGAAAAAGAGAATTCTCATTTGACAAATTTGGGTATGTCAAATGCAATTCAAATGTGTTTGGATTTTGTTTTGGAAAAGGGAACTCTACAAATGTGGGTATGTTAAGTAGAGTCCAATTTGTTTTGATTTTTGAAAAAGAGAATTCTCATTTGAAAATTTTGAGTATGTCAAATGGAATTCAAATGTGTTTTGATTATGTTTTGAAAAAGATGAGTTCCACTTAACAAAACTATGTATGTTAAATGGAGTTCAATTATATTTATTGATTTTCAAATATGGGATTTTTGTTCATGATATTGCTTTTGGAAAAGGGAAACTCTAACTTAGCACATGTGGAATGTGTTAAATGGAATTTCAATTATATGTCATTATTTCATTTGAAAATAGGATCTTCATCCAACAAACCAAGGTATGTTGAAATAAAGATAGTTATTTAAAAAAAATTGCTTTTGAAAAAGAAATTTTAAGATTATTTGATTTTGATTTTGAAAAGAACCTTCATGTAACAATTATAGACATTGTTAAATGGGGTTTGATTATCTTTAAATCTTTTTGAAAACATTATGTAAATCTATTTTCATGTGAATTTTGATTAATTTTGAGAAGTGCTTTTTGAAAATAATATTTTTGTAAAGGATTTATTATGGGATGAACCTTACCTCACCAAGAGGGTGGTAAAGAGGTTCTAAAATTTTTTAGTCATCTCCTTTAGTTTAGTTAATTTATTTTTACCTATTGGGAGACCCAATAGGGATTTTAAGACCTACATGGAGCGAAGTCCTAAAACCTAAAGTATGTTGGCTAGCTTTGCTTAAGGATGAAATAAGCTAAGTGCCAACAAAAAGAAAGATAGCCTTAGGCTTATATAAAATATAAGCCCACTATCGATGCTTGGAGATAATAATGTTTACTAAAGATGGAGAGATGAACTATCCACAACGGAGACGTTAGAAAAATTTGTGGTATTTATTTTTGAGATATGGAACATCATGCAGATCTTAGGGGGTACTTATTGAAGTGATCGGGTACGACATTAAGGAATGATGCACTATCTTGAGAGACAGAAATCATCACCCTATAATGAAACTAATAACCTAATAAGGACTCTTAAGGCATGATGGGTCTTCAAACGTACTAGAGAGTTTTTTCCTACTTTATATGGAAAAGTAAAGTAGGGTTTATATTAACCCGGGCTCATTAAGTTCTCTATGGAGGCAAGCCTAGATAGTTAATTGCATCTTAAGAAGTAGGAATTCCTTAGAAATACTCTCGATTAAAATATAAATTAAGGTCTCCAAAGATTTCAAGACTAGACTATCAAAGGATTGCTTGCAATAGAAAATCAAATGAGATTGTTCAAGGAGAAGATCTATTATTAAAGCCAAAGGGAATGAGTAGAAAATACTCATGATACTAGAAAGCCTAGTGAGCATTCCAATCTATCCTATGGTTGGGCTTTATATGTTTGAAGTTGATGAGATTAATTTTATTGAAGTTGACATTTTATTAGAAAGCTCACTTTTGGAGTGAGCTCTCAACTTCTTCATCTTAAACATAGAACTCTTCTTAGAAATTAAGAGTTTCTTAGTCTTAAGACACTTCTAGTGATTAGGTGAAGACTTAACCTAACCCTAGAGACTTAGAAGAGTTAGACATAGTGTTGACCTTATTTTTAGGATGAGCTCTCAACCTTTTTACCTTAGACATGGGACTCCTCTTAGACTTCAAGAGATCCTTAGTCTTAAGACCCATCTAGTGATTAGGTGAACACTCAACCTAGCCCTAGAGACTTAAAAGAGTTAGCCATAGGAATAGGTCATTCCTTAGGAGTGTTAGGAAAATTTTCCTACTCTATAGCTTGAACTAAATTCCTTGCTTCCTTCCTTCAAGTCAAACTTAAATCAATTCCAACTTAATTGATTTTCTCCAAACTCAAATCAATTCCAACTTAATTGATCTTCTCCATACTCAAATCAATTCTAAATGATTCAAATCCATGATCAACTCCAAATGATTGAAGCTTATGATTAAAATTCTGAGTTCAAAATATTTCTTAAGTCCTTTGATTCCCTCTCATGGACTTAGCCTAAATCAAATCCAAATCACTTAAAATTCAAGAAATTTTCTCATAACCCATTTATATTCTCATTTATATTCACATATATAAATGAAATATAAATTCAAATCAATCAAGCTAAATCCAAAATTCAAATCCAAATCAAAAATCTTTCCTAAGTCACATTGATTACCTCTTAAGGAATTAGCCTAAATCAAGTTCAAATCACTTCAAATTCATGAAATTTTCTCATAACCCATTTGTATTCTCATTTATATTCACTTATATAAATGAAATAAAAATTCAAATAACCAAAAATCAATTCAAAAATCAAACTCAAATTCAATCAAAATCCAACCTAAGCCTTTCAAGTCAAAATCTTGAACTTAGCCAAATCAATTTCAAATCAAGCCAAACACTTGATTTTTCTTTATGATTCAATCAATCCTTCAATCATGAATACAAATATAAACACAAACTTCAATCGCGAAACCAAAACTCAATTCTAAAATCAAACCTAAGTCAAACTCATGTTCACCCTTTTGAACTTGAAATTATCAAATGAATCAAAACCCATTTGACTTCAAACCACTTGCAAATGGATTTATATTTCAATCATAAGTCCATATGTGAGTTCAATCAAACTCCAATCAAGCTTCGACCAAGCCATTTGACCTCCCTCACTTGACCCAAAGTTACCTAAAGTACCCTTGAGTCAAATTCTAATCCTAACCAAATTGGATTGAACTAAGCACACCTAAGCCTCTCATCATGATCAACAATCATCATGAGATGATCAATCACTCAAATTAGGTCAAATCAAGTTAAACCTAAGGGTTGACCAAGTCAACACTTAGCCAAAATGAAACCTAAACTAGCTAAAATCCACCATAGGCCAAATTGATTGAAACCATTGATCAAAACTCATTCATGATCAATGTTTAAAGTTAACTAAGTCAACATTTGAGCCTAACCTAGCTCAATTGGCCACTTGATCCAAGTTGACCCAACTTGACCAAAAAAGTGAAAATGTATCAAAAACTTGATCTAAGCAAACTTGATTGAAATCAATGGGTCAAGTTCATTCCAAAAATGATTGTTGAACATGACCAAAGCCTCAATTGGCCAACTAGACCTAATTGAATTGAACCCAACACCTAAAGAGTCAAATTGAGCCAAACTCAAATATAAACCAAATTTATTGGAAACAAAGATACTAATCCATTTCATATGACCAACCAAACATGAACCAACCCGTGACCTAACCCAAATAGGTTAAATTGGTCAATTTGGTCAACTTGAACCATTTGACCTAAAAGAACTAAATTGAACCAAAACCAAATATAAACCAAATTGGATCAAACCAAAGGCACCAAAACATTTCAAATGGTCATATAAACTTGACCCCACCCTTAGTTTGATGCAATTTAACCAATTGGTCAACTTGACCCAAGTTGACCTATTTTGACCTAAATGGGTCAACATGAGCCAAATGATATCAAATCAACTTCAAATTCATTGAAACTTGACCCAACCCATTTTTCAATCATATCAAACATATTCAAATTTAAACTCGAGCCAAATGACCATTTTACCCTTAGTCCATAGGGTAAATTTTGGCCAAATTCACTTGGAATTTGGTCAAATCCTCTTAATGATAATGTGACCCCCTCTTAGTGGACCAAGTGAATGATAATGTGACCCCCTCTTAGTGGACCAAGTGGACACTAGTGAGTGTGGTGCACCTAACCCAATGGGTTTGGGTCAGCCCAACCCAACCTAAGGCTAAAATCGACCACCTCACTTGAAATTCAGCACATTGAATCCCTCCACTTGAATTAAGCACATGGGAGTTCCACTACTCCACTCCTCTGGCCAAACTAAATGTAAGGACACTACTAATAGGCTAACAAACCCATGGAATGAGGTCAATTGGATCAAACAACAAGATCCTTCTTGACCTTCCAATTGCTCTAGGGGGGATATACTCCCCCTAATTTCATTTGAATTCATCATTCTCCAATTCAATTGAGCTTAGGGAAGTCAGAGCAAGACATTGCAAGCCTCCCCAAGCTTTCTAGAGTGAGTTTGAATTCTCATTTTCTTAGTTTTCATAGACTAAAAATAGGGGGCTCCACTTGAATTCCATCTCAGCCAATACTCAAAACTAACATGTTTCCTCCTTCAAGAACCCTCAGAGGATCAAATTGAACTCACCTCAAGCTTCATACAAGTTCTCCAAGCAAGGGAGGATTACTCTTGACCAAGACCGAGCTCAAGTGAAGGTGAAGTTGGTCCATAAAAAGATCCATCCAATTTCAACACCTCAAAACTTCAACAAGGCTTCGTCTCCAGTAGACGAAGCTACTTCAAGAGAATCGAGCACCGATGATAGACTTCGATGAGGTATGTCATTAAACCGAGCTTATATTAGCCATGGTGCGAAGCTTTGTGAAGTGAATTTTTATCCCATGAGAAATTAGCTGTTGGATGTGATCTCACTTGTATGGTGATGGTGTGGGTTGAGTTTGGATTCAATCCAAGCTCAATCGAGCTCGGATCTTCCCCTAGAAGACAGACAATGGCCATCTTTCACAAAGAAGATCAAGGATGAATCATGGGCCATCCATCCACATGTTTTGGATGGACGACCATGATTAAAAGATGTAGGATCCAAGGATTAACACTTAAGAACCACATGCATGATCTCAACCGTTCAATCCTCAATCGAACGGAAAGGGAGAAAGTGCATAGCGCCACCGTTGACATGGTGCTATGATGTGACTACTTGAATAGCCACTCTCATCGTGCGATGTGGAAAGCGCATGCCACATCAGCCTCCACGTGGCACCTAGGGGATTAACTATATAATTAGGAGATTAAATTACCAAATTAATCATAGAAACTTCAAATATTCATATCTAAGTGTAGAAAAATAAAAAAATATGAAATAAATTGCATATGAATGATAATTGAATGTAAATTATTATAAAATTGACTCTGATGGATTTTGAATAGTGTTATTTTCTAAATTTAGGTTTTATTAGGAATGTAATTAGGTTAATTACTCTCTGATTATTCCATTAATTAATCTCAAACTTCTTATGTGTATTTAGTGGGATAAATTCTGCCTCTCATAATTTTCTTGGGATTTATTAAAGGTTTAATTAGGGTAATTACTGGATTCATTCCTAATTACTCTCCTAATATAATTAAGCCTAATTAAGTGTGTAATTAGTGGTTTAAATCCTTAATTGAGTTAATTAAGGTTTGTTTAATTGAATAGAAGGTTTAGGGAATAATTTTGGGATATTTTTATTAAGCTATTCTTTAAACCCCCTCTTTCATCCTTAATCCAAATTCAATTAAGGATTAATCCACTAATTACCTACCTTATTAATTTGATAAAATTTTAAAACCTTCCAGAACTTAACTAATTCACTTTGGATAGATGCTTAGGTGTTCAATAACCTAAGTACATTAAGGAAATCAAAATCCAACTCACATGTGTGAGAAGGATTACGAAATTACTTAACTTAAACCTCTTAGCTTAATTCATGAGCCAAATCATCATTCGAATTAGAACAAATGATTCGTGAGGCCCTTTTCTTCTTAGGTGCATTTCTAATTTAAATTCCTTATGTGATTTTATGTCATATCATCGGCTCATAATTTTTTGGTTAAATATGCTAAAGGTGGTACAGATGAGGGGTAATTAATACACTTAATTCATACCTTAACCTAATCAAATTATAAAAATCATCTAATTATCTAAAGATTAAACTAAAATTTCATACACATGGGGGAAATAGGTTAGGATGAGCAAGCATTCTTTCACATTTCCTAAATCAAACATAAATCAAATTCAAAATAAAAATCACATTAAACAAGCTTTGATTCACTTTAAACTTTCTTATTTCATAGGATTGTCTTTAAGAATTAACTAGGGTGAATGAATTTATAGTGCTTTCATCATTTTATTTCTTTCCTAGCATGCTAAATGTGTATGTCATATGAAATTCATGCATTCATATCTTTTGAAAATCAAAATTGAAATGAAATATTTTCTTTATATCAAATTGCATGTTTTAGCTAAAGTAGAAATATGAATGGCTATTATCACTATTAAATTCAAAATTATTTTCAAAACTTATAAATCAAATATCAAAATTGTAAGGCATGCTACTTATACTTTATTTATAAGTTTGCATGTGAATATAAAAATGTGTCTTATGTTTGCTTCCTTCTTTCCTCTTGACATGGATTTGGATAAGATTTGTAAAGTGCATGGTTCTTTTAAAAGAATATAACACTTGCTTAAAATCTACTCTTATCCTCTTCCATGTTATAACTCAAGAAGGATCTTTACATTTACACATATAAATTGCATAAACAAACTAAAAATTAAATAAACATAAACTTTGCATCTTTCTTTCTCCATTTATTTCTTTTGTACATGCATATGTATTTAAGCAAAGTGGTATATTAGTTTGGACAACCCAAGGTTGAGAGGATTTAAGTAGCCCTAAGTAGGTATTGTACCTTACACCTTTAGTGCTAACAATGACTCCATACTCACTTATGCCTTTCATACATACATATGTGCGTATGAATAAAGGATAAAAGAATACCCCTTTTTCTACTTAATGAAAATCATGCATCATAAAGTATTCTATTTTTCTTAAGTAACATTTCCTAGCATTCATCATAAAGTGTGCTAAAAATTTACATTTGTATGTATAAATATGCTTAGGATTCATTCATATGCATGTTATACATATTGGGAAAGAAAATGAAGTGATGTGTGTTTTGTGACATTAATTCACTTTACTTAATTTTAAAATGTCTTTCTTTTTGAATAGGTTTGTTCAGGGAAAATCTAAACTTAGGATTCATTAAAACACATAATAAGACATTCACCAAACAAAATTAAATATGAATCCACTTAGAAATTACTTAAGGTAGGGAAGGAAAGAGAAGTTCTCTTCTCTTTTCCCTCTCTTTACAACTTAGTAATTGTAGGATTCATTTAAACCAATCAAAATACAAAATAAAATCAACTCAAATCAACTAACTTAAATAAATCACCCATCTAAGTTGAACATCTTCTAACTTAGAAAATCTAAATTAAAGCCATAAGCTACACAAACCTTTAAAGCACACTATTAGGCTAAGTCACCATTTTAGATTTAGGTTAGGGCGGTGCATGGTTTGATGTTTGATTTTATTTTATGGTGTATTGTTTCTAATCTAGATGTTAGGGTGTATGTGCATAGAATGAATGGTAGTATGATTTATTCTAATCATTGTCTTCTGCAGGAGATTGTGTTTAAGGGGCGTTGTAATAAATAAAATATATATGCTTTTGCTATGCAGGTGCTTATACCCCTAAGCCTAATCTAATAGGTCAGGTGGACTTGGTTACCCATGTGTGGGGTGCTACGTCTAATATACATGCTTGGGATTTGTATGGTTTGTTTAGCTAATCTCTATTTTGCAGGTGTTAGTTAGATTTACTTTTCCTTTTCATGTAATTTTATAATTAGGATTTTAAAATGGATGTTATGGGGGATTAGGATGAGCATTGGTCATAAGATTACATCTTATGTACCATGTGAAGCCTTTTGAGCAACCACCTTCCAACCATCCAAAAGAAGGAACCAAAAGAAGAAAGAAGAAATAAGAAAAAAAATGGAGAAATGAAGACCCCCCATAATATAAATTTCCTTACTTGATTGTAAATTAATTCATTTGTAATCCGGGTTGTATAAGGGTAGAGCTCAGCTACCCAATTTATTTTTTTTGAGTTTGTGCGGTGGTGCCCGACCACAAATGGCCTTTTATTTCTTTGCGATTAGCTTTATAAAATGCTTGATGTTTTATTTAGCTTATGCATTAAGATGGCATGTTTTCCAAGTTTCTTCCTTACTTGATGTATGGCCTGGATGATGATTAGGCTCTTAGAGAAAAATAAATCTTCTACCAAATTAAATAACTCCAAATTAAAAATAAATAACTCATAACCTCACCTAAAGCTTAGGCTAAAAATCAAGATTAAAGAATTAGTAACCCCTTAACTGGATGTGTACTTTCTTTTCCAACATCATGCATAAAAAGAATATTGTTCATTCTTGATTGGAGGGCTTCCACCTTTGCTAGAGAACTTGGCTTGATCTTTGAGAGCCATGGTGGAAATACACCTCCTTATCTTACTAATTTTGGCCCATAATCTAATTTCTCATTCATTAGGCATAAAGAATCCTATAGCCTGAGTCAAATGATTGTCCAAAATAAAAAAAAAAAATATATGAAAAATTTGCATTATATTTAAGTCATGAAAGCATGTCCTTACAAGATCTAGTCTCTTCAAGGAGTGTGTTTAAGGATTTAGTCTCTTTCTAAATAAATAACAACCTTGCTATCTCGCATAAATATAAGACTCGCCTACATGAATTTAAAATAGTAGGAGGAGTTTGTTGGCGGCCACCTCTAGGCGATTGTAAGTCCAATAGTTGGGTGGTTTATCCTCCCTTGTGGAGGTAAACCATATGCCCATTTTTGCCTTAGATTTAGGTCATGCTTTTGGCCCTCACCAAAGATCCCTAGATTTAGGTTCTGAGGTTGCTTCTCCCTTCTATGGGCCATAATCATAAATCCTCACCTCTTAGGCCTTTCCATAACCTTGTATTATGGAATTATAAGCCCTAAACTTCTAATAAAAATTCAACTCAAATAAATGATTGATTTTCAGAAACATAAAGCCCAACTATAGGATAGCTTGAGATGCTCTCTAGGTTTCCTAGCATTGTGAGCATCTCCTACTTATTTTCCTTTGGCTTCAATAATAATTCTCTCTCTTTGATCAATCTCATTTGATCTTTCAAACTAAACTAATCAATTGATAGTCCTACCTATTGAAATCTTTGGAGACAATGATCATTTACCTTAATCGAGAGCAATCTTAAGAAATCCACTTCTTTAGGATGTAATTAACTATGGGGGCTTGCCCCTGTAGGGAACTTAATGAACCCGATTTAAAATAAACCCTACTTTACTTTTCTATATAAAGTAGGGGAAGAATCTCTAGTAAATATTATTGACCTCATATTTAGAATGAGCTCTAAACCCCTCCATCTTAGATATAGGACTTCTCTTAAACTTTAAGAATTCCTTAGTATTAAGACATATCTAGTGATTAGATGAACACTCAACCTAGCCCTAGAGACTTAGAAGAGTTAGCCATAAGAATAGGTTATGCCTTAGGGATATTAGGAAAATTTTCCTACCCTTAGCTTGAACCATTCCTCACTTCCTTCCTTCAAGTCAAATTCCAAATCAATCCAAATTGATTTTCTCAAACTCCAAATCAATCTCATTTGATTTTCTCCAAACTTAAATCAATTCCACATGATTGAAATCTATGATCAAAATCCATGATTGAAATCTATGATTGAAACTCATTAATGAAATTCTCAAGTCTAAATTTTTCCTAAGTCCTTTAAGTTTTCCTTCATGGACTTAGCCAAAATCAAATCTAAATCAATTCAAACTCATGATATTTTCTCATAACTCAATTACATTCTCATTTATATTCACATATATAAATGAAATATAAATACAAATCAATCAAATGAAATCCACAAATTAAATTCCAAATTTGAAATCTATCTTAAGTCCTTAATTGCCCTCTTAATGACTTAGCCTAAATCATATTCAAATCAATTCAAGTTCATGGGATTTTCTCATAACTCATTTATATTCTCATTTATATTTACATATTTTAAATGAAGTATAAATACAAATCAATCAATCTAAATCCAAAATTCAAGTTCCAAACTTCAAAAATTTCCTAAGTTCTTTAAATTCTTTCTTAAAGGACTTAGCTTAAATCATGATCAAATCACTTCAAATCCTAGAAATTTTCTCATGACCCATTTATATTCTCATTTATATTCATATATATGAAATATAAATTTAAACAATCAAACCAATTCCAAAAATCAACTCAAATCCACTCAAAATCCAACCTAGGCCTTTCAAGTCAAAATCTTGAACTTAGCCAAATCAACTTCAAATCAAGCCAAACTCTTGATTTCCCATCATGATTCAATTAATCCTACAATCATGAATCCAAATATAAATACCAACTTCAATCACCAAATTAAAATCCAATTCAAAAATCAAACCCCAAATCCATTTATATTCTTCCTTTGAATATGAAATTGTCAAATGAATCAAAACCCATTTGACTTGAAACCACTTGTAAATGGATTTATATTTCAATCATAAATCCATATGTAGGCTCAATCAAACTCAAATCAAGCTTTGACCAAGCCATTTGACCCACTTAGGCTCACTTGACCCAAAGTGACCTAAAGTACCCTTATGAGCCAAATTATAATCCTAACCAAATTGGTTTGAATCAAACTCACTTATGCCTCTCATCATGATCAACAGTCATCATGGGGTGATCAAATAATCAAATTGGGTCAAACCAAGTCAAACCTAAGGGTTGACCAAGTCAACACTTAGCCAAAATGAAACTTAACATAGCCAAAATCCACCATAGGCCAAATTGATTGAAACCATTGATCTAAGTTCATTCATGAACTATATTAGAGCCTGACCAAGTCAACATTTGAGCTTAACCTAGCCCAATTGGCCACTTGATCCAAGTTGACCCAACTTGACCAAAAAAGTGAAATGTGTCAAAAACTTGATCTAAGCCAACCTGATTGAAATCAATGGGTCAAGTTCATTCTAAATCACATGTTGAACTTGTCAAAGCCTTTAGTAACCTAGCCCAATTGATTGACCTTGAACCCAACTTGACCTAAAGGGGTCATGTTGAGCCAAATTAAAACTTAACCAAAATTGATTGGAAACAAAGATACCAATTCACTTCATATGACTAACCAAACCTAAGCCTGCCCATGACCTAGCTCAAATGACTTGAAATCACTTGACCCATTTGACCTAAATGAAGTCATATGAGCCAAATTTAAAACTAAAACAAATTGAATCAAACCAAAGCTGCCAAAACATTTCAAATGGTCATATGAACTTGACCCATCCCTTGGTTTGGCCCAATTTGACCAATTGGTCACCCATTTTGACCTAAATGGGTCAACTTGAGCTAAACCATATCAAATGAATTCCAAATCCAATGAAACTTGGCCAAACCTATTTTCTCAACATACCCAACATACTCAAATTCAAAAATCAGCTAAATGACTATTCTACCCCTAGGCCATAGAACAAATTTTGGTCAAATCCATGGGAAATTTGGTCAAGCCCTCTTCATATCTACTTGATACCTTCCTAATAGGTCAAATAGACCCTATGGAGGGAATTGCACCCAACCCAATGGGGTTGGGTTAGCCCAAATGTAGCCAAGGTCAAAACTGACCCCATAGCTCAAATTGGTCAAATATAAAACCTCTCTCCACTCAATTTGAAGCATATGGGAGGTTACAAATTCACTCCTTGGCTCAAACTAACCATGTGCCAACATCTAACAACTCAAACAGACCTTTTCATGTTGGCAATTGGATCAAAATGGCAAAGGTAGCTTCGGCCGTCTAATTGCCATAGGGGGAGATATACTCCCCCTAATTCACTTTAATTTCAAAAGGCTCATTGTCGATTGAGTAAGGGAGAGTGTTAGGAGCCAGAGTGATCCCAAGCCTCCTAGAGCTCGGCCATTTTCCATTCTTTGGATTGAAAATAGGGAGAAAAATTGAAATTCAAACTTGCTCTTCACTCAAGACCAATCAATTCCCTTTGCACATCGGAGCTGTCCACCCAAGCCTTCACACGAGCTCCAAAGGCAAGAGGAGAGCTAGTTCGATAAAGGCCACAAGCAAGAGCAAGGTGAGTTGGTCCATAGAGCAAACTACCCAACCTCAAGTGCTAATTCTTTCACCATAGCTTCGTCTCAACTAGAAGCTCCTCCAAGGGAATCGAGCATCGGTGATCACCTCCGATGAGGTATGCCATTTTTCGATCACTAGACTTAAGATGTGTTGGTCCTTTGTGAAAGAAAGTGTAATGGCATGAAAATTCAATCGTTGGATAGGATTACCAGTGTGATGGTGTGTGTTTATATCCTATTCGAGCTTCGATCTTGGATCAGGCTTAAATCATGGATGGTTCCTGATTCGGGGATTTTGGCGATAGATCTGGATGATGGCGAGATTAAATGCATGTTCGATTTATCCTTTAAAACCAAGGTTATTCTAGTTATCCTTGATTAAGCGATGGATAAAATCGCATCCATACACGCCTGTGTGGGATGTTTATGTGACTTCACGATGCGTGGAAAGTGTGACCACCTCACATTGCCGGTGTGGATTAAGAGGTTTATTTAATTTTAATTAATTCTAATTAATCCTCTAAGCTTCAAAAATTTATATCTCCCTAAATAAAAATAAAAAAAATATGAGGTAAATTTCCACTGAAAGATAATTCAATCTAAAATATTTAAAAATGGTTTTAATGGATTTTCAATTGTATATTTCTCTAATTTTGCCTTTTAATAGAAATCTTAATTTGCTAATTACTCCTTAATTAATCATCTAAATAATCTCAAACTTCTTGGGTATGTTTTGGGGGATGACTTCTACATTCTCTAATTTTCTTGGGATTTACTAAAGGTTTAATTGGGGGTGCAAATGCATTTCTAATTACCCTTTATGTAATTAAGGATATTAAGGTTTGATTAGTGTTTTAATCTGAAGTTGATTAAGGTTTGATCCAGTGAATAGGAGGTTTTAGGAATACTTTTAGGGTATTTCCTCTAAAGTATTTCCTTAACCCCCTTTTCTTTCCTTAATCATCTCTTAATTAAGGGCTAATTCATTAATTACCCTCTTAATTAATTTCTTAAAATTTCTAAAACTTTTCAAAACTTAATTAATCTACTTTGGGTAGATTCTTAGGTGTTCAAAGCCTAAGTTCAATTAAGGAAATCAAAACTCAACTCATATGTGTGAGGGGTGGTTTGAAATTACTTTAATTAAACCCCTTTGCTTAATTAACTATTAATTACAAGCCAAATTGCATTAGGCCCTTTTCTTTCTAGGTGCATTGCAAATTTAAATTCCTTGTGAGGTTTTATGTCATCTCATTGGCTCATAATTATTTGGTTAACTATGCTAAGGTGGTTTAGGTAAGGGTTAATTAACATGCTTAATTCATACCTTGACCTAATAAAAATCTAAAATTAATCTAATCATCAAAAAATTAAACAGAAATATCAAACACATGTGGGAATGGGTTAGGAACAGTAAAATAAATCCACATTTTCAAAATTAAGTCAAATTATGAATCAAACAAAATCATATTAAATAAACTTTGATTTACTTTAAGCTTTCTTATTTATAAGATTGTCTTTAGGATTTAATTAAAGTGAATGTGTTTACATGCTTTCATTGCTTTATTTCTTCCCCAACATGCTAAATATGTGTTTATGTGATTTCATACATCCATACTTTTCAAAATTCAAATTTAAAATAAAAATGTCTATTTTATGTCAAATTGCATGTGCTAAAGTAAGAATATGAGTGGCTATTATCACTATTAAATTCAAATTATTTTAAAACATATGAATCAATTATCAAAACTGAAAGTGTGTTACTTATATCTTAATTATAATCATGCATGTGAGTAAATATAAGGATGTATTAGTATAGGTTTTCCTTCTCTTCTCTCTTTTAGTATAGTTTTGAATAGGATTTGGTAAGATGTATGGTTCATTTGAAAAGAACCCAACACTTGCCTAATTCCATGTCCTATTCATTCATATACCATTAATTAAGAAGGATACTTATGCTTACACACATAAATTGCATAAACAAAATGAATCAACTAATACAAATTTTTGCATTCTTTCTTTTCCATTCATTTCTTTTGTACACATGTTTGTATTTAAGGAAAGTGGTATACTAGTCTGGATAACCTCAAGGTTGTGAGGCATTAAATAGCCCTAAGTAGGTCTTGTACCTTATATCTCTAGTTAACAATGGCGTTGTACTCATGTCTTTCTTACTTTCATGTTTGCATGTGAAAATTGAATAAGAAATCTCTTTTCTACTTAAGAAAAATCATGCATCATAAACTTTCAAATTTTCTTAAATGAATTACTTAGCATGCATCATAAAGTGTGTTAAACATTCTCACTTCAATGTATAGATATGCTTAGGATTCATCCATATGCATGTTATACATGTTGGGAAAGAAATGAAGTGATGTATGTTTTATGAATTTAGTTCATTTTATTTAATCTTAAAATGTCTTTCTTTTGAATAGTTTGTTTAGAGTTCATCTAAAGGATTAATTAAAGACTTAATCAAAATATTTACAAAACAAAACTAAATATGAATCTACTTTAGAAATTACTTAGGTTAAGGAAGGAAAGAGAAGCTCTCTTATCTTTCCCTCTCTTTATAACTTAGTAATTAATTTTAGGATTCATTTGAACCTAATCTAAATATAAAATAAAATCAACCCAAATCAACTAAAATAACTTAAATGAAACCCTCCTCTAAGTTGAACGTGCTTCACACTTAGAAAATTTTAACTTAAAGCCGCATACCACACAAACCTCCAAAGCACATACATTATACTAAGTCACCACTTCTAGCTTTAGGTTAGGGTGGTGCATGATTTGATGCTTATTTTTATTTTGTGATATATGTATTATATTGGATGTTAGGATGTATGTGCATAGAATGAATGGTAGGGTGATCTTAATCTAACCATTATTTTCTGTAGGGGATTGTGCTTAAAGAGTGTTGTAATAAATAAAAATATAAATCTTTTGATGTGCAGGTGCTTATACCCCTAAGCATAATCCAATAGGTTAGGTGAAATTTGTCACCCATGTGTGGGGTGATATGTCCAATATACATGCTTGAGATTTTGTGTGGTTTGTTTAGCTAACCTTTGTTTTGCAGGTGTTAGCTAGATTTATTTTTCCTTTTCATGTAGATTTTGTAATTAAGATTTTGGAATTATTGTTATGGGGATTAAGATAAGCATTGGTCATAAAATTTCATCTTATGCACCATGTGAAGCATTTCGAGCATCCACCTTCCAACCATCCAAAAGAAGGAACCAAAGAAGAAAGAAGAAAAGAAGAAGAAAAAAGAAAAGAAGAATGAAGAAATGAAGCTTGAAGGCCCCAATAATAATGAATTCCTTGCCTAATTGTATTTAATTCATTTGTAATCCATGTTGTATAAGGGTAGAGCTCGGCAACCAAATTTATTTTCAGGTTTATGCGGTAGTACCTGACCACAATAACCTCTTTTTATTTTGCGATTAACTTTATAAATTGATTGATGATTTGTTTAGCCTATGCATTAAGTGGCATATTTTCCTAATTTCTTCTTTGCTTTATGTATGGCCTAGATGTGGATTAGTCTCTTAGGGAAAAATAAATCTTTTATCCAATTTAATAATTCAAAACTAAAAATAAAGAACTCATGACCTCACCTAAAGCTTAGGTTAAAAATCAAGATAAGAGAATTAACAACCCCTTAGTTGGATGAGTATTTCTTTTATAACATCATGCACAAATGCATCTTGTTTTACTCTTGATTGGGGAGCTTTCACTTTTTCTAGAGAAATTTGGCTTGAGCTTTGAGAGCCATGGTGGAAACACACCTCCTCCCTTCTCGCTGATTTTGGCCAATAAATTTATTTCTCAAGCACTAGGCATATGAATCTTATTAGATTGAGTAAAAATAAATGTCCAAAAATAAAAATAAAATGAAATCTGAATTACATTAGATTTAGGTCATTTGAAGCATTTCCTTACATGATCTAGTCTCTTTTAGGAGTGAGTTTAAGGACTTAGTCTCTTTCTGAATAAATAATAGCCTAACTATCTTATATAAAGCATAAGACTTGCCTACATGAATTTAAAATTATAGGAGTTATTGGGCAGCCACCCCCAGGCAGTTCTAAATCCAATCAGTCGGGTTATTTGTCCTCTCTTATGGAGGCATGCCAAATACTCATTTTTGCTTTAGATTTAGGTTGTGCTTTTGGCTCTCACCAAAGCTCCCTAGAATTAGGTTTTGAGATTGCTTCTCCCCTTTGTGGGCCATAAGCTTAAATCCTCATCTCTTAAGGATTTCCAAAATTCTATGTTATGGAATCATAAGTCCTAAATTTTTAATGAAAAATGCAACTCAAATAAATTAAATCAATTTCAAAAATGTAAAGCCCAACCGTAGGATAGTTTGAGATGCTCGTTAGGTTTCTTAGCATCATGGGCATCTCCTACTTATCTTTCTTTGGCTTCAATAATAACTCCCTCTCTTTGATTAATCCCATTTGATCTTCAAAAATGAACTAATCGATTGATAATCCTTTCCTATTGAAATCTTTAAAGATAATGATCATTTACCTTAATCGAGAGTATTCCTAAGAGATCCCGTCCCTTAAGATGTTTAACTATGGGGGCTTGCCCCTGTAGGAAACTTTACGAACCCTATTTAAAATAAACCCTGCTTTACTTTTCCATGTAAAGAAGGGGAAGAATTTCTGGTACATATATAGACTCATTGTCCTTAGGAGTCCTTATTGAAGTGATTAGGTCCATTAAAGGGTAGTGACATCTATCTCCTGAGATAGTACACTATTCTTTGATGATGTACCTATCACCTAAATAAGCACATATGTGGATCTGCATGGCATCCCAAAAAAACAAATTTTTATATTCTTTCTTTTCACCATAGATGAAGATGACTATATAGAAATTTTTCACCCACACATATGAGACCCATTGTCCTTAGGAGTCCTTATTGAGGTGATTAAGTTTATTGTAGGATGGTGACTTCTGCTTTTGAGATAGTACACCTCTCCTCAATGTCGTACCCGATCACTCTCAATAAGAACATCTGCGGATCTACGTGGTGTCCAAAAATGCATAAAAAGAAGTATATTTCTATCTTCATTTTATTCCACAAAGAGTGAAGTTGGAAGTTTACAATCTCTTAGAAATCTAATAAAAATTTTACCATATATTTTTTCTGGCAACTCCGCTAGGGATGGTTCCTTTCTCCATCTTTGGTAAATGATCGTTGTCTCCAAATATCAAAAGTGGGTCTGTACTTTTGTATGAATCCAATACTATATTTCTTTTCGTTGGCACTTAGCTTATTTCATCCTTAAGTTAAGCTAGACAACATATTTAGGTTTTAGGACCTCACCCCGTGTTGGTCTTAAAACCCCCATTGGATTTCCCAATGGGAGAAAATAAAAGTTAAAAAAAAAAAATTAGTTAAAGACTTTCTCCTTACCATTTTTATGGTAAGGAAAGGTTCATTTTAAAATAATAAATATAAAATAAATCCTTCAAAAAAATCTTGTTGTTCAAAAAACACTCTTTCAAAATGCACATAATTAAATATTTTTCCAAAATTTTCTAAATCACCTTCATCTAACAATCTAAAATCTCCCTTTTCAAAATCAACAAAAACAAAATTTTCAAAACACATTTGGAACTTCATTCTAGCATATCCATTTGCTAAATGAAGTCTCCCCTCAAAAACAAAAATTTGAAACACAGTTTTTAAAATTTCATTTAGCATACTCAAATTTGTTTAAGTGAAATTTCCATTTCACAAAATTTTTAAAAACACTTTTGGAACTTCATTCTTTGCATACCATATTTGCTAAAGTGAAGTCTCCATTTTCAAAATAAAATCAAAACACAAAAAAAAATTAAACACCTTTTTGGAATTTCATTTAGCATTCTCAAATTTACTAAGTGAAACTTTCATTTCACAAAATTTTCAAAAACCCTTTTGGAACTTCACTTTTGCATACCATATTTGCTAAAGTAAAGTCTCCATTTTCAATCAAAATCAATTCAAAATGAAAAGAAACACGTTAGGACTCCTTTAGCATACTTAAATTTGCTAAGGATCCTACTTTTCAAAATCAAAAGAAACATATTAGGATTCCCTTAGCAAACTTAAATTTGCTAAGGATCCTACTTTTCAAAACCAAATTAAAATCAAAAGAAACACATTAGAATTTTCTTAGCAGACTCAAATTTGCTAAAAAAACTGATTATCAAAAATTTTCAAAAATAAAACACACTTGGATTTTATCATTTAGCATACCCAAATTTTCTAAATGAGGATTCCATTTTCAAATCACAAAAAGATTAACAAAATAAAGAAAAGAAAGAAATGAAAAGAAGAAAATGTTTTTAAACATCTCACTTAGCGTACCCAAATTTGCTAAGTGAATAAATTCGAATAATCTAAAATCCAAAACAAAAACAAATTGACCCTTTACTTTAACATACCCAAATTTATTAAATAAAGGGTCCTCAAAATGAAAATTAAAACTCAAATATGAACCTATGGAAGCATCCCTTCAAACAAAAATATTTGAACCCATTTTCAACATTTTCAAATTTGTTGAAAGTGGATTCTACATCCAAAAAATTTTTCTTTCCAATCAAATCTTGAAATCTATTCTAAATAATTTGAGCTCGACTTAACATTTTCAAAATGTTGAGCATGGGTTAAAATTCTAAATTCTAAATTCAAAGTCAATAGAAATTGGATTCAAGTTTATTTTCAATATTGCTGACTCTCGTTCGGCAATAGTTTTAATTTCAGTCTCACTTCAATTTTCAGTTGACAGAAATGGCTGCACAGAAATATGTTTTCACCTTTCCCATGGGATGGACTTGGCCCTGGATTAGGCTAGCCTTCCTGTTCTGATTACACCCACCTCATTCATTTCGGATGAGGTTTTGAGGGAGGATTACAGTGAGGGCACTCCCTCCCATTGTAGAGCAGGATAGGCTGGTCATTCATATTGATATGCTCTAAGGCTCTAAAATTCCCTCACTAAAGAGGAAGACAGTGGTGGTTCCTGATTACCGATTACATGTGATGCTAGTGCTTATTTTCTCTTTGCCCCAGTGAGGGGCTAGCACCCACTCATTAGAACCCAAGGGAAGGCTCCCACGATCCCAAGGATTTCTCCCCTACTTTTAGTTGGGTCTAGCTCTTACTCCCCCCCCAACACTCGGAGGAGGAACAAAACGCATGATAAAGCGGTACCATACACATCACTAGGAGATGGAGTGGCTACTATTGTTGAGGTTGCCCACTTTGATTTCACCGTTGGTTACAGTGAACTCATTTCATCCTCTATCTGGGTCTGACAGAGAGGATTCTAGAAGGATCCCTGCTTCACCTCGACTAGCGGTTTAGTTTCAGCCCCCAATTAGTCAGAGTAGGAGGTTATATGATGGCCTCCATTCAAATTTATGACAGGTTGGCGGAGCCTACAGCCGTTCTCCGTTCGGGGCTTAATTTGACTTGAGATATGTTATCCCCCATAGAGTTGGGAAGCATCTTCGACAGGAGAGGGCCAGGGAGGTCCATAGTACAATTCATATCACTAGAGAGGCAGGTTTGGTGGCATTCGATCCTCACTCATTGATTTTCACGATCGATTGCTACCCATCGATCACAGATAGTATTCTACTTACGAGGACTACCCATCACAGGAGGAGAGCTCTTATTCCTAGAGAGTTGGTGGTGTCTCCACCACCTTTCCCCCATCCACTATCGTTCATGTTTGTATCTCAATTCCATTTAAAGGCCATGAAGGCCACATCCGGGAGAAAGGATTGGTGATCCATGGCCAAGGGATCCCATTCCATCTACACCACCTCGTATGCCTACTTGACCTTCTACCTGGTTATGGTGTGGAAGGAATGGGTGACGACCACAAGCGTAGTGGTCATCCCTTCACCATCACCACCGTGAGAGAAGGTTACGAGTTACAAAGGAGAAGGTGGCAACCTGGTTGTACTATGATGATTGAACTCTAGAGTGTCACCTCCCAGTTAGTGACAATCGAGTGTATTTATTCAATGAGTACTATCCCTCATAGGGTTGATTCTAGTAGCGGAGGTGAGGTGCCTCACAATGATGTTGATCCCACCACGTTGAAAATCATTTGTGCATTCATAGATCGTTCTCTTGATGATATAGTAGCTCATTATTTTATGGAGAAAAAGGAGATCCTAGGATATTATTGATCTGATGAGCAAAATATTATCTTTGATCCCAACAAAGATGATTTATTGGGAGACTCAGCAGGGGATTGCATGGTAGATACCAGGGGATCCCCCTCAGAGAGCATCAGACCATGGAAGGTGTTCAGAACAAGCAGGAAGACACAGCCCACTTAGTCCAACACCTCATAGCACAAATAAAGTAGAATGATGAAAAGATAGATAAGATGGAGTTGAGGCTCGAGGATTTGTTATAGCAGTCTTAGCATTCGACTAAGCCCGGGTTCATCCTATCCAGTAGACTAGTCGGGAGTTGGTGCATGTCTTGGACCCAAGACTTTACCTCCAGGAGAGCAAGGTAGCACCAGCATGTATAGGAAGGTAGTGGATAGTACCTCTATATAGAAAAAAGATATCAAGTCAATGGTTGAGCAGTAGGTGAAAGAAGTGTTGGCTCATGCCCGAGGAGGATCATCAGTTCCAAAGGGTAAACCCTACCCGAAGGAATTTGATACAATCCAATATCCAAAGGGTTTCGTGCCACCTTTCTTTAAGAGTTTTGATGGCAGTAGAAATCAGAGATTTTTTAGCATTTGTTATTTGCAATGTTGGTGGCGGTGGCTTTATTCTTTCTCTTCATGTAGCTAATAGCTTTTGATTGGTATCTGAACTTCCCAATAGTTCATTAAAGACTTTCTGAGTTAGCAACTCTTCATCAAGAGGTTTTTTTGGAGCTTGGCAAGGGTTACTATTGGCGATCATTGTAGCACCGTGAGTCCTTATTGACTACATTCTCGGTTGGCATAACGAGTATGAAATGTACTAGCTCGAACAACATGCAAGATTCTTCTAAAGAATATACATGGCCCGGTTGCCTTCATGTTTAGGGCCTCACCATCAAAACCTTTAAGAAATACATCTACAAGGCAACTAGCTTGTAAGGAAAATTCAAATAGTTACCTTCTCCAAATGTACCAACAAAGCCAAATCCATGGAAGTTATATGGGAAGAAGCCCAGGGTAGTGATAGCAGTATATAAGGGGAAATAATCAGCCAAAGAGCAATTTGAGAGACCTCGTGCTCCATTCCTCCTCTCACCACCAGCACTTCTACCCACCACAATAGCCTCCATGAGCTACTCCACCTCCTCCTTAGCCACATCATCAACAGCAGTGGTACACATACCTGTCACCAAGTAGCTATGGTCCACCTACTCTTTTAGATAAACTTAACAAGCCTTATTCATTTAAGAGGGAGGTAATCAGGAAGATCTTCAAGAATATCTTAAAGAAGATTGATTTTCAGCTACTCAAACCTAGGAGACTGAAGGAACTGAGAAAAATCCATGATCCTAACTTTTGCCCCTACCACCATATGTTAGGTCATATTTTGGAGGATTGCTTCACATTTAAGGGCTAGCTTGAACATAGCTTCAAGACTAGTGTTATAGTTATCCCGAAGGAATACCTTGTGGAACAACCATCCAGTTCCATTTTGTTAATCTTTGGGGATACTTATGATTCTTCCAAAACCAAAGAAGGTTGGGATATCTCCTTATCCAAAACCTTTAAAAAGATTGTTCATGAAATCAAGAAACTTTCCTTGCGTGCAGTCAAACCTCCAACATCAAGAAGGTTTGCAAGTTGCCAACTCAAAGAGGAGCTCAAGCGTAGCATGTGCCACGGGATAGCAGTAGCACAATCCACCAGACCTCCAATCCCATATTAGCTACCACATTAGTGTCAGTCAACTAGTTCTTCTTCTAGTAGACATCTTGTATCAATAGATGATTAAATCCCTCACCCCTCTTACTTTACTTGATTTCTACTTTGTACGTTCTATCAAATCCAAGAAATTGAAGAATAAAAGTAGCTTGAACTACATCTGTGTCACTTCTAATGGGTTATCTAAATCTATTCCTAATAACTCTTCAAGTCTAAATAATAACTATAATAATTTTGATCTTCCTCTTTCTGATTCAGAGTTGGATTTTCCTACTATGAGTGCTATAGGTTCACCTCTTGAGATAGACTTGGAATTGTACGATTCTGAGGGTCCCATAGGAGAAGCTGTAGGTGAGCCTGATGTGCATGTAGAACCTTCCATTACCCTGCCACAAGAGATCACCAAAGTCAACCTCCGTAGTGATAAAGTTCTACCCCCTAGGGCAACACCTCAAGATACAGGGAAATAAGTCATTAGTTCAGAGGATCGAGAAGCCCCTCTACAAGATGCTCCACCCTTGGATATGCTTGTAGAAGACCAACCTAAGGTGGACTATAATGTCCTCTCTAATCTAAGAAAGTTTCCATCTAAGTTAAGCATATACAATGCCCTTGTCTTATCCAAAGAGATGAGGGAATCATTAATTAAGTCTCCTTGATCACAGATATGCTTAGCTCGCTATTGGTGAGAGGCACATTATTCCAAGAAGCCGGGGATCACTTTCATAGATGAAGACCTTCTTCTGGGGACATGGTGCACTCGTCCCCTACATAATTTGACATGGGCGATTAGACTTGCGAGTTCTCTCATTGATCCGGTGCATGGGTGAACATTATGAGTCTAAAGACCCTTGCCTATTTGAGGATCAAAATCTCCACACTCTGAGGAGTTTGGATGAATTTGAGAGGATTTAATGAACAAGATGAGCAAACTTTAGGTTCCATAGTGTTACCTTTGGAGATAGGTGACTGGAAGACTGAAGCCAAATTTTATATCATTAATTCAAATACTTCATTCACCACTTTGCTCAGTAGGCCCTTGATACATCATAATAAAATAATTCCATCCTCCCTCTATCAATGCATCAAGTTCAGGAAAGATGAGATTGATTATTATGTCAAAGGAGATGAAAATTTATTTTTAGTTAGAGAGGTTGAGATATATAAGGATGCAACCTACTATCTTCCTCAAAGCACCCTTTCTCGTGAACTTGGACAAAACTCAAATTAAAAAAAATAAAGAAAAAGCAAAAGAAAAAGAAAATGAAAAGAAAAGTGAAAATCCAAGTGAACAGGAAAGGGGAATTGAACAAGAAATAGATCTGCATATCACATTCCACCCACAGTTCATTCCTTCATATGAACATGTGGATAGGATGACTCAACATCCCTAAGCAGAGGCAGAGGCAGAAATAAAGGTAGTTCTAGAGGTGGAAGAACCCCTTGTTGGCCATCAGCCAATAGGCATTATGTTCCAGTTCATAGGAGTACCCCTACTATTCACATAAACTTGGAATCTAGTTCAGAGGATGAGTCTAATGTGATTAGCATACTATCCAACACCTCTTAATGGGTCTCATTGGAAGTGACACTCAAGCCAGACAGAGATGAAGACCGAGCATCCAGACAAAGCAAAGTATTTGAATTAGATGCATGTAAAACTCACAGGCAGCAGTTGGGAACCTTAGCTCTAACCTCACTTTCACCCCCAAAAAGTTAAAGGTTTGGTAGTTAAGGAAGCTCCTAAGTCTTTCAGTGATATGAAGCTGAAGAGATTCTTTTTAGGATCATCCTTCTCAAGTCTTGAAGTTTATGTAAGACTTGAAAGGAGAATTCATACATAGAATTAATGGAATTACTATTTTACTTTTACTCGCCTTGTGTTCATAATCTTATACAGAAAGGTTTGGTCCCTCATACATGGTCCAAGAACAGGTCAGAGTATTTTGAGAAGCTATGGAACAATACAGGCAGAGAAGCACAATCAAGAGTAGGACTTGAATTCGGTATAGTGATTCCAATTGATGACGATAATTACTACTTAACTGTTACCAATCATTTGGAGCCTGATAGGTTCTTTTCACACAACACCAACTCTTATGAGAATGTGTGTTTAAAAATCTCAGATGATCCAGATAATCTCCAAATCAAAGATGCACTACCATAATTTGAAGAGAAGATCCATTCAACAATTGACAAGCTTAAAGAAATCTACCTCGAAATAGAAGAAAATCCATGTCAGGCATACATCAATTCGATGTTGAATGAAGAAGAAATCGAAGACTTAGTTAGGTTATTGACTAAATTTAAGGATTGCTTTGCATGAGTTATGAAGATGCACATTATGTACATTCTGGTCCACAAGCTAGCAATAGATAACCTATCAAGCAAGCTCACGCATGCGATTAGAAATCGAACAACGTCATTTAGTCAAAGATCGATGATATTTTCATCAGGGAAGAAAAATATCTTACATGGTTAGCCAGTGTCGTTCCAATTAAGAAGATGAATGGACAAATTTGCATATGCATTAATTTCAGGGACTTAATAAGGCATGTCCTAAAGATGAGTTTCCTCTTTCTATACCAGAATTAATGGTGGACATCACCTCATCTCATGCAATTTTCTCTTCCATGGATGGGTCATCTAGCTACAATCAAATTAAGATGTCTCCTGAAGATGAAAGAAACACTACTTTCTGAACCCCGATCAAAATATTTTGTTATAAGGTCATGCCTTTTGGCCTTAAAAATATTGGTGCTACATACCAAATTCCATGACTCAGATCTTAAATGAACTCATCCATCAGGTTGAGTGTGTTGATGATCTAGTAGTCAAGCGAGAGAAAAGGAAGACCATCTCTTTGACTTGAGAGTAGTTTTCAAATGGTTAATACAATATAACCTCAAAATGAATCCCCTAAAGTGTGCATTTGGCGTAGCTTCAGAGAAATTCCTTGGGTTTGTTGTCCGACACCGGGGAATAGAAATAAATCTAGAAAAGATTAAATTAGATCTTTCCAAGGATGGTTGGCATATTTGAGATGCTTTATTTCAATTATATCAGGGAGATGCAAGCCATTTTTAACACTTGTCAAAAAGGACACCAAGTTCAAGTGGGATGATAAGTGTCAGCATGCCTTTGAAGATATCAAGCAGTATTTGGTGAAGCCGCCAGTTCTAGCAACCCCTATCCCAAACAGGCCACTCTTCCTCTACACTGCTAGATTAGATGACTCTCTTGATGCTTTGTTGGCCCAAGCTAACGATGAAGGAAAGGAGAGCGCTCTCTACTTTCTCAGTTATCCTCTGATTCTTGCTGAAGCGAACTATCCACCGATTGAGAAGCATTGCCTAGCTTTGATCTTTGCATCCCAAAAGCTATGACACTATATGCTTTCTCATAAGGTGAACTTGATTTCCAGAACCAATCCACACAGTACCTCATGGCACGGCCAATGCTATCCGTACATTTTGCATGATGGTCCATGATTCTCTCAAAGTTTCATATGACATTCATACCCCTCTATGCGATAAAAGTATAAGCACTAGCAGATTTCTTAGTAGCACACCCACTTCCCGCTGATTCTCCGCTTAGTGACGATCTCCCTGATGAGCAAATAATGAACTTAGGTGAGGTTGACAACCGCCGATGGGAGATGTATTTTGATGGTGCTTCTTTTCATAAAGCACCGATCTACTCTTCGAAGCGAGGGGTAGAAATATTCTCTAACTCTCTGATGTGATGAGATTCTCATGCTATCTTTTCAACCCCTGCACCAACAATAAGGCTGAGTATAAGGCTTTTATTGCTGATCTAGAGTTAGCTATCATAATTAGTGTCAAGATCATCAACATTTTTGAGGATTCTCAGTTGGTCATCAACTAGATTATCGGGCCTTACAAGATTCTCGAACCCAAGCTTTGTCATTACCATGAGTATACCATGAAGCTGTTGGCCCAAATTCCTGAAGTCACCATCTACAAGGTTCCTCGAGTACAAAATGTAGTAACAAATGCTTTGGCCAAACTTGCCAAAGAATTGGCATGTCTAGAAGATGAGTCAAATAAGAGTCCAAAATAGACAAGTCCTATCCCCTATTAATGCTGAACTCATCGAGAGACTTTCTCTTGAAGGGGAGGTTGTCATTACCTATAAGGACAAGGAGCTAGATTGGAGGCAACCATTCATAAACTATTGGAACATCAGCAAATGACCTCAAGAAAGGTCACAAGCCTATTAAGTGAAACAAAGAGCTCTCTTCTATGCTCTCGTTGATGGCACCCTGTACTGACGGTCCTTTGACCAAATGTGGTTACGTTGCTTAGATAAACATGATGCCCTGACATTATAACCTAGTTACATTCAGGTCTATGCGGAGCACATCAATCCAGTCTGAAGATGAAGATGAAGATCAAGAGACTAGGATAGTACTGGCCATCGATCATTACAGACTGCATGGATGTAGCTAGGAGATGCCACTAATGTTAGGTGTACAGTGTGGTCCTTCACCAACCACCCAACATTCTACACCTACATTGGCCTTATGGCCATTCGAGAGTTGGGATACTGACATTGTTGGTTCGATCGATCCTCCTTCTTCCAAGGGTCATCGGTTCATCTTAGCTGCCACCTTCTACTTTTCTGAGTGGGTGGAGGCAATCCCACTCATAGAGAGCATTTGCTTTAGTTTTTTAGAGACCATGTCGTATATAGGTTTAGGGTGCCTCGATGAATTATATTTGATAATGGTACTGCATTCAAAAGCACCAAGATCAACAGCTTCGCTAGAAGACACAGTATAGAGTGGGTCATCAGTTCATCTTAGCTGCCACCTTCTACTTTTCTGAGTGGGTGGAGGCAATCCCACTCAGAGAGAGCATTTGCTTTAGTTTTTTAGAGACCATGTTGCATATAGGTTCAGGGTGCCTCGATAAATTATATTCGATAATGGTTCTGCATTCAAAAGCACCAAGATCAACAGCTTCGCTAGAAGACACAGTATATATTAGAAATACTCAACCATCTACTACTCTAGAGAAAATGGCTTAGCTGAAGCATTCAACAAAACTCTTATCCAAATACTAAAGAAGACTCTTGATGATAATAAGCGACAGTAAAATAAGAAGTTGGTTGAAGCCTTGTGGGCCTACCGCACTAAATATCGAACTCCACCTCAATCTACCCCATTTTTCTTAGTGTATGGGTCCGAAGCCATTCTACCTTTAGAAGTTCAATTCCTATCACTAAGGATAGCATTGTATAACAAGATCACTACAGAGGAGAATGCAAATTTGTGATTAGAAGAGTTCGAAGGTTTGGAGGAGAGTCGCCTACGGGCATGCCAAAATCTTGAGTTGTACAAGGCCAAAATAATTCAAGCTGACAATAAGCTGGTCCGCCCTAGGTCTTTCCTAGTAGAAGAACTTGTGTCAGTCCTAAGGAGACCAATTGTTGTTCGTCGAAAGATGGGAGGCAAGTTTGAATCCACTTGGGAAGACCCCTATGTCATAGAAAAGGCCTACCAAAGAGGATTTTATCAGCTTATTGATTGTAAAGGTTTTGGGGTTTTTATATGCCTAAATGCACGTTTAAATGAGTTATAGGCCAAATCAAGAGAGAAGAGGGTGAAGCTCCATCAGTAGGAGTTGCTCTTATAGGTCAAGAAGTTCCTATGTGTGTAAGAACGGAGGCCCTCATTTTTGCAAGAGTGGTAGAAGATGCATGCATGATATTATACATAAAACCATACAACTAAGGGATTTCTACATATTTTAATTATCTTGATTTAATACTTAAGCTATATGTAGGGTTATGAGTTATTAAGAAATTTAATTATGAGTTATAATTGGGTAAGAGATTTATTTTTCCTAAGAGCTTAATTGCATCCAGGCCATACAATAAACACCAATAATAAAGAACTATGGAAAGGCAAGTAATTTCTAATGCACAAGCTAAAAATAACATCAAACATGTTATAGCTAACACAAAAGAATAAAAGGTCGTATGGTAATCCTGCATAACCAAAGGAGAAAATAAGTAGCTGAGTTCTACCCTTATATAACCCGATACATAAAAGAATAATTTACAATTTACAAATAATAAATGCTATCGGGGGTCTTCATTCTTCATGATTCATGTATCCATCTTTATATCTTTATTTGATTTGATTTACTCCACTTCAAAGGCATCACATGGCCTCAGGACAAAGCCTTCTGGCCAATGTTCATCATTATCCCCCAATAATATTAATCCTAATTCCTACTACAAAATTATATTAAAAATAGAAAAATTAAATCTAACTACACATACAAAACAAAGGTTAGCTAAACATACATACAACTCAAGCAGTTATATTTATAATTTGGGCTTAGCACCCGCACATGGGTAACCAAGCCCACCTGTCCTAACTTGGATTATGCTCAATGGGTTTAAGCAACCTGCAAAGAGAGCATTTATATTTATTTTTTAGCAGCCCCTTAAGCATAATCCCATGTCTAAAATATGATTAGGCTAATCATGGCCTAACATCTAGTCTAAAATAATATATCACAAAATAAAATATACATCAAACCATGCACAGCCCTAACAAAGCTAGAAGTGGTGACCTAATCTAATGTGCGTGTATTAAGGCTTGTATGGTATGTCCTAACTAGGCTTTAAAGTTAATATTTTCTATGTGTAGAAAGATTCAATTTAAAAGGTGGTTTCACTTCATGTGCTTTAATTGAATTTGTAAGTTTCAATTTGTATTTTCTTTTATCTCATATGACCTACACTTAGCAATTAAGTGTTATAAATAGAGAAAAGAAAATTTCCCCCTTTCATCCCTAACCTAAGCCACTTTCTAAAGCATGTTAATTTAATTTATTTCCCTTTAATGAATGGCTAATACACATTGTAAATTAATCCTAAGTTTAGGTTCATCTTAAATGATTCTATTCAATGTGAAAGGCTTCTTAAGATTAATCTAATTGAAATACTATCACATGATTTATGTTCAATCATTCCTTTCCATCACATATAATGCATATGATTTAATCCAAAGTGTATATATACATACAACATATTTTAGCATACTCAAATGATGAATGTAGATGTGCATATTTGAAGCTTATATTTCTTATTTGATTGAATTACTTAATCATGTTAATTTAGAGCTGTACCCAAATTCTTGTACAAAAAGATATAAGAATGAAATTAAATAGGTGCATGTCACTGTTAAACCGGGAAGTGATATAATAAAATGACCACCTTAGGGCTATCCAAAGCCTCATATTCTGGGATGTCCAAACTATATACCCATTTGCATTCAAACACATGTAAATTTGTGTGTAAGAACATAAGGAAAGAGACCCAAATCATATGGATAATTACTTCAATCACTTAGTCTATTATGAATACATGCATTTTTTAGTAGAAAAGATGAATTTTCATCCTTTAGACACACATACATACACATGTAAAGAGAAATAAGCTAGTATGTGCCTTTGTTAAACCAGAGGTGGAGTAATCAAATGACCTCTTTGGGGCTAGTTATGTATAAAGCCTTGTGTTCTTGGGATGTCCATACTATATACTTTGTTATCTCACTACACATGAATGCATATGTAAGTAAGAGAAAGAAAATCATGCAAAAATTTTATTTTTATTTGATTAGAACATTTATGCATCTTAAATTTTCATCCCAATTCTAATGTATGAACACATGTAAATGAAATCAAATAAGTATGTGTCATTATTAAACTAGGAAAGTGAGGTAATCAAATGACCTCCTTGGGGCTAACTAAAGCCTCATATTCTGGATGTCCGACTATAATTATTAACATTCAAATACATATGTTAAAGAAAAGAAAGCTCTATATTAATAAGTTGTTAAGCACATGAAACTCTATTATCACACATATTTCATAAGTTTATTGAAAATATATTTGGATTTAATAGTGATAATAGCCACACATATATTAAATTAAATCAACATATGCAACCTTGACATAAAGAAAATTCATTTAAGTTTAAACATTTTGAAAACATGAATGCATGGAACCACATGACGCACATCATTTAATATGATTAGAAAGGAATAATAAGACATAAAACACATGTTTCATTCAATCAAACTAATTCATATGGGCAATCATATCAAATACAATCATTTAAAGTAAACCAAAGCTTCTTATTAAATTATTTTTGGATGTTGATTTGATTTAGAAAAAAGAAAAGATTCAATCATTTGATACTCCTAACCCATTTCCATATTGGTTAATCAATTTGGTTCAATGAAAAGAAATTAAGTTGATTTTATAGATTAATTAGGTTGCAATATGAGTTAAGTCCATTAATTACCCCTTTCCTATATCACCTTAACATATTTACTCAAGTAATGGTAAGCCAACATGATATGCATATGCATTAGAAACTAAATTAACAATGATCTTAAAATTGAAAGGGGCCTAATGCAATTATCTTACAATTAATGGTTAATTAAGCTAAGAGAGTTAATTAAGTACTCTTATAATTCTCCCACACATATGGGCTAATTTAAATTTTCTTAGGATTCTCATAGGTTATTGAACACCTAAGAGTCTACCCAAGAAATTCAATTAGATGAGATCTGTAATAATTATGATTTCAATTTAATTGATTAAGTCACTTAATTGATGAATTAAACCATTAATTAGTCCCAAATTAATTAGTTTCAAATCAAGTGGAATGAACTTAGAAAAAAGAATGGGAAAGAGATCCTAATCTCATTCCTCATGCTCATCCACTATTTCACAATGATTAGCAAACTTAATTAATGGTTTGCTTGCTATTTAGAATGTTAATTAATCATCTAATTAATTAAAAAGTAATTAGGGCTAAGATAAGCAATTTCCCTAATTAATAAAGCAATAAATCCCATAAAATTATGGGAGGCAAAGGTCATCCCATTAATCAACCTCAGAATATTTGGGATTAATTACTTGGGTAATTAGGGAGAAATTAAGCTAATTAAATTTTTAATTAAACCCAAATTAAACCTTAATTATTATTCATAATCAAATGGGAATATTTTTATTAAAATATGCTCTGAAATACTTTTAAAATGAGTATTTATCTATATTTTTATTATTTTTCTATGATTTATTATATTTTTTAAAGTTCCAGCTGATTTAAATGATTTTTTATGATTTTTATAAAGACCATTAATTTATTTTTAGTATTTGAACTTCAGAATGCATAATATCTCAATACAAAATCTTTAAATTGAAATTTTTATGGTATTTGTATTTTAACTTTAATTTCAATCTCTAAAAATTTCAACTCAATCCAATATGTATTTTTAGAGTAATTGGTGAAATTTGATTTTCACTAAAACTTAAATTAAGCTCAAAATATTCAATGAAATTTGGGGATTTTGGATTTGTTGAATTTCTCTTAGAAAGATAAATCTAACAAGCCCTTGTTTGCCAATTTTCATTAAAGTTTTATTTTCTAAAAAATTTTGAAGTTTCAGGTGATTTAATTAATTTTTAAAATCAGAAAAGGCTGAATTTTCTACTTAACACCATGAGTATTGCGCGGTGCTAATGAGGCAACACGATGCCATGCAGTGCTACATGATTGACCTACTTCTCATGGCATGTCACATGATTGATACTAGTGTCGATCAACAAACGAAGGAAAATGGTCTATTCCTGCAGATCGATCGATGGATCATTCCAAAAGAAGCTTTGGAATGGATCTAGACCTTTACCTTCTTTTGGAATGATGTATCCACCAATGTATGCCGCTTCCTCATCAAATTGCTTTGATTTTGATGGTTTTCACTCCAAAATGAAGTGGGAATGGTTGATGATTGGTTTGGGAGCTCTTGGAGAGTGAAATGAGGGCATGAGGAGAAATTTTCAGACATCTATTTCCTTGAGATTGGTTTTGGCCGAAAATACCATTTCATTTTGATTTTTGTCCCCTAGTGGATGTCCTATGGCATGGGGTGGTTGGGAATGACAGAGAATCATCTTAGGTGGCTTCACTTGAGTGGAGGAAGGTGTGAGAATGCAGCCAGGTAAGAGGAGTGGGAGTCTTTTCTTGCCAAATGTTTCAATGGGGGAGGTGAGGTGAATTCACCTCTCCATGAGTCATGGCTGACCCAACTACCTCTTGGGTCAGGTTGGTCAGTGTCCTTAGAGCCTAGGTGAACCAATGGATGAGTGTGAAGTGGCCAAAGAAGAGAAATGATAATTTACATGGGTATTTTATCTTATGTGATACCCTTAGCCCAAGGCTAGAGTGGTCATTTGGCATTGAATTTGGTTTGAATAGATTTGAAATGAGTAAAATGTGAGTTGAACCAAATTTCATGTCATTTGGAGTTCATTTGGTTCAATTTGACTCAATTTGACCCATTTGGGTCAAATTAGGTAAAAATGGGCTAGGTTGACCAATTGGTCAAATTTGGTAACCAAGGGTTGGGTCAAGTTCAAATGATCATTTGGAGTGTATTGGTGTCTTTGGTTTGATTTAACTTAGTTTGGATTTGATTTTGGCTCATTTGAATTCATTTAGGATAAATGGGTCAAGTTGACCAATTTGACCCAATTGACCAAATTGGCTTGGGTCATGGCTTGGTTTTGATTTGGTTGATTATTTGGAATATATTATAAGCTTTGATTGAGTTTAATTTGGGTTTGATTTATTCTTGGATTTATTTGACCCTTTAGGTCAAGTTGGGTTCAATAGGTCAAGAGGGCCAATTGGGTTTGGTTTGGCCCAATTGGAGGTAAATTCATGTTCAAATGTTGGTTTTAGCTTGATTTGAATCATTAGTTTCAATGGATTTGGCTTAGGTTGCAATTTAGCTAGTTTTGGTTGATGGGGTTAAGGACTTGGTTGGACTTGGTTTGACCCAATTCATGATAATTGATCATCTTAGTATGATCAACAATCATGACATGAAGTTTGGAGTGGCTTAATTCATTTTGATTTGGATGAATTGAATTTTGATTCATGTAGGTCAAATTGGCCACTTTGGGTCAAGTGAACCAATTGGATTTAGTTGACTTGATTTTGGATTGAGTTTAATCTAGTTGAGTTTATATTATGGATTTGAGATTGATATATAAATCTAATTGCAATTGGTTTGGGTTCAAATGAGTTTTGGTTCTTTTGAATATTTCAAGTCAAATGGGCTAAGTTGGGTTTGACTTGGGTTGATTTTGGTTTGGCTTGATGATTGTAGATTTTATTTATATCTGGATAGATGATTGAAGGAATGATTTATTTAAGAGAAAATTTATTGGTTTTGATTTGATTTGGGTATGATTTGGCCAAGTTCAAGGAATTGGATTAAAGGGATTGAATTGGATTTTGACTTAATTTTGGACTTGGTTTTGGCCATGTGAATTTATATTTTATTTATATTTGTGAAAATGAATTAAGATATAAATGATTTATGAGAAAATCACTTAAGTTTAGAGTGATTTTGAAGCAAATTTGACTAAGCTCATGGAGGTAGGTCAAAATGGCTTAAGTAGGAAATTGATTTAGTTTGATTTAGTCTTTATCATTGAGATGGAGTTTTCAATTATATTTGTGAATATAAATGATGGAATAATTTATTTATAAAGAAATCAATTGATTTTGGGTTGATTTGGGTTAAAATTTGGTTAAGCTCATGAAGGTAGGTTCATATGGCTTAAGGAGGATTTTGATTTTGGATTTGATTATGGGTTGCAATCATTTGTTTTGGGGTTTGGATTTGGATTTGGATTTTGTACATGATTGAGGGGTTGATTAGTCTTGGATAAAATCAATTAAATTTGGATTGATTTGAATTTGGCTAAGACTAAGTCCATAGGATAAGATCATAGGGCTTAGGAAGGATGTGATCAAGGGCATCGATTATTTGATTTGGAATTTGGATTTGGATTTAGATTTTTATTTGAAATTGAGTTTGAGGTTTGGTTGAAAGTTTGGATTTGAATTGAATTTAAGAAGCTGTACATGGATTGGGTTTAGGCTATAAGGAAGATGATTTTCCTAAGTCCCTAAGGCATAGCCTAATCCTATGATTAACCCTTCTAAGTCTGTAGGTTTAGGCTAAGTGTTCACCTAATCTCTAGAAGTGTCTTATGACTAAGGAATTCTTAGTGTCTAGAATACTCTTAAGTCTAAGAAGAGGAGGTTAAGAACTCACTCTAAAAGTGAGGTCAACACACCAACATATCATAGCTTCTTTTTGAACAATAATAATCATTTTCTTTTGAGCTAATGAAAATATGACTATCAAGGATACCTTAGAATATGTCAAGTGAAACCAAGTTACATACCATTACATCATTATAAGCATTGATAACTATAAATATTAAGCATCACTACTAATCAATCTACATCTCCAACCCCTTTGAATATATCTTATTATAATAAGGTTGGTCTCCAAATGCAACATTTACTTGATAGAGACTAACTAGGTTTGGCTTTTGATGTTGATGATGGCATTGATTATTTAGCTAACTGTATTCCTAAGGTAAAAAATTCATGTTGTATTTCACATTAAAGGATAACTTCATTGATTTATCCATCAATATTTCCTTGAAAGATAAAGATGCATAGCATTTACCTACTTAACTCACTATGATGTTGTCCACCATAATAATAATTATTTTTGGGAGAATTACAGGCATACCATCTAATTCTTATATATTTATATCTAACACCTTCCTTTTTTAACTATTAAACTCATACATCTGCATATGCAACGATCACTCATTAAAAATTCCATTAAGGAAAGATGATTTGGGCAATTTTTATGAAATTTAATAGCTGGGTAAAAATTCAAAAAAAATAAAAATAAAAATTGAGGTAAGTGGTGATAGTTTTATAAAAATATATAAAAATTTAGTGGTATGTATGTAATTTCTCTTTTTTTCCTAATCTTTCTTTATTTCAAAAGAAAGATTTCAAGGTGTGACTTTCAATAATTTATATATATATATATATATATATATATATAATTAGCTTTAGTAATAATCATAGATCTTTTAAGAAATGTTAATATTATAAAATGGGATGGACATCATTAGTTTTATTTTATCATTCTTTCTTCGGAGAAAAAAAAGGCACTCTTAAAAGAATTCCTGGGTCTTCTCGCTATTCCTTTATTTTTGTGATTTGGGGGTATCATCATCCTCATAGGCAGATTTACTCAGGCCTAAAATTTTAAGATGTTATAATATTATTTTTAATTTTATTTTCATCCACAAAGAATTTCATATTGTGTCCCCTCAAAATTTAAAGATTTATTTGTTAAGATTTTTGCAAAAAAATAAAAATAAAAACTATTTATTTATTATTTATTATTTGACAATTATTTTTTTACTCATAATAAATAATTTAAAGTATTTTTTCTCAAAATTTTAAGATAAAATTATTTATATGATAAATAATAAAAAATATGATATTGGATACATTTTATTATTGAAATGAGGATGATATAAATCTAATTATTTTTATTCAAATGATTTTTAATAGATTTATTGATCATAACTAATCAATTGAAAACTTATAATTTGGATATTTAACTTAATAAATAATTCTTCATTCTTATAAGATATTGGAATCATTGCTGAAAAAAATGCTTAAAGAAAGAAATATAATTTTTTTTTTCAAATTATTAAAATTAGCATTGACTCTACATTTGCTACAACAATTATTGAAATAACTTGTTTCCTATAAATATTATAAAAATTTGACAACATAATAGAATTAAAGATTAGTAGATAAATTATGTTTTGATTGTTTGTATTGAGAAAAAGCATATTAGGTATTAGATGATATCCACAATGATGTAATTATTCAATGCTCTTAAAATATAAAGAGAAAATATTATCAATTATGAGTTTTTTTTTATCAATGCCTATTTCTTATTATAAATATATTCTAACTAAAAAAATTAAAATCACTAATGTTGGTCTTAAATCTGAATTAAGAAGTTGAGTATATTTTTTAATTATAAAATAATGCCTCTCCTAAAAAAAATTCTTGCTCTGCCACTGACTAACTTAATAAGATTAGCAATCAAAAACATGAAAGGTTCATTTACAATATGAAAATAATATCAACTAAATTTTTAAAATAGAATTCTTAATCGTAATTAGCAATTTAAATATCAAAAAAAAATTTTTTAAGAAAATAGGCAGTCGTCAAATTCGATGAATGGCCGTAGTCGTCGTTAATGACCGTGATTTTTTTTTTGACGTAGAGAGAGAGAGAGAGAGAGTTTTATTTTTTTTTATTTACGTGTTGCACGGAGAGAAGAGAGAAAGACTAAAGATATATATATATATATATATATATATATATATATATATATATAAATTTTATTTGTGTGTTTTTATAATTAATAATTAAATAAATAATTAAATAAATAATTTTTTAATATATAAATAAATAAGTATATATATATATATATATAATTTTTAATAAATATATATATATATAATAATTTTTAATGCATTTATATTTCACGTGACTAAAGATGAATTATTATTTATTTTTTTATATATTTATATTTTTTATATTTTATTATTATTATTATTATTTTAGACTTATTTCTTTTTTTTTTTTAATTTATAAATCTTCATAATTTTACTAACTTTGATATTATAAATTAAGAAAATAATATATAAAAGTTATTAAAAATTATAAAGATTTATAAATTAAAAGAAAGAAAAAAAAAGAAATAAGTCTAAAAATAATAAAATAAAAATATAAAAAATATAAATATATAAAAAATAAATAATAATTCATCTTTAATCATTGAAATATATATGATTAAAATTATATATATATATATATATATATATATATATATATATATATATATATTAAAAATTATTTATTTATTTATATATATATATATATATTTATTTATTTATTAAAAATATATACTTATTTATTTATTTATTAAAAATTATTTTTTTATTTATTTATTTAATGCATATAAAAACATAATAAAAAAATTTATTTTTTTATTATTTTGTTTATTTATTTATTTATTTATTTATTATATATATATATATATATATATATATATATATATATATATATATATATATATATATATATATATATATATCTTTTGTCTCTCTCTCCCACACGCAAATAAAAAAATAAAACGCTCTCTCTCTCTCTCTCTCTCTCTGCCTGCTACCAAAAATAAAAAAATAAAAAAGAAAAATCTGCAAGTCATCCGTTTGATGACTGGCGACGTTACGTCGGCGTCATCGTCATATCTGACGGCGCTTTATTTTAAAAAAAAAATTTTGATATCTAAATTATTAATTATGATTAAGAATATGTCTATTTTAAAAATTTAGCCAATAATATCCTGGTGCACTTCTTCAATATGTGTATATTCCTAAGTTTTTTTTTCTCATGTGATTACTTGACAATGGAACTTTATGTTGCATTCTTGTATAGAAGGTCTTTCTCACTGCCTTATGTTATTCACTTAGTCCGCTGATCCTCACAATAACTCATTATATAAAATCTTAGTCCATTAATTACTTAAACATTATTTTGGTCATTGTCATTCATAACACCATGCCATGGCCATTAGTCAAAACTTTTAGTGTATTAATGCGCAGGATTATTTTAAAATAGAACTGTCTAATGATAATTAGTTGTTTTATGAAAATATAATTAACAAATAGGTCAGTCGTCAAAATTGACGGATACTGATGTTCGTCGGCGGTCGTCCATTTTTTTTGTGGTTTCACGGCGGGAGAGAGAGAGAGAGAGAGAGAGAGAGAGAGAGGGGAGATTTTATTTTTATTAATTTTTTTAAATAATATAATTATTTAAAGTATATAAATTTAAAATATTTTTTATAAAATATTTAATAACTAAATATTTATATATTTAATTATTAATTTTTTTATTTATGTATGTAAATATATAATTTAAAAATATTTTTAATTATATATATAAACTTATAAATTTATTTAATATTTTTATTAATTAATATAATTATTTAAAATATATAATTTTTATTAATTTTGTTAATATATAATATAAACATATTTAAAATATATAAATAAAGTAATTATATATATATATATTTATTTATTTATAAATTTCTTTAGTTATTTATATATTTAAATTATATAAATATTTTTTGTTATATAAATAATTTAAAAATATTTATATATAAATAAATAAATAGTTATATATATATATATATATTATTTATTTATTTATTTAAAAATATTTATTTCTTTAAAATATATAATTAGTTAAATAAATAAATAAATAATTGTAAATTATATAAATATTTAGTTATTTATATATTTATAAAATATTTAGTTATATATATATATATATATATATATATATATATATATATATATATTATATATATATGCTATATATATTTATATATATACATATGTATATATATTATATTTATTCATTTATTTTTTGTTTATTAAAATTTTATTTATTTATTTTTTATGTTTTTTTTTTTTTTTTGTTTATTATTGTTATTAAAGACTTATATTAATAAATATATATAAAATAAATAAATAAATAAATATATATATATATATATATATGTATATATATTTATATATAATTAAAATATTCTATAAAATTATTTTTAAATTTTATATCTTAAAATATTTATATAATTTAAACATATAAATAACTAAATAAATTTATAATATATATGTATATATATTAGTATATATATGTATAATATATATATAATATATATATATATATATATATATATATATATATATATATATATAAAATTACTTTATTTATATAGTTTATAAAATATTTATATAATGTATTCCTTTCTTTATTTATTTATTTTATATTTAAATATGTTTATATTATATATTAACAAAATTAATAAAATTATATATTTTAAATATTTATATTAATTAATAAAAAATATTAAATAAATTTATAAATTTATATAAAATTAAAATATTTTTTAAATTATATATTTAATTATATATATAAAAAAAACTTAACTAAATATATAAATATTTAGTTATTAAATATTTTATTAAATATTTATAAAAATATTTTTAATTTATATACTTTAAATAATTATATTATTTAAAAAAATTAATAAAAATAAAATCTCTCTCTCTCTCTCTCTCTCTCTCTCTCTCTCTGCCGTGAAACCACAAAAAAAAAAAGGTAACGATGACTCAAGCTGGACGTAAAACATCGGCCCTATTTTGACAAATTTACTCGTTTATTTTAATTATATTTTTCGTCTAAACAACTAATTATCAATAGTACTAAGCCTATTTTAAAAATAATCCCATTAATGCGCCATATTATTCTACCATTCCATGACATGATGACTTTAACTGAGTGAATGCAAGCATGTCATAGGTGGTACAATTCTATAGGTCAAAGTAAGTTTCAAACTTGTTGATTCGAGTTAGTCATCATTAATTCTAATATTAAATATAGAAACTTTATTTTGGTTACATTCATTCTTCATGAGTGGTAGGCAAACTCTAATGTATTCTTCTTATCAATGTGGATGTGCAGAGTTTCTCTCTCTTGTTAAACATTTAATATAAGTAATTTATTATTTTTGAGGTTGAGATTTTATATATCTTTCATCTTCATCAATAATGCTTGGAGTGCTCCAACTTTGTTGCACCATTATATTATTTGGACAGCCAAATCTACTATAATTTATTTAGATTATGTCTATTATCGGCTAAAAGAAAGGATATTTCACCTGCGACTCTCTTTTTCAATCTCCTCTAGGCCCAAATGAGATTTTTTTTTTTCTATCCTAAAGTACTTTAAGGTTTTCTACTATAACTTTATTTGGTTAAAAATATTTATTTTGATTTCTCTTCTATCTTTGTCCAGCAAGCTTACTTAACAAGTTAAACATTTTCTTTCACTAAGTCAATATAATGCTTTTTTTCTATAATTTCATAATTACTTATATTTTTAGTCCATATGGCCTACTTAAATTCTTTCTACTAAGGGGATGGAGTGCAATCCTTTAAGCTTCTCATATAAGTTTTCTCCCAAATATCTAAAACAAATTTGCTTTTACTACCCCTTTTTTAATTTTATATTTTCTATTTCCCTTAGAATCAATAACCTCATTTTTTTTCTAATGTATTTCCAACATATGTTCAATATATTACTTCAACATATTTTACTTATACAAATCATAGAGATTTGTTGACATATATTTGCTATTACATTACATTATTTGAGAGGAGAGTCAAGTTTTTTTTTTTTATAGATACCCTCAATTCCATTCTCTGTTAATAAAAAATATATAGGGTAAGTATAAAATTGCATTAGGGTTTGGGTTTGGTGCTCAATGGACACAATGCTTATTGATCCTTAGTTAGATTTACTCTCTTATGTATTTTTTTTTTTTTTTTTGGTTATATGCAAATGTTTCTATTTATAACAAGTTATCCTAAGTTATGTCTTGGACTTGTTTTCATTATTTTGAACCTTGGGATTAAATCTTTATTAGATCTTGGTTGTTTCACTTTCATTTAGCCTTCTTTTATTTAAATTTAATCAACTATTGTCTCAAATCACCCCAAAAATATCCAAAGCAAAAAAAAAAAAAAGTAATAGTTTCTAAATTTCCTTAATGTTTAAAATTTTATTTTATCTCCTGATTTTTCTTATTGTAGTTAGCAAAGTAGATTGAACAACATTCAATTTGCACCAAGTGCAATGTTATGCCAAGATTTTGAAATTATAGCTTTAGTCATTTTAAGGAAATAATGTATACAATAAATTTTTGTTTAAAAGCTAGATAATTAATTAGTAATATTATTTCCACAAAAAGTATGTTTATATCTATAAAAAATTAAAATGATCAATTATTCAATTCATTATTTAGATTGACCAAGCATTAAAATTATATTTCTCATTGTATGCAAGTTTAATGATTGAATTTCACTTGTAATTATTAGATTAAGTATATAATTTAAACTTTAAGTATGCTCATAATTTATTTATTTATTTTTAAATGAAGGCTTTATAAACTAAACATAATAATTATGTAAATGTGACAGAAGAAAATTAATTTTGATATTGATGTATGCATTAGGTGAAAATAAAAATCTTGTAAATAATTTTTTTCTACTTTTAATAAATGAAAAGACTATGAAATATCAAAAATAACTATGGGATTCTTGTTGATTTTGAAATTGTCTAAATAGTTGCAAGATGGCCTAGCAATTGCTATAAAAATTTGGTCATGCAATTTCTCTCAAAATTATAATGATTATATATTTGTCTACCAAACTATAAGTATTGTCATGGCTAGTAATTAATAAATGATCATAGTTGTCATATACTAAAAGCATAATCATTGCTTATTTTTAACTTATTATTGAAACCAGTTGCAATAGTTTATAGAGAAACCATTAACTTGTTATCCATCAAGATAATATCATTTAATAATGACTCAAATTATGTATAAAATTTACTTAATTTTAGAATTTTCAATACTCAATTATATATATAATCAATTTTTATTTTATAGCACTAAGATAAATACTAACCAATGCAATGGTTTATACACAAGATTTATAATAGTTATTTTTGTTATGGAGAATGACAAAAAAAAAAATTACATAAAGTAAAATTAAGTGCTACTATTCATCATCTTTATAAGCATTTCTCAAAACATCTTACTATTATAGCTCTCTTTTTATCTCTATAAGATTGATGGGTATATTTTTTATTCTTAAAATAACCACACAAAAAAGGCATATGATCTTTATTTTATAGTTCCATTCCTATAGGGTCATACTCATGCTTAATAGTACCCTCTATACTGTATTTTAAGACCATCATCATATTGTTTTATATCAAAGTGAGTGTATATGAAAAATATTATTATTTAACTTCAATAAAATTATAAATATTTTACTCTCTACCTATAATACCAGTGCAGGATTAAATGTTGATAAAATGTTTCATTAACAAAAGCTCAATTTTTATTAGAGATCATTTTAATTATTTCCCTTACGAAGTATAATACATGATCATTATAATAAGATTTTCATTTAAAGATTTTGATGTTAGTATATTTCAAAATTTTATAATATTAATACTATGTAGCATCTATAGGTAGTAAAGCATAATGAATCTCATGAATGTTTCATGGTGGCACTTTTTTTAAGTGTAAATTATCATTTAAATCTAATGACTATCCACATTGGTCAATATGGGATGAAGCCATTCCACACAACATCATATGTCTGAAAAGGCTTACATCTCTTCATATTTCCATCAATATGGAATGTATTTACTTTTTCAAGAGATATTTTATAAGTTACATGGAGAGTATGAGTAAAATGTCAAGTTGTGGTCTTCTATTTAGCATCCATCTCAATAATTATCTTGTAGATGCCTAAGAGAAACAACCTTTAAAAAAGGAAAAAGAATAACATTTATAAAGGCTATACAAGTGAGTTTCTATGCAAAAAAATTTAAAATTAAAATTTAGCTTGAAAGGTTCGCATAACATTTCCCATATAATGGAGGTATCTTCAAATTCCCATTCACCATTACATCCTCTAACTAGGGCTGTCAAAAAAGATCGTTGTTTGCGAACAGCTCGTGTTCGACTCGTTATGTAGCTCATGTTCGAACGAGCCGAACACAAACAGACATTTCAAGCTCGATATATAAACGAGTCAAACATGAACAATCATTTGTTTGATCGTGTTCGGCTCGATTTAGCTCGAAATAAAAATATTATATTATATTATTATTATTATTATTATTTATTATTATTATTATTATTATTATTATTATTATTATTATTATCATTATTATCATTATTATCATTATTATCATTATTATTATTATTATTATTATTATTATTATTATTATTATTATTATTATTATTATTATTATTATTATTATTATTATTATTATCATTATTATTATTATTATTATTATTATATACACGAACATATTTACATATCACAAATGCAAGTATGACAGTGGTTAAAACTTTTGTTATGCAAAAGATTGAAGTTCGAATCATCCCTCGTGAAGCTTTGTTGTTATAAATTTCGATTTCGTTAGCTCGTTAGTTAAACGAGCCAACACGAACAGACATTTCAAGCTCGATATATAAACGAGCCGAACACGAACAAAACAAATTTCAAACAAGCCGAACACTAACAAGAGTTCTGTTCGCTCAAGCTCGGCTCATTTACACCCCTACCTCTAACTATTGCTTCATTTTAATCTTACAATAAATTTATGACATACTAATGCATAAACGTAAAATAAATATAAAGTGTTATATTTATTAGTTATGAAAATATATTATGAAATTTGAAAATTAAAAAATTATTTAAATAATTAATAATATAGGAATTTATTTAGATCACTTGAATAAAATAAGTTGTAGTAATAAAATTGAATATATTAATATATAAAGAGATATTCTACTTGCATAAAATAGAATCATTTTTGTGTCACAGTTTGAACTTCTCACATAAACTAAAAATTCAAATATATTATTCTCATTTATTAATAATCTTCATCTATAACGTTATCATACTCACTCTTTACTCTTAGTGAACTATCTCTTCTTATACTTCTCTTTTATTTAAAAATTGAAGTACCAATATTACTATTACGCATATCATTTGATTCATTAAGTGTTGATAATTTTCTCTTCTTCTTCTTAATCATCCTCTCATGCACATGAACTCTTAGATTATCAAACTTGATTTAGGGGATATAACATATGCCATGTGAATAATTAGTTTTAGTAATCTTTGAGTTGACTACTAGAATGTTTCCTAGGCAAGTGCCAAGTTAGCCAGAGTGTTCATACACTACATTACAATAATTAAAAGTTATTTTTATAAAATATAATAAACTAATTCACATAATTCTCGATCATTTTTACTTAAGGCTAAGCTTATTTGATATAAATTAACTACTAACTTAACAACTTTCAACATCACAAACTTAAAATTAAAAAAAAATATCCACCATAACATTATTAGAATTGTTAAATTCAATTTTAAAAATTTTAAATTATCCAAGCTCTAATAATTTTGAACATTTCTTACAATATTCCCATAAATGCTTATTAATATATATTATTAAAACATAAAATTTTCTAGCTTTTGCATTCAATACTTATTTAATTTCAATTTTTATGTCTCTATTATCTTCTTTCAAATTTGCTAGGGCATATCAAAATAATTTTTTTTTATTTTTATGAATCTTTTATGATAAAGATGAAACGTTACACCATCACTTATATGTCAATGCATGTTATTACTTTCAAGATACAACATTTGATTTTATTTAGTGATATATTTTATTTTTTTTAAGAATAAAAGATTATTAAACACTTTTGTGTCATTAATTAAATCATCTAATAAATAATGTTATTATTAAAATAATGATACATCCATGGGTAATCTCTAATTCTATTTTAATTAAACACAATAATAATAATAATTGTTGCGTGCTAGAAAACCAGTCGCGGTAGAGTGAAAGTTCTGGCTTAGCTCGATTAGTCCGCGTGGTAATTAATGGCGAACGAGACACTCAGGAATTTTTAACGTGGAAAACCTCAAAAGAGGGGAAAAACCACGGGGGCTGGATAAAAGCTTCCACTATGTATGTTTGAGTACAAAGTCTTCGATTCGGATTACTGATTGCATATGAGAGGACCAACAATGTAACAATGATGGGGTTGTAATAGTTGGTAATAGGTGATGGAGAGGACAATTAGCGATGATGGTGGTTGATGGTCGGCGGTGTGTGCTGCTTGGAGGATCTTGAGCTTCTTCTTCCTCCTTGCTTAGCTTTTCCTCTTCTTCCTTGTTTGGATTCTTCCTTCTTCCTTGCTTGGCGGTGTGGCCGAGGATGTGGCGGTGGCCGGTGGTGTTGACCGTTGGCGGTGGCTCTCTTCTCTTGTTTCACTCCTCTTCCCTCTCCCCATGTGAGGGATAGAGTTCTATTTATAGATGGGAGGAGGCGTTTATAATTTATGCAAAGTCGTGCCACTCTTGATGGACGGCTTAGAATGGTTCCTTGATCATTTGATGTATTTTGAGCATTTGGATGCCCAAATGAAGTCGATTATAAGATCTTAGGCTCGTTAGATCCGGCTCGTCGAGACGCTCGATTTGATTATAAACACTCTATATTTAAGAGCTATTTTGGGATGTAATTGATATCCCAAAGATTCAGATATTTAGTGCTTAATCTCTCGATTCGAAATCAGCTTTTGATATTAAGATTGGGACTTTGATTAGCGGTATTTTGAGCACCATATCGGTTGCTATTTTTTGGATGAGATTGTCTTAATCATCCAAAATATATCATCATGACCAATATATTTCAAATATTCATATAAATCCAAGATTACGATTATGGAAGCAAATCTACGGTCTTTGGCATGAGATTCTGAGGTTATGAATTTATTTGGATGCTCACGGAAGTTTTCAGGCATTTTTTGGGGTAAGTGGGCAGTGCGCTCGGCACCGAGGGCCTGGCCGGCCATTGAGCGTCAGTATGGACGCATAATGTATGAGGTTACAACTGGTAGCCCATCGGTCGATTCGAACCCGCGGTCATGAGCAGCGCGCTCTAGTCGGTATGAGCAACTGGCCGTGCCCTTCTGAGTCGAGGCCAGATCGGTCGTGATCGCGTCAGTGGCCGCGTTCTGGGTCGAATTGGTGACAGTCCGGGTCATGCAGTTGGTCAGACAGTTCTCAGCGACGGATGACCCCGGCCGGATGCATGAGCGTCGCCCGGTGCCGCGGTCTGCCCGTCTTGCCAGCGAAGCGCCATGGCCGTGTAGCCGTAGTGAGCTTGGCCCGTCCAGATAGCGGCCAGTCATTGGCGGATAGCATGGTTGAGCGTCTTGTATGTACCTTGTAGCCAGCGTCTGCGCCCAGCCCGTGTAGCGCCGAATTTTTAAGGAATTTAAGAATTGCGTTTTGAGGGTTTTACCCTTTTACCCTTGTGAGGGCTATAAATACCCCAAGGTGAGGAGAAAGGCATACCTTTCTCCCTTTCTTCTTGAGTGAAAGTCCTTTGGTGGCGATCGAGGCGATCACCTCGGTCATCTGACAAGGCTCAGGTTTCTCCAGAAATGTAACCACAGTCGGACCGAGTTGAAGCGATCAAGACCAGCGTTCATCGACAAGGCTCCAGTTTCTCCCGAAGGGTGTAAATAACCTTTGGTCGACCGGATTGGAAGCGATCAAGGCCTAGTCATGTGAGCTCAGTTTCTCCCGAAAGGGGTGTAAAACCTAGTCGGACCGGGGATTGGAAGCGATCAAGACCCGTGAGTCATCTGAGCTCCGATTTCTCCCGAAGGTGTAAACTAACTAGTCGGACCGGCCAGGGTTGAAGCGATCGACCGCGTTCATCGACAAGGCTCCGATTTCTCCCGAAGGGTGTAAAGTAACCTAGTCGGACCGGCCGGATTGGGCGATCAAGCCCGTAGTCATCTGTGAGCTCCATTTCTCCCGAAAGGGTGTAAAGTAGTCGGACCGGCCGGATTGGAAGCGATCAAGACCGTGTCATCTGTGAGCTCCGATTTCTCCCGAAAGGTGTAAATGTTCGGACCGGCCGGGTTGGGCGATCAAGACGCGATCGTCGTGGTTCCGGTTTCTCCTGTCGTTCTGGCCCGTCGGATGTCAGGTTAGAGGCGTCAAGGCCACGATACGTCGTGGTTCTTCCGGTTTCGTCCGGTTCTTAATCCCGTCGGATCGTCACAGGTTAGGAAGCGGCCAAACCCGCGGCGTCGTGGTTCGGTTTCCGACTCGTCCGGTTCGCTCGGATCGTCACAGGTTAAAGCGATCAAACCCGGTATACGTCGTGGTTCCGGTTCGCTCGTCGGGTCCGGGTTGGAGCGATCACCGGGAAGCGAAAGCGAATGCGATGATGGTGGCCGAGATATCAGCGGCCGATGGTGGTAACCGGCGAGATTCCGGCGATAATTCGGGCGATGGCCAGCGGAGTAAACGGCGATGGCCGGCGGCAGTAGTCGGCAGTGATAGCTATAGTGGTTAGCGATGGTGATTGGCAGCAAGCAACCAGTAATCAGCGATAGCGCAGCGTGATAGTCAGCGATGATCAGAAAGAGTGGTGACCAATGATTCTGCGGCGATAGTTGGCGTAGTGGCCGAGCATCAGCAGCGGTAGCCAAATCCCATAGCGGTTAGCGGCGAGGGGTTAATTAGTGGCTGGCGATGGTAGTCAGCAGTGGCGGCGGTGATAGTCGGCGGGGGTGGCAAAAAAATTGGTGGCCGGCGAAGATTGCCGTGATAGTTCAACAGTTGATAATTGATGCGTTAACGCATGTTAGAATATAATTGATCCGAGATTTTTGACCCATCCGAGGTTGTTTGTCGAGTGTTATCGATGACATTAACGTGTGAGTGGGTACAAAGTTTTGACCTTTCTAGGTTATTGGAATATTATTAGTTGGCCCGTATGGAAGAGGCGTGGGAAGTCCACAAGGACTTTTGACCTTTCACGGGTTGTTTGTCGGTGCTCGATGACGTGCGTATGGAAGAGGCAGCGGGAAGTCCACCAAGGACCTTTTGACCTTTCACGGGTTGTTAGTCGAGTTTTTTTCGATGGCGTTATGGAAGAAGGTCATGGAGTCCCAAGGGCGTTTTGACTATCTGGGTTGTTAGAGTTTTACCATGACGCTAACCCGCATGGAAAAGGTCGCTGGAAGTCCACCAAGGACGCTTTGACCTATCGCAGTCGAAGCAGTTTTACCGATGACGCAACCCGCATGGAAGAGGTCGCGGAAGTCCACCATGACGTTTGACCTATCCCGGTCGTTAGTCGAAGCTTTACCGGCGACGCAACCCGATGGAAAAGGTCGGGAACCATGGACGCTTTGACCTATCCCGGTTGGCGAGTTTTACCGATGACGCAACCGCATGGAAGAGGTCGGGAAGTCCACCGCGATGACCATCCCGGTCATACCGAAGTTTTACCGGCGACGCAACCCTGCATGGAAGAGGTCGCGGAAGTCCACGGACGTTGACCTATCCCGCTAATGAAGTTTTTACCGGCGACGAACCCGCATGAAGAGGTCATGAATCGCTGGAGGTCGACCGATGCCGCCGATGGTTTGGCGGGACACCCATGACAATATGGCGACCGGCGAAGATTGCCGGCATACCGACGGCGCGGATCGACGAATGCTTACGTGGCGATGACCGGGCGAAGTGGCGGCCGACGGGTGGCCGGCGAACCGCGACGATGAGGATTTTGACCCATCCGAGGTTGTTTGTCGAGTGTTATCCATGACATTAACCTCGCGAGTACAAAGTTTTTTTTTTTTTTTTTTGACCTTTCCTGGGTTGTTTGTCAGAGCTTTTGCTCGATGACATTAACCCGTATGGAAGAGATCGCAGAAGTCCACCAAGGACGCTTGACCTATCCCGGTTGTTTGTCGTGTTTACCGATGACGACGCTAACCCGTATGGAAGAGGTCGAATATTTGCATGAGCTTGCAGCCGAGTTGACCATCGATCTTTGCCTTTCGCTGGTGTTGCCGAATTTGCTCATCTTTGAGATTAAGAGTTGCCCCGCTTGGGGTATGTTCAGTATGAGTCGATTGATTCTTTCCACCGACGGGATATCTTTGTTGAATGGGCCTTCGATTTCTTCTTTGATGGGACCGTCTGGTTCGGGGTGCTTTTATGTCTCTCTCAGATTATCCAAATTGTTTCATGTGCATTAATAGCCTCATCGCTGAAGATTTGTGCTTCCACACCATGAACTAAGTCGGCATATGACCGACCGTCCCGCATGAGTGATGAGTAAAAGGCCCTGACGGAGCTCCAAGAAAAACTCCTCTTAATAGTTCGTAGTTTACCTGTGTATTTGGCGAAGCTTCTAAGGAGAACCTCTCGAAGTATTCTTTAAGTGATTCACCCTCGCTCGTCAATACGAAAGATGGGAGGAATCTTTAATGATTCTCCGATTTGCAATGAACTGCTCCACAAAGAATCAAGAAGTTCGTTAAAGGTATGGATGGATCCCCTTGGAAGAGAGTAGAACCCGCGAAGCTCTTTGAGGGTAACAGAAAAAGACCGACAAAGGTGTCGAGCTCGCTGGATATGCATGATAGTCAGAATGGTCGATCGTGGGTCGCCATCATGGAATCAATGCTCGCTTGAAACCCCAATTGATGTTGAAGAATTGCTGCTCAGCAATGATGAAACTCTGCTGTCAGCCTAAAGGTGAGGACTCTCATAACCGTGGGTGAAGATGATTGCCTTGAAGGTGAAATTCATCTTGCATTAAGCGTCGACGCGCGAATAATGTCATGTCGAGCGGATTAACAAGATGAGCATGTGTGAAGCTATCAACAACGACCGTGGATTAGTAACCGGTTGAGCGACGCATGGATGAGTGGAACTAGCGAAGGAGATCGGCCTCCATGCGAGGAACCTGTCGGGAGGATTAGCATTTTGACCTCCCGCAACCAATCGATCTTTGGGGAGAGATATGTTTGTCGTAGGCCGTTGTAATCCTTGCAAAAGCCGGATCATTTTATTTTGAGACTCCTCCATTTGACGGACACGATCTTCCAAAGAGATTCTCATTCCGCCTCACCTTCGCCCTGTTGTGGATGGGTTTTGAGAATGACGGAGTGGGAGACTCCGCTGTAACGAGTGTTGGCCTATTGGCCATAACGTAGATGTTCACTAAATTATGGTTGAGGGTTTACTTCCCACGACGGTGCCAAACTGCTATGCTAGAAAACCACAGAGTGAAAGTTTACGCCTTAGCCTTGTCGATTAGTCCAAAGACACACGTAATTAATGAGCTAACAAGAGACACCTAATTTTAACGGAAAACCTCAAAAGAGGGGAAAACCACTGCCCACCAGAAAAAAGCTTCCACTATGTATCTGCTTTGAGTACAAAGTCTTCCGACAGGATTACGAATTGCATATGAGAGAGGACCAACAACCGTAACAATGATCGTTGTAATAGAATAGGTGGAGATGCGACAATGATGGTTGGATGACCGTCGGTGGGTGGACCGCTTGGAGGATCTTCAGAGCTTCTTCTTCCTCCTTGCTTAGGCTTTTCCTCTTCTTCCTTGTTTGGATTCTTCCTCTTCTTCCTTGTTTGCGATTGACGGTGAAGGATCACGGCGGTGGTGATGGTATCACGGCTGAGCTGGCTGGCTCCTCTTCTTCACTTGTTTCAGCCTCCTCTTCCCCTCTCCCTCATGTGAGGGATAGAGTTCTATTTATAGATGGGAGAGGGGCGTTGTAATTTATGCAAAGTCCGTACCTCCTCTTGATCGGACGGCTTAGAATGGTTCCTTCGATCATTTGATGTATTTTGAGCATTTGGATGCCCAAATGAAGTCGAATTATGAGATCTTAGGCTCGTTAGATCCGCTCGTCGAGACGCTTCGATTTGACTATAAACACTCTATATTTAAGAGCTATTTTGGGATGTAATTGATATCCCAAAGATTCCAAGGATATTTCAAGTGCTTAATCTCGACGGTCGACCAAATCGACGCTTTTGATATTAAGATTCGGACTTTGATTAGCGGTATTTTGAGCACCATATCAATAATAATATGTGAACAATTATCAAGTAAATTAAGTTGAAAAGGCTAATATATAAGTAATTTAAGATAATTACCTTTAACATCATTTGATAATGAATGAAGAGATAGATCAAAGATTAAACGCTTCAACATCTTCTTAAGAAATTCTAATTTTATATTAAATAATTTTAGGTGTATAATAAAATTTGGAGCTTTCTGGCTATTTCATATTATTCTAATGGCCAAACCTAATCAAATAGTTTGTTGTTCAAATGATTGATTAAATGATGTGAAATAGTTCGCTATGATTACATTTAATAAAAAATATATTTTTTCAATGAGTCAAAATTTTGATAGTTTGACTATAAGTTGAATAGAGAAATGATGTTCAAAATTTTTTTAAGATCCTAATATCTAGTCATAAAATCATTAAATTTTTAAAATTGTAAATATAACTTATCTAAAACTAATAGAAAGCAATATTAACTTACTCTTAAATTCTTAAAATCTAATAGAACACAATGATGATGGGGGTGATGAAATGAAGAGAGGAGGGGCTAAAGATAAAGAGAAGGGGTGTAGGAGATAAGTTGAGGTGAATTGATTAAAAGAGAGATGTTGCAAAAATAAGGAGTTGAGGAGGGCAAATGGTGGAAAGATGAAATAAGAGGTAAGAAATAATTAGATCTTGCAATGGAGGCAAACATGGTCAAAATGGTGTTCAAATGAATGAAAGAGAAAGCATGGAAGATATATCCTTTGAAGGCATGAGAAGCAAGCATTGCTTTAAATATAATTTTAAGTGTTTCTTCAAGATAATAATTTTAATTAAAAATAATGACAAAGTCTTGATTGAGCTTTTTGAGTGAACTATTATTTAACTTATTCAATCAATTTTCACAGTTACAAAAATAATACTTCTAAAAATTATTATCAAAATTTTAAATGTAAATTCCGTGTACTTGCACTAAAGTTGTACATTAATACTCATCATTAAAAATGCAATGATGATTTTTTTTTATTCATATAACGAGCTAGGACTTTATGTATGAGGATTTTTAAAATAAATATTTGAATAAATTTAATCATAAATTTATACACACGATATGTATAAATTTTCGAACTAATGACCTAAGGTAGCTTGCTACGTACGAGGACTTCTTTTTTCTAAAATGAACCCAAGAGCACAAAACATTCGCCATAAATGCATAAATTTTAGATAAAAAGTAATTAAAATTTAAAATTCAAGCATAACGATTGATAATCCCCAAATAAACCCTACAAGATCACGACAATTGGACTCCTAACCACTCGTTTCGCCGACACCCATTTCAAGCTTCCCTGTCTTGATTTCCCCGAATGCATTGCACCAGAATCTTTCTCAAATGTCACGGAATAGCTTTTCTTCTCATCTACCTCACTGAACTTCAACTCCGGCGGCTTCACATTCACCTTGACGCCCTTCAGACTCTCAACTTCCACCTTATATGTCGACCCAGCCTCACCAACATTCGTCGCCGTTCTATTCACCGTCATCTTCGTAACATTCATGGCCACCAGAATAGAAGGATAGTTCAGTTCAGCCTCTGCTATTTTCCCAACTTCGGCGCAACTCACTTCCCGTCCCGCAATTATCGTTACATCTTTGTCCGAATAACCCAAACCGCAGATATATCGTACGTAATCATCAGCAGAGATGTTGTAGACCAGCCCCGGGTCAGCTGCTTTCTCCGGGTTAACGTGACCGGCGCCTACCGCGAAGTAGTCCGCAGGCTTCAGCTTCTCGTCCATGATTGGTTTCCCGCTATCATCCACCAAGTCAGCGGTTGTCATCATGGCAGATTTGATTACTGCGGGAGACCAATTTGGATGAGCCTTTTTTAATAAAGCAACCACACCTGTGATGTGAGGGGTGGCCATAGAGGTCCCTGAGATGATATTGAAATCATCCACTCGCCGGCGCTTGCTGTTGGTTTTGGTATCGTTGCTAATTGGTGTAGGCCATGCAGCGAGCACGTTGACCCCTGGGGCTATGATATCTGGCTTAAGAATCCCGGCGCTTAAGACGCTCGGACCTCTTGATGAGAAATAAGCCACCATTGGCGCAGGAGGAGGAGAATCTATCACTGTCCCGGAGAATTCAATGGCGGCGGTGGGTTTGGTTGCCGAACCGGCGTATGCAGTGATCTTAGTTCCGTCTTTAAACGTGACCATCGAAGATGGCATTGGTTGGAGCTCAAGCACGATCGTTGCTCCCGCAATTTTACTGTTCTTGAGTATGATCGCCACTCCACCGGCAGCTTTAACTGCATCGACGTTGGTGCCTGATTCGCAAAGGACAATCTTTCCTTTCAAGCTTAGAGTGGAGAGTTTATCGCATGATTTAGGCGCAACAAGTGGAAATTGTTGCGATGAGAAATCTCTCGGTTGAAACAGAGCTTCGCCGACAAACTCCTGCCCGTCCCCGAGCCGCACCACCGCCTTGATTATCCGGTTCAAAGAGGAAGCGCCGACGGTAATAAGCCACGGTGCTTCGTTGGAGAGAGTCTCCGGAATTGGTCCTTCGTTACCCGCTGCGCAGACAACCGTGATCCCTTTCTGAATAGCGCGGAAACCAGCAATGGCAATAGGGTCAGCAGCGAAAGAAGGAGAGCCGCCTCCGATTGAAAGAGAAGCTACGTCGACGCCATCTTGTATCGCAAAATCAAACCCAGCAGTCAAATCATCCCCGCTGCATCCTTGTGCCTCGCAGACTTTATAAATTGCAAGGTGCGCGCGCGGGGCGATGCCGGAGGCAGTGCCCTTTGCTTGACTAAGCACATTAGCGTTATTGACGAAGTTGCCACCGGCAGTGCTCGCCGTGTGAGAGCCATGGCCATGGAAGTCAGAGGCGTTTTCTCCGACGAAGGTCCGCGCGCCGATGAGCTTTTCGTTGCATGGTGCGGAGGGGGGAAGCTGGCATGGCGATTTCGGGGAGGAGCTGTGGGCATTCCTGCGTCGGAGAAGGAAGGGTGGGCGGATGCGATTCCGGTGTCGAGCATTCCGATGATGACGCCTTCTCCTTGGTTGGATTGGCGCCAGAGGTCGGAGTTTAAGCGGAGGCCGAGGAAAGTGGGGGTGTGGGTAGTCATGAGTTTGTAGATTGGAGTTGGGTAGGCGCGGAGGAAGCCGGTTTTGGATGACATGGAATTTACTTCTTCTGCTGTCAGGCGAGCGGCGAAGCCAGTCATGGCTTCGCGGTAAGAGTAGAGCAAGCGAGGCGAAGAGGAAGCGGCGGTGGTTGTAGGGAGGAAGGAAAGGTAGTAGTTTTGGAGGCTGGTATACTCGTAGTTGAGGAGGTTGTCTGGGCGGCTGACATGGACAATGTAGTTTTGGAAGGAGGATGAGTACACAGAGTTTGCATGGATGAGAGATGTGCAAAGGACGGTGAATAAGAAGAGGAGAAGGCGAAGAACAGTGGTGGATGCCATGAGAGGACCACGAGCTTGTATTTTATCGTTGGCTTGCCGGTCAGGTAGGAAAGTGCATGATTGGCGTTTGGTACTTATAGTGTTGTGGTTTGAAATGGGAGCATGTTTCCGGAAGGAGAAACTGAAGGGACATAAAGGAGCGCGATGGAAACATCTGATTCTGGGGATGCTCATTGACATAAGTAGACGTACAGTTTTCGTCCACGTTCAATGCAAAACTACTGATTTAATGGATTAAAAGTTTGCCTTGTGCATGCATGAAAATATTAAATTTAATATTCGCTAATTTAATTTTTAAATAAAATTGCATTCTATTTGAATGGGCAATAAATTCTATTTTATATACAATAATTATTTAGCGGTTACAAAATAAAACATATTTTGATGTGCATGTAACGTAATAAATTCTATTTAGAAAAACTTGCTCATTAATAAATTCACGAAAATTTTCGAAGAACCATTCAAAATATTCTATTACAACCCCCATAATTCACTGCCGGAAAAGCATCTTTCATATTGATCTAATAAAGGCTTTTAGCAACAATGTCTCATTTGTGGATATCTAAATTATTATTATGTTTAGGAGTGATCCAAATTTACTCAATTTTTTTTTTAATTTCATACATACATGAAATAGGTAAGTTAAATAAGTGGGATATAAGATTTTTCTTAAAGTGAAATATTTATAAAAGGAAAAATGACATGACCTTCCCCAATTAAACAACTTTCTCTAGTTTCAAATGAGTTATAAGGTTACACCTTGTTAAGGCACATGAGACTTTGGATTTAATTTTTGGGTTGAAAATATGCATGACAATTAATATAGCTAAGTAGAAAAATTGCATTTAGTGCAAGATTGTTGAATCTTGTTACAGAAACCAACTAATGGAGGAATATTCTTATAAAGTGAATAAGAGTAGAGTAAGGTGAAAGACATATTGAAAGAAAAAAATACATATAACTATCTGAAAAATAAAGATTACTAATAGAAATTATGTTGAGTTTATAATCATTAGAATTTTTGTCATCTTATTCAGCATATATTATAATAAAATATATCATTATTTATACTGGTGGATCCACATTGACTTGAGGGTGGCCAATTGCCCACCCTTAATTTTAATCAAGTAAAATATATGAGATGGGCAAATAAGTAATTTTTCCCATCTAAAAATTTCGAAAAGAACAAAGAAAAAAAGAGGAATAGTTTTCTGAAATTTTTGACATAAAAGTTACAATTGGTTGGTCAAATATCAAAGATTATGATCAAAAAATTATGATCATAGTCTGTTTTAGAATCCTCAGAATCCTTTCTTCAACCTTAGAGTCGATAACGAGGAGGCTGATGCACTTGGACTCGGTCTATCTCTTATTTGAAGTACTGATTAAAGAACTAAATATCAGGAACACCATCAAGCTGTTTCAGTATTTTCATGATCTTTTTTGAGACTGCACTTTCCTATTTTTCTTCTTAGATTTCTTTTTCTTTCTTTATCTTTTTTCTATCTTTTTTGTTGATAATACAGAAGAAGAGAATGTGATCACTCTTGTCGATTCCCTCTTAGGTGAATCAGGATATCATTGAACAATGTGAATTCTTCAACTTTGGCCTTCCACGGCTCCATCTTCGACCAATCAGTCTTCCGCCGTACACTCTTTGCTTGCAGCCTTCTGCATTCCATGGCTCTACCTTTTGTTCTTGTGCAACGTAAAAACTGAACCCTATTTTTCTTTCCCTTTGTCTTCTGCTCTAGCTTGTAACTTATAAGCAAATTCCCTTTCTTCCTCGGGCTTGGCGGTCTTCCTCTCCGTCTTCTCCTTCCCTTTTCCAAGCTTCTTGTTCTTCTTCTCCATCTCTTATTCCCTCTTCAGTTTCGAGAAAAAATATTACGTGCGGACTCCGGATGCGTCCGGAGTCCAATCAAGTTTTTTTCTTTTTTTTTTATAAAATAAAAAAATAGGAGCGTGTGATTGGACTCCGCACGGTGGGGAGTCCGCACGTCTTCACGGTGGCTCTGGTCTGAGTGGCGGGATTTGTAAATAACTCGGCTGTGAGGTTCAGTAATTGTTCACATAGATCAAATTTTGAAGTTAAAATACAAATATAATATTTATAATTACAATTGATATTATCTGAATTAAAAAATTTGTACTAATTTTAGGTCTTTTAATGTCAATGGATTTGCTTTAAATTTGATAAATTATTCAAAATTATTATTTGATTGTTTTGCATATATATATCATAAAGATATATATAAAAATTTTATATATTTATTTATCTAACATCTAAATTATAACATCTACATAAATAATACCTAAATTTTTAATATTGCATTAATAATAGATAGTATCATTATTTACTCTTTAAAGTAAAATATATATTTTCAAAAATAGAAAAAATATTATATTTATAAATATCAAACTGTAAATATTACATATGTAAATACATAATATTATGTCCTATGAATGTAAATCTTATTTTGTGATTTATTATTTATTTTATTTACGAAATTTTTAATATGATTCAAATAATTAAAGGGAATCTCCTATAATATGGTTCGTGATTCACACTAAAACTCATATAACAATGAGAAAATAGGTATGCTAGTGGAATTTATTTTAAAATTAAAAAATTGAAGACATATTGATTTGGACGATAATGATTCTTTTGAAGTTAGTATAACTATCTTAATTATTTCAAGTAATTAACACAAAAACATGGTGTGATAATCACTTTCATATATAAACACTATTGCGTGCTAGAAAATCAGTTGCGGTAGAGTGAAAGTAGTACAAGTTTTTTGATAACGGGATTACATAATTGTATATGAGAAGGGCTAACAATGGGAATCCTAAAATCAGACAACAACAACCATATACCACGCCCGTTGTAATAGCAAAGCGAAGAGAGATAAAAGCGCGAGGACGACGATGAAGGTCGTCATGATGGAGAGACCGACGTAGATTGACGACGGTGAAGATCCGTGGCCGATGGCGGCCTACGGCGTTGGTAACTAACGGGGATGGTCGTCGACGATCGAGTGGTAGCACGATTATGCCTAGAGGATTTTCGCTTTAGAACTCTCTCTCTTTCTTTGGTCTCCTCATAATAAGGGGCTATTTATAGATTGGAGGAGTGGCGTCTCTGTAAATACATGCAAAATCCGTACCACTCCTCTCCATCGGACGACTCATGATGATTCCCTTGATCATATGATGTATTTTGTGCATTTGAATGCTCAAATGAAGTCCGAATTATGAGATTCGCTAGATCCGCTCGCCGTGACGCCATTTGACTACATAAACACTCCATGTTTGAGAGTTATTTAGGGATTTAACTAACATCCCGTGAAGTTTTCAAAGATATTTTAAGTGCTTTCTCGACCGCTTTAACTTCGGATCAGCTTGCTTTTAATATCAAGATTCATGCTTAGACCAGTAGTATTTTAAGTGTCATATCAGTTGCATCCTATTTTTGGATGACATTATCTCAATCATCCAAATATATATATGACAAATACTTAAAAATAACAAATTCTTCAATGAAATTTGAGTGTCCATTAACCACATATTTTGAGAGAACAGATTTTCATGGGAGCACAAGATTATGACTACGAAGAGACGCAGACCGCGATGTGTGTGTATGTGGAGATTTTGATTCTGACTCATCCCGGAAACGGGCGCAGTGCTCATGCGAAGGCGGCGCCATATGCCAAGGCGCGACGACCCATGCTGGGCGCGACGCCGCGGATAGCGAAATGTCAGCTTCCAGTCGGGGTCAAGCAGGCGACCGCTGGAGCGGCGTGGGTCGTGGTGCGTAGTCTGGTCGCTGAACGAACGCGTTGGGTCGCACGAGCTGCGGTCGACGCGACAGAATGTCGAGCGGTCACGGACTCGGTCGTGTCGCCAGAGCGGCAGGATGGCGGTCGCTGAAGAAACCGACCGCAGGAGTACGGTCAATGCGGGTTAAACGCGGGGGGACTGGGACGAGCGGGCACTGCGGCTCAAGATTGCACCCATGGGCTAAAACGCCCATTTTCAACCCGTTTTAGCCAGTTTAGCCATTTGGCGATTTTGAGCAATTTTTGGCAATTTTTGATATTTTGCCTATAGTCTATAAAACCCCTAAGGCGAGGAGAAGGCACCTTCTCTTCTTGAGAAGAGGTTTGGAAGCGATCAAGGGCAAGTAGTTCATACTCTGAGGCTCAATTTTCCTTGAAGAGGCGTGCTTGACCTCTTGGACCGGCCAGAGTTTGAAGGCGATCAAGACCCGTAGTTCATACGGCAAGGCTCCAGTTTTTCATCGAAAGAGGTGTCAACTAACCTCATTGGATCGATCGGGTTTGGAGGCGATTAAGGACCGTAGTTCATACGAGGTCCGTTTTCCCTCGAAAGAAGCGTTAAACGACTCGTCGGACCAGGGGTTTGGAAGCGATCAAGACCCGTAGTTCATCGACAAGGCTCCAGTTTTCCCTGAAAGAGGTGCAAACAACCTCGTCGGACCGGCCGGTTGGAAGCGTCGGGGAGTTCATATGGCGAGCTCCATTTTTCCCTCGAAGAAGTGTCAAGCCCGACCTCGTCGGACCAACCGGGTTGAAGCGATCCGTAGTTCATACAAGAGCTCCGTTTTCTCTTGAAAGAGGTGTCAACTGACCTTGTCGGATCGACCGGGTTTGAAGGCGATCATGGACCGTAGTTCATATGGCAAGGCTCCGGTTTTCCCTCGAAAGAGGCGTCAACTGCCCTTGTCGGACCGACTAGGTTTGGAGGTGATGATCAGCGACAATAACCGGCGACGGTGATGACGGGCGGTGGCGGCCGGCGTTAGTAGTCGGCGAGGATAGTGCAACGGTGGTAGCCGTGAGATGGCGGATGATAATTGGTGGCAAACGGAGATGGTAGCGATGATAATTGGCGACTGCGGAGTGCGGCGATAATGGTCGGTGAGTGACCGGCGATAGTAATTGTGGCGGCAACCAGTAGTCGATAATGGCGACTTGTCAGTAGTCAGCGAGATAACCAGCAACGATAATAGTGGCTGAGATAATTGGCGATAGTCGATGGCGGTAGCCGGCAGCAGTAGTTAGCGCCGACAGAGTGGTCAGCGGCAGCGGCAACGATGGCGGCAGCGTCAGTAGTTAAGCGAGAGATGATTAAGCGGCGATGGTGGTAGCCAGCGAAGATGCAAATGATGGTAGCGGTGGCCGGCGATAGTAGTCGATAAGCGGTAGCCAAACTATAATGGTTAGCGGCCGGCAGAGGTAGTCGATATAAACGCAGCGTAGTCAGCGATGGATTAACGTCAGTAATCAGCGAGATAATAGCGAACGATAATGGTAATAGCGGAGAATGGCCGGATGATAGTAACCAGCGAAGATGCTAGCGATAATTGGTAACGATAATCAGCGATAATGGTTAGCGGTCAGCAAGTTAGTAGCGGCAGCAATTAAGCGATAATGTCAACAGTGGCCAGCGTCAGTAATCAGCGAGATAGCCAGCAGCTGAAATAATAACCAGCAGGCTAGCGAGAGCAGTGATTTAGCCGGCAAAGTGGTAATAATAGTCAGTGATAAAATAATGTAGTGCAGCCGCATCAATAATGCGAGATCCGGCAACGATAAGAATGACCAGCGGAGATAGCCGCGATGGTAGGAAAGCGGTAGCCAGCGATAATGGTCTTAGCCGTCGAAGATAGCCAGTAATGGTCAGCAGTAGTAGCCGGCAGCAGTGATGTCGGAAGTGGCGGCGGAGTTAGTTAGCGGCCGGCAGAGTGAATCAACAGCAGCCAGCGATAGTAGTTAGCAGTAACCTACGTCGATAATCAGCGAGAACCGGCGATAATGATAATTAGCCGGCGAAGATGGCGGCGATAGTTAGCAGCGGTGGCCAGATATGTGTTGTCGTCGAAGATAAGCGGCGATAGTTGGCAGCGGTGGCCGGCGGCAGTAGTCAGCGTGTCAGCGGAGATTGGCGGCGGTGATCGGTGACGGTGATGATTTTTGACCTATCCGAAGTTGTTTGTCAGAGTGTGACTCAATGACATTAATCTGTATGAAAGAGGTTGAATTGAATCCGCTGAGGATTTTGACCCATCCGAGATTGTTTATCAAAGTGTTACCGATAGCGTTAACATGTGAAAGAGGTTGAATTAATCCGGAGATTTTGACCCATCCGAGGTTGTTTGTCGAGTGTTACGATGGCGTGCTGTGTGGAAGAGGTTGAATTGAATCCGCTGAAGATTTTGACCCATTCGAGGTTGTTTGTCAGAGTGTTACCCGATGACGTTAACTTGTGTGGAAGAGGTTGAATTGAATCCGCTGAGGATTTTGACCCATCCGAGGTTGTTTGTCAGAGTGTTACATGATGATGTTAACCTGTGTGGAAGAGGTCGTGGGAAGTCCACTAAGGACCTTTTGACCTATCCTAGGTTGTTTGTGAGAGTCTTTGCTCGATGACGTTAATCTATATGGAAGAGGTTGAATTGAATCCGCTGAGGATTTTGACCCATCCGAGGTTGTTTATCAAAGTGTTACCCGATGACGTTAACCTGTGTGTAAGAGGTTGAATTGAATCCGCTGAGGATTTTGACACATCTGAGATTGTTTGTTAGAGTGTTACCCGATGACGTTAACCTGTGTGGAAGAGGTTGAATTGAATCCGCTGAAGATTTTAACCCATCCGAGTTTGTTTGTCAGAGTGTCACCCAATGACGTTAACCTATGTGGAAGAGGCCGTGGGAAGTCCACTAAGGACCTTTTGACCTATCCTAGGTTGTTTGTCAGAGTCTTTGCTCGATGACGTTAACCTGTGTGGAAGAGGTTGAATTGAATCCGCTGAGAATTTTGACCCATCCGAGATTGTTTATCAGAGTATTACCCATTGACGTTAACCTGTGTGGAAGAGGTTGAATTGAATCCATTGAGGATTTTGACCCATCCGAGATTGTTTATCAAAGTATTACTTGATGACGTTAACCTGTATGGAAGAGGTCGAATCAAAACATCCGTTTGTGGTTGTAGACAAAGTTGCTCCTTAACCTTGGTCTTTTTCATTGGTATTGTTGACTTGCTTCTCTAGCTGATAATCAATTAGATATCCAAAATATTGATTTGGATAATCTTTTGAGATTAAGAGTTGCCCCCCAGTTTTTGACAAAATCTAAAGGAACGAAGTTTGGTAAATCTTCAATCTTCACTTGCACTCTTTAAAAGCTTGAAATGCTCCACCTCGATGGTGGTTTTGATCTTATTGGAAAACTTGGTAAGAGTGAACAAGAAAACTCTAGAATTTTTACGTGAAAAACCTCGAAAGAGGGAAAATCACGTGGCCTAGCCCAGAAAGCTTCCACTATATATTTATTTTGGAGTACAAGTTTTCCGATAATGGGATTACATAATTGTATATGAGAAGGGCTGACAATGGGAATCCCAAAATCAGACAACAATAATCATATAGTCACCCGTGTTGTAGCACAAGTGGTAGCAGATGATGGTGAAAGGGACTGACCATAGCGAAGGTCATCATGATGGAGACCGACAGAGATTGACTACGGCGAGGATCAACGACGGCCGACAAATGACGGTGTGGTTGGTAACCAACGGGGATGGTTAGGAATCACGAGTCCGGCGATTATGCCCGGAGGATTTTCAAGCTTTAGAGTTCTCTCCTCTCTTGCTTGGCTCCTCATATGAAAAATGAGGGCTATTTATAGATTGGAGGAGGGCGTCTCTGTAATACATGCAAAATCCGAACCACTCCTCTCCATCGGACGACTCATGATTATTCCCTTGATCATATGATGTATTTTGTGTATTTGAATGCTCAAATGAAGTCAGAATTATGAGATCTTGGGCTCGTTAGATCTAGCTCGTCGAGACACTCGATTTGACTATAAACACTCCATGTTTGAAAGTTATTTAGGGATTTAACTAACATCCATAATTTCCAATGATATTTTAAGTACTTGATCTCGACCAGTTTCAACTTCGGATCAACTTACTTTTAGCATCAAGATTCGTGCTTCGACTAGTAGTATTTTAAGTGCCATATCAAACATAATAATTACATTAATTTTTTTTGTCTATATAAGAGATAAATAAAGTCAACCTAATTTGTGAAGAAAATTCAACATCTAATATTTGACATAATTCTTTAATAATAAGAAATTACACAATAAGTTTTTTTACAATTTAAAAAATTCATAAATAAGAGTGGGGATGTGCATTTGATATGTTTTATTTGAAGATTAGTGAAACAAATTAATTCTAATTTTATATTTTAGAAAATTGAACATGTCAAATTATTTTTCAAACTGAATCAACTTTAGTTCTGTTAGACTCAATTTTGGATGAACTAAATTGTAAATACCATTACCTTAAATAAAATTTGTTAAACAAAATATTAGATAATCTTTACTAAAATTAATCATTTTAACATATGAAATAACTAATATTCACATTTGATATGACACTGAAAATTCCACTAGTCGAAGCACGAATCTTGATGTCGAAAGCAATCTGATTCTGAGTCTAGACTAACCCAGATCAAGCGCTTAAAATATAATTAAACATTTTGGGATATTAGTCGGCTCCTAAATCTGGAGTGTTCATAATCAAATCAGGCTTATTGTTAGTCTAAGATCTCCTAATTCTGACTTCATTTGAGCATTCAAATACTTAAAATATATCAGATGATCGAATGAATCATTTCGAGCTGTCCGATGGAGTGGTTTGGATTTTGCCTGTATTTACAGAGGTGACACTCCATAATCTATAAATAGCCTCTCATTTTTCACATGAGGGGGGCCCGAGGCTAAAGAAGAGAGAGAGAGCTTTGAGGCTTGAAGAACCTCCAAGCATAATCGTGCCACCAGTAGATGGCCGCCAACCACCGTTGGCAGCTGCCTCTGGCCGTCGCCACTGTCAACCACTATTGTCGATCACCGTCATCAGCCATCACCATCCGGTCGTCGCCGTCGGCCACCACCATCGATCATCGTCGCCATCAACCACCGCCATCGACCACCACCATGGGCCACCACTGCTGGTCTCGCCAATAACCGCCATCGCCACCACCGCTGCCATCGCACTAACCACTGTTGCTGCCGCCAACGACCATCGACCACTATTGATTGGTCACATTGCTACGCTACACCACCGCTAATTATCACCCGAGCCACAGATCATCATTGACAATCATCATCATTCATCATCACCGCACCAACAACCGCATGTTCAACTATCATCAGAGTATATGAGTTTATTCGTTGTCGCTTTCTCACATACAACTTTGTAATCCTGTTATTGAGAAAAATTAAACTTTGTACTCCAAAATAGATATATAATAAAACATTTTTACTGGGCTATGCCTCGTAATTTTTTACACCTCTTTCTCGTGTTTTTCCACATAAAAATCCTGGAGTTTCTTATTCACTCTTCAAATATATGTGTGTGTGCTGGATTTCACAACAAGACTAAGGTATAAACTTTTATTCTATCACAACAAGTTTTCTAACACGCAACAGTTTGACGTCATCTATGTGAAGTTTATCCCATAATCACAATCTCTGTGAACACTTGCATTATGGCCAACAGGCATAATACTGGCATCAATGGAGCCTCCCGCTCCAACTCCCGTCACTCTCGAAACAAATCCTTAAACCAAGGACGCCAAGCTTCTGCCTCACTTCCCCCTAATAGGCATGACCTTATCGGTGAAGGTGCAACAGGAACCTCTCTAGAAGATCTTATTCGTCGAATGAAAGAGTTTCAAAATAAGATAATTTGACTTTTACGAGAAATATGACAGCCACTACTACAGGAAACACATCTCCTCCAAGATCGATCGTTAGCTAGGGGAGGTCAAAACACTAATACGAGGCCTTCTCACCATCAAGCTAAAGTTCCTCCGCATCCAAACCGTGATGTTGACCTCCTTGACACTACTAGTTCTACTCATCCATCAACTCAACTAATTGCTAACCCACCAATTATTATAGCTTGACACGTTCTCATCTTGTTGATGCCACCCATCATGTTATATGTGCAAAATTACAATGCTTAGTGCGAGAAGAATTCCACTTTAAAGATGAAAATCATATTTTCTCTCATCGCGGCTATCAAGAGTCTTCACCTTTGGTTGAAGCTATTCTTCAACATTTTATTCCCGTAGGTTTCAAACTTCCGAGCATCGACTCCTATGATGGGACAACTGACCTATATGAACACATTGACCATTACAAAATCATCATGCATATCCAACGAGCTCCTGACAAACCGCTTTGTCAGGTCTTTCCAATCACCCTCAAGGGTCAGGCTCGCACTTGGTTCTACTCTCTTTCAAGGGGATCCATCAATACATTTGATGAACTCGCCAAAATTTTTGTAGAACATTTCATTGCAAATAGGAGGATCATTAAATATTTCTCTCATCTCTCAGGCATTCATCAAAATGAAGGTGAATCACTTAAGGAGTACTTCCAGATGTTCTCCTTAGAAGCTCACAAATACTAGGGGTAGACCCTAAATTACTAAGAGGAGTTTTCCTTGGAGGGCTTCATCCTAGGCCTTTCTACTCGTCACTAATGCATGATATGGTCCGCTCATATGTTGACTTGGATCATCGTGTAGAAGCACAAATTTATACTAATGATGCTATTAATGCCCATCGGAAATAATTTGAATCCACAAGAAAATGTAAGAGTGCCCCACAAAATACAGATCAACAATCTCATCAAAAGAAGTAATAAGGCAGTCATGATCTCCCCCCATAGCCCCCACATCAATGATGTGAACCACGACCAGAAAAGGAATACACATCATTTAACGCAGTGTTAACGTCTTGATGGTCATTCGAGATGAAGAGACCATTAAGTGGCCACATCAAATCAAATTGAAAATCGCGACAATATTATTACTTCCATCAAAGTCATGGACATACTATAGTCACATATAAACAACTCAAAGAAGAGATTGTTGATCGCCACATACGTGTCATAAATCAAGACAAGCCCACTAGTTAAATTCGATGGACTTCGGAAGCAATAGTGCGCAAATCGGGATTCAAAATGCACTGGAGGTCATCAAAAATGATCGAAATGACCTCTGATCGATGAACGGACTTTATCATCGCGTTTAGAACATCAAAATTGATTGAAATATAGATATTACAAAATCTAACAATCAATCAATTAAGCGCTTGAGTCGTCAACATGATTGCATGCATACCGAAGTCAGGAGGCACCAATGCAAGCCAAATGACCTCCGTTTATAAAATTGATTGTGCCGTTAGATTCAAAATATTGAAATCTATTAAATGCGATGATCTACGCTCCATTCAGACAAGTCTGTGCAAATGTCAAGTGATTTGAAGTGATAACATGCAAATCATGGCTGAAACGTGTTGGACGTCATCGAAATCAACTAAAATGACCTCCGATCGACGAACGGACTTCACCATCATGTTTAGAATGTCAAAATTGGTCAGGATATAAATATTGCATAACTTAATGATCAATTGATCAAGCATTTGAGTTGTCAACACACCTGCATGCATATCGAGGTCAAGAGGTGCCGATGAGGATCAAATGACCTCTGTTTGTGAAATTGATCATGCCATTGGCTTTGAAATGCCGAAATATATCAAATAAGATTATTATCACTCAATTCAAATGAGTCTACACTAAAATCGAGCGAGTGAAAGCGGTGACGCACATTTTAAGCTAAAATTGACTCAATTTAGCACACCAACCGAACCTCCCAATTGCTAAACGGACAGCCCATTATGCTCGGAATAATAGAATTATCCTAAATCGATATATACATTGACTATGTATATTTACTAACGTGAAATCCAAATTAAAATAATTTAAATTAATTTAAAATTAATTTAAAATTCTAAATTACCCCATGCTTTTATTTCCTTATTTTCGATTTAAAAGGAAATTAAAAAAGTTAAAAGATAACCACTCCCTCATTATACAACTTCTCCTCATTCTCTCCCACTCTCTCATTTTCGCTCCCATTTTCTATCATGTATTCGCTCTCTCTCATATCACGCCATGGAAATCCCTCCAGCGACATGTAATTTCCTTCTCGTTTTTTTCTCCCAGAGCTCACCAAACCCGTTGTTCCTGACCGTTCTTGACCAAAGAACTGTGGGTCTGCTCCACAAAGCTCACCGGAGCCACAGAAACCGTTGTCCCGCAGACTCTGCGTCTGATCCCACCATTCCGAAGCATGCTCCGACCCGCTGTAATTCTCACGCGTCCGCAAACTCAGGTAGCTTGATTTCTCCGGTTGCAAAATTAGTCATGCCCGTTTCAGCCTCCCTACGCCGGATCTGTGACCCAACCCTGCCATGAAATCGACTCAGATGATGCTCCGCCTCGATCAACCCAGCCGCTTAAACTCACAAGGCTGACCCTCTCCTCCCATCTCTGAGGCCAGAACCCGGCTTCCACGTTCTACGCCAGACACGTGTTGACCCGCCTCATCTTCCATAGCTCAGGATCGCATGAACTGAACTGGCCAGACTAACCCAATCAGACGTCCTGACTCACCCCGCTGGCCCAGATGCCAACCCCACTCGCTTCAGATTTCCTCGCCACCTCCTTCCAAAGCTACGACCATATTTCCTCGCTCACCTTGTAACTCTGCTTATAGCTTGTTTTTCAGATAATCCATCGCAAATCGCCCGTTTACGAATCCTTCTGCAGAACACATCCAAATTTCATCGTTGTCACTTTGCCGCAAATCAGGGAAGAACATCATCAGTAGGCGAATTCTTCCTTCGATTCTTGACGTCGCTTCCCTCGCTTTAATCGCCCCATTTTCGTTGCATCACAAATCGGGGAAGAATATTGTCAGTAGGTGAATTCTTCTTTTGATTTCAAAGATCGCACCCCTTAGCTCTTCCACAGATCACAAATCGGGAAGAACATCAGAAGCGAATTCTTCCTTCAATTTTTGGTGTCACACCCCTTACCTTGCATTCCCAATCACACACTCAACCCCATTCCTTTGCTTAGCACTACAGTGCGTCGTAAAACATGTCAGAATATATAGGGATTTATGAATGTGAATATATACATATGCTTGTGTTTCTTTGTAGGTTTGAAGACCTCGTTGTGCTCAGTAGGACGCGACAGGATGAAAATAGGCAGTGGTGTCACAAGACACCGCCACATTTTAGTAGGGCGTCGAGTAAGCCCCTAGTAGACTCCCCCTAATGCAATTAATTTTGTCTAATTTCTAGACTTAGAAAAAAATAGGGGTGGATGATTATATATTTCATTGTATGTATTCTTTTAGGTTTGCAGACCTCGTCATGCTCAAGAGGGCGCAACCAGATGAAAAATCAGTTGCGGTGTCGCAAGACACCACTTGTTACGCTCAAGAGGGCATACCGAGTAAGCCAAAACACCCCCGATGCAGCCCCCTATACGGGGATGACGCCGGAAGGCTGCCGAAATTTTGTCAAAACTTTTGACTTAGTAAAAAATGGGAGAGTGAAATGAGTTGACCTAAGAGCGCTAAATAGAAAAACTTGCAGCTAATTTTTAAACTAAAAGCGTTAAACAAAAAAAAGGGAGATTAAAAAAATATACGATAGATATAAAAGCAAAAAAAAAGAATGATAAAAATCACTTACAAAATTTATTGAAGCAGGATTGAAAGCCCACTAAAGTTTTTAACCTCCCCCTTTTAAATGTCCTAGCTCTAACCTTTCAGATAAGTGAAATAGGATAGACATCTCCCCTCGACCTTATTTATAGAAATGGGAAGAAGTAAAAGAAGGGAAAAATAAAATTTGAATAAAATAGGAGGAAAATCAAATTTGAATAAAAGAGGGGGAAAATCAAATTTGAATAAAAGAGAGGGAAAAATCAAATTTGAATAAAAGAAGGGAAAAATCAAATTTGATTAAAAGAGGGGAAAAATCAAATTTGAATAAAAGAGGGGGAAAAATCAAATTTGAATAAAAGAGGGAGGAAATCAAATTTGAATACAAGAGGGAAAAATGAGAATTACTTTGAGGAGTAAATCTTTTTCTTAAAATGACAAATTAAATTATCCTTTGAACCTATAGCTTCAAAATTCCTTCTTCGCCATCGGATCTGCAATTCTTTGTATAAGCAGACAGAAGACATTTTGATCTTCAGTTAGATTGTACTGGATGGCTACTTAAAGTGAAGGCAACTCAACTTCAAGCAGAAGAACTGCTTCAGTTTCTAATACCAATGAATAGAGAGTGGCTTTAGTCGGCATCTTGTAGGTGGTTCGATATGCCCATAGAGCCTCTACTAGCTTGGTATGTCATTCTCTTTTATTTTTAGTGAGAATCTTCTTGAGCAGTTTGACTAATGTCTTGTTGAAGGCCTCCGCCAAACCGAGTGCCCACTGGAGTGCCACGCGAATAATTTCTAACAATGACACTGCCTTCAAAAGTGAAAAGATTTAGAGATTCGTCGATCGACACAAAATTGATTGGTGATACTCTTCAATATACAATCCAAGAGCAAATGGTTTGGCGGAGGCCTTCAACAAGACATTAGTCAAACTGCTCAAGAAGATTCTCACTAAAAATAAAAGAGAATGACATACCAAGCTAGTAGAGGCTCTATGGGCATATCGAAACAAGATGTTGACTAAAGCCACTCCCTATTCATTGGTATTAGAAACTGAAGCAGTTCTTCCGCTTGAAGTTGAGTTATCTTCACTTTGAGTAGCCATCCAGTACAATCTAACTGAAGATCAAAATGCTCGTCTGAGAATGGAGGAACTCGACGTGCTTGATTAAGTTAGATTAAAAGCTCATCAAAATCTAGAAGTCTATCAAGCAAAGATGTCCAGGGCTTTTGACCATATAGTGCGGCCTCGAACATTCCAAAAAGGATAATTGGTCATGGTGCTGAGAAGACCAATTATTCCCAATCGAAAATTTGGTGGTAAATTTGAGCCTAATTGGGAAGACCCTTTTGTCATTGAAAAAGTGTATCAAGGAGGGGCATACCAAATCATCACCCTAAAGGGTGAAAGATCAATGCTGCCAATCAACGGTCGTTACCTGAAAAAGTATTATACATGATAAATACATTATCAAGGTATAATAGAAATCCCCCTGCAAGACAAGGGGTATTTTTTTAGTATATCTATTTAGGTTGACATCATGCTTCATGTCGATATCCCTAAATAAACATACTCCAGATGAAAAACTTTTTTGTAAAAATTCCCCTGTTACATAGGGGGCATTTCTAGATTTTTATATACAGATAAAATCATTATTGTATGTTAAAATCTCCTTTAGAGTACATCAATTCAAATATAGATATATTTATATATTTTCATCTTAAAAATTCTCCTAAATGTACTTTAGAAATCCCCCTGCAAGATATGGGGCATTTGTTTTAGTTTATATTAAGTCTATTTGAGTTGACATTGTGCCATAAGACGAGATCCTCAAATATATTCTTATTCAGGTTGACATCAAGCTTTACGCTGAAATCCATGGATATATCCATAATAGTTACTATTAAGTTGCAGAGTCTTGCAGGAGCAAAAAGAATCTATTTCTATACATGAAAGAATAACTCTAAATGTCAAGAAATTTATCTCTCATATTTGCCAAATTTTGGAGATCAAGTCAAAAGAACTCTCGATTTCAGAAGCTTCAATCAATTAAGTTGGAGAAACATCAACCTCTACATCCTGAAGTCTAGGACTCAGATGGGTTCTAAAGGTTGGACTCAACAAGCCCAAATATGGCCGAGTTGCTAACGCTCTCCGCACTCAACAAGCCGTAAGAAAAGGCCGCAGTGAAAGAGCCCCTATTCATTAGTCTGATGATAAAACCACCAATCCACTATAGCTTAAGTCTAAGACTCGAGTAAGTTCTAAAGGTCGAACTCAACAAGCCCAAATATGGCCAAGTTGCTGACACTCTCCTCACTCAACAAGTCGTAAGAAAAGGCCGCAGTGAAAGAGCCATTGCTCGTCAGTTCAATGACGATAGCTGTTCAATCTCAAACCAGATTCAACTTAGTGATTATAAGCAATTAGGATTCAAGAGATCTCTCTACTTGATCAATAGATCAAGGCAATCTGAGGAAGCGCGTAATTCAGGGCTGCCTTAAAGCAATCTTCATATTACCTGCAAGGTGATATTTCAATTTATTCTCAAATGATATGAGCAAGCTCAAAGTACAGTTCAAAGCATATCTCCTCATCAAGTCTAGAGTAGAAAGTACAGGATCGAGGAAGCAATTCTATAGTTCATACAAAGCCGATGGCCGAACTAAAAGAAATTCATGGATATTCAGTTTGTTAAAGCACACGTTGCTAGACTAATAACTCAACATGGACCCTATATAAGCTGGAAGGCGGGTCATCTGTATGTATTCTTCAATGAATCCATCAAAGCAGCAAGCACAGGGTTCATGGCGTACATACACTTCCTGACAAGTCAATGTTGACAAATCAGGTCAATCCTTCATCAACTCCATCAAGCTCAAAGCTAGGACATTAGGAATTTCAAATTCGATCAAGCATAGATGAATGGATTCCCCAGTGGAGTCCTTCATCAAAATAAGCAGATCAATTCCTCCATCAAACCCAATCAAGCATGGAGGTAGGATCGGAGGAGATATTCAGCAAAGCCATTGAAGTAGACAGTAGATGGTGCAAGAACTCTTATCTATCCGACAAGTCAATACTGACAAATCGGTCAAGCCCGTCATTTAGCATGTCCTGAATAGGGAAATATATTAATGATAAATCATATCAAAATCTCCATAAGCTATTATAATCAAAGCTAAAATGATCCATGTTCTATGACCAGCCCAAATGGTCAACCAGTTTTCAACAAACGTGACACGCTTCATGCACAAATCACATTTGTTGGGGGGCATTTGTTGACCTCTACATACATGTCATAAATCAAGACATGCCCACAAGTTAAATTTAATGGACTTCGGAAGCGATAGTGCGCAAATCCGGGTTCAAAATGCACTAGACGTCACTGAAAATGATCAAAATGACTTTCGATTGACGAACGGACTTCGTTGTCACATTCAGAATATCAAAATTGATTGAAATATAGATATTATAAAATCTAACGATCAATCGATTAAGTACTCGAGTCATTAACATTCTTGCACGTATACCGAAATCAAGAGGCACCGATGTAAGCCAAATGACCTCCGTTCATAAAATTAATTGCATCGTTAGCTTTAAAATGTCAAAATCTATCAAATGAGATAATCTATGCTCAATTCGGATGAGTATGTACAAATATCGAGTGATTTAAAGTGACAGCACGCAAATCAAGGCTGAAATGTGCTAAACATCACCGAAATTAACTCAAATGACCTCCAATCGATGAACGGACTTCTCCATCACATTCAAAATATCAAAATTGGTCAGGATATAAATATTGCACAACTTAATGATAAACTGATCAAGCACTCGAGTCATCAACATGCCTGCACGTATATCGAGGTCAAGAGGCACTAACGAGGATCAAACAATCTCTGTTCGTGAAATTGATCACGCCATTAACTTCAAAATGCCAAAATCTATCAAATAAGATTATTCGCACTCAATTCGACCAGTTCCGCAGTGAAAAAGCGATAAAGCGGCGACGAGCATTTTAAGCTAAAATTGACTCAATTTGGCCGACCGAACGAACCTCCGGAAAACAAAGGCTATCAGATTCGTAATGGAATTACCCTAAATCGATATATATATTATTTATGTGTATTTACTGATGTGAAATCCAAATTAAAATAATTTAATTTAATTTAAAAATTCCTAAATTACCCCCATGCTCACCCATTTCTCCCCTATTTTCACTTTTTTAAAAAGGTAAATTAAAAAAAATTAAAAAGATAATCACTCCCCCCATTTTGCAACTTCTCCTCCTCATTCTCTTCCACTCTCTCATTTTCCCGCTCCCATTTTATATCGTGCATTCTACTCTCTCCTCACCCTCTCACGCCCAAGGAAATCCTTCAAGAAGATGTAATTTTGTTCTCGATTTTCCATCTATGTTGAGAATTTCGCTGAGTCTTCGTTAAACCCACTATTCCTCATTCTTCTGCTAAACCTGGCCAAGTACCTTGGCCTGTTTCCACACATAAGCTCGCTGAGAGCTTGAAATTGGCCCTGCACTGCTCTCGACATCGCTTATTCACACGTGATGTTCCATTTGTAATGTATGTGAAACCTGGTAACCTGATTCCGCGTGTGCAACCTCGGTCCGTCGTCTGCTCCGGGCCTCCACGCATCCTGTGACCCACCTGCTGCCATGAATTGAGCCCGCTTCCCACGCAACCCAACCCATGGGTCTGCACCATGCCAAGAACTCCGCTCACACCATATGGCTCCAACCTGCAAGACAACCCAACTCCGCTGCCCCTCTCTCTCCGAAGAATCTACCACTCATACGCTTTATAGCTCACTGGAATTGTCGACCGCGTGTCCATCGTCCGTCTTCCCGGCCCACGATCACAACGAACCTTACGGACCGACCAATCAGACGCTAACCCGCCACTCGGCCGTGTGGTGTCAAAATTGACCTCGACTCGATAACTCGACCTAACCCACTCAAAAAATTGTTGACCCAAAATTTTCTGCCCGTTCGGGTTGAAGAAATTAAAAAAAATTTTCAGTCGGTTGCTGACTCTTCAACCCAAATTGACCGCTTTGACCCAACTCAAACTTGACCTAAAATTGACTCAATTTCAAATTGACCCAAATCGTTCGGGTCATTTTCAATCAATCGGGTTGAAATCGTTCGGTTGAAGTTTTAACCCGCTTCAAAACCTGGCCTGTCGGCTGGGGCTTGGACCAACCCACCCACTGCATTGACCCTAATTGCCGCCGCTAACTCCCCGCCCGCTGGGACTCCTTCCCAAAGCCAAACTGGCCAGATTTCCTGCTCAACCTGGAACTCCCACTATTTTGGCTGCTATTTTGCATAATTCACCACAATCCCGCTAAGCAAGTAAGCTCTAACACATCCAAATTTTGTCATTTTTGCTTCACCGCAAATCAGGGAAGAACATCTTCAGTAGGAGAATTCTTCCTTCGATTTTCGACGTCGCTTCCTCTAAATTTTTAATTTATTTTCATCTGGTAAATCAAGGAAGAATATCATCAAGTAGTTCTTCTTTTCTGCATCGCACCCCTCACTTTAACCGTCATGTTATCATAGTAAATCGAGGAAGAACATGTCAGGTAATTCTTCCTTCCTTCATTTTCTGTCGACCTTATTATTCCTAATCAGAATAATCTCGCTCCTTTGCTCATACCACAAAAACATGTCAATATGTCTGGATTTATGAATGTGAATATATATACATGTATTTTGTATTTGCAGTTGAAGACCTGCAGGCTCAAGAGGCACAACGAGATGAAAATAGGGTATCGCGAAGACACCCCTATGCTCTAAGATGGCATCAGTAAGCCTCTAGATATCACTCCCCAGACCTAAATGTCACAAATTTTATCTAATTTCTAGACTTAGAAAAAAAGGGGGGGATGATTATATATTGAGGTTTGAAGGCCTCGTCGTGCTCAAGAAAGCACAACCAGATAAAAAATTGGCTGCGGTGTTGCAAGACACCACTCTTTATGCTCAAGAGGGTGTATCGAGTAAGCCAAAATATCCTGATGCAGCCCCCTACACGGGGATGATGCCAGGAGGCTGCCGAAATTTTATCAAAACTTTTGACTTAGTAAAAAATGGGAGAGTGAAATGAGCTGACCTAAGAGCTAAACAGGAAACTTAAATTTTTGAACTAAAAGCGTAAAAAAAAAGGGAAATTAGAATGACATACGATAGATATAAAAGTAAAACAAAATAAAAGAAGGGTGAAAATCACTTACAAAATTTATTTAAGCAAGATTGAAAGCCCACTAAAGTTTTTAACCTCCCCCTTTCAAATTTCTTTAACCTTCGTAAGTGGAATAGATAGACATCTCCCCTCAGCCTTATTTATAGAAATGGGAAGAAATAAAAGAGAGGGAAAATCAAATTTGAATAAAAGAGAGGAAAAAAATCAAATTTGAATAAAAGAGGGGAAAAACCAAATTTGAATAAAAGAGGGGGAAAATTAAATTTGAATACAAGAGGCGGAAAATCAAATTTGAATAAAAGAGGGGGAAATCAAATTTGAATACGAGAGGGGGAAAAATAAGAATTACTTTGAGGAGTAAATCTTTTTCTTAAAATGACAAATTAAATTATCCTTTGAACCTACAGCTTCAAAATGCCTTCTTCACCGATATGCAAATTTTGTGCTTATACTAAATCCAATTCTACAAAAATCATAGGGCTTCCTTCAATCAAAAATTAAGGAATTTCATTCTAAATTAATCAATTTTTTAAATCAAATTAAGTAGCAATCTGAAATCAATATCATAGTTCAAAAACAAGACTCTCTAAATTTTTAAATACACCCACATGAGTCCCGACACTATGTTGAATGCTTAAATTAAAGTGTTTGAGGATGTTGCGGTTGTTTACGTCTTATGACTGTCCCAAGTTAACAAAACCAAAAAACCTATAATAAGAGTTTCACATGCAATATCAGAAACTCATTCGACAAGTGAGATCTAATCCTCATGTACTAAACAGAGTTGACAGGATCTAAATCTCTTAAGCATATTCAAATTAATCAATTTTTCAAATAAAATTAAGTAGCAATCTAAAATTGTTTAAATGAAATTCTATCATTAAAAACTTAAATCAAAACTCAATCTATCCACCTTCCACAACTGTTTGTCAGGGGTGATAAACTAAAAAAACTCTAACTCATAAAGGAGCCAATGTCAAATCAAGTGTTCTTCAATATTCACTCTCAATCAATCTCACAATAAGCGCGTGGGTCCTTCTAATATTTTAGCTTCCACGCTGCTGAAGAAAGCATTTACCATAGTCCTTTGATCGGTGGTTTGGCCATCCGCTCCATTATATTATGATCATGACCGTCAGATGCTCCCCAATGGCTCTACCCTTTGAGTTGTGAATCATGAGTAACCTTGATAGCAAATAACCTCCCTAAGGTAGACTTAAGATAGTCCCTAACAAATACCACCCAAGTCGATTTTTTGGATGGCGTGTATGTGATGAGGATCCTTCTAGTGGGTCAACTACCTCCTCGACTGGCAAGACTACCGCCGGGATGACAAAACCATGGGATCTAGATCGGGCACATCATCATTCCCCCAACCATCCGATTTAAGCTATAATGATAAATTTTATAATCTAATATATGAAACTCTATATGCTGCTACTATACGCTATGCATTCAGTGACCTAATGACTAGCCTTAATCGAAAGTTCTCTCTCACTTACTTGGAGGGATAATTAACTATAGGGGCTTGCGCTTATAGGAAACCTAGAACCAGATCTAAAGTCCTCACAAAATGAGGACAAAATCTCTGTGTAATGTCTTATCTACTATCTTATATGCCTTCTAAAAATTACACCGACACTTTAAAACACTCTTTTCATCGAAGAGGTCGATGGTGAATTTTCGGAGCCCATAGAGATCGAGAGGCTCATTCAACAGGGATATCTGCATGATTTGTGCAGAATCAATCAACTAAAGCAAACATAACTCCAATTGAGGGGCAATCGAGATAATCATCACAGAAATAATAAAAAAGTTGCCAAATAGTTAGAGAAATTGAAATGATTGCAGGAGGGTCACTACTATCTAATCAAGTCTTCATCACCACCTTTGAAGAGCCAGAGTTAAACAAATCTCGTATTAATCATCCCATCACTTTTAATGACTCAGACTTGGAAGGAATCCAAATTCTACATCAAAATTTTCTTGTCATCAGTGTGGGGATTGGTGACCCATGTTATAATGTTAAGAGAATTTTGATTGATAATGGGAATTCTATTAATATTTTATTTTACTCCACCTTTCTTAACATGAACCTGATTAAGGAAAAGCTCCAACCCACTGCAAGACCATTATATGGGTTTGATAATCGCCCTATGCGAGTGGAGGGGATAATCACCCTTCCTGTTGTTCTTAGAGAATTTTCTTGACAAGTCACTCATTCAGTTCAATTCATAGTGGTCAAGTTAAATTCAACATATAATATTATCTTTGGAAGACCCCTCTAATCAATCTTTGGTGCTATCACTTTGGTACCTAATCTTAAGATGAAATTTCCAACTCTTGTTGGGGTTGGAGTGGTCTGTAGAAATCAACAAATAGCACAATCATGTTAACTCAGATAAGCTCAATCATACCCTTTGCTGACCATCAGAATTGAGAATTTTAACCATCGAGATGAAGAAGTATCTCAGAGAGCTTTGCCTATAGAAGACTTGCTCCCTGTTTCATTATCAGATGACAAACCGTCAAGCTATGATCAAGGATCCAAAGAAAAAAAAATCTTTCCTAGAACTTCGAACATGGAGGATCTTTGAAAGTGTTATCTGTAATTCTTAGTGCATAAATATTGCAACCTTTATTCTACCTCGTTTGTCTTTTTCTCTCTACCTCTTATTTTTTATTAACTCTCTCTAAAAATTTATCTCATTCCTCTTGTTAAATTAGCTTATGAAAATATTATATCACTGACATCATTAAAGTAATGAGTTTATGATTTTTTCTTTCAAGCTTGTTGCACATAAATGATCTTCTTCATTTCAATCCTCCCACTTAAGAAATACACAACTCACGTTGTGTCTCGATTGGTGTATGATCAATCCCAATGGGATTTGATCGGACCTCTTCCACATAGGTTAACGTCATCAAGTAACACTTTGATAAATAATCTCGGATATGTCATAACTTTGTACCTACTCCACACAGGTTAACGTCATCGAGTAACACTCTGACAAACAACCTCGGATAGGTCATAACTTTGCACATACTCCACACAGGTTAACATCATCGAGTAAATCTTTGACAAACAACCTCGGATGGGTCAAAAATTCTTGGCGGATTCGATTCAACCTCTTCCAAAGCGCCATCAAGTAACACTTTGACAAATAACCTCGAATGGGTCAAAATCCTTAGTTGATTCGATCTTTCATTCATAAGTTAACGCCATCAAGTAACACTTTAACAAACAACTTCGAATGGGTCAAAAATCCTTAGCGGATTCGATTCAACCTCTTCTATACAGGTTAATGTCATTAAGTAATACTTTGACAATCAACCTCGGATGGGTCAAAAATCCTTGGCGGATTTGATTTGGCATCTTCCATACAGGTTAACGTCATCAAGTAACACTTTGATAAACAACCTCAGACGTGTCAAAAATCCTCAACGAATTCGATTCAATCTCTTCCATAAAGGTAAGGTCATCAAGTAATACTTTGACAAACAACCTCGGATGGGTCAAAAACCCTTGGTGGATTCGATTCTACCCATTCCATACAGTTGTCAATTGTTAAACCATCTATTGGAGTTTCAAAAAAATTAATTTTCTATAAACTACGGGCCTTGATCGCCTCCAAACACGGTCGGTCTGACGAGAACAGTCGACGCCTCTTTCGAGGGAAAATTGGAGCCTCGCCGTATGAACTACGGGCCTTAATCTCCTCCAAACTCGGTCGGTCTGACGATGACAGTTGACGCCTCTCTCGAGAGAAAACTGGAACCTCGCTATATGAACTATGGGCCTTGATCGCATCCAAACTCAGTCGATCTAATGAGAACAGTTGATGCCCCTTTCGAGAAAAAACTAAAGCCACATCGTATGAACTACGGGCCTTGATCGCCTCCAAACCCGATCGATCCGACAAGGATAGCTGACGCCTCTCCTAAGGAAAAATCGGAGCCTCACCATATGAACTACTGGTCTTGATCAACAAATCAAATAACCTTCTTTTTAGAAGAAGGTCAGAGCTTCGCTGACAAAAGAAATTTTTTATTACCCTAATTTCAATTTCGGTAGATAATTTCAGATAGAAGAATATGGAGTATGAGAGAAAACTATGTCTCCTTACTTGACCCAAGGGGCAGTTTTTATAAATCCATAATAGGGGCAAAAGGGAAATAAATTTTGAGAAGAAATTTAGAAATATTTAAATATATTTCAAAATTTTTGTTCTCAATTATATCTTTCCTTTTATAAAAATTAAAAAAGATGAAGAAAATATGAAAAAAATAAAAATAATAAAAAACCTAAAATTTCCACTCATCTATCCGGTGTTCATGATGCAAGATATTCACGCGCATGCCAAGACACATTTCACATCTCTGGGAGTGCCCCGCGGCCCATGTGCCTGCTGGAGTACCAACACGCACCCGCAGCCCCGCGGTCCTACATCTGCTTCCGTGATCAAAGTCTTGTACACCTATGAAGATCTATTATCTCAAACTATATGTGACGCAAAAATTAATGAACCCACAAATTTTATTAAAAAAATTATTATTTTCAATTATTTTATATATATTTTTGGATGATAGAGATAATGTCATCCAAAAAATAGGAAGAATGATATGAGAAAAAATTCCCAATAACGAATCTTGATGTCGAAAGCAATCTGATTTTGAGTCTAGACTAACCCAGATCAAGCACTTAAAATATAATTGTAAACTTTAAAATATCAGTCAGCTTCTAAATATGGAGTGTTTATAGTCAAATCGAGCATCTTGATGAACTGGATCTAACAAGCCTAAGATCTCCTAATTCTGATTTCATTGAGCATTCAAATACTTAAAATACATCAGATGATTGAAGAAATAATTTTGAGCCGTCTGATGGAGTGATTTGGATTTTGCCTGTATTTATAGAGGTGTCACTCCCATAATCTATAAATAGCCACTCATTCTTCATATGAGGGAGCTCGAGGCTAAAGAGGAGAGAGAGCTTTGAGGCTTGAAGAACCTCAAGCATATCATGACGGCCACCAACCACCATCGACTGCCCTTGTCACCGCCAACCACCGCTGTCGATCATTGTCATCGGCCATCACTACTACCGTAATTCACCATCGATCATCATCGCTATCGACTACTGCCACTGACCACCAATGGTCCTCACCGCCGTCAACCACTGTCGTCGGCTACCATCACCGGTCATCGCCACTCGCCATCGATGCCACCGCGCCAACCACCAGACTATTATTGATTGGTCACCATCATTTATCACCGGCATTACCGCTATCACCCTATTCGCTAAATTATCACTCATTATATTCACTATCGACACTTCCACCAACAACCGCACCAACTATCGATGATAGCTTGTCACGATTTGAATTTTCGTTGTCATGCTTTCTCACATACAACTCTGTAATCTCATTATTGAGAAAACTTAAATTTTGTACTCCAAAATAAATATATAGTTAAACATTTTTAATAGGCTAGGCCCCGTTATTTTTTCCCGTCTTATTGGGGTTTTCCACCTATAAATCCTTGAGTTTCTTGTTCACTCTTCAAATATCATACTGCTAGATTTCACAACAAGGCGTAACTTTATTCTGAATCGATTTTCTAGTATGATAACATTGATTCAATATCACTTGTTTTTTATTAATTGTTTCTTTATAATTTAAGAATTTTATTAATTTATGTAAGTAATTTTTTAGTATTATATGCATAATCATATATATCAAGTATTAATCATTAATTATCTATTTTATGCAGGTGATCTTAAAATATTAGAGTATCCAAAAATATTCTTCAGTGAAACATTCTTCACAATCAATTATGGTATGTGAAATTTTTTTCGTTTAAAAAAAGTCGAAGGTGTGTCTTTATTTTTGAAATATTATAATTCTATTTTTATTTTAAAAAAGGTCAAAGGTGTGTCTTTATTTTTGAAATATTATTATTTTATTTTTATTTTTAAAAAGGTTGAATGTGTGTCTTTATTTTTGAAATATTATTATTATTATTAGTTTTACAAAAGGCCAAAGGCATGCCTTTATTTTTGAAATATTATCGATTTGCTTTTATTTTAAAAAGGTCGAAGGTGTACATTTACTTTTGAGAAAATAATACTTTTACAATATTATTGATTTACTTCTATTTGCATTATATCTACTATTGTACTTAGGATTTTGTAAATAGATCGTTATTTGAAGAGGAAAGAATGAGTTGAGATTGATATCGATAATTTTCCTGCTGACTCTAGTCATCGTCCTTCGATTTGAACTTATAACATTAATGAGAGAGATAGAGTATGCAGAGCATATTTGATGAAGAGACCATATCAGTCCAAAAGTCATAATTTTTCTCAAACAATTATGAACAATATTGCATGAAGATATAGTTCAAAATACTTTGAAGAACATCCAAATTGGTTAGAATATAGCATACAGAGAGACACTGCATATTGTTTATATTGGTATATATTTAAACCTCAAGAATAAATTACTTCAAGTCAAGGAGGTGGAGATTCATTTGTTGAAGAAAGATTTAAAAATTGAAAAAGAAAAGAAAATTTTTTTACTCATGTTGGTGAGCACAATAGTTCTCATAATAAGGCAATATAAAAATGTAAAGATCTAATAAATCCTAAAATACAAAGTGTTCATGCTATGTGGTTGACTAAAGATGAGAGAAACAAAAAGAAATATAAAATAATGTTGATAGCAATAGTCAATTGTGTCAGATTTCTTTTGCGACAAGAATTATCATTTCATGGTCATGATGATTCTTATAATTCAGTTAACTATAATTAGAATTATTTCATTTTATTTTGAATCATAATGAATAAATTTAACAAGTCACATTTGAAAATGTTTGTACAAAGCTACAGTTGACTTCACTAAAGGTACAAAAATAACTTTTGTCAAACTATATCATCAAAGACTTTAATTTCTATCATGAAAGATATCAATGATTTTTACTTTTTTTAATTATTGTGGATGAATCTTGTGATGTAACAATGAATGAATAATTAGATGTCATTGTGAGATATGTCGATAAAAATGGTCCAGTCATTGAGAGATTTATTAGTATTAAATATATTTCTTCAACAAGTAGAATTGTACTTAAGATAGCTCTTAAAGCTATACTTGTCAAACATTCATTAATCTTGCATAGGATACGAGGTGAAGGCTATGATGGAGCATCCAATATGCCGGTGAATTCAATGGTTTGAAGTCACTCATCCTTAATGAAAATTCTCAGGCATTTTATGTTCATTGTTTTGCCTATCAACTTTAATTATGTTTAGTGGTTGTAACAAAAAATCATTGACAAGTGAAATATCTTTTTCAGTTAACTTCAAAAATTCTAAATACAATTAAAAGTTCTTGTAAGAAAATTCACACTCTAAAAACCATTTAATATGAAATGATTATTTTACATCTCAAAATAGGAGATTTAATTAGTTGAAGTGGTTTGAATCAAGAAACTAACTTGTAATGAGCTAGTGACTCCCGTTGGAGCTCACATTTTCATACTTTAATTAGCCTTATGAAAATGTATGCATCTGTGTTTTAAGTTTTTGTGATAGTAAATGAGGATGGGGTACATGATCATCAGTCAGTTGAAGCTGATATTTTAATTAGTGCAATGAAGTCTTTTAATTTTGTATTCACTTGCATTTAATGATTGATGGCTTAGGTATTATAAATGAATTATCATAATTTATTCAATTTTTTTTTGAAAATGCAATAAAATTAGTGCAGATATATAAGCAATTATTACAGATGATGAAAAATAATATATGAGATTCTTTATTACATGAAGTGTCTCTTTTTTGTAATATTTTTAATATTAATATTCTAGGTATGAATTCTATCTTTAAAACTCGTCAGCAAGCTATATGAGAAGGTAAAAAAAATGATAAATTCACATTAATTTATTCTACACTATAATTGATATGCAACTTCAAAAGCTGAATAATTATTTCTGTGATGCAATCATAGAGTCATTTCTTTGTTTTGTTTACTTAAACTCAAGTGATTCATTCTTTGCTTTTGATAAGGAGAAATTTATTCAACTTGCAGAGCTATATTCTAGAGATTTTTTTAGAGTTGAGCTTGTATCTCTTAAACATCAACTTTTCACTTATATTATCAATGTGTGTAATAGTGATGATTTCTTATCTTTAAATGGTATTGCTGATCTTGCTAAATAGCTTATCAAGACAAAGAGAATGGTGTGTATCATTTAATTTATAGGCCTATTACTTTGGTATTAACTTTATCAGTTACTACATCTATAGTAGAAAGAGCATTTTCTACAATGAAGATTGTAATACATCGATTGCGTAGTCAAATGAGTGATGATTGGCTCAATGATTGCCTTATACCTTACATTGAGCAAGAAGTATTTGATTTGATGTCCAATGAAACTATCATGCAATATTATCAAATGATACAAAATAGATTAAAAAGTTTGTAAATATTGTTCAATGTATTGATGATAATGTAATACAAGTCTTTCTTTTGAGTTATTCGTTGTTAAATACATTTTTTAAATTATTTTTTTCCACCCTTGAAATAAAGGCTGATTGTACCCCTAGTCATTTGTCCATCGAATATATCAACAAAAGATTCTAATTGTGAAAAATCATTTTTCGATGGAGATTTTTTTTTAATGGCATATATTGATGGAAAAATAAAATATTAATGATTCTATACAACAAAAATAATAATAACAACAACAACAAGCCTTAATCCCACCAGGTGGGGTCGGCTACATGAATCCTTCGTCTCCATTGTGTCCTATTATGTGTCAAATTCTCATTTAATTCAAGTATACTAAGATCATTTTTTATACATCTTAGCCAAGTCTTTTTAGGTCTACCTCTACCTTTCTTAACATAAAGAAAATCTAATGCATCTACTCTCCTAATCGGGTCATCGGACGACTGACGCTTTATGTGGCCAAACCATCTAAAGTGACTCTCCTCTAATCTTATCTACCACGGAGCTACTCCAACTTTTTCCCAACATACTCATTTTGCATTCTATCTCTAAGAGTAAAGCCACTCATCCACCCGAGCATCCTCATCTCAACACTTAACTTAGTCTTATGCTTCTCTTTATTTGGCCAACATTTTGCACCATAAGTCATCGGTCTTACCAATCAACTTATAAAATTTTTCCTTAAGTTTAAGTGAAACTTTTCTATCACATAATAGGCCAGATGCATTCCTCTACTTCAACAATCCAACTTGAATTCTACTAATAATATCTCCATCTATTTCACCATCATTTTGAACAATAGAGCCTAAATATCAATCGCCACTCTTGTTAATGACTTGATCACCTAAAGTCACAACACTACCACTAAAATTTCTACAACTAAAATTACACTCCATATATAGTTTAGATCTACTTAAATGAAAATCTTTAGACTCTAAAGTTGACCTCCATAATTCAAGTTTATGTTGGACTCTCTAGTCTTATCAATAAGAAGAATGTCATCAGCAAAAAGCATACACCAAGGTACATCTTCTTGTAAATGCCTCGTAAGAACATCCATAACTAAAGTAAAAAAAGATAAGGGCTTAATGTTGATCCTTGATGTAATCCAACCAAATAGGAAAATATTTTGTCAATCCTCCTTGTGTTTGGACACAAGTTCTAGTATACATATCCTTAATGACTTGAATATAACCAATATTAACTCCTTTCGCTCTAGAACTCTCCAAAGAACATCTCTTGAGACTTTATCATAAGCTTTCTAAAATTAATAAATATCATATGTAGATCCTTCTTACTTTCTCTATGCTTCTCCATCAAATCTCTTAACAAATGTATAGCATCCATAGTAGATCTACCTGGCATGAAACCAAACTGATTGTGAGAAACTTCTATATCACATCGTAACCTATGCTCAATTACACTCTCCTATAATTTTATTGTATGACACATTAACTTAATTCCTCTATAATTTGCACACTCTTGTGCATCACCTTTATTCTTAAATATAGGAACCAACAAACTCTTTCTCCACTCATCTGGCATCTTTTTAGTCTTTAAAATAAAATTAAAAAGATTTATAAGCCAAGAAATTCCTTGATCTCCTAAACATTTCCACACATCTATTGGAATATTATTCGGTCCTACTGCTTTTCCAAATTTCATTTTCTTTAAAGCTTCACTAACTTCAGATTTACTAATATGATGATAAAATGAAATTCTCTATTTTGTTTAGGTATTAGTTGCTAAAATCAATCGATTTTCAAATCCTTCATTGAAAAGTTTATCAAAATATCTCATCCACCTATTTTCAATATCTTTTACTAAGAAAAGCACTTTATTATTTTCATTCTTAATAACCCTCACTTGAACTATGTCTTTACTTCTCCTATCTCTTTGGTTGGCTAACTTATACATACATCTTTCACCTTCTTTGGTATCTAATCTATTGAATAAATCACTAAAAGCTAAATTTTTTGCATCATATATTGCTTTCTTAGAATCTCTGCATGCCACTTTATATCTTTCCCAATTCTCCAAATTTTTACATCTAAACCAAGTTTTATAACAATGCTTCTTATTTTTTATCTTTTCTTGCACACTCTGACTCCACCACCAACTATTCTTATTAAAAGAAACTTTTCCTTCTGATTCTCCAAGCACATCTTTAGCAACTTGCTTAATTTCACTTGATATTTTTTCTCACATAATGTTAGCTTCCTTATGAACATCCCAAATTCTAATTTCTTGTAGCTTGCTCTTAAAAATATTTTTATTTGTGTTCTTTAAGTGTCCCCATCTAATCTTAGGACAATAGTTTAGTTTATTTTTTCTCTTACAACCTTTCATCTTAAAATCTAAAACTAGTAGTCGATGTTGGGTACTTAAAATTTCACTTGGAATGACCTTACAATCTTTACAATCTAAACGATCTATTTTTCTTATCAGAAAATAATCAATTTGTGTTTTACTAGATCCATTTTTATAAGGAATAATATGTTCATCTCTTCTCTTAAGTAAAGTGTTAGCAACTACAAAATTATAAGCTAAGGCAAAATCTAATATAGTCCTACCTTCTTCATTAGTCACTCCAAATCCATAACCACCATGAATACTTTTAAAATCTTCTACCACTCTAGCAACATGTCCATTTAAATCTCCCCAATAAATACTTTTCTTCAAGAGGTATCTTTTATATTAATCCTCTAATTCATTACAAAATTTTTCTTTTGAGCTTACCTCCAAACCTACTTGAGGAGCATAGACACTTATAACATTGATAATCTTAATATCAATAATAATCTTTAAAGCTATAATTCTATCTCCACATATATTAATACTCATAACATTATCCTTCAAACTTTTATCTATAATCACACCTACACCATTTCTAGTTCGACTTTTACCTGAATACCAAAGTTTAAAACCTAAACTATCAATCTACTTGGCCTTCTCATCAACCCATTTAGTTTCTTGAACATATAAAATATTTATCTTTCTATGAACCATAATATCTATTAGTTTCATTAATTTACCTATAAGAGTACCTATATTCCAAGATGCCAACCTAATTCTAGTTTCATGGACTAACTTCCCCGCATCCGTCCATAATGTGGGAACCCTTATTTAACACGCACCACCGATGTACGCTCTAGACATTTTTCATCAGATTCAAGCCATGCGTCGCCTGTGGGACGCTAGCATTAACACAATGATTTAAAGGATTCATGTCATGATTATTTCGAAATTTTATCGTAACTACCTAACGCAACCCTCCACTTTTTGCATCCGGACTTGGGACCGGCAATGGTAGTGTTAAATATTAATGACTCTATGATCAAACAAAAAATGGTTAAATTTTTTTGACAAAGATAAGTAAAATTGATTTTCGACGACCAAGTTATCGGAAATAAACGTCAGTGATTGTGTATATATAGACTAGCACAAACTATTTTCTCATTTCAATTTCTCTGCCCTAACCCACAAAACTAAGCGCCTGATGATGACCTTTTGCCTCCCGCCAAGTTTTGATATTTGAGGTTGCTTTTTTTTGCAAAATTTATTTGTTGTCTTATGTGCTTTTTCATTCTCTTAATCTTACATTAGGGCAAAATGGAGGAGAAATGGGATTTTAATTTTTTTTAGGAGTTAGGGTAAAATAGTGGAGAAATGAGATTTAAAATTTTATAGAAGAAATGAGATTTGCATTTATGTAAAATTTAAGACAAATAAAGGAGAAATGAAATTTAAGTTTTCATAAGATTTAAGACAAATGAAGGAGGAATGAGATTTTAAGGGAAAATAAAGAAAATAAGGTTTTAAATATTGCAAGATTTCAAGGATCAACATGTAGGAGAAATGACATTTAAAGTTCTAGGATGTTTGAAAATGACATGCAAAAAAAATAATAATAAAGTTTTAGGTTCTTGTTTGATTTAAGAGAAACGGAGGAAAAAGGTGATTTAAAATTTTGTAAGATTTAAGGCAAACAAAAGAGAAACTGAATTTTACCTAAACTCATATATGACTTAAGGCAAAATGTTGAATACACGTGATTTAAAGTTCTGTGGTATTTAAAGTAAAATAGGGAGAAACATGATTCAAAATTCTATGATTATTGGTAGAAGAAATGATATTTAAAATCTTTTAGGATATATATATTTGTCATTTTTATTGATAAATAGAATTTAAGTTAAATTATACCAAATAATCCTACTCTAACTCCACACCCAAATTATGTAGCGTGTATAAATCTTTTGATAAATTTGTATCCAACAATAACATTTCTTATCTTAGTAGCTTGTTAGATTAAAGCTATTTCATTTTGAGTTGGGTTGATCTCTATGCAAATTCACAAATTAATGTCCTGTTATGAAATGAAAAGAATATTTTGTACATTTCTAAGTTTATAATTGGGAATGAATTAAATTCTACTTAAAACCTTTAGAAATAAAGATAGGAGAAGATGATGTACTCTAGGAATGTGTTTCCAACTTGCTTAAGATTAGCATAATTGAAAGTGATGACAATAAACTTTATCCTCACTTTCCTAATCGTTGGTTAGAAATTGCATTAAATAATTGATTTTATAGGAAGAGGAGACAAAAGATGATAATTAATATTTTTTTATTTCGATTATATTATATTTGTGAAAACTAATTTGTGTACTCTATGAATATAAATGTAAAATTGAATTTGAACTTTGAATTGTTGTTTTAAGAATATTGTTTAATATAATTTGGTTCTCCATTTTTATATTTCATGGTTATTTTACATTTATAAATATCTTGTGAGTATGAAAGTATTGTATCAACTATGTGTAGAAATTATAGAAAGACTACCTTTAAGTAGGTGTTATTTTTTCTTTAAAAAAAGTAATACAATTAAGTTTCTAGGGCCTTTCCTTGAAAATTTTAACACAAATTTTCGTTGACTATTCTGCAATGATAATTATGCAAAATTTGATAGTAAAACCATTACAACATTTTAACATTTTTTTCCATTAGAAGACCGCCAAAAATAATTTCGGTTGTCTTTTTTTTTTTGGTCAGAATTCATTTCGAGTGCTTGTTTCACCATTGATTTGTTTTGCCAAATAATCATTGAAAAATAGTACTTTTCAATGGAATTTTAAGAATTTTTAATAAATTTGACCAATGAAAATTCATGATTTTCTTGTAATGTATAATTAGCTTTGTGAGCTACATTCACAATGCAGCCATGAGAAAATCCATTATCAAACTATAAATTTACATTATATTGAGAATGTTTACCTTCTAAAATAGAGCAATATTGATAGAGAAGGAGCTAAAGAGAGCAAAGAAGAGAAGAGAGGAGGGGTAGGGGATTTCTTTCTATGCAAGAGTAGGTTAAACTTATCTAAGAGAAAGATCCTTAATGTGGTGTTGTTATAAATGTTGGTTGACATGAACTAGAATAATACTGCTAAGATCAGGTTAGCATTTAAGTGTTGTAGTTGATAAGGCGACATTATAATGAGAATTCTATCAGCACACTATAAAATATAACAACCAATAGGATACTCATTGACTGAAATCAAGTCTACATGTGTAAAACTTATTGGTATGTGGATGGATTAGGTAAGCCAAATTAGATGTGAATTAGTTTACTAATGAAAGAGCCAAAACTTATTGGTACAGGTCATGTAATTTTAAGATCAAAAGTCTTAGTCCAAAGAGTGAAGATATATGTGTTTTTATTAGGGTTGATCTCTTTATTTGATGGGATGAGGAGGTAGGTTTTAATATTGATAGTTCCTCTAATAAGGCAAGGTTTCCATTTAATTCAATATTACTTGTAAGCTATACAAAATTTGATTGATTCAATTACTAAATATTTAGTATGTTATGACCCAAAGCTAATAATTACTTATAATTGGTGAGAAAACCTTTTACAAAATAAAATAACATATAACTAAAGTGTACTTAACTCTATTTTCCTAATTTTCTATGTTGGTAGTAATATAACCATTCACAATAGTTTATTCCCTTTACTAGTGACAAAGGAAATGGTAGATGGATGTTGTATAGAGTGATTTTCTATGTTGGTAGTAATATAACCATTCACAATAGTTTATTCCTTAGATTTAGTTTTCCAAAACTCAAACACACACACACACACACATTGGCAGTGTTTACAAGATGAAGAAAACACATCACAAAAGTTCATGTGAATCTTTCAAAGCCACAACTAATAACATATATATTTAGAAAACCATTAATCTTTTTTATAAATGCCAATTTTAAGATAATATAAGATTTTATGTACAATATTTCAAATTTATATTTTCTAACTCAAAGTCTAGCAACCTAGTTACTCATAAAATAGTGAAAATTAATGAGTTGCTCACCTATAAAAAAAAAACAAAAAGCCTTAGATCCTAAAAGAAAGTTTTTATCATTGAGTTTAATAGCTGTATTCATTTTGTATAAGGGTTTCTTAAATAATAGTATAGGAGGGCATAAAATGCATCACTAAGAATGAATAAAATAAAGAAAAAAAAAACTTGAAGCAATCATTGATGTATGATAAAGTGGATGAGAAACTATTGAAGTAGGGGAGAGTGACAGTAATAAAGATAGTAGATGTGGTACACATTTAATTATCCATGCAATACTAGTAGCATAATGTATTGTACTTTGGAGTGTGAATGTAATTGCATGATGCACAATGTGGGCAAAAGAGTGGGTATTGGGGAAGGCCTGGGTCAGAGTGAAGATGTGTGTATTGAATAGACTTAGCGCGTAGTGTGTTTGGTGTTAAATGATCAGAAGAAATATGAAGGTCTCAGGCATGGTTAAGAGTTTGTTGTGAAGGGTTTAGACATAAAGGGGATGATTAAAGTGAGGGAGAAGGAGGTGTAAATAGTTAGTGTTAGATTTTTTTTTTAGATTTTCTTTCTATTATATAATATTAGATTAAAAAAACCTTTTCTATAGATTAATTCATGGATCTGAATGCCTACACATAATAGAGAAAAAGTGTACATTGTGTAAAAGAATAATAAAAAAATTTACCCAGCGCTCATTAAAAAACATATTGCTTTCTAAACTCAATACTTTTCTACTTTTAGCCACTCGCACACGGCACACCACCAAGGGATTTAATTATGCAATTTCTATCTTATCCAGCCTGCTCCCAACCCTATAAGTCATCTTTTCATCTCAAAAATGCATTTTTACAAAGTAGTGGTGGAGAGAAACTGCCTTCAAAGTCAAGCATTACTGGGAAAATAAGTGCAGAAAATCAAACATCTTATGGTATGATTGCAATCGTTTTAAAAACTTCATCTAGCTAATTAAATAAAGAAATGCCCTATGAATTTGTATATTTTGTAACACTGAAGAAGAAGAAGCCAGTATTTTGACGAGTCATTTTTTTTATCATTTGTCAGTATGATTGGAATTTGTTTTTACTAGAGCCTGATAAAAACTCAAAGTGCCCTTGCTTTGTGGCCAAGGCTAGCCACAGAAATATTCATTTTTTTTTTTAAAAAAGCTATGTTTTTTTTCTTTTAATACTACTATTGTCATCCTGAAAACTTGTAGTTATTTTCGAAAGCACTTTACTAAGTCCTCCAACAATTTTATTTCTTGTTCCCATCGAAACAGATCAATTTTGACTGTTTCAATGTGAACTTGGTGGAAACTTAACTAATTTTGTCGTTTTAAAAAAAATAATAAAGAAAAATACTTTAAAAATATAAAAATGACAACCATATATAAGGGTGTCAATATTGGATCCACAAAATTTTGAGTCTAGGTCAACACAGATTTAGGTAAATAAATTTAAAAAAAAAATCAGTTTGAGTCAACCGAAAGATAATGATTTAGAGATTATTTGAGATTACTTTTATTTTTCTTATTTTGTTTATATTTTTATTAAAAATAAATATATTTGATAATGATATTTATTTTTCAAAACACTCAAAAATTATTTTGAATGTTTTTTTAAAATAATGCAATTTATTCTTAAAATAAAAATTTAATAATAAATACTTAAAAAATACACTAAATACCCTTAATTATTTAATTTTTTTAATAAATAATGACTAGATCTTTCATTTTGTTAGCTCAAAATGATCCACAACCACAACATTCGGCAAAACAACTTTAAAAAAAATGACTAAACACCAAATTACAACACAACAAAAAGCAAGAATCAGTCCAATTACCGCTCATACTCTTATTTCAAACTTATTTGCAGCACTAAATCACAAAGCAACTCAGGCAAGATGGCGTGGGCGGTGCGCACACGAATACATAGCATTTAGTGAACGTTAAGACGAAAAAGAAAGCACGGGGCTTCTTTCTCTTCTCCATTAGCCAATCGTCGGCTCCCTGCAAACTTTCGCAAGCTCAAAATTATAACTATTAGTTGGCGCATCAAGCCACAGCCACAGGCGATTGCAGCAAAAATCTTCGTTTGTATTTCCATCCACGCAACGCACATATATAACTGTGATATCGCTTCTTTCCGACTCAATTATAGCCTTCGCAGTTTTCCCATCGACTCCGACCAAGTCATGCCAGTGTGGTTGCGGTGCTGTTGTCCAAATTTTTATTAGTACAGCAAATTCATTATTTCAATTTCTTCGATTTGATTAGTATGACCTTATTTGGCACCTGCTTATATACTAATTTTTATCAGTGTCTTTCGGAATGAGTCAAAAGGGTTTCATTTTTTTTAAGTATGGCTGGTGGACTGACGGAGCTGTTGGTTTCTTTATGTGCCTAGAAGCGTAAACCTAATTTTCTTTTTCTTTTTATTTTTATTTTTTAAAATAAAGAACGGTGTATGATTTAAATTTATGATCTTAAAGTTGCGATCATCTTTTTTAACTAATGGATCTTAAATTTATGACCACGCTCACCCTCCAAGACGCTTCAAGAATTTCACCCAAGTCGATCCTAAGTAAACTACAGATCAAGACTTAAAATATCATAAACTTTGGGATATCAAATCCCTAAATAGCTCTTAAACATGGAGTGTTTATACAAATCGAGCGTTAGAGCGGATCTAATAAGCCCAAGATCTCATAATTCTGACCTCATTAGAGCATTCAAATACACAAAATACATCAGATGATCAAGGGAATCATCATAAGTCATTCGATGAAGTGCTTTGGATTTTGCATGTATCTACAGAAAGGCTACCCCTCTAATCTATAAATTGTCCCCATTCTTCACATGAGGGCAAGCTAAAGAGAAGGGAGAGCTCTAAAGCTTGAAAATCCTCCAAGTATAATGTATACCACTGACGACGCGCTACGGCCAACCACCTCCGTCAAATCCTCATCGTCAATCTGTGTCGCTGATCATTGTGGCCACCATCACGGGCAAGAAAGAGAAGCTAAAGAGGAGAGCTCTAAAGCTTAAAATCCTCCAAGTATAATCGCACCACTGACGATCGCCGACCACGGTCGCAACCACCGCGATCCTCATCGTTAATCTTCGTTATTGTCGCCGACATTATCGCTGCATTATCGCGGCATTGCCGCATCGTTGTTTTTGCCATACCACCGTTGCTGTTGCACCACTGCTGGTTATTACCGACGGTATCACGTTAACCATCGTTGCCGGCTATCCCGCTGATTACTGATACTGGCATTGCTGACCATCATGCGTTGTTGCCAGCTAACCGCCGTTGCCACCACTAATCATCATTATCAACCACTGCTGCATTATCATCGCTGACCACTGCTGCCGACCGCTATTCATTATCGCCGGCCACCACATCACTATCATACCATCTCCGATTATCACCACGTTCTACCATCGCCAGCTGACTTTTCACCATCATCTACTACCACTAACAATTGTTACACTCTAACCATAATTATATAGTTGTTATTTCCTGATTTTGGGATTCTCATTGTCAGCCCTTCTCATATACCATTATGTAATCTTGTTATCGGGAAATTTTTGTACTCTGAAACAGATACATAGTAGAAGATTTTGCTGAGCTAGGCTCATGTGGTTTTTTTCCTCTTTTCGAGATTTTTTTACGTAAAAATTCTGGAGTTTTCTTATTAATTCTTCAAATATCTGTGTGTGTGTGTTGGATTCCGCAACAAAGCTAAAGCGTAAATTTTTATTCTACCACAACTAATTTTCTAGCACGCAACAATTTGGTGTCGTCTGTGGGAACATTCCCTTTACATCTTTACAATGGTTGACAATCTGACTTTATGTTCAGAATAGCACCACTTATATGGTGAAGAAAATCTTACTCTCGAAGAACACATAAGAAGTATGAAGATTCGTCAAACTTTGTTCCTTCAGATTTTGTCAGAAACTGGAGGGCAACTCTTAATCTCAGAAGATCGTCAATGTTAATATATTAAGCATCTAATTGATTACCATCCCAATAAACAAGTCAAAGTTGGAGGATATTTCAATATTGAGAAGAGATATAGTTTTGCAAATTATGATTTTTCAATCATACTCATGGAAAAACGAGACTAAGGTCAAGGAGCAACTTTGTCTACAACCACAAACGGATATTTCGATTTGACCTCTTCCACACAGGTTAACGTCATTGAGCAAAGACTCTAACAAACAACCTCGGATTGGTCAAAACTTCGCTCCTACTCCACACATGTTACGTTAAAGCAAAGACTCTGACAAACAACCTCGGATAGGTAAAAACTTCACACCTACTCCACATAGGTTAACGTCATTGAGTAACATTCTGACAAACAACCTCGGATAGGTCAAATATCCTTAGCGGATTCAATTCGACCTCTTCCATACAGGTTAACATCATCGGCTAACACTCTGACAAACAACCTCGGATAGGTCTAAAATCCTCAGCATATTAAATTCGACCTCTTTCACACAGGTTAACGTCATCGAGTAACACTCTAACAAATAAGCTCGGATAGGTCAAAATCTTCGGATCCACCTCTTACATATGTTAACGCCATCGTAACACTCGACAACAACCTTGCATACGAGTTAGCGTCATGCCGGGTAACGCACGACAAACAGCCTTGCGGATGGGTAAAAAAACTTTGATTTGATTACCTCTTCCATATAGGTTAAAGTCATTTTAAGTAACGCTTTGACCGAACAACACCGGATGGATCAAAATCTCGGCGATTGATTTGACATCTTATGCAGTTAATATCGTATAACACTTTGACAAACAACCCGGGCGTGTCAAAATGCTGGTGGATTTGATTCTCCTTCCATGCAAGCGGCGCGGCATCAGTAATATGTAGAATGATACTCTGAAATTATCTATTAGACTTTCTGAGTTGCTCGAATGATGGTTCCTAATTGATGTTTCCCTGCCATTTTGGCAGTTGTCAATTGTTAAATCATCCATTGAAGTTTCAAGAAATCTAACTTCCTACAAGAAGAGTAGGAACTACGGGTCGTGATCGACTCCGAACCCGATTGGTCGGCAGTGCAGGTTGATGCCTCTTTGAGGGAAAATGGACCTCGGCCATGAACTACGGGTCTTGATCACCTCGAACAGGGTCAGCGAGACGGTTGATGCCTCTTTGAGAAAGCTGGAACCTGCAGGTATGAACAATGGGCCTTGATCGCCTTCGAACCCGGTCGGTCCGACGAGGACAGTTGACACCTCTCTCGAGGGAAAATCGGAGCCTTGCCATATGAACTAGGGCATGATCATCTCAGAACGGTCGACGAGGCAGTTAATCCTCTTTTAGGGAAAATCGAACCACAGGTAACTACGGGCCTGATGAATGACCTTCTCTTGAGAAAGAAAAGCAACTATATCTATAGTTTGGACTCTGGCTAGGGGTTTTATAAACCCTCTATAAAAAAAGTAAAAATAAAAGCGGAAAAAACTGCAGCGGACAAAATGAACAAAACGGACAAAAAACCCCTTGGCGTTTCGCTATGCCCTTGTCTGCTCCTCTGACGCTTTCTAGATGCCGACGCGACAGCCATGACCAGCTAACACCGCGGACCAGCGGCCTAAAGTCCGCCAGCGGTCAGCCACCACAATCGTCGTCGCAGGCGAGCGGGCTTGACTCCGCGGCCCGTGAGGCTTACCTTGCAGACCATGGGGCCTGGCGCGCTTAAAGTAGGCGGATGGGTCCATAACCCCAAAATCTTGCGTCCGCGCATACCTGGATACATCCGCGGCCCTGCACCCTCCTTCTTGATAATAATCTTGTACCACATGAAGATTTGTTCTCTCAAAATATATGGTTAATGGGATTAATTTCATTGAAGAATTTGCTATTTTCAAATGTTGACATATATATTTTGGATGATTGAGATAATGTCATCAAAAATAGAAGTGATATGACAAATTCTTAGTACCAAGAATCTTGATGTCGAAAGCAAGCTGATCTTAAGTTGAAATTAGTCGAAACCAAGAACTTAAAATATCATTGAAAATTTTGGGATATCAGTTAAATCCCTAAATAGCTCTTAAACATAGAGTGTTTATAATCAAATCGAGCGTCTTGTGAGGATCTAAAAGATCTTAATTTTGATCTCATTTGAGCATTCAAATACACAATACATCGATGATAATCAGGGAATCATCATGTCAGATGGAGTGGTTTAGATGTATTTACATAAACGCAACCCCTCTAATCTATAAATAGCTCATTCTGGGGCAAGTTAAAGATAAGATAGAGCTAAAAGCGAAAATCCAAGCATAATTGTGCACTCCCACGCGATTGTGACCACCTCGTCATTAATCTCCATGGCGGTTGTACCGCCGACCACTATCGCGGGCATTGTCATCGATTTCGCCCGCGTGGCACTGCCATCGGCGGTCATTAAACGGTCATCGCGGCGACCATCATCACCGCGTCGACCGATCGCTGCTTTGGCCGCCGTGCCGCCACCACCAATCATCATTGCCATCGACCACCACATCATCGCCGTCATTCATCGCGATCAGCCGCTAATTCGCCGCCGCTCAATACGCGGTCCGCACCGACCATCGTAGGCCATCTTCGCCGGTCATCACCATCGTCGCAGTCGTCGGTTGACCTATTATCATATTACCACTTTTTTTACACTCTAACCATAGCTATATAGCTGTTGTTTTCTGATTTTGAGATTCTCATTGTTAGCCCTTCTCTTATACCATTATATAATCTGTCGGAAAATTTTGTACTCAGAACATACGTAGTAGAAGATTTTCTTAATTTAAGTGATTTTTTCCTCTCTGGTTTTTTTTAAAAATTATGGAGTTTTCTATTAATTCCGTCATTGTTAGATTTAAATTAACAAACTAAAAAAATTTTACTACAATTAATTTTCTAGCATGCAACAATACTATATTTATAAATATTGAATTTTAAGTTTTATATGTAAATATAGAAGAACTGAATGTTATGTATATAAATTTTAATAAATAATATGCATAAATTTCTCATTGAATAAAAGCCAGCCGGCCAAGCTTTCACGACCAAGTCTTTGCACATATTTCTATTGTTTCTTACAGCGATGTTGGGAAACAAAGCCTGATGAAGGAAGGGCTGGAGAAGAAGCAAATGGTGGCTAGTGGGAAAAAAAGATTTTTTTCCTTATCATATAAATATAATGAAGTTTTTTTTATGTGATATTAATCATTTAAATGATATTTTATGATTAGTTAATATTACATAAAATTTATATAAAAAATATTATTCTAAACAATTTTTTTCAAAATATATTTTCAACATCATGTCACGATAAAAACACTCTTGGTTATATTTGGTTAGCACTATTCCAATTAAAAAATTAAAACCAATTAAAATTCAAATGGAAAAAGGAAAAAATAAATTAAAAGAAAAAAATTGAAACAAATTAAAATATATAATGAGTGAATAAAATAAAATTATGTAACAAAAGTTGAAATAAATAAAATTAAAATTGATAAAAAATAATTTTAAAAATAAAATATAAAGAAGATTTAAAAGTCATATGCTTAATTGCTCGTTACCGTGCAAGTCTTCTACTTTCAGATTATTTTTAAATCACCATTTTCTTGATATGTTGAATTCTACAAGAGGAAGCTACGATGACTATCACTATTCTAATATATTTGAAATTTATATTTCAAGTTACTTATTGCCTTTGATTCTAACTATTAATTCTTTTTAACTAGCCTAGCATGAAAGCATATATCCCCATACAGATTCAAGAAAAAATAAGCTGTTTGTGGCGATAATTTTGTGTTGCATAATTAGAACTCTAATTTCTCTATTTTTTTGGATGCATGTAGATATGTTAAAAAGGCTTATCCTTCGCTACATTTCATATTCGACTCTTTAAATAGCTCATATTCAAATAATTTATTATGTAAATAAGTAATAGATATTTTAAACTTGTTGCGCACTAGAAAATCAGTTGCGGTAGAATAAAACTTTACGTCTTAGTCTTGTTAAGAAATCGAGCACACACACATATATTTAAAGAGAGAACGAGAAACTTCAAGATTTTTATGTAAAAAAACTCCGAAAAGAGGAAAAAAATTATAGGACATAGCCCAATAAAAGTGTTCCGCTATACATCTACTTTGGAGTACAAAATTTAAATTTTCTCGATAATGGGATTGCAGAGTTGTATGTGAGAAAGTCACGAAATCCGAATCGTGCGTAACAACAGGCCAAGTAACATTTATTGGTGGGGTAGTCAGCGATAGTGAATGACTCATAATCCCGGTGAGTGTGGCGGTTACAACGGTGGTAGGCCATTGGCAACGGAGCGGACGGCAGCGCGAGGTCAGCGTGAAACCAAATATGATTGGCATGGCAGCCGGTGGTTAACGATGCCAGCGGTAATCGATGTACAGCGGTGGTAATGACCAGCGGTGAAGGCAGACCGATGGTGATCATAACCCGGCGGCGTGGTCACGGCGTGGCGCGATAGTCAGCGGCGTCAGCAGCGGTAACCCGGGCAGTGGTCAACGGCGATCAGCGGTGGTTAGTGGCGGTGACGCAGCGGTGGTTGGTAATTACTGGCGATCGCTTGTCGTAGCGGTGGTCGACAGCGTGGTGGCGGCAGGCGACGACTGGTGGCGCGACTGGCGACGATAGTAATTGGTTTCTTCAAACCTCAAAGCTCTCTCTTTAGCCTCTCCTCCTCATGTAAGAATGAAGGGTTATAGATTATGGAAGTGACACCTCTGTAAATACATGCAAAATCCAAACCACTCAATCGGACGATTCGAAAAGATTCATTTGATCATCTGATATATTTTAAGTATTTGAATGCTCAAATGAAGTTAGAATTAGGAGATCTTAGGCTTGTTAGATCCAAAGACAAGATTTGTATAAACAATTTATGGCACATCTCAAAGTTTTCAATTATATTTTAGCGCGCTTGGGTTAGTTCGTAATTAGATTACATTAAGATTCGTGCTTCAACTAGTGGAATTTTCAGTGACATCTATTATTGGATGACATTATCTCTATCATCCAAAAATACATACAAAATAATTGAAAATAACAACTTCTTCAATGAAATTTGCTGGTTCCTTAACCTTTGTATCACATATAATTTGAGAGAATAGATCTTCATGGGTGCACAAGACTATGATTAGCGGGCAGGCCGCAGGAGGTTGGTGCATCGGTGCTCAGGCGAGCGTAGCCACGCAAACTAAGCCTCGACATGCACCGATGAGCGAAAATTTCTGATTTTTTTACTATTTTTCATAGCTTTTTTTTTCCTTTTTTTCCCTTTATAAAAGGAAAGAGATAATTGAGTGCAGAAATTTCGAAATTCATTTAAATATTTTCAAATTTCTTCTAAAATTTATTCCCTTTTTGTCCCTATTATGGATCTATTAAACCTCTTTGCAATAGAGAACTTTCTCCCATATGAGAGAAAAATGTGTCTAATGAGAGTTTTATAAATCCACAATGGGGCAAAAGAGAATAGAAATATTTAAATAGATTTCAAAATTTTTGCTCTCAATTATATATTTCCTTTATAAAATAAAAATAAAAGATGATGAAAATATGAAAAAAAAAATAATAAAAAACCTAAAATTTCCACTCACCACATGTGGGTTGTGTGCTCATGCCCCAGCATGCCCACGCATGCCTGCGCTCGTCTTGGCGCGGTGGGCAGGTGTCCCCCCTTCGCGGTGAGCACTAACGCACCAGCGGTCCTACATCCATGATCAAAGTCTTGTACACCCATGAAGATCTATTCCCTCAAACTATATGTGACGCAAAAATTAATGAACCCGTAAATTTTATTAAAAAAATTGTTATTTTTAATTATTTGGCATATATTTTTAGATGATAGAGATAATGTCATCTAAAAATAGTAACTGATATGACACTGAAAATTTCACTAGTCGAAGTAAGAATCTTGATGTCAAAAGCAATCATTCGGTCTGATCAAGCGCTTAAAATATAATTGTAAACTTTAGAATATCAGTCGGCTCCTAAATATGGAGTGTTTATAGTCAAATCGAGCATTTTGATGAGCTAGATCTAATAAGCCTAAGATCTCCTAATTCTGATTTCATTTGAGCATTCAAATACTTTAAATACATTAGATGATTGAAGGAATAATTTTGAGTTGTTCGATTGAGTGATTTGGATTTTGCCTGTATTTACAGAGGAGCCACTCCCATAATCTATAAATAGTCACTCATTCTTCACATGAGGGAGCTCGAGGGTAAAGAGGAGAGAGAGCTTTGAGGCTTGAAGAACCTCTAAGCATAATCGTGCCACCAGTCGACGGCCACCAACCACTGCAGACCACCGTTGTCTCCATCAACCATCGCCGCCGATCATTGTCATCATCTTATGCGGCCGCCACCGTTGCCACTATCGATCATTATCGCTTATTGCCGACCGCCGGTCCTCGTCTCGCCTCGGCTTCGGCCACGCTCGCATCACATTATCGCCACCGTCATCGGTCCTTCACCACCGCCGACCATGCCTGTCATCGCCGCCGCTCACCAAGCTACTACCGCTAGCCGCTATCACCCGACATTTCGCGACATTTATCGATACTGCATTCACTATCGCCGACTGTCACCAACAACTGCTACAACCCAACCATCGATGCATAGCTATTGTCACAAGATTCTAGAATTTTCGTTGTCATGTTTTCTCACATACAACTCTGTAATCTCATTATTAGGAAAACTCAAATTTTGTACTCCAAAATAGATATATAGTTAAACATTTTACTAAAGCCCTGTTATTTTTCCTCTTTTCACCTAAATTCGAGTTTCTTGTTCACACTTCAAATATTTATGCGTGTGCTAGATTTCACAACAAGGCTAAGGCGTAAACTTTTATTCTACCGCAACTGATTTTTTAGCACGCAATAACATTGATTCTATATCACTTGTATTTTATTAATTGTTTCTTTATAATTTAAGAATTTTGTTAATTTATGTAAGTAATTTTTTAATATTATATGGACAATAAAATATATCATGTATTAATCATTAATTATATATTTTATGCAGGTGATCTTAAAATATTAGAGTATCCAAAAATATTCTTCAGTGAAACATTCATCATAATCAATTAAGGCATGTGAAATTTTTTTCATTTAAAAAAGTCAAGGTGTGCCTTTATTTTGAAATATTATAATTCTATTTTTATTTTAAAAAAGGTCAAAGGTGTGCCTTTATTTTTGAAATATTATTATTTTATTTTTATTTTTAAAAAGGCCGAATGTGTGCCTTTATTTTTGAAATATTATTATTTTATTTTTATTTTACAAAAGGCCAAAGGTATGCCTTTATTTTTGAAATATTATCGATTTGCATTTATTTAAAAAAAGGCCGAAGGTGTACCTTTACTTTTGAGAAAATATTGGTTTTACAATATTATTGATTTAATTCTATTTGCATTATATCTACTATTGTATTTAGGATTTTGTAAATTAATCATTATTTGAAGAGGAAAGAATGAGTTGAGATTGATATTGATAATCTTCCTGCTGACTCTAGTCACCATCCTTCGATTTGAAGTTATAACATTAATGAGAGATATAAAGTATGTAGAGCATATTTGATGAAGAGAGCACATCAGCCCAAAAGTCATAATTTTTCTCAAATAATTATGAACAATATTGCATGAAGATATAGTTCAAAATACTTTGAAGAACATCCAAATTGGTTAGAATATATCATACAGAAAGACATTGCATATTATTTATATTGTTATATATTTAAACCTCAGGAATAAATTACTTCAATCAAGCAGGAGGAGATTCATTTGTTGAAGAAAGGTTTAAAAATTGGAAAAGAAAAGAAAATTTTTTATCTCATGTTGGTGAGCACAATAGTGCTCATAATAAGACAATATAAAAATGTAAAGATCTAATAAATCCTCAAATACAAAGTGTTCATGCTATGTGGTTGACTAAAGATGAGAGAAACAAAAAGAAATATATGATAATGTTGATAGCAATAGTTGATTGTGTCAAATTTCTTTTACGACAAATGATGATTCTTATAATTTAGTTAACTATAATTAGAATTATTTCATTTTCTTTTGAATCATAATGAATAAATTTAACAAGTCACATTTGAAAATGTTTGTACAAAGCTACAGTTGACTTCACTAAATATACAAAAATAACTTTTGTCAAACTATATCATCAAAGACTTCAATTTCTATCATGAAAGATTTCAATGATTTTTACTTTTTTAAATTATTGTGGATGAATCTCGTGATGTAATAATGAATGAATAATTAGATGTCGTTGTGAGATATGTCGATAAAAATGGTCTAGTCATTGAGAGATTTATTAGCATTAAATATATTTCTTCAACAAGTAGAATTATACTTAAGATAGCTCTTAAAGCTATACTAGTTAAACATTCATTAATCTTGCATAGGATACGAGATAAAGGCTATGATGAAACATCCAATATGCGAGGTGAATTCAATGGTTTAAAGTCACTCATCCTTAATGAAAATTCTCAGGCATTTTATGTTCATTGTTTAGCCTATCAACTTTAATTATGTTTAGTAGTTATAACAAAATATCATTGACAAGTGAAGCATCTTTTTGAGTTCACTTCAAAAATTCTAAATACAATTAAAAGTTCTTGTAAGAAAATTGACACTCTAAAATCATTCAATATGAAATGATTATTTTACATCTCAAAATAGGAGATTAAATTAGTTGAAGTGGTTTGAATTAAGAAACTAACTTGTAATGAGCTAGTGACTCCCGTTGGAGCTCACATTTTCATACTTTAATTAGCTTTATGAAAATGTATGCATCTGTATTTTAAGTTTTTGAGATAGTAAATGAGGATGAGGTACATGATCATCAGTCAGTTGATGCTGGTATTTTAATTAGTGCAATGAAGTCTTTTAATTTTGTATTCACTTTCATTTAATTATTGATATCTTAAGTATTATAAATGAATTATCATAATTTATACAAAAAAAAAAATCAAGATTTTGAAAATGCAATAAAATTAGTGCAGATATATAAGCAATTATTACAGATGATGAAAAATAATAGATGAGATTCTTTATTACATGAAGTGTCTCTTTTTTTTGTAATATTTTTAATATTAATATTCTATGTATGAATTCTATCTTTAAAATTGTCAGCGAGCTATACTAGAAGGTAAAAAAATGATAAATTTGCATTAATTTATTCTGCACTATAATTGATATGCAACTTCAAGAGCTGAATAATTATTTCTCTGATGTAATCATAGAGTTATTTATTTGATTTGTTTACTTAAACTCAAGTGATTCATTCTTTGTTTTTGATAAGGAGAAATTTATTCGACTTGCAGAGCTATATTCTAGAGATTTTTCAAGAGTTGAGCTTGTAGCTCTTAAACATCAACTTTTCACTTATATTATCAATGTGTAATAGTGATGATTTATCTTTAAATGGTATTGATCTTGCTAAATAGCTTATCAAGATAAAGAGAATGGTGTGTATCATTTAATTTGGCTTATTACTTTGGTATTAACTTTATCGCCACTATATAGAAAGAGCATTTTCTAAAACGAAGATTGTCATATATCGTAGTCAAATAGTGATAAGACTCAATGACGCCTTTATACCTACATTGAGCAAGAAGATTTGATTTGATTTAAAACTATCATGCAATATTATCAAATAATACAAAATAGATTAAAAATTTTGTAAATATTGTTCAATGTATTGATGATAATGTAATACAAGTCTTTCTTTTGATTTATTCGTTGTTAAATACACTTTTTTTAAATTATTTTTTTCCACCCTCAAAATAAAGGCTGATTCTACCCCTAGTCATTTGTCCATTGAATATATCAACAAAAGATTCTGATTGTAAAAAATCATTTTTTGATGGAGAATTTTTTTAATGGCATATATTGATGGAAAAAAATCAAATATTAATGATTCTATGATCAAACAAAAAATGGTTAAATGTTTTTGACAAAGATAAGTATAATTGATTAGTTATCGGAAATAGACGTCAGTGATTGTGTATATATTGACTAGCACAAATTATTTTCTCATTTCAATTTCTCTGCCCTAACCCACAAAATCGAGCGCCTGATGATGACCTTTCTGCTCCTCCTTCCTGTTGCCAAGTTTTGATTTTATTTGTGGTTGCCTTTTTTTGTAAAATTTATTCGTTGTCTTATGCGCTTTTTCATTCTCTTAATCTTACATTAGGGCAAAATGGAGGAGAAATGGGATTTTAATTTTTTTTAGGAGTTAGGGAAAAATAGTGGAGAAATGAGATTTAAAATTTTATAGAAGAAATGAGATTTGCATTTATGTAAAATTTAAGACAAATAAAGGAGAAATGAAATTTAAGTTTTCATAAGATTTAAGACAAATGAAGTAAATGAGATTTATAAGGTTTTAAATATTGCAAGATTTCAAGGATCAACATGTAGGAGAAATGACATTTAAAGTTCTAGGATGTTTGAAAATGACATGCAAAAAAATAATAATAATAATAAAGTTTTAGATTCCTGTTTGATTTAAGAGTAACAGAGGAAAAAGGTGATTTAAAATTTTGTAAGATTTAAGGCAAACAAAAGAGAAACTGAATTTTAACTAAACTCATATATGACTTAAGGCAAAATGTTGAATACACGTGATTTAAAGTTCTGTGGTATTTAAAGTAAAATAGGGGAGAAACATGATTCAAAATTCTATATTATTATTGGTAGAAGAAATGAGATTTAAAATCTTTTAGGATATATATATTTGTCATTTTTATTGATAAATAGAATTTAAGTTAAATTATACCAAATAATCCTACTCTAACTCCACACCCAAATTATGTAGTGTGTATAAATCTTTTGATAAATTTGTATCCAACAATAACATTTCTTATCTTAGTAGCCTGTTAAATTAAAGCTATTTCATTTTGAGTTGGGTTGTTCTCTATGCAAATTCACAAATTAATGTCTTGTTATGAAATGAAAAGAATATTTTGTACATTTCTAAGTTTATAATTGGGAATGAATTAAATTCTACTTAAAACCTTTAGAAATAAGAGATAGGAGAAGATGATGTACTCTAGGAATGTGTTTCGAACTTGCTTAAGATTAGCATAATTGAAAGTGATGATAATAAACTTTATCTTCACTTTCCTAATCGTTGGTTAGAAATTGCATTAAATAATTGATTTTATAGGAAGAGGAGACAAAAGATGATAATTAAGATTTTTTTATTTCAAATATATTATATTTGTGAAAACTAATTTGTGTACTCTATGAATATAAATGTAAAATTGAATTTGAACTTTGAATTGTTGTTTTAAGAATATTGTTTAATATAATTTGGTTCTCCATTTTTATATTTCATGGTTATTTTTACATTTATAAATATCTTGTGAGTATGAAAGTATTGTATCAACTATGTGTAGGAATTATAGAAAGACTACCTTTAAGTAGGTGTTATTTTTCTTTAAAAAAAAGTAATACAATTAAGTTTCTAGTGGCCTTTCCCTTGAAAATTTGAACACAAATTTTCGTTGACTATTTTGCAATGATAATTATGCGAAATTTGACAGTAAAACCATTACAACATTTTAACATATTTTTTTCATTAGAAGACCGCCAAAAATAAATTTCAGTTGTCTTTTTTTTTTTGTCAGAATTCATTTCGAGCGCTTGTTTTACCATTGATTTGTTTTGCCAAATAATCATTGAAAATAGTACTTTTCAATGGAATTTTAAGAATTTTTAATAAATTTGACAAATGAAAATTCATGATTTTCTTGTAATGTATAATTAGCTTTGTGAGCTACATTCACAATGCAGCCATGAGAAAATCCATTATCAAACTATAAATTTACATTATATTGAGAATGTTTACCTTCTAAAATAGAGCAATATTGATAGAGAAGGAGCTAAAGAGAGCAAAGAAGAGAAGAGAGTGGAGGGGTAGGGGGATTGCTTCTTTCTATGCAAGAGTAGGTTCAGAAACTTATCTAAGAGAAATATCCTTAATGTGGTGTTGTTATAAATGTTTGGTTGACATGAACTAGAATAATACTGCTAAGATCAGGTTGGCCATTTAAGTGTTGTAGTTGATAAGGCGACATCATAATGAGAATTCTATCAGCACACTATAAAATATAACAACCAATAGGATACTCATTGACCTGATTAAATCAAGTCTACATGTGTAAAACTTATTGGTATGTGGATGGATTAGGTGAGCCAAATTAGATGTGAATTAGTTTTCTAATGAAAGTGCCAAAACACCTAGGTATAGGTCATGTAATTTTAAGATCAAAAGTCTTAGTCCAAAGAGTGAAGATATATGTGTTTTTATTAGGGTTGATCTCTTTATTTGATGGGATGAGGAGGTATGTTTTAATATTGATAGTTCCTCTAATAAGGCAAGGCTTCCATTTAGTTCAATATCACTGGTAAGCTATACAAAATTTGATTGATTCAATTACTAAATATTTAGTATCTTATGACCCAAAGCTAATAATTACTTATAATTGGTGAGAAAACCTTTTACAAAATAAAATAACATATAACTAAAGTTTATTTAGCTCTATTTTGCTAATTTTCTATGTTGGTAGTAATATAACCATTCACAATAGTTTATTCCCCTTACTAGTGACAAAGGAAATGGTAGATAGATGTTGTATAGAGTGAATTTCTATGTTGGTAGTAATATAACCATTCACAATAGTTTATTCCTTAGATTCAGTTTTCCAAAACTCAAAACACACACACACACACACACACACACACACACACATACACACACACTGGTGCAAGCGCTCGCGTGCGCGCATGAAGAAAACACATCACATAAATTCATGTGAATCTTTCAAAGCCCACAACTAATAACATATATATTTAGAAAACCATTAATCTTTTTATAAATGCCAATTTTAAGATAATATAAGATTTTATGTACAATATTTCAAGTTTATATTTGCTAACTCAATGTCTAGCAACCTACTTACTCATAAAATTGTGAAAATTAATGAGTTGCTCACCTATAAAAAAAACAAAAAGCCTTAGATCCTAAAAGAAAGTTTTTATCATTGAGTTTAATAGTTGTATTAATTTTGTATAAGAGTTTCTTAAATAATAGTATAGGAGGGCATAAAATGCATCCCTAAGAATGAATAAAATAAAGAAAAAAAACTTGAAGTGATCATTGATGTATGATAAAGTGGATGAGAAACTATTGAAGTAGGGGAGAGTGACAGTAATAGAGATAGTAGATGTGGTATACATTGAATTATCCATGCAATACTAGTAGCATAATGTATTGTAGGTTGGAGTGTGAATGTAATTGCATGATACACAATGTGGGCAAAACAGTGGGTATTGGGGAAGGCTTGTGTCAGAGTGAAGGTGTGCGTATTGAATAGACTTAGTGCATAGTGTATTTGGTGTTAAATGATTAGAAGAAATATGAAGGTCTCGGGCATGGTTAAGAGTTTGTTGTGAAGGGTTTAGACATAAAGGGGATGATCAAAGTGAGCGAGAAGGGAGGTGTGCAATAGTTAGTGTTAGATTTTTTTCATTAGATTTTTCTTTCTATTATATAATATTAGATTAAAAAAACTCTTTTCTATAGATTAATTCATTAGCGGATCTGAATGCCTATATTACATAAATAGAGAAAAAGTGTACATTGTGTAAAAGAATAAAAAAAAATTAAGGGGCTATTTGAGTGCTTGAAAAAGAAATATAGTGTAAAGTAAATGAGTTGTTTAGAATAGATAAGGTTTCTAAGCTGCGGCAGAAACGATGATAAGAACTTAGAGCAGACTTGTGAAATGTGTGGAAGATCGGAGCAGCTTGGAGGGACCGAGGCTTGCGGCTTGAGGGAGACGGAATGCCGAGAGGAACTTGTCTGATGACGGAGTTGCCTCTCGGCTGCCGAGATTTAAATTGAGGTTTCGGTGGTACGGTTTTGCTCACTGGCAGTTGTTGGACGTGAAGATGGAAGGTCGTCCGAGGATCTGTTGTGTGAGGATGATGTTGCGATGAGATTGAGCTGCTGCCGAGAAAAATTTACCTGATGATAGAGTTGTCTCTCGATAACGCAAAGGAGAGGCTGGAGTGCAAACTCGCTGGCGGCTCTGGGTTTCGAGAGAGCGAGACGGAAGGATTTGTGTGAGTTGATTGTTGAGCAGGAATGAGAGCGGATGGAGGAAAGCTCCGAGAGAGACAATATACGTCAGTGTGAGAAAGCTCTTCGGATAAAGGAAAGGAGTTGTCTTCATTAGTATTAGGGTGATTTTTTTATTTATTATTTATTTTTTTTTAAATTTAGCAGATGAGAGGGCGAGAACGGTGCAGAAATTAGAGTAAAATAGCCCTCAGCTCGGTTGGTGAGGGCGAATATGATTGGATACTTCTCAGTTTGTATTTGATTTTTATTCAGAGCGAGATATATTATCTTAACAAAAAAAAGGGGGATACTTGTGAGTTTGGTTGCGCCGAAATTAATCACGTCAAATATACATTAATAGTGACAGAGGACACCGTTAATAAAAAAAAAAAAAAAAAAAAAAAAACAAAAGTGAGTTAGGCACAGAAAAATCAAAATATATTTAAATTATATTTATACTTGTATATATATATATAATCTATATAGTTCTAATTAACTAATCTCCTTTATTAGAATTATCCCTGATATGAGTTAACAAAATATTTACCTATATATATATATATATATATATATATATATATATATATATATATATATATATATATATATATATATATATGTATATATCATTTGCATGCATGTTGAATTATTTATTTATAATATATTCTATCATCTTATAGTACGTTTTTGATTATTCAGGCTTATTTAATGTATTTATATAGCTAATTTCAATATATATTTACGTACATCCCTCACTTTTGTATTTAAAAATATTTAGTGTTATTATATATGCTAATAATAGAAAATATGTTTTAATATTGCCGTTATACTTATATATATATACTCTTCTTCTTTTTTTTATAATTTTACACAGTTTTTTTTTCTTGATGAAATTAAAAGATGATGTTGAAATAATTTTAATTAATTTTTTTATTTTAAAAAATGAAATAACAGTGAGGGTCAACAATACATATCTAATTCATATAAAGACTAAAATAGGTTTAAATGGCGGAATTTAAAAAAATCTTGTTACAAGTATTTATTATTTTAAATTGATGATATAAATCTATATCAGAGAAACTACTCAAAGAATCTAATAATGATCTAATATTTTATTGATTATAAGTTCGAATTAGTTCAAAAAATAGAAGAAAAAAAAAGTAGCCAGTTAATATTGTATTTGAAACAAAAAGAAAGAATGTGTATAGGAGTATTTTACCTTCTACAAGAAGTATGAAGAAGAGATGATGACATAAATGAAAATAAACCTAATTATGGATACATGATATTAGCAATTAAGATAAATGCTAAACACATTATGTTTGTGTTGACACATATCAAATGGATAGATATGTCATCCCATTTGAGAATTTATAAACCTTCATTATATGTAACAAATTTTTATATATAATTACAAAAATTAGCTCTATATATTATCAACAATCAAATCCACAATTTCTTATTAAAAATGCATAACAAAAGAACATAAACCTCTTTGATCCCATCAAAGCATTATTAATAAATGTATAAAAATTCAATATACTCCTTAAGGTGGAATGGGTGGAGCTTACAGGGAATATGATGTGATTCCATCTTCTTTTTTTTAACTTGAAGAGTAAGAGGTTGAGGTAGTAAATTTTAAGAATTTACGATTTTATCATATTATTAATTATTTTTATATTTGTTAAGATGTAATGATATTAAATAATAATAATAATAATATAAATTTATCTTAATATTATTTTAATCATAGAAGTATTATGAATGTCAAAGTATACAATAATTTGAGATGTAATAGACTAATTTATGGAATTATGAGTATAAGAATTTTTTTTTTAACAGAGTCAAAAATATTTATTAGTTTTACGAGATGCAATTCATGATCAATAGATTTATATAGAAGAGGATTTGCACTTAATTATTAGTATTTAACATATTATAAAGAATGTGATCCTATGTACTATATCATTCCACCACATAAAAAAGTATCTACTAGACATAGAAGTTTATGAAATGGCCTAATTAACATGTATGTATGAAAATATGATTTTTTTAATGTTGTTGGCCTAACATTTATTGAGAAAATTATTGGGACAAGTAAAGAACCTCATAGCAATGCTTAATTGTATGCCTTTTAAAGTCACGCCCACTCCTCTCAACCAAAGAATGATGATGCGCTCGATCAGGTGGGCTTCGAAAGTATAAAATGTGCTTTTATGGAAGTACTCTTGCGATAAGTGAATGAGATGCTATGATAATAGGACAATTATAAGGTCATTAAATCGAGCAAATAATTTCTCAATTGTTGAGAGTTTGAGCTCTTATAAATGATATCAGAAGTATTTATAGTAATCTCAAGATGAGAACTAAGGCTCATATAGGATAAAGTGCTATGCCATTAGAGCAACATCATGCTCCAAAATTTATCATCTTGGATTTGATCTGATCTAGCTCAAATGATCAATGCCATTAAGCACACTCAATTTAATTAAAATTTTCAAAAGATAGCACGATATACACACACATATATACACAAATCTAGCTCAATTTTTGTTAATTTCTTTTTTTTTTATAAACAAATGGATGGATTAGTTTATTTTAAATATTTTAGCATTAGTTATGAATATGAAAAAATAATTCAACCATACAAATACAAGTCCCTAAAAAAAACTTATTGAAAAAAAGTGATAATATGTAATAGAAAATCATACCTTTATTTTATAGTGGAATTTGATGGAAAAATTAAAACTTTCTCGAATGTAATAGAAGTACTATCATACCTTTCTTGTATTTGTATCGTTCTTGATGCCATCGCCATAATTTTGTGGTTTTTTTTTTTTTTTTTTACTTGTCGGCCTCTCAGGTGGAAGAGCACAAGTGGAAGAGCACAAGAACGATAAGTGAGAAAACTGAATGTTTTTATAAATTAATTATAATTTAATTTAATCTAATATAATTTAGTTTTAACTAAGTATTATAATAAATTAATTATAATTTAATAAATATAATTGTAGTTATTATAAATTTGATAGGTAACAAATTTATGATAAATTAAAAAAAAATAAAAATAATAATTCAAATTTAATTAATGATTAATAAATAAATATTAAACTATTAATTGATGATTGATTAATATAATGAAAATCCCTATTATTAAGTAATTAATTAATGTTTAGTATTGTAATAAAATAATACTATATATATATATATATATTAAAAATTTAGGTCATTATATTAGTATTTTTTATTTACAATTGCTTTGTATACAACCAATAAACTCTAAATTCTTAAAAATACACTATTTTTACTTTTTGCTTTACATTTATCCAACCAAATAGAAAAAAATAGTTGCATTGTATTTACATTTTAGATAATCAAATAGCTCTTATATATTTAAAATATATTGCATTTACTTTACACTATATTTCTTTTTCAAGCACTCAAATAGTCCCTTAAATAAATTGCAATTAGAAATTGCTTTTATGATTTATTTATATTTCTTTCAAAATATAAATCACAAAATAGATGAAAACATATTGCACACCTCATTAAAAAACATATTGCTTTATAAACTCAATATTTTTCTACTTTTAGTCACTCGCACACGGCACACCACCAAGGGATTTAATTATGCAATTTCTATCTTATCCAGCCTGCTCCCAACCCTATAAGTCATCTTTTCATCTCAAAAATGCATTTTTACAAAGTAATGGTGGAGAGAAACTGCCATCAAAGTCAAGCATTACTGGGAAAATAAGTGCAGAAAATCAAACATCTTATGGTATGATTGCAATCGTTTTAAAAACTTCATCTAGCTAATTAAATAAAGAAATGCCCTATGAATTTGTATATTTTGTAACACTTAAGAAGAAGAAGCCAGTATTTTGACGAGTCATTTTTTTTATCATTTGTCCGTATGATTGGAATTTGTTTTGACTAGAGCCTGATAAAAACTCAAAGTGCCCTTTCTTTGTGGCCAAGGCTAGAAATATTCATTTTTTTTTAAAAAAGCTATTTTTTTCTTTTAATACTACTATTGTCATCCTGAAAACTTGTAGTTATTATCGAAAGGACTTTACTAAGTCCTCCAACAATTTTATTTCTTGTTCCCATCGAAACAGATCAATTACAACTTAAAAAAAAATGACTAAACACCAAATTACAACACAACAAAAGTCAAAGAGCAAGAAACATTACAATTACCGCTCATACTCTAATTTCAAACTTATTTGTAGCACTAAATCACAAAGCAACTCAGGCAAGATGGCGTGGGCGGCGCGCACACGAATACATAGCATTTAGTGAACGTTAAGGCAAGAAAGCAAGCACGGGGCTCGCTTTCTCTTCTCCATTAGCCAATCGTCGGCTCCCTGCAAACTTTCGCAAGCTCAAAATTATTGCTATTAGTTGGCGCATCAAGCCACAGCCACAGGCGATTGCAGCAAAAATCTTCGGTTGTATTTCCATCCACGCAACTCACATATATAACTGTGATATCGCTTCTTTCCGACTCAATTATAGCCTTCGCAGTTTTCCCTTCGACTCCGACCAAGTCATGCCAGTGTGGTTGCGGTGCTGTTGTCCAAATTTTTTATTAGCACAGCAAATTCATTATTTCAATTTCTTCGATTTGATTAGTATGGCCTTATTTGGCACCTGCTTATATACTAATTTTATCAGTGTCTTTCGGAATGAGTCAAAAGGGTTTCATTTTTTTTAAGTATGGCTGGTGGACTGACGGAGCGTAAACCTAATTTTCTTTTCCTTTTTATTTTTATTTTTTAAAATAAAGAACGGTGTATGATTTAAATTTATGATCTTAAAGATGCGATCATCTTTTCTAACTAATGGATCTTAAATCTTTTCATCTCTCTGTGAATTTTTTAACCGAACAATATGTTATAGGAGGTCAATCAATATGACAAATATAAAAGCATAATTATATTTATAATTTAATATAAATAGATAATCATTTTATTAGTAATTTTAAAAGATGCAATAGAATTTATAGATTCACTTGAATATGATTGAATCTCAACTTGAAATCAATAGCTTTGATTCGACTGAAAAATGATATTTGTTTTCATTCAAATTTAATTCAAGAAGATAAATGTTTATTTTAGATTTTTGCCGCTTTTAATTTTTGTTAATTAAATACCGGCTGTGATCGAATCCTACCAAGCGATTTCAACTTATTCGAAATCACAAATGAATACCAATTATACATAAATGCAAATTATATTCCAATGCATCGGATTGAATTCGAAGTAAATTCGGAATTAAATTTGTAATAATCTTGAGTTATAAAAAAAAATAGTGATAGAAATTAAATTACCTGATGGGCATGATGATTGGCAGGTAAATGCAACGACTACAACCCGAGAAATATGGAGAATGAGAAAGAGAAATAACGCGCAGCGAAGACGGGTGGGTGTGTGGGTGAAGTCCCTCATCTTCTTCTCAATCGAAGCCAACGAGATTCATGGAAGCAAGCTGATATTATAGCCCAAAGTAATTTCCAAATCTCGTGTTGAATTAAACACGGTCTTTCCTTTATTTTATTTTTTTAAAATTTATTTGAATTATTCCAACTTATAATGCCGGCCATTGATTAATTAAAATAAAATTTATTTAGAGGCATTTACATACATATATATATATATATATATATATATATATATATATATATATATATATATATATATATATATATATATATATATATATTTACAATATCTAATATCTAATTTTTTAATATTTACATAAATAATTCTCAAATCAATACTATTACATCAAAAATAATAATAACATTTATTTTGTTAAAAGTAAAACGCTCTTTTTCTAGAATAAAAAAGTATTATATTTATAAATATTGAATTTTAAGTTTTATTATGTAAATATAGAAGAATTGAATGTTATGTATGTAAATTTTAATAAATAATATGCATAAATTCCTCACTGAATAAAAGCCAGCCGGCCAAGCTTTCACGACCAAGTCTTTGCACATATTTCAATTGTTTCTTACAGCGATGTTGGGAAACAAAGCCTGCCGAAGGAAGGGATGGAGAAGTAGCAAATGGTGGCTATAAGTATTCAGATGGGTCTATAACTTCGAAATCTTTGCGATATCCGCCATGTATGCACCCTCTGATCATAATCTTGTACTCCTGAAGATCTATTCTCAAAATGTATGGTTAATGACGAATTTCTTATCAAGAATTTCTTATTTTTAAGTATTTGACATATATATTTTGGATGATTGAAATAATGTCATCCAAAATAAGAAACTGATATGACACAAAATTCTACTAGTAAGACGAATCTTGATGTCAGCAGTGATCCTAAGTTGAAACTAGTAAACCAAGCAAAATATCATTGAAAATTTTGGGATATTAGTTAAATTCTAAATAGCTCTTAAACATGGAGTGTTTATAATCAAATCGAGCGTCTTGACGAGCCGGATCTAACAAGCTCAATATCTCATAATTCTTATCTCATTTGAGCATTCAAATACACAAAATACATCAGATGATCAAGAGAATCATCATGAGCCGTCTGATGGAGTGGTTTAGATTTTGCATGTATTTACATAAAGTCACCTCTAATCTAAATAGCCCCATATTCACATGAGAATAAAGATAAGAGAGCTCTAAATCTTGAAAATTCTCAAGCATAATCGCCCCACGCGTTGCCGACCTCTGCTACCGCCACCGCTGGCCATGCTCGATCTCATCGTCATCTCTCCATCGCCGTTCCACCACATGTCGCCGACCGCGTGTAGGCATTGCGCTGATCATATCGCCGACCCATCGCCGGTTCTTGCCACCATCACGGTCATTCGCGGTCATCACCGTCATGCTCGTCACCACAACCGCTGCCGGTTGCTGCCCGCTGTCGGCCGCCACCACCACCAATCATCGTTGTCATCTGCGTCATCATCGCCACCATAATCACCGTCTACTTCTGCGCCATCAGCTACCGGCCATCGCCATATCTTGCCGGGTTATCCGTTGACCATCGTGCCGGACTCTGTTGACCATCATCTATTACCACTAGTAATTGTTATACTCTAATCATGACTATATAGCTGTTGTTGCCTGATTTTGAGATTCTCATTGTTAGCCCTTCTCTTATACAATTATATAATCCTGTTATCGGGAAAATTTTGTACTCTGAAACAGATACATAGTGGAAGATTTTTACTAGGCTAAGCCCCGTGATTTTTTCCCTCTTTTCGAGATTTTTCACGTAAAAATTATGGAGTTTTCTTATTAATTTTTCAAACATCTCATTATTTCGATTTATACAAACTAAGGTAAATTTTTTCTATATCATGAACCGATTTTCTAGCATGCAACAATACTATATTTATAAATATTGAATTTTAAGTTGAATATGTAAATATAGAAGAATTGAATGTTATGTATGTAAATTTTAATAAATAATATGCATAAATTCCTCATTGAATAAAAGCCAACCGGCCAAGCTTTCACGACCAAGTATTTGCACATATTTCTATTGTTTCTTACAGAGATGTTGGGAAACAAAGACTGATGAAGGAAGGGCTGGAGAAGAAGCAAATGGTGGCTAGTGGGAAAAAAAGATTTTTTTTTTCTTATCATATAAATATAATGACGTTTTTTTATGTGATATTAATCATTTAAATGATGTTTTATGATTAGTTAATTTTTTATTTTAAAACAAGAAGAATTTTAAATATATTACATAAAATTTATATAAAAAAATATTATTCTAAACAATTTTTTCAAAATATATTTTCAACATCATGTCACGATAAAAACACTCTTGGTTATATTTGGTTAGCACTATTCCAATTAAGAAATTAACACCAATTAAAAATTCAAATAGAAAAAGGAAAAAAAATAAATTAAAAGAAAAAAAATTGAAATAAATTAAAATATATAATGAGTGAATAAAATAAAATTATGCAACAAAAGTTGAAATAAATAAAATTAAAATTGATAAAAAATAAATTTAAAAATAAAATATAAAGAAGATTTAAAAGTCATATGCTTAATTGCTCGTTACCGTGCAAGTCTTCTACTTTCAGATTATTTTTAAATCACCATTTTCTTGATATGTTGAATTCTACAAGAAGAAGCTATGATGACTATCACTATTCTAATATATTTGAAATTTCTATTTCAAGTTACTTATTGCCTTTGATTCTAACTATTAATTCTTTTTAACTAGCCTAGCATGACAGCATATATCCCCATACAGATTCAAGAAAAAATAAGCTGTTTGTGGCGATAATTTTGTGTTGCATAATTAGAACTCTAATTTCTCTATTTTTTGGATGCATGTAGATATGTTAAAAAGGCTTATCCTTCACTACATTTCATATTTGACTCATTAAATAACTCATATTCAAATAATTCATTATATAAATAAGTAATAGATATTTTAAACTTGTTACGTGCTAGAAAATCAATTACAGTTGAATAAAACTTTACGTCTTAGTCTTGTTGAGAAATCTAGCACACCACTATATTGAAGAGAATGAAACTCAAAATTTTTTGAAAAATCCCAAAAGAAGAAAAAAAAATCTGGCAGAAAAGTGTTCCACTATATATCTACTTTGGAGTACAAAATTAAATTTTCCCGATAATGGGATTACAGAGTTATATGTGAAAGCGACCAAATCCGAATCAGTAACAACAGTTATCTGCAATGAGTTGGGTTGTATTGGTGGCGATCGGCGATATGGTTGTCGGTAATGATCGGTGAGTGTGGATGGCAACTCGATTGGCCGGTGGCAGTGATCAGCGGTGACCAACAATAGTGGTCAGCAAGCGCGGTCGATAATTAGCGGTCAGTGGTAGTTGGCGGTAGCCGGCGGCAATGGTCAGCAGCGATGTTTAGCGGCAGTGGTCGATGCGTCAGTGGCGGCGATAGCCGGTGGTGGTGGCGGTAACCAGCCGGCGGTGGCAGCGGCAGTGGTCGCAGCGATAGCGGCGCTGGTCGGCTTCGAGACTTCGCGGTGGTTAATGCAGTGGTACGCGGTGGTCGGCGGTGGTCGGCGTGGTAGTTGGCGGCGGTGGTCGACGCGTTGACAACCGATGGGGCAAACGGTGGCGACCCGTCAGTGGCACAATTATGCTTTGAGGTTCTCCAAGCCTCAGAGCTCTCTCTTCTCTTTAGCCTCCGGCCTCCCTTCATGTAAAGAATGAGGGGCTATTTATAGATTATGAGAGTGACACATCTGTAAATACATGCAAAATCCAAACCACTCAATCGGACGGTTCGAAAAAATTCATTCGATCATCTGTTGTATTTTAAGTATTTGAATGCTTAAATGAAGTTAGAATTAAGGGCTATTTATAGATTATGAGAGTGACACATCTGTAAATACATGCAAAATCCAAACCACTCAATCAGACGGTTCGAAAAAATTTATTCGATCATCTGTTGTATTTTAAGTATTTGAATGCTTAAATGAAGTTAGAATTAGAAGATCTTAGGCTTGTTGCTCAAATACAAGAAGCTAGATTTGACTATAAACACTCCATATTTAGGAACCGACTAATATGTCAAAGTTTTCAATTATATTTTAAGCGCTTGATCTGGGTTAGTCCATACTCAGAATCAGATTGCTTTCGACATCAAGATTTGTGCTTCAACTAGTAGAATTTTCAGTGTCTTATCAGTTGTCCCCCTATTTTTGGATGACATTATCTCTATCATCCAAAAATACATGCCAAATAATTGAAAATAATAACTTCTTCAATGAAATTTGCGGGTTCCTTAACCTTTGCATCACATATAGTTTGAGAAAATTGATCTTCATGGGTGCACAAGACTATGATTACGAAAGTAGGTGTAGGGCCAGGCACAAGGTAGACCCAAGGCCTGCGGCTTCGGCAGCAGGCGTCTGAGAGTAGCCGTATGCACAAACTATGCTGACGTGCCGTGGCGAAAATTTCAGGTTTTTTTATTTTTTTCCGATTTTTTCTTAGTTTTTTTTCCCTTTTTTCCCTTTTATAAAAGGAAAGAGATAATTGAGTGTAGAAATTTCAAAATTCATTTAAATGTTTTCAATTTTCTTCTCAAAATTTATTCCCTTTTTGTCCCTATTATGGATCAATAAAAACCCCCCCTTGGGGTTAAGTAAGGAGACACAGTTTTCTCCCATATGCTCTAATGTTCTTCTGTGGTATATAAGAAATTATCTAGCAGAAGTTTAGGGGCTAAGGGTAATAAAAAATTTCTTTTGTCAACAAAGCTCTGACATTCTTCTAAAAAGAATGTTATTTGCTTTTTGATCAAGAGTCGTAGTTAATACGGCGAGGCTCCGGTTTTCTCTCAAAAGAGATGTCAACTGTCCTCGTCGGACCGACCGAGTTCGGAGGCGATCAAGGCCTGTAGTTCATATGGAGAGGCTCTGATTTTCCCTCGAAATATGCGTCAACTGTCCTCATCGGACCGATTGGGTTTGGAGGAGATCAAGGCCCGTAGTTCATGATGAGACTTTGATTTTCCCTAGGAAGAGGTGTCAACTATCCTCGTCAGACCGACCAGGTTTGGAGGTGATCAAGTACCGTAGTTTATAAAAGATTTATTTTCTTGAAACTCCAATAGTTGACAACTGCTAATGTGGTGGGGAAGTATTGATTAGGAACCATTCCTAAAAAAAACTCAGAAATTCTCGTAGAAAATTTTAGAGTGTCATTCTTCATGATGTTACTTGATGCCGTTGACTTGTATAGAAGGAGTAGAATTGAATCCGCTGAGAATTTTTGACTCATTCAAGGTTATTTGTCAAAGTGTTACTTGATGACATTAACCTGTATGGAAGATGTCGAATTGAATCCGTTAGAAATTTTTGACCCATCCGAGGTTATTTTCTAAAGTGTTACTTGATGACCTTAACCTATATGAAAGATATTGAATCGAATCTACTGAGGATTTTTGACCCATCTGAGGTTGTTTTTCAAAGTGTTACTTGATGGCATTAACTTATATGGAAGAGGTCGAATCGAATCTGCAAATGATTTTTGATCCATCCGAGGTTGTTTGTCAAAGTATTACTTGATGGCATTAACCTCTATGGAAGAGGTTGAATCGAATCCACTACAGATTTTTGATCCATCCGAGGTTATTTATGAAAGTGTTACTTGATGACGTTAACTTGTATGAAAGAGGTCGAATCGAATCCTCCAAGTATTTTGACCCATCTGAGGTTAATTGTCAAAGTATTACTTGATGACATTAACATGTATGAAAGAGATTGAATCGAATCTGCTGAGAATTTTTGACCTATCTGAGGTTGTTTGTCAAAGTGTTATGATGATATTAACCTGAGGAAAATTCAATTGAATCAGCCAAGATTTTTTGAACCATCCGAGGTTGTTTGTCAGAGTATTACTTGATGACGTTTACCTGTGTAGAATATGTATAAAGTTATGACCTATCCGAAGTTGTTTGTCGGAGTGTTACTCAATGATGTTAACTTATGTGAAAGAGGTCCGATTAAATCCCCTTGGGATTGATCATGCCCCGATCGAGACACAACGTGAGTTGTGCATTTCTCAAGTGAGAGGATTGAAATAAAGAAGATCATTTATATGCAACAAGCTTAAAAGAAAAAAGCCATAAAAAGTCATAAACTCATTACTTTTATAATGTCGGTGATATATATATCATAAGATAACTTACCAAAAGGAATGCTATAAATTTTTAGAGAGAGTTAACAAAAGACAAGATGTAGAGAGGAAAAGATAAACGAGGTAGAATAATGGCTGCAATATTTATACACAAAGAATTATAGATAACACTTTCAGAGATCCTCCATGTTCCAAGTTCCAGGAAAGATTTTTTTCCTCTAGATCCTTAATCATAGCTTAACGGTTGGTCATCTGATAATGAAATAGGGAGCAAGTCTTCTACAAGCAAAGCCCTCTAAGGTACTTCTTCATCTCGAAGGTTAAAATTCTCGATGCTGAAGGTCACCGAAGGGCGTGGTTTAGCTTGTTTGAGGTAACATGATTGTGCTATTTGTTAATTTTCACATACCACTCCAACTCCAACGGGGGTTGGAAATTTCATCTTAAGATGAGGTACCGAAGTGACTGCACCAAATATTGATTAGAGGGGCCTTCCAAAGATAACGTTATATGCTGAATTTGACTTGACTACTATGAATTGAACTGAATGAGTGACTTGTCAAGGAAATTCTCGAGAACAATAGGAAGGGTGATTGTCCCCTCCACTCGCATAGGACGATTATCAAACTCATATAATGGTCTTGCAGTGGGTTGAAGCTTTTCCTTAACCAGGCCCGTGCTAAGAAAGATGAAGTAAAACAAAATATCAACGGAACTCCCATTATCAATCAAAATTCTCTTAACATTATAATATGGGTCACCGATTCCTGCACTGATGATAAGAGAATCTTGATGCTGAACTTGGACTCCTTCCAAGTCTGAGACATTAAAAGTGATGGGATGATTAATACGAGATTTTTTTAACTCTAGCTCTTCAAAGGTGGCGATGAAGACTTGATTAGATAATAGTGACCCTCCAACAATTATTTCAATTTCTCCAACTATTTGATGACTGTTTTATTGTTTCTGTGATGGCTGCCCTGGTTGCCCCCCAGTTGGAGTTATGTTTGTTTGAGTTGATTGATTCTACATAAATTGACGCATATATCTCTGTTGAATGAGCCTCTCGATCTCTTCTTTGAGTTATTTACACGCTTCTGTAGTATGTCCACGACTTTGATGGAAGTGACAATATTGCTCGATTTTTTGAATTTGGTTTCAGTGGATGTTTCCACTTAATGGTCTCTTTACCTCGAATAACCATCAAGACGTTAACACGAGATACGTTCAGTGGTGTGTAGTTTTTTTCTGGTCGTGGTTCACGTTGTTGATGTAGGGGCCATGAAGGGAGATCACGACTTCCTTGTTGCTTCTTTTGAGGTCGTGGAGGGAGATCATGACTATCTTGTTACTTCTTTTGATGGAATTATTGATATGTGTTTTCTATGGCACTCTTACGTTTTCCTATGGATTATTCGAATTATTTTTGATGGGAATTAATAGCCTCATCAGCATAAATTTGTGCTTCCACACGATGAACCAAGTCAACAAATGAGCAAACCGTATCACACATTAGTGATGAGTAGAAAGGCCCAAGACGGAGCCCTCCAAGGAAAACTCCTCTTAGTAATTCAAGGTCTAGCCCTGGTATTTGGCAAGCCTCTAAGAAGAACCTCTAGAACTTGTGAGGGGTGATGGTTAATGATCCCGACAAAGTATGTGTCGGAGCTTGGATATGTATGATATTTCGTAATGATTGATGTGTTCATATGGGTCGATTGCCCCATCATAGAATCGATGCTGAAGCTTGAAACTGAGGGATAGAAGATGCTTGAAGGTTAAAGGTGAAGACTCCTGATAGCCGTGGTGAGAGGGAAGATGATTTATGTCTTTAAGATGAAATTCTTCTTGCATTAAGCATTATAATTTCACACGTATAACATGAGAAGTGGAATCAAAAGGGCAAGAATGTGCCAAGCTATCAAAAATGATCGACGGGTTAGCAATCAGTTGAGCCGCACATGTTAAATGAGTAGAACTAGCAGTGTCAAGGAGGTCAACATCACGTTCTGGAAGCAGAGGAACTTTAGCCTGATAGTGAGAACGCCCCGTATTAGCATTTTGACCTCCCCTAACAAATGATCGATATTGAGGGAGATGTGTTTGTCGTGATAGTGATTATCATGTTTCTCATAAAAGTCAAATTATCTCATTTTGAGACTCTTCCATTCGACGAACACGATCTTCTGGAAAGATTCCTCTTGCACCTTCACCGAGCAAGGTCATGCTTATCTCGTAGGGGAAAGAGGGTAAACTTGGCATGCTTGGTTTAAGGATTGGTTTCGACAGTGACGGGAGTTAGAGTGAGAGACTCCATTGTTGCTAGTGTTGCACCTATTGGACATAATGCAAGTGTTCACAGAGATTGCGATTGTGGGATAAGGTTCTCAGATGGCATCAAACTATTACATGCTAGAAAACCAGTTACGGTAGTGTGGTGAAATTTTATAATTGATTTCTAAAAGAAAAAGGGTTGATACTTCCATCTTCACTTTATGCGGGATAAAATGAAGACATAAATATACTTTCTTTTTTTATGTATTTTGATACCACGTAGATCTGCAGATGTTCTTATTGAGGGTGATCGGGTACAATATTGAGGAGATGTGTACTATCTCAAAAGATAGAAGTCACCACCCAACAATAGACCTAATCACCTCAACAAAGACTCCTAAGGATAATGGGTCTGCATGTGTACCAAAGATTCTTCCCCTACTTTACATGAAAAAATAAAGTAGAGTTTCTTTTAAATCGGGTTCGTTAAGTTCCCTATAGGGGCAAGCCCCCATAGTTAATTACATCCTAAGGAATGAGATCCCTTAGGAATACTCTCGATTAAGGTAAATGATCATTGACTTCAAAGATTTCAATAGGTATGACTATCAATCGATTAGTTTATTTTAGAAGATCAAATAGGATTGATCAAAGAGAGAGAGAGAGAGAGAGAGAGAGAGAGTTATTATCATAACCAAAGTAAGATAAGTAGGAGATGCTCACGATGCTAGGAAACCTACCGAACATCTCAAACTATCCTATAGTTGGGCTTTATATTTTTGAAATTGAATTATTTATTTGAGTTGAATTTTTATTAGAAGTTTAGGGCTTATAATTCCATAATACAAGTTTATGGAAATGCCTAAGAGGTAAGGATTTATGCTTATGGTCTATAAAAGAGAGAAGCAACCTCAGAACCTAAATTTAGGGAGCTTTGGCAAGGGCCAATAGCACGACCTAAATTTAAGATGAAAAATGAGTATTTGGTTTGCCTTCATAAAAGAGGATAAATCACCCGACTGCTTAGACTTACAACCGCTTCAGAGTGGCTGCCAACTAACTCCTCCTATGATTTTAAATTCATGTAGGCAAGTCATATGCTTTATGCAAGATAGTTAGGCTGTTATTTATTTTAGAAAGAGGCTAAGTCCTTAACTCACTCCCTAAGAGACTAGATCATATAAGGGCATGAGAAATGACCTAGATCTAATGCAAAATATATTACATGTTATTTTCATTTTTGGACAATCATTTGACTCAGGCTTATAGGATTCATATGCCTAATGCATGAGAAGTAAGATTATCGGCCAATATCAACGAGAAGGGAGGAGGTGTGTTTCCACCATGGCTCTCAAAGGTCAAGACAAGTTTCTCTGACAAAAGTAAAAGCCCTTCAATCAAGAGTGTAACAATATGCTTTTATGCATGATGTTATAAAAGAAATATTCATCCAGTTAAATGGTTGTTAATTCTTTTTTCTTGATTTTAACTTAAGCTTTGAATGAGGTTATGAGTTGTTTATTTTAATTTTGAGTTGATTAATTTGGTAGAAGATTTATTTTTTCCTAAGAGCCTAATCGTCATCCAGATCCACATCAAGAGGAAGAAACATGTCATCTTAATGCACAAGTTAAACAAAACATCAAATATTTTATAAAGCTAATGCAAAAGAATAAAATGTCATTTATGGTCGGGCACCATCGCATAAACCCAAAAATAAATCGGGTAGTCGACCTCTACCCTTATACAACCTGTATTACAAATGAATTAATTTACAATCAAGTAAGGAAATTTATATTATGGGGGTCTTCCTTTCTTCTTTTCTTCTTCCTTCTTTCTTCTTTCTTCTTTCTTCTTTTTGGTTCCTTCTTTTGGTTCCTTCTTTTGAATGGTTGGAAGGTGGTTGCTCCAAAGGCTTCACATGGTACATAAGATGTAATCTTATGACCAATGCTCATCCTAATCGACCCTTAATAATAATTCCAAAAATTCTAATTGTAAAAATACATGAAAAGAAAAAGTAAATCTAACTAACACCTGCAAAACAGATATTAGCTAAACAAACCATACAAGTCCCAAGTATGTATATTGGACTTAGCACATCACACATGGGCGACCAAGTCCACCTGACCTATTAGATTATGTTTATGGGTATAAGCACCTGCACATCAAAAGCAATTATATTTTTATTACAGTGTCCTTTAAGCATAATCCCCTACAGAAAATATTGATTAGAATAAATCGTTCTACCATTCATTCTATGCACATTCACCCAAATATTCAGGCTAAAACAAAACATCACAAAATAAAAGAAAACATCAAACCATGCACCACCCTAACTTAAATCTAGAAGTGGTCACTTAGTCTAATGTGTGTGCTTTTAGAAGTTTTGTGTGGTATGCTTAGTTATGATTTTAAGGTTTGGATTTCCTAAATATGAAGATGTCTAACTTAAAGGGTGGTTTTGTTTAAGTTGTTTAGTTGATTTGGGTTGATTTTATTTGATTTTTTATTTATGTGTGAATGAACCTATAATTAATTACTAAGTATTGTAAAGAAAGGAAAAAGAGAAGAGAACTTCTCTTTCCTTCCCTACCTTAAGTAATTTTTAAACTAGATTCATATTTAATTTTGTTTAGTAAATATTTTATTTTGTGTTTTAATTAATCATAAGTTTAGATTTTCCATACATAAATCTATTCAAAAAGAAAGACATTTTAAGATTAAATAAAGTGAATTAAGATCACAAAACACACATCACTTCATTTTCTTTCCCAACATATATAACATACATATGAATGAATCCTTAGCATATCTATACATACAAATGTAAATGTTTATCATACTTTATGATGAATGCTAAGTGAGTTATTTAAGAAAATTTGAATGTTTTATGATGCATGATTTTCATTAAGTAAAAAAGATGTTTTCTTATCCATTTTTTATATGCACACATGTATGTATGAAAGGCATAAGTGAGTACGACACCATTGTTAACCAGGAGTGTAAGGTACAAGACCTACTTAAGGCTACTTAAAGCCTCACAACCTCGGGGTTTTCCAGAATAATATACCACTTTTCTTAAATATAAGTATATGTTAAAAAAATGAGGGGAAAAGAAAGATGTAAAAAGTTTGTATTTGTTGATTTGTTTTATTTATGCAATTTATATATATACAAGTGTAACTATCATTCTTAAGTAATAGTATAAGAATGAATAGAAAAGGGGTTAGGCAAGTGTTATGTTCTTTTCAAATAAGCTATACACTTTTCCAAATTCTATTCAAAATCATACTAAAAGAAAAGATAATGAAAGCTACACTATGCATATCTTCATTTTTATATCCACATGCAAGCTCATAAATACTTATAAGTATCACACTTTCAATTTTAGATATTTGATTTATATATTTTGAAAAATAGTTTTGAATTTAATAGTGATAATAACCACTCATATTTTTTACTTTAGTCAAAATATGCAATTTAACATAAAAAAATATTTCATTTTGAATTTAATTTTTGAAAAGCATGAATGCATGAAAATCATATGACACACATTTAGCATGTTAGGAAAGAACTAAAGTGATGAAAGTATGTAAACACATTCACCCTAATTAATTCTTAAAGATAATCTTATGAAATAAGAAAGCTTAAAGTAAATCAAATTATTTTTTTAAGAAGGTTTGATTTTGTTTTGAGTTTGATTTAATTTGAGAAATGTGAGGTGAGTTTGTTGTTCCTGACCCATTCTCACATATGTTTACTATTTTAGTTTAATTTTTAGATGATTAGATTAATTTTATGCTTTGGTTAGGTCAAGATATGAATTAAGTGTGTTAATTATCTCTTACCTATACCACCCTAATATACTTAATAAAATAATTATGAGCCAATGAGATGACATAAAATCACACAAGGAATTTAAATCAATAATGCACCTAAAAAAGAAAGGTACCTAATGCAATTTCATAACACCTCTCACACATATGAGTTGAGTTTTGATTTCTTTAATGTACTCAGACTCTTGAAAACCTAAGTATTTACCCAAGATAGATTAATTGAGTTCTAGAAAGTTTTAGAAATTTATCAAATTAATTAATGGGGTAATTAGTGAATTAAACCTTAATTAAGGTTGGATTAAGAAAGAAAAGAGAGTTTAGGGAATATCATAAGAAAAGCATCCCAAAATTATTCCCTAAACCTCATATTCACTTAATCAAAACTTAATTGACTCAATTAGAGGGAGAAACCACTAATTATGCCCTTAATTAAGTTTAATAACATTAAGGGAGTGATTAAAAATGAATTAGTAATTCTCCTAATTAAGCCACCAATAAATCCCAAGAAAATTAGAGGAGGCAGGAGTCATCCCATTAATTAAGCACAAGAAGTTTGGGATTAATCAGTAAAGTAATTAGAGGATAATTAGTAAAAGAATATTCCCAATAAAACCCAAATTCAGATATGGATACCATTCAAAATTCATTAAAATCATTTTTAGAATATTATATATTCAATTATATATCCAATGCAATTTATTTCATATTTTTTTATTTTTCTAGGCTTAGATATGAATTTATAAAGTTTCCATAATTAATTAGAATATTTAATAGCCTAATTAAGTATTTAAGTCAGCGTGCAGTGGCATCATGCTTTCCACGCGGCGGGATTGGATATTAAACTTGTCACATCGTAGCGCCGCGTCAACGGCAGTGCTACGTGCTTTATCCTCATCCATTCGATCAAGGATCAGACGGTTGAGGTTAAAGCCACGGATCAAATGGGTTAAATCGTGGATGCTATGTGTTTTAATCATAATCATCCATCCAAAATGCATGGATGGATGACCCATGATTCTTTCCTATAAATCCTTGTGAAGGATGGACACCGTCCATCTTCAAGGAGATGATCTGAGCTCGATTGAGCTCGGATTGGATTGAAATTCAACCCACACCATCTAGGCACAATGGCAAGCACATTTAACGGCTAGAAGTCTATGGCATTAAAATTCCTTTCACAAAGCTCCAAACCACATTGAATTTAAGCTCGAAAAAATGGCTAACCACGTCGGAGGTGATCACCGGCACTCGATTCCCTTGGAGAAGCTTTGCCTGGTGGAGACGAAGCTTTGCTGAGAGTTTGAGGTGTTGAAATTGGGTAGATGCTTCTATGGACCAACTCCTCTTACACTTGAGCTTAGTTTTGATCGAAGTAGATCCTCCCTTACCTCAAGAGCTTGGATGAAGACTTGGGTGAGTTCGATCGAGCTCCTTAAGGGTGCTTGCAAAGGGAATTGGGTTAATTTTGAGTGTGGAGTAAGTTTGGTTTTCGATGGAGCTCCCTTATTTTCAAGCTGTGAAAACCGAAAAGATGAGATTTCAAACTCTCTCTAGGAAGCTTGGGAATACTAGCTAGGGCTTGCTCTGAGTTCCTATGCTTCAATCGAATTAGGGTGTTGATTGAATTGAATTTATATCTCCCCAAGGGTGGGCTGCAAGCCTCCTTTCTGTTTTGATCTAATTGACCACCTTGAGTGGGTTTGTTAGGCAGTTTAGGGTGTCCTTGCAATCGATTTGTCCAGGGGAGTGGAATGGTGAAGCTCCCATGTGCCTAAATCAAGTGGAGGAGGAATTCCATGTGACCACTTTGAAGCACATGGTCGGTTTTGGGTTTGGCTGACCCAAACCCATTGGGTCATGTGCACTAGGTTCATTAGTGACCATTTGGTCCACTAAGAGGATGCCAAGTGTCCATGAAAAGGAATTGACCAAATTCCAAGTAGTTTTGATTTTGGGTTACCCTATGACCTAGGGGTAAAATGGTCATTTGACCTTGATTTTAGTTTGGGCATATTTGGTATGATGAGAAAATAGATTTGGCCAAGTTTCATTGAATTTGGAGCTGGTTTAATATGATTTGGCTCATGTTGACTCATTTAGGTCAAAATGGGTCAACTTGGGTCAAGTTGACCAATTGGTCAAATTGGGTCAAACCAAAGGTTGGGTCAAGTTCATATGACCATTTGAATATTTTGGTGGCTTTGGTTTGATTCAATTTGGTTTAGATTTGAATTTGGTTCAATTTAGTTCATTTAGGTCAAATGGGCCAAGTTGACCAATTTGACCCATTTGACCTATCTGGGTTATGTCATGGGTTGGTTCATGTTTGGTTGGTCATATGAAATGGATTGATATCTTTGTTTTCAATCAATTTTAGTTAAGTTTGAATTTGGCTCAATTTAACCCTTTAGGTCAAGTTGGGTTCAAGGTCAATTGGGCTAGGTTAAGTTTAGTTGGTCAATTGAGGCTTTGGTCATGTTCAACAATCATTTTGGGATGAACTTGAACCAATGGTTTCAATCAATTTGGCTTAGATCAAGTTTTGACACATTTTGACTTTTTTTGTCAAGTTGGGTCAACTTGGGTCAAGTGGCCAATTGGGCTAGGTTAGGCTCAAATGTTGACTTGGTCAAGTTCAAACATTGATCATGAATGAACTTAGATCATTAGTTTCAATCAATTTGGCTTATGGTGAATTTTGGCTATGTTGGGTTTCATTTTGGCTAAGTGTTGACTTGGTCAACCCTTAAGTTTGACTTGGTTTGACCTAATTTGAGTGATTGATCATCTCATGATGATTGTTGATCATGATGAGAGGTTTAGGTGAGCTTAGTTCAATTTGGTTAGGATTAGAATTTGGCTCATAAGAGTACTTTAGGTCACTTTGGGTCAAGTGAGCCTAAGTGGGTCAAATGACTTAGTCAAGCTTGATTTGAGTTTGATTGAGCTCACATATGGACTCATGATTGAAATATAAATCTATTTGCAAGTGGTTTTGAAGTCAAATGAATTTTGATTCATTTGATAATTTCAAGTTCAAAGGGTGAACGTGAGTTTGATTTGGGTTTGATTTTTGAATTGAGTTTTGGTTAAGTGATTGAAGTTTGTATTTATATTTAGATTCATGATTGAAGAATTGATTGAATCATGAAGAAAAATTAAGGGTTTGGCTTCTTTTGAAATTGATTTGGCTAAATTCAAGATTTTGACTTGAAAGGTTTAGGTTGGATTTTGATTGAATTTGAGTTTGATTATTTATTTATTTATATATTTTTTTGGAATTAGTTTTGGTTGTTTGAATTTATATTTCATTTATGTATGTGAATATAAATGAGAATATAAATGTGTTATGAAAAATTTCAAAGATTTGAAGTGATTTGAATATGATCTAGGCTAAGTCCTTAAGAAAGATTTGTGATTTGAATTTGAATTTGAAATTTGATTTGATTGATTTGAATTTATATTTTATTTATATATGTGAATATAAATGAGAATATAAATGAGTTGTAAGAAAATTTCATGAGTTTGAATTGATTTGAACATGATTTAGGCTAAGTCCTTAAGAGGGGATTAAAGGACTTAGGCAAGATTTGAAATTTCAATCATGGGCTTCAATCATAAGTTTTAATCATATGTTTAAATCATGCAACATTGATTTGAGTTTGGGAAAAATCAATTAAGCTAGAATTGATTTAGGTTTGATGTTGATTTGATTTGGAGTTTGACTTGAAGGAAGAAAGTGAGGAATGTGGTTCAAGCTATAGGGTTGACAAATTTTCTTAACACTCATAAGGCATAACCTATTCCTATGGCTAACTCTTCTGAATCTCTAGGTTGAGTGTCCTAATCACTAGATGTGTCTTGGACTAATGATCAATTAAAGTCAGAGTCTCTAAGATGAAGGGGTTGAGAGCTCATCCTAAAAATGAGGTCAACAGGTAGAATAAAATTTTAGAACTTAGCCTTATTGAGAAATCTAGTACACACACAGATATTTGAAGAGAGAAAAACTTGATTTTACATGAAAAATCCGAAAAAGAAGGAAAAATCAGGGCTATGCGGTAAAGTGTTCCACTATATATCTGCTTTGGAGTACAAAGGATTTTCCCGATAATATGATTATAGAGTTGTATGTGAAAGCGACCCGAAAATCCGAATCAGTAACAACATGTATCTGCATGATAGTTGGCTCATTTGTTGGCGGCGATGGCGATAGTGATTGGATTGCGGTGATGATCTAAGTCGGGTGTGGTATGGCGATGATGATGATGGCAATGACCAACAATAGTGATCGATGGTGGCGACCACGGTGGTTGGCGGCGGCGGTGGTCAGCGGTAGTAACCTGCGACGATGGTCTACGGCGATCGACAGCGGTGATGACCTAGGGTGGCGACGACCGGTGGTGGTCGGCGGCGACGACTGGTGGCGGTGATCGACTGCGATGAGGATCGGCGATGGTCGGCGACGGTGGTCAATGGTGGTGACCGATGGCGTCGGCAGCGACGCGGATGCGGCGGCCGGCGGCGGCCGGCCGATGGTCACGACGATTGTTGGCCTATGCTTTGAGGTTCTTCAAGCCTCACAGCTATCTCTTCTCTTTAGCCTCCGACCTCCCCTCATGTGAAGAATGAGAGGCTATTTATAGATTATGGGAATAACACCTCTATAAATATAGCAAAATCCAAAGCACTCCATCAGACGGGTCAAAATGATTCCTTCAATCATCTGATGTATTTTAAATATTTGAATGCTCAAATGAAGTCAGTATTAAATGATCTTAAGCTTATTAGATCTGGCTCGTCAAGACGCTCGATTTGACTATAAACACTCCATATTTAAAACCCGACTGATATCTCAAAATCTTCAATTATATTTTAAATATTTGATCCGAATAAGTCCAGACTTAGAATCAGATTGCTTTCGACATCAAGATTCGTGCTTCAATTAATAAAATTTTCAATGTCATATCAAAACTCAATTTATAAATAAGTCAAATATAAATAATTCTCCATTCGATCATGTTAGAGTCATTTTAACTTGAAATTAAAATTATATATATATATATATATATATATATGTTAATCAACTTTGTATTTTTCTTTTTAATAATTTAAGCACTTGCTACAATCCTAAGTAAATATAATTTATTAAAATAAAAAAACTTTGATAAATCAAAGTTATAATTAATTAATTTTAATAATTTGAACTAATTTGAGCCTAAATGATGTAAACGAGCTCAATTCAAATAAACAATTTTTTTGAAAATAGTTTGGCAAGCCCATGTTTTGACTAATCAATCAATTACCTATGTAAGTTCAATCGACTCAATTCATTTCCTCTTATTGAAAGATATGTCACTTGAAAACAGTTCAATTCTACTCAACAATTAGGAATATACTCACAACAAAATTCGAAAATATTTATCAAGAAAAAAATATCGAAAAAAAATGTGAACTTCAAAAAATCCATCTTACCTGAGAAAAGAACCGTTGATCCGTCCTTCATTGCGAAACGAATGTATCAAATATATCGCATTTCTTGCCTCAGCCACTTGGTTGAGGCTTGCTTGGTCTCGGAGATTCTGGTTTGAATCTTAGAGAATATATAGATGTATAAATTTGTAATGAAAATGACTCAAATGATTCAAAAAAGTTTTTTTAAAAAATATCCGATATATCTGCATGTACAATCAGTTGATAATGCATTGCAGCAATTCTCTTTTTATTTCTCAAACCACATTAACTTCAATAAATAAACTTATTTTTCATTCAATATAATAAAGCACGACATCCAAGAAGCATATATTTGTACAAACTACGTAACCAGTTCATTCCATTAAAAAAAACGCTGTGGGACCAAGCAAAGCCATCTTATTCGTTTCGTTGTTATAGGAGGCCATCTCTTTTAGCCATCTCATATAACGCAACAGCAGTTAGAGCTTTAGCATCTGCTGTTAAACGCCAAAGCTTATCGTAGGGAACGACATGCACCTTGATCAGTTCACCGTGGTCACGCAGGCCCATTTCTTTCCCCTGCAATGCTACAATGATTTCCTTCTTGACACGTCCTTTGTAAAGAAAAAGACTGAGCTCCTCATCACAACCACCCTATAAGAAAATTGACAAGATGAATGGTGTTTGCCAATGTAGAATAAGAAAAATGAAAACATACACTCGAGGAATTTAGAATAAAATTCTCTATTATCGGTGACTAATTTAATAGGTTTTCTTAGCTTGTAATGGCATCAGTCTTGCAAATAACCTCCAAAAAGGCTTCCAATTGTGTCGTGTGGAATGAAAGGGAAATGAGGGATCTGGATTAGACTGAAGGGAGTAGTTGAATTGTGATATTCTAAAATTTTAAAAAATAATAATATAAAATTTCTCTTAAAATTTATATATTATTTTTCACACATCCAGAAAAATGATCAAGAATGTTTTTTATGAAACTCTTACATTTCATTTTGATCATTTTAATGCATAGAAGAATATATACAGTACCCTTCATAAAATTAATTTATCAATTTGATTACTTATCTTCTTCTTGTCAGGTCTTTATCTATCTTACAATTACAAATCTGGTTTATTTTATTGTTCATCTAATTTAATTTGATGTTCACAAGTTTATTGTATAAGAGAAAAAAAAAAGTAAAGAAAAGAAGATAACAAAAAAGAAGAAATTTAAGTAAAAATTTCAATTTTTGTGATTTTTTTCTGTAAATTAAGTTTAGTTTATGATACAAAAATTTAGAGACTTGAATGCGGAGAAATTTTTTCAATGTAAAATGTTATTTTGAAGTTAATTGATTTAGTTTTAGGTTTAGAAATTTGTATTTAAATAAGGAATTTGTTGATATTGGGTTTTTTCATATAAAATAAGACTTTGGGGAGAGAGAAACAAGTACATTCATTTTAATTCTCTAATCAAGATGACCTCTAATATAAAAAGCAAATAATTATAAGTCTAATATTTATATGAATTTTTATATTGAGCATATCGTTACCACTTGATGTTACCAGCAAAGTTACTGTATTTTAATACAATCACTTGTTTTAATTAAATTCAGGATATTTACTAAAGCATTAAAATTGCTTTATAACATAATGCATATTAAAATATGTAGATGTAGACTTATAATTTTTCCTTAATGCATATTAATGCATGATGATTAATAATATGTGCATATCAATGCTAAAGATTTTTAAGACTCACGATAATAATGTTGAAGATAAATGAAGTCTATAAAATGTCATATCATATGGGATATGTTACAAAATAATGACAACCTATGCAAAGAAAGATAAAAGTTTAGACAACATGAGCCACAATAGAAATTTTCGAGTCTTGATTTTAGAAAGTTGATAATAATACAGTCTAACAAATCAAGGGGCAATTAAGAATTCCTATGTTGGATTAAGCATAAACTTTATTAATAGTCATTATGACAAACAGGTTTAGTAGCTTTCATATGATATGAATATATCAAAGCCTATTTAGATATTAGATGGTATTTCTAAGACTAGAAGTATAAATAAAAAAGAAATGATATAAAAAGTAAGTCCATACTAGCAATTGACTTAACAATATAATTTATTTTTGACATTTAAATGATGCATTCTAAGGCTACATTGAATAATTTCCAAATTCGTGTTGATATATTCAATGTTGGAGTATTTATTAGATATAAATAAACTTTTAATAATAGAAGAGATTATGGTAGAAATATCCTTATAATTGGACATGTATTTCCAACTGATCATTTCCATGTTGTTCAATGTTCACTTCTTTATGTCTATTTCTAAGCCCTCTTACAAGGCAATAATTTTATTTTTCCTTTCAATATCTCTCCACATGATATTAACCCCCTAAAACTCATCAAACTCCTTTCTTATCCCATCCACAACCTTGCAGCTTACTTAAACACCACGTGCTCACACCACCATCACACCTCACAACAGCATATGTGCTTGATCTTGTGCACTTGGTGACCTCACACACTGCTACTCTCTATGCTTATTCAATCACCTAGATGTTGCACCCAACTTACATACTTGAACCACTCCTTATCCTACAAAATTATCTTTTTTGATGTCATCACAATGGTGGCTTCTATAGTCACAAGAGTTGCGCTCTCCATAGCAAAATCAATTGTCTCTCCCCCTTGATCGTTTAATAATGCTAACTCCCTCGTGACTGAATGCATGGCTATTCCTGCACTAGCTCTCTCGCATGCTCACCTAACACCCATCTATACTCATTGTATATTGTTGGGGCTAACAATTGTGTTCACTAATCTCACCATCGATTGTTCTTTCTTAAATAGTTTCAGTCATCACTCGCTACTTTTTTAATCACTCCACTACTCTTATACTTGGTGAGTTGACTTCTCTTCTACTAAGTCTCCATCTTACATAATATTATGAATCTTCATCTTCCTGCACATGAAATGTGAAACCCTCCATCATCGGTAACTGAATTAAATTTAATTCTACCAATTATCTCTTGCAATCACAAGCCTTTTAAATTTTTATTGTTTCTTTTAACAAACTCTCTTACCTTAATGGAACCCCTCCAGCTCATGATGATATCATGAAAATCTCCAAATGACATGAATTTGACCTTTTTTGGTCTATATTATCATGCATCATAATATTGTCAAGGCTATATAGGATTTTCATTGTTCCTCTCACTTTTATGAAAGTAATATCTTCAAGGCCAACACTTTGTACTTTAGCATGTTCTATCTACAACAGAAGGATTCACCTATCATGGTTACAATAGCATAAAGAGAGACAAGTGGAATGCTTCATTATAAACCTTTCATCACTGATCTCAAGATTTGGCAATAACAAACTAAGGAGTTCTTGGTTAGTAAATATCTCTTCAACCTCAATCCATTACTATAACTTGTACAATCTCAGCCAATGGCCAATTTCATAACTCCCATTCTTGCAATGACATTTAACAGATTATTTGCATCATCAATTCATCCTCTCCTTCTTTGTTATCTTCTGATTACATTACCCTTGCAACCAAATTTCACGGCAGCCATGCTGGTCATAGTGGTGAAGGATATACTGATCAGTCGTGAAGGCAAGAGCTTTCCTCTATATTCTTATAATGGTTGTATAAATCATGATTCGAAGCTATGTTGGCCAAAATTATTTACCTCTGATTGCCCATCATGGCTCAAGCACCTTTACTCCCATAGATGGTTCTTCCCTCATTACTACACACTTAGATTTCATCACACTTTCTCAAATGAAATATAATCACTTGTATCTAATGCTTAGTCCTCTACATCTACTTATCATGTTGTTTTCTCCATTAAAATTGTTGTAACTATCTCCTCAAGTATGTTTTAGATTTTAGAATCAAGTAGCTCTTCCATATGATAGTTAACCACAAACTTTTCTCCTCTACACATGACCTCCCTTCCAAGATGGTGGTAATTACCCCTCCCCAGTTCAAGGAAAGGCAATGTGAATCCTTTGACAACTCTTTCTCTCCAATATATATTCCACAATTTTATGCAAATTTATTACTTATTCACTATCTTACTAGGTCACAATTATTTTATAACCTTCTATCCCTCTCATAGTATCTTTTATGATCTTTAGATGTAGAAGAAAATTAATAAAGGTGTTGATGTTGGTGTGGTCTACCAAGGTTTAAAACTATGCAATTGAGTATTGAGACATTATTCATTCGTGAGATAATGTGTGACTCTCAAGATGATTTGAGATTTAAACCTCATAATAAAAAAAAAATATTACCCAAAATAAGAAGTATTGTACTAACTTCAAAGTGTGATGTTAGGAATTAAATATTAACATTCAAATTTAGTAACACATTAAAAAGTAAAATATAAAATCCTAATATGGAAGATGTAACAAATTGTATAAAATAACATGTTAACATCCTAACATTAAATTATACAAGCATCAAAGTAACACATAATAAGATAACCATTCAAAAAAAGTTAACATAATTAGTCTCTCTAGTCTCTCCCCTCTGCCCTCCAGAAAATAAAAACATAAGTTACATAACAAACCACCAATTAGAATTTTTAAATTCAAGAGTCCTCATCACTGAATAAATCTTCATTAAATCATTTGCATAACAACCTACTTTCTCCCCAATCTCATCCTCATTTGTGTCCATTTTCTCCCATTCCTCATTCTCATCTTCAATCTCAATAATCTTTCACTTCTCAAATCAATAATAATCAATAAAAATATTAATTAAAATTTAAAACAATGGCTATGTTAATGATTACAACTTCAATTACATATATTTTTATAAATACATTTTCAGTTTATTTCTTGTTTGCATGAGTTAGACTGGTTAGTCTTATTTTTGTCCCCATTAAAAAAATCAACATTGAGATCTTGTTGCAAATTGGATGGTGTTGATTCGTTATCATCACCCACAAATCATTCATTATCTAATGACACATCAACACAAAGGGATCTTCATCATCCTACAAAGCCTTTTCTTTGGATTTAATCTTCTAGTCTCTTGTTGCACAGGATATAAATAAAAAAAATTTATCCTTAAGGTACTAAAATAATTTCTCCCTTTTGCATAAATTTGATTTACTCCAAGTTTACTCATAATTAGATGAAGATCATGTAAATCTCAATATTTTAATAGCAAATTATTGTAATTCTAGAGTGATGTTATCAAATTGAATCTACCATTCCACTAGATTTAAAAAACACCATTACAATTTAAAAAATTCATGCTTATTTTGCCTAAAAATATTTTAAAACACTTAAAAAAATTTGAAATTCTCATTGGCTTATTGTAGAAGGTACAAGTTGCATATCAACCTTTGCCCTCATAATTGAGTTAAACATCAACCTATTCATACAATGATATCAACCTAATTTAATCTCATAATTGGTTGATGTGTTTTTAGCATAATGAAATTATGGATTCACATCATATCTAGTGACATGCAAATGACGATGAAATTGAAGCACCTACTTCTCATCAATAATTTCCCAAATCTCATTATAGCAAAGACCCATCTCCTTTCTCATCCATGACAATATAAATGAAACTCATAGCTGATTTTCTTTCTGAATCTATCATCATTAAAACTTAAACCAATAGCTTTATTGTTGTTATTGCATAGTTAACATTTAACCAAAACCTTTCATTTAAGACAACCTATCAATTTTCTTTGCCTAAGCATAGTTAAGCCAATGTATGGAAGTGAATATAACTTCCAAAGGTTGCCTTGCATCCAACATACTTTGTAAGCCCAAGTTGTAGAAAATAAGTTGACCGAGTTGTAAGGCTTTTTTTGAGAAGTTTTCTTCAAGGGCAAAGCCCACAAATGAATATATAAATGAAATTACTTATTTTATTGCTATGCTCATTGTGTTCTTATACTGAGAAAAGTCATCAAATTCCTCTAAAATCAAATCTATATAGTGCTCCGCATATGTGTCAAACAAATATATTGTCTTTTCTATCAACTTATTTCTAGCAACCCTATAAACACTAACATTATATACAATAATTTATATCACTAGATGCTTTATAATCTCCTTTATGACTCCATCAATTAAGTCCAAAAATGTACTCTCTATTCTTGACCTTATCTAATGCTTTAATAGATTTTTAAAAAAGTGTCATGAAGATTGCTAATAAAATTATTGATCAAGTTTCTATTCATGATATCAAACCAACTATCATATATGATCATCACTCCAATTTGATTCCAAGTTCTCCTAATCTCATTAATGATTTTTTTGTTAACTCCTTCAACACCCAATTTCTTAAATCATATGTAGATAGGGGTTTTAGGATCATTCATAGACATCTATTGAGTGGATTATGTAAAAATAAGAAAAGGATATTGTAACATTAAATAAATTGGAATTCTCATAAAAGAATCTTCCAATATCCATATATATAAGCCTGCATGCCTCACTACAATTTTTAAGAGACATCTTATGGGTTACCCTTACACCATCATCTTTGTCCTCCTCTACATTTGTCATGTATTGATCCATAAGTCCTTTTACATCTCTAAATGACATTTGTAAAAAAAATATAGGAATCTTTGCCACTATGCCCACTTTCATAATAAGAGCCACTATATATTCTATTATCAAGCTATCATTATGCACCTAAGCACAGGTATAACATTTAAGTGAGAACCAAAATGAGCTATTTCATTCTTGTGACACTCCATTTAACAATTATTTCACAATAATTGCATTTTAGATAAATATACATCCTGTCATTCCCTCTAATATCAACTTGTATGTTATACCTCCATGTTAAGTCTTTTCTATCCATTGTGGTTTTCTCTTTATCTTTAAACATGCAATACAAAACCCTAGAATATTCAAATAAACAAAAAAAAATTAATTTCTATTATTATGAAACATGCTAATATTCAAATAAATAAAAACTATAAATAAACAAATTAAAAAAATCAAAATAAGAAAAAAAGTTAGGGTTTATGGATTATCACTAGAAGAAGAAGAGATGTAGTGGAGGAAGATGAGTTCCTTGTTGAGAAATACAGCTTGTTAAGGAGGAGGACGCACCGGCAACTCTGAGGGAAGGAGGAGGACGCACCGACAACTTTGAGGGAAGGAGGAGGTGGCAATGTGCATGAGAACAATGAAAGAGAGAGAGGTCTCAAGTTTGGTGGCGTATCATAAGCAAGAGAGGCGTGAAGTATGAGTAGGGTGAGACGTGAGAGAATACTTAATAAAAGATTTTATTCATAAGGTTAATTAATATTGGTTAAAAAATAGTCTAAATTGTACATGCCACACAATAACTAAGGTGAGGTAGACCTTGAGGGTTTCTCCATAATGAACCATGAAATGTGTGTCTCATAGCTTTTTTTTGGTGAAAAAGCATTGAGGCATGCAACAATTTGCATAATTTTAAATAATAGAGTTTACTATTAGACAATAAATTTTCATTCCACTTTTTCTTCCATCATTACTCAATTTCATTGGGTATTATTGATTAAGTCATCCTCCTAACAAACAATGGGACTTTGTTTATGGTTCCTAATTTGTATTAAAATTTGACTATCATGCATGAAAGCTGAATAACACCAATGTGTGTCCTTCCACTAGTCGCCATTCTTACCCTTTTGAGTTAATTCACTCATATATTTACACCCTTAGCATAGACCATACCATAACTTATGCTATTTCGGAATCTTTCATAGGTTACATAAGTTTATTTAAATGTCACTATGACATTTGTCACATATTTAAAATCTTTTATTAAGAATTAAAAGTTTAGACTTCTAGTTTCATCAAACTATTAGTACAAATAATGTTTTAAAATTCTTGCAACCTCAGTTCTGCATCTTCCGTTCTATCAATGGCATTAATCTTTAAAATTTTTATTCTTATACCTCTCAATAAAATATGATTGTTAAATATAAAAATTTTCACTTTCTTGACGTTGTTAGGACATTTGTGTTTTACATGAATATTTTCACAAGTTTTGGGAGATGTCCAAAACATATTTTATCCCATCAATCAAACCAATTATCCATTGTAAACCACAACTCACCAATATCTATTATTTACACAAGTTAGCTTCCTTTCCAATGATCCATGAGACTTTTATTGTACCTACTTTGTTCATGCATTTTGCCCACCAAACAAACTCATCATACAATTTTATGTATCTTTCTTGGATACTCTCATACTCAAAATTGCATTTAGTGCTAATGCCAACTTACATGATGATTATAAGCTTAAAATAATATAACATTTTGTGAGAGACTAACCCCTTTTTTTCCCTTCTTCCACTCATGATCCCTCCTCATCATCTATTCTCTTTCCACCAAAAGCTCCTCTCCCTACCTCTACTCTTTTATAGGTATTCTCATAGTCCTTGACCTCAAACTATAACAATATCTACCACCACATTGTTGAATTCAATTGAGCATCCGTTGATTGATGATATATTAGGGCTACATCTTCCTATTGCCTTATAAGGAGGTCACTCCTATTTCATTTCATCACTTACATCCACTTTAAAACTTTTGACATTGACTCTACCATTTATATCTATTCCTAGGATATATTAAGATGTGCTATAACATCCATTAAGAAAATAAGCTATGAATACTAAAATAAATAAGCTATATGGTTGTCAATAATGCCTTTTTCTTTATGGTAACTTTTAAGAAGTTACTTTTATGGAACAATAACTCGAACATCTTGTTCAAGGGGAAAACCACGTCTTTATGGGAAGGCCATCCATGCTTTGAATAGACAGAATGAACCTATTTTGAAAAATTATATGATGTCCTAGATAAGATTGATCTTCAAAGTACATTATGGATCACTGCATTTTCATCGAGCATATTCCAGTTAGATTTACTATACTTGATAGTTGCTATGATGATATCTTACGGGAATTGGCCATCACAACATATTTAAGATAAGATACTATTAACAATAGTGGTTTGTCATTATTAATCTGAGATGATCTAAATATTTCCTTGGGATTGAGTTTGTCTATAATAATAAAAAAAGGAATATCTCTTTCTCAAAAAAAATATTTTAATAACCTTCTAGACAAAACAAGCCTCCTTAGTTGTAAGCCTGTTAATGTAGTTGTAGATGCTCAAACCATGATTGATAATTACATCTCTTGATAATCTCATTAAGTTGTGAACCCTCTAATATTTGTTTTTATTTCATTAAAGATGTTTTCAAATTTATATTATATTTTTATTTGACTTAAATTTTCATTTTATAAAGAAAGATAAGAACAGAGGGCCTTACATATCTTAGATAAATTAAAGTTATAATTATGAAATTTGCAACAGTGATAATAGGTTGTAGCCATCAATTGAGACATACATGTTAAAATTCTTGCGTTTTTATGCATTGATATTCTTTTCTATTTCTTTATTTTTTTATTTTTGGCTCTTAGTGTTTCCACAGCTTTCACCAATTTTCCAATAAATTCACCTCGATATTGCAGGTTTGTTGGCAAGCTTATTTATTTGGTTATTGACAAAACTGACATCTGTTTTGTTATTGAAGCAGCGTGCCCACACATGAAAAATTTAAAGAAGAAAAGATTTTCAAAGAATTAAAAAGCTATTCTTTGGATCCCCAAATAAATAAAAAAATTCCTGAAAAATAACTACTACATACTAAAATTGAGCATATAAACATTAAAGTGTTTCCTAATGCCAATTATGTAAGCCCTATTGATAAAAATAGGTCAACTTTTAGATCTTACATCTTTTTTAAAGTAAATCAACAGCAAGAAACATATAATAACAACTAGATGCAGTGCACAAGTCGAATACAGAGCCACGGCATATTCTACATGGAATGGGTTAAATTCTTTTGGGAGAACAAGATATTCTGGTTACTCACCCATACGAATTCATATGTGAAAATCATGCTATCATTCATATTGCCAACAATCCTATAATGAACTGATTTTTCATTTCATACAAGATCCGTTTTCCAAGAGAAAATATTACTCTTCATGTCACCAATTTTAAAAAATAACAAATATTTTAATCAAAGCAATAGGACACCTACCTTTTTCTCAGTAATGTAATCAATTGGAGTTCACAGATACATATGTTCCAGCTTGAATAAGAGTACTGATGTATTTAGCGTTGGAGTATTTAGTAAATATTACATGAAATCTTAATAATGGAAAGAGAAGGTAGAGGATATCTTCATAATTAAGAATAATTTTTTTGTCATGTATTTCCTAATTGTATTCAACTTTATGCATATTCAGAGATCCACTAATAAGCCAATAAGAGGCAAAAACTTTATTTCTCTGCTCACTCTCACTCAACACAAGCAAAATGCTTTTGGTCTATAGAAAAACCTACAAACCGCAGGCCAGGTTTGCTATTTTAAACGAGCAATGAATAGATAAGTTGTAAAATGTAAGATAACAGATAAATGGTTCAACTCAATAAATTAGGACAACTCAAAAATTACCGGGGATGGGAAAACTTTGCAACTGGTTGTGGGGTCGAGAAATGCTGTCAGATTCACCATATCCCGCACATTCAGGTTTACACCTGTTTCCTCTTCAACCTGTATAAGCTCAACACGGTATTAGTATGCATGAAAAGCTTCTGCCAGCAACAAACAACCATTCTCATTTGGTATCGCAAATTTAAACAAACAAGGAAAATTCAGTGTCCAATTTATGATTTGTGCCAAGATGTTACATAATAAGCTAATAGTCATTAGCTTTTACAACCTATTTCCCAATATACAGTGAGTTTTCAAAACAAAAAAGAATGGCAATAAAGAGGAAATAAATGATTAGCCAATACTACGAAGTGCAGACATTGAGATGTTTATAAAGACACAAGAAACAAAAAATAGGGGCATTTACATACATAGCGCACGATTCTATCTAACACCTAAATTTTCGTATTTACAAAAACAGCACTCAAATCTTTAATATTACATCAAAAATAACATTATCATTCATTTTTTAAGTGAAATGCACTTTCATGCATAGTAAAAATGCTATGTCTATAAATATCAAATATTAGGTGTTAGATATATAAATGCATAAGAATTGTGTGACATTACAATTAAACAAGAAATGCATCACAAATAACAGAAGAATTTGGCTAATGAATAAAATAAAAAATGGACATAAACAAAACATAATAACACCAATGGGGCAAAGAGTTGAAATAGTATATTACCTCACGAACTGTACCAACAACATCACCTTCTTCATCATCCACCATTCCCGCTGGTAACTCCAAAATTAGCCTTCCGACAGGAACCCTAACCTTATAGGTATATTTTTAAAACAAAAAACTTAGTAAGATCTAATGTGTTACATAGTCAATGCATATGATAATAGTTCACTACAATATGAAAACATAAACATCAAATAAAGGGAGAACTAAAGGAAAAAAAAGGAACTACAATATAACCAAAATCAACATTTGTGGTGATGAAGATGCTCTTTCAGACAAGGTAAAAGATTAGTCAATTTAACATGTTAGGTCATTCAATTGAAAACAACATAAATTACATTTCACGGAAGTTCCCCATTTGCTACCTGTTCTGTAAGGACAACATAAGTACCCTCTTCAGACTCAAGAAGGATGAGCACAGCAACAGATGGCCCTCTCGCAAACACAATTCCTGGTACCTAAACGATTAAAAATAATCAACATATAAAAAATGTTACATGCCCCATAAATGAAAACAAAAGTAATCGTTTACAATAAAGGATTCAAGTAATATACAATAGAAAGATGCAAGTCAGATAAAACAAGTCAAACAAGGCACAGTAAAATGGGGTATATACGAGCCTAATAGATTTACAAATTTGGTGCTACTAGGTACTAACACTATTTAACATGCAAGACAATCAATGGTATGTTTCACTGTGCTAGCAGTAGCTACTAAACAACTGCTAGTAGTGAAAGCTAGTCTAGGCAATTAATCCGAAAAATAGATCACAAAATATCATTTCTAAGAGGAAATTTAAGGCCTAAAAGTTGATTTCTAGAACTTGAAGCATGTAATTTATTGTTAAATAACTTGCATTTTTCTTAGGAAAGTTTGGCTTTGATTACAAAAGGTCTACTTCATTGCATGTTGATTGGAGAGAGTTTAGCAACTTTAAACCTTTGCCAAATAGATTGCTGCCATCAAAATCATATGTGAACCAAAATTAATTTGATTTCATCCATATGAAAGAAATGCTAGGAACAAAAGAAATCTAAGGCATATGAATTAGTGCTAATGTAGCATTAGTAAAAGCATAAGGGCAATTAGTATTGAAAAAGGCCAGTATTATTTTTCTTTGTATGTTTTGTTTCCAATTTAAAGGCCCTTTTAGAGGATTAAAAGCACACTTTGCATATGATAAAATTGGGCACTAAAAATTCACGTCCAGCTCTTCTAGGAGAGTTTGTAGTCTAATTCAAACTTTCAGATGCAAATTAGATTTTAATTAAGATATTATCCAGAAATTTTGAACTCATATGACTCCTCATCTTGACCCTTCTTTCCAAACATAGTTCATCTTGCAACTTCCCAGTCATTTCACTATAACAATTGCCCCATCTTTTGACCTTTCACATCCTTATCCCTATTTAAGGATTTTATTCAAGGCCTGACAATGTTCCATAAAATAAGTTCAAGTTCAATATTCAACAGTGTTGCATTAGGAGCAACAACCATCCTCACTAGAGAAAGGCCTACCCTTTTCACCAAACCCATATTGTGGCTTCACTATAAGGAGCACTTTTTCACCCTTAAAGGTCTTGAAGCCCTAGCCCCATCCCTTAATAACTTGACTTGGCCAAGCTTAAACTTAAATGGAATCCCTAGATCAAGGCTGAAATCAAACTAGTACCATCCAACAATGTCTAAGTGTAATGCATCTCAACCTCAGGGCCACCAAAACTTGCTGGAAAAGACTTCCTCTATTACTCTCACTAGTCTACTCGCCCAAAGACTCTACACCTACTTTCTCTTTGCCTTACTAAGCTAATCTCACATGTACAATTTAGTGTCGTCCATAGACAATTCAAAATCCAACACCTTGAAAGGTGTGATGAGTGTGTATTGATGCCACAGATAACAAGAGGTTGTACATCAAGCCTAAGGCAACTCTGCCAAAATAGAGAATCAAAATTTTGCTACTAACCAAGATGTTAAAAAAATTGGAAAAGTGGATTACTCATCTCATATAAAAAACTGATAAGTCTGACATGCATCAGTCTTGAGCTCCGCGGCGGACTTGAACGGACACAAATCGGCGAAATCGCTCGGCGGCGTTGAAACTGGTCGAAATGATCTCCGATCACGAGCGGACTTCACCATCACGCGTTGAAGCATCGCAATTGATCAAAATATATATATTGTACAATTCGACGATCAACCGATCAAGAAGGATATCCGTCGATACGCCTACGTGCATAATGGAGTCAGGAGGCTGCGACGATGCACAAATGACCTCCGTTCACGAAATTGATCGCGCCGTTAGCGTCGAAACGTCGAAACCTATCAAATGAGACCGTCCGAGCTCAATTCGACGATGCAGCGAATGTCGGCGGTCGGAAAGCGATGGCGATTGGGTGAAATTGACCGATTTGGCCCTTGAAACGGCTCCGTTGAAGCGGACCGTCGTTCAAATACTTAGAATTAACATATATATTAATTATATAATAGCGTCGTCGCAAAATTCGAAAGTCGAATTTATTTTCACTCAAATAAGCATAGGCCCTATATATACCCCACCACTAATCCTGTAACACTCTCCCAGCTAACTCCCTATTCGCCAAAATCGCGACGACCTCTCGTTTCCGAGACACGAGCAGCTGGTCTTCGCTTCCGCGGCCATCGCTCCCTCCTCGATTCCTCACGTTCTCTCCAACCGAAGTCGAAGCCTTCTCCCTTCCTCTCGGCCGAACGAGCCCGTCCGTCCCTGTTGCAAGCCGGGCACCCGCCCGATCCTCCCCGCTCCCTTCCCACCAGCCCTTCTGTTCCTCGTCTCAGCCGCAGGCTGAAGCATGAACCGCCGAGCCAAACGCTTGTCTCCCTCCCTTTCTCGTTTTCTCTTGGACGGGAAACCGAAAGCTGAGACAACCGCACTGCACCATCTCCGCTTGTACACAGTAATCATAATGGAGGCACTATGTGTTTACTTTTAATTACTAAAGCATTAAGCAGAAGTGAAGGGAATTGAGAACTTTAGATCGTATGAGTTTTGGCATTATTGTGCTTGTCATTTGATCAAGTTTAGTTTAAAACTTTCTTGCAATTTTGTTAACCAAGATTAGCTTCATTCGTGGCATAGCAATTGTTGTTTCATTTGTTAAGTTTGGAAGGAGTAGATAGTGTTTTGGATGCTTGGCATAAAAAGATGAAGTGAAATTAGATTTGTCAAGGATATGTGATTGGCATTATGATTTAGAAAATCCAAAGGGTAAAAGATGAGTGAAGTGTTTGGATGATTTCATTTGTATCCTAATTCTCTCACCTCTATGTATCCATCGGAAGTACCTGCTCGTTACTCAAGCACAGTGGGAAAATCTGCTAGACTTAAGTACTCATGCATGTTGTTTGGTGGAGGAAATCAGATGTCTCTTATCTGATTTTGAAGGTACATGACGCTTCTCATAAGCGGTAGTGCAAAAATCACTTGAGGTAAGACACCTACCAAGCACGCTTACCATAAAAGTGGTGGGAAGGCTTTAGTACTTCGATGTAGACCACTCCCATGGGGATGACAGAGGTCTGAATTTCATTCCAAATATCTGTGCATATGCTTGCCTAGCATATTAAATTCATATACTTACCGTTTCAATATAATTGCAAATATTTGCTAGACATAAGTACACATACATGCTGCTTCAGCATGTTGAGGAAATCATGATGCTTTTATACAGGTTTGAAGGCTGCGGCGCTTTAGCGGTAGGTGCAAAATTACTCGTGCATAGACACCTACCATCGCTTCATAAACATGGTGGGGCCTTAGCATTCGATGCATACGAGGAGATGTCGAGAAAATTCATTCCCAAACATGTATTGAAGACTATGCACGCGTTTTCTAAGTGTGGTGGGTTTAGAGACATCTAAGCGCAGTGTCGAACTTGTATCATGCTTTTAATAGTAGGAAGGCTCTCAAGCGACCTGTGGGACCACGGAGGCTAAAATCAAAATAATTAATGAAAATAAAATAGTTAAAGAATAATATTTGAGCTTAAACGAATAATAAGATCAATAATTAAACTAAATACAATGACTAAGCTATTGAGACAAGATTGAGCTTACAATCATCTGACTGACAATAATCTACAATAAATTAGATGTCTATCCAATGCAAGCAAAATACTTGAATGAATAAGAAATACATTGTGCAATGAAACATTCAAAAGAATTACAGTCGATATGAATGAAGCCTACAATATACGTCATCGGATTCGTAACACATCATATAAGCGAACATAATACGTTAATAAATCATCTTGAAGTGACTTGCATTTGAATGCATAATAGCAGAATGCATAAAAATAAGTATAAATCTTTAAATGGAACAAGCAGTGCACACATTATAAGGCAATCACATGCTTAAATTTATGAAATTAAAATACATGCATATGACTTAATGTGATGAGTTTTGTACATATCATAAAGCGTGATTAAAATTCAAATTCAATGTCTTAAAATTATGCAAGAAATCCATAAAATTAGTCTAAACTTGTGTCAAGGATCTTCTTGAGTTGATTCGGTTGGGTCTTGGGATGCAGTTAATAAAACCTAAAAATTCAATAATAATATTATAAGAATTTCAACTTAGTAAAATATTTGAGAAGCTAATTCTGTCATATGATAATAAATCTGATCATTTATTATTAAATTAATAGAATTGATAGGATCTGGAGTAATAAACTAAATGATCAATACCCCGATGATGGTTGTGTTGAATGAAAATTTCAATCGAAAGGGTTCAATGTCAAAATAAAAATTATCAAATTATAGTATGAATGCTCAAATCATTCATACCCCAGTGATGATTACGCTGATTGTAGATTTCAATCAGAGGGGTTCAATCTCAAAATAAAATTATCAAATTATAGCATGAATACTCAAATCATTCGCTACCCCAGTGATGGCTGTGGCGAGCGTAAATTTCAACCGGAGGGGATTACTATTGTTCGGATTTTAAAATTATTGTATCTCAAATTTAAATTTCTAAATGCAAATTGTAGACCCGATCCTCTGCTAACAAAGAAGCAGTTGACAAATCTACCCCAAATGATTGCTAATTATTTCAATTGGAGGGTTCCATGAGCCTATATGGTGAAGTCGTAGTCCTTAAACAATCTAATCCTCCTTATTAAGATCGAGTTGACAAGATTGGTTGTAAATCAAATGTTCAATTACTAAATGATGATTTGATTTTTTATTTTATATGACCATCAAAGGTCTTGATAGATAAATTTCTTTAAAATCCTAAGCTCTATACTTTGACATGAAAAATATAATCACAAGTTTTAACTATTAACGATCCTGCTAATAGCGAGTTGGCAATATCTACGATGATATGTGTTAAATGAAGATTTCAATGAGATACTACCATCAAAATATGCGGCTTGAATCAAATTAATCAAAATTAAGGATCAATATAAATATAAATTTGGATAAATTATCAAGTTCTAAATGCTAAATGAAATTCAATCTTTAAAAGACTTAAAGCAAAACTTCAATCCATTATTAGCGTTGTTGTGGTAGCAAATTAAGAAAACTCTAGCTCCAAAGGAGTCAATGTCAAATCAAGTGTTACATTATGTTCACTCTCAATCAAACTGCAAGTAAGGATGTAGCAGGTGTCCCGATTGCGTGGCTTGGCCGAGCTCCATATATTGCGGTTACACAAAGTCTCTGATGGTGGTTGTCGCCAAATGACACCATTATATTATGGTCATGATTGTAGCCCGTATGTTCTCCAATGACTCTGCCATTTGAGATGTGAACCATAGGGTGCACTTGATAAGGCAAAAAATTCTCTATTAGCTAAGGTAGACTTAAAATTGTCTCCCAAACAACATCACCCCAGTCAGGTTCTCTTAAGCGACCACCATAGCTCACGTGAGAATCGCCCGGTCGGGTTAGTCGATACCTCTCTAAGTAGAGTAGGACCACGACAATCAGGGATGATGTAACCATGTGATCTTGATCAGACGCATCAGTATTCTCCTAACCATCTGCTTTAAGCTAATAATAATGAATTTCGTAAATTTAAATTCTAAAACTCATTATTCTTCTTATCAGCATTGATCTAACGGTAGTCTTAATTGAAAGTTCTTTCTCATTATTGGGAGGGGTAATTAACTATAGGTGCTTACGTCTATAGGAAACTTGAAACAGATTTAAAGTCCTCACAAAATGAGGGTGAAATCTCTGGGTAGTGTCTTATCTCTTGTTTTCTGCTTACGAAAATTTGCACATAAATCTCTCTCTTCATAAAATTAATTGTGGAATTTTGAGCCCACAGTCAAATTCAAAATGAGAGCCGACATGATTGAGTGAGTAATATCCAAGCACTATCTTCAACACCTAACTTATATGACACCTCATTCCAAAGCAATGATGATGAGACATTATCTCCATTTGAGAAGGAAATCTTAAGCTAATGAATGTGTTCTCTATGGAAATTGTTGAAGTAATACTACCACCCAAGTTTAAACTTTCTCATTTGGGATCCTACAAAGGAAAGTCTGACCCAACATTTCATGTTGCTTACTTTGAGCCAATAACCTTACTAATAGACCTTGATAATACTCAGTGGTGTTGTATCTTCTTCATTACCTTCAAAGAGTATGCTTTAAGGTAATTCTCCATCTCCTTAGGCATATAACTTTACTTGTTGAGTTTAAGAAATGTTTGTTACTTAATGCACCAATGCATAAAGATCACTCAAGAACTTGCAATCAATTTTGCAAATGAGTCCCTCATTACAAACCGACAATGCTTGAGTGATTCTTATCAAGAAATATGTCTAGAAGCTAATTTATATGATACGATGATCGTTATCCATCAATAACATTGTGTTTGAATAAATTATTTATGGAATTGATGTCGAACTCAAAAGTAAATAGTTTTATTATGAATATGATTGAATTTTCCCTCAAATTCATTGTATGTAAGAATAAGTAGGAAGTAGAAAGTAAGAAAAGTAAATCATTTTGGTTAGTTTTTTTATTAGAGAAATGAAAAGTAACTTTGTTTCTAAGAAAAAATAAATATGAACCTCAATCATTTAATTTCAAGTTTGTATGCTTCAAAATCATATTTTCTAAAGTCATTATATGCTATGCTTTCACCTTATAAAATTATATTATCACTTTCACAAGCAAACATGTATGTTAGCATATATATACAAATAAAATAATTTATTACATAATACAAAAAAATGAAAACTATTATATAATACACTAATGATAGAGCTAGATTAAAATGTGCAACAACAACAACAACAAGTCTTTATCCCGCTACATAGAGTTGGCTACATGAATCCTTTTTCTCCAATGTGTCCAATTAAGTGTCATATTCTCCTTTAATCCTAATAAAATAAAGTCAGTTTCTATACTTTATAATCAAGCCTTTTTATATCTACCTCTACCTTTCTTAACATTGGCCAAATTTAATACATCTAATCTCCTAATTGGGTCATCAAACGGTCAATGTTCTATGTAAGCAAACAAATTAAGACAACTCTCTCTAATCTTATCTACCACTGGAGTTACTCCAACCTTTTCAATATATATTCATTTCTCATTTTGTCTCGTAAGTGTAAAGTCACTCATCCACTTAAGCATCCTCGTCTCTATAACACTTAAACTTATGCTTCTCTTTTATCGACCAACATTCTACGTCATAAAGCATTGCAAGTCTCACCACCATCTTATAAAATTTTCCCATAGTCTAAGCGGTACTTTCCTATCACATAACAAGTCTGATGCATTCCTCAACTTCAACAATCCAACTTGAATTCTACTATAACATCCTCATCTATATCAATGAAAAATAGACCTGAGATATATAAAATGTTCACTCTTTTTAATAATTTGATTAGTCATTGTCACCACTCTGCCACTGGATCTTATAAAACTAAAATTATACTCCATGCATTCAATTTTAGATTTACTCTTACAAAAGCCTTTAAACACTGAGGTTGACTTCCATAATTCAAGTTTTTTTTTTAACTCTCTCTCAAATTTTATCAACAAGAAAAATACAATCAGCAAAAACAATATATCAAGGTACATCCTCTTGTAAATGTCTAGTAAGAGCATCCATAACTAAAACAAAAAAAAAGATAAGAGCTTAAAGACCCCTTAATGTAATCCAACTAAAACAGAAAAATAATTGGTGAATCCACTTTGTGTTTGAAAATAAATAAAAACTCCAGTGTACATATCCTTAATGACTTGAATATAAACAATATTAACTCCTTTCTTTTCTAGAACTATCCAAAGCACTTATCTTGAAACTTTATCATATACTTTCTTTAAATCAACAAATATAATATATAGATCCTCTTTACTTTCCTATACCTCTCCATCAAATCTCTCAACAAATGCATAACATCCATAGTAGACCTACCCGGCATAAATACAAACAGGTTTTGAGAAAAATTTATATCCTGTTGTAACCTATGCTCAATTACTCTCTCCTACAATTTTAATATATAACACATTAACTTAATTCTTCTATAATTTGTACACTCTTGTGCATCACCTTATTCTTAAAAATAGGAACAAATAAACTCTTTCTTCACTCATCTGACATCTTTTTAATCTTTAAAATAATTTTAAATAGATTAGTAAGCTAAGAAAATCTTTGATTTTCTAAGCATTTTCACACTTGTATCTGCTTTTTCACACTTCATTTTCTTTAAAGCCTCTCCAACTTCAGTATTATTAATACAACGATCAAAATAAAAATATTTATTTTTATTTAGCTAAGATCACTAAAATCAATCATATTCTCATAACTTTTATTGAAAAATTTATCAAAATTTCTCATCCACTTATGTTAATTATTATTTTCTAAAAAATACTTTATAATCTTCATCTTTAATATATTTTAGTTGAATTAAATCTTTAATTATCTTATCTCTTTGTTTGTCTAACTTATACATACATCTTTCGCTCTCTTTAGTATTTAATCTATTATATAAATCACTTGATGTTGAATTCTTTGCATAACATATTACTTCTTAGAATTCCTATGAGCCACTCTCTGTCTTTCTTAATTCTCTAAGCTTTTAAATCTAAATTAATTTTTATAACAAAACTTCTTATTTTTGATATTTTTTTTATATATTTTGACTTCACCGCCAACTTTTTATTAACAGACTTTTTTTTATTCTCAGCATTTTTTTGTAATTTAATCCCACATAATATTAACTTTCTCATAAGCATCTCAAATCCTAAAATCTTGTAGCTTACTCTTAAAATTATTTTATTAACATTCTTTAAATATCCCCATCTGATCATAAAATAATGCTTCAAATTATTTTTCATCTTATAATCCTTTATCCTAAAATCAAAAATGAATAGTAGATGCTTAAACTTTTGCCTATAATGACCTTACAATCTTTACAATCTAAATGATTTATTTTTCTAATAAAAAAATAATCAATTTATGTTTTACTATGTCCATTATTATAAGTGATAATATGTTCTTCTCTTTTCTTAAATTATGTATTATCAATATAAATAAAGATTAAAATGTGAGGTATAAATTAATTATAGCATATACATATAAATTTATTAATTTTTACTATAAATAATGTATTAACAAATATATAATTTATTACATAATCATATATATTTTTTACTTATTTTATGTCAATGGTAGCTATAGTATAACATAATATGAGTATTAAATGTATGCAACAAATATTTATATATATTATTATAATGTTAAATTATAGAAAATAAAATAACAAAAACTTAATTGTTTTATCATTCATTTAAATGATATTTATAGATAGAGTTTCTTATACATCTTTAGAAAGATTAATAACCATAATTAAAAAAATTAATACTTGAACAAACTTGAATCCATGTGCTCCAGATTTTTTTTCTATATGGTGCCAAGGGTATGTGAGCCTCCTTTCCAATTTTGGTGCTCGTTAATCACATCTAGTGTGTGTATAGATCACCTAAATCTATAAGAGTGAGACTTTATTTTGATGTAGAAGAGATTTGAATTCAAGATCTTAATAATAATTTCGAAGGCTCTTTCCAACAAAACTAACCGGTAATCACATAACTTCATAACTTCCATCCCTAGCATGTAATTCTTCTTGAAATTGTTCCTATAAATGTATTCCCCTTTATTACCTTCGTTGAACTTTTACCCCTTTATTTGGGACACCAACATTCTCCAACACTCCCCCTTAAATTGTATGATAAAGATCTACAATTTCTAATATAAAACTGTGGGCTCTAAAATTCGCCACCGACCTCTCGACAATATTGAATCAAGAGATGATTTAAATGTTGTATAATTTAAAAGAAATAGTAGAGCATACCTAGAGATTTCTCCCTCATTTTGTGAGGACTTTAGATCTGCCTGGTTTCTATAAACGCAGCCTATAGTTACCTCCCAATAAGTGAGAAAGAAATTGAAAATTTAGCTTAGATCAGATAAGTAGCGATGTGGAGTTTCGTCTTTATATTATGAAATTTATCATTTCCTTAAACCTGATGGTTGGGGAATGATGACGCGTCTGATCTAGATCCTGGATCCCGGACGTCCCCTACTCTACTTGGGTGGGATAGTAATGACCAACCCAATGAAGGATCCTCATCGCCAATGAGTTACGTCGCCCAAGAAATCCTGAGCGGTGTTTGTCAAGGCATTTTAAGTCACCTTACCGTGAGGAATGACTATCAAGTATATGATTCACAACTCAAGAAAGCAAGAGCATAGATTTGGGATCGTAATATAATATCGATGGCCAAACCCGATCGAGACCGTCAGAATCGCTTTATTAGGATCTCACCAAGCCTTTCGTACCGAGAACACGCCACGCCCCATCATTGAGATTGAGAATAAAGAACACTGATTCATTTCGCTTGTAAGTTGGTCCACCCCGGCAAAGGTGGATGGATTGAGCTTGATTTAAGTTTTATGATAGTTTCATTTAATAGCTTTTAGATTGACACTCAATTTGATTTGAAAAATTGATTAATTTGAATATATTTAAGATTTCATATCCCGTCAACTCGCTACTACTAACAGAATTGATCTACCGTCACACAATCAATTTCTCAAATATTTCACTGATTTGAAACTCTTAATATAGATTTTTAGATTTTATTAACCGACCCATCAAACTAAACGGAAAACCCAGCAAGATCCTCAATCACTTAAGATTCAAACAAGACCAGGTGTATTTGAGAATTTAGGTAATTTTATTTACGAATTAGAGAGATTTTGATTTTCATTTTATTCCATAAATTTCTTTTTACATTAAAATTTACACTTCAAATCTTTATATCCGAAACATACGTGGAATTTATAAAATAGCTAATTTCATCTAATTAATGAAATCATTGATTTTGAATATCATAATTAGAATAAAATTCTTTAATTTTGACAAGAAACCCTACTTTTGTAGATTTTATTTGATCACCTTGCTTTGCAAAAGAGCAGATCCGACGACGATTTTGTTTGTTTACAGTTCAAAGGATAATTTAGTTTGTTATTTTAAAAGAAGATTTATCCCTCAAAGTAATTCTCATTTCTCCCTCCTTTTTTGTTTTACTTTTATATTTGTTATATGTCATTTTACTTTCTCCCGTTTTTTGTTTGACGCTTTTAGTTTAAAATTAGCTGTAGGTTTTCTTACTTAACGTTCTTAAGCAGTTCATTTCACCCTCTCATTTTTTCTAAGACAAAAGATTTGACGATTTTAACCTCCGACATCATCCCCATGGGGAGTCGTGAGTATTTTGCTTTCTCGCCACGCCTCATGGTGGTGCGATGACACCACTTGCCTTCACACACTCACTACTCTCAGGGCATTAACGGTCATGAAACCCGCAATGTGAAATACAACAAAGTGTATTCATTTCATTTTTTCTAAATCTAGAAATTACAAAATTTCAAACATTTGAGGAACATTATCTAACGAGGGCTTACTTGGCCCTCATGAGGTAATGAGCTGGTGTCTGACACCATAAATTTTTTCATCTCGTCATACTCGTGAGCACAACGAGGTCTTCGAACCTATAAAGAAGCACATGCATGTATATATATCCACATTCACAGATCTCACATGTCCTGACTCATTTTTCGGCTAAAGATCGAAAGATATGGGATTGAAATAAGAAACAAGAGAAGAAACCTCTTATGTTGCTTCTCTTGAAAGAGGAATGAAGCGAATCATGAACCGAAGAACCCGCCTCTTCACGGGCTCCGGCTAAGGTGAAGGGGAGGAAGTGATGATGCCGAAAGAAGAAGAACTTGACGGTGTTCTTCCCTGTTATGAAGCAAATATTGGAAGGATAATGATGATGAAACCGAAAGAAGAACCCGCTCGATGATTTTTTCCCCGGTTTAAATTTTCGTGATTCAAAGGAGTTTGACTGATTAGGAAAAATGAGGAAATTGATTTGGAAAATTGAATTTGATTGGGAAAGAGGAATTGAGAAGAGATCATCCAAGAAGAATGAGAGAATGAGGAGAAAATGAAAAGTGATTTTCGCCAAAGAAAATTGAAGGAAATGGGGGGGGATTTCGGTTTGACTTTGAGGGGAAATGGAGAGAATGAAGAAGAGAAGGAAGAGGAAAGGGAAGGAAGAATTCTTACCCTATTTCGGTTTGGAGGAGGAAAAGAAAAACTCGCGGTTTTGGAGAAGGGAGCAGAAATCTCCTTGTCGTTTTCGGATTAGGGCAAGAAAAACCGAAAGAATGAGAAGGAGGAGTCCTTACCGTCGGTTTGGAGAAGGGAGAGGGAGTGAAGGAACGGTCGAACGCGCACGAGGGGAGCTTGAGCCTCATCGCGGAGAGGAGGGATCGAACTGGAGAAGCTTTGTCGTATGCAGAGGGAGACAGCGACACTGAATGAAGAGTGTGAGCCGACGGTAACAGAATAGGGCTTGATTTGGGTTAAGCGAGATTTAGGATAATTTAGGATTTTAAATCAATTTTTAAATTGATTAAATAGTTTTAATGTGAATTTTATGCCGGTAAACTCACATAGTCAATATATCAATTTAAGGTTATTCCGATGTTCAACGCAATGCATCCCATTTCAATCGGAGGCCGGTTAAATCGACAAATTAAATTTCTCAAAAAATGCGCCGCTTTAACCGCCGACACGCATTTAAGAAATGCCTTATTCGATAGATTTCGACGTTCAGCTAACACAATCAATTTCGAACGGATGTCGCTTTGCCACGCCTCGATTTTGAGCGCGCGTGCTGACGACTCGACGCTGACGGTTGATCATCGTTGTGCAATATTTATATTTAACGATTTTGAACATGATGGCAAGTCCGTTCATCGACGGAGGTCGTTTGATCATTTTGACGCCCTGCATTTCACCGATTGGCCGTCACTTTCAATCATTTGACATTTGACTTCCGAATGGCGACGTTTCATTTGATAGTTTCGATGTTACTTAACGACAATCAATTTCATGAACGGTCGTTGGATATCGCAGCCTTCCGACTCGGCGCGTCGCATATTGATAGCTCGATCGTTGAGCGGTTGATCTTTAGATTATTTATATCGATCAATTTCAACGCTTAAACTCGACGAAAGTCGCTCGATCGGAGGTCATTTCGACATTTAATGCCCGCATTTTAAGCTCGGACTATCAACTTAAGTCACCAATTCAATTTGTATTGACTAATTCTTATGACATATGTGGAGGTTAACAATGCCCCCCAACAAATGTGATTTGCCTATGGAGCGAGTCACGTTTGTTAAAAAACCTATTGATCTTTTGGCATCTATAACTTGCTCATTTCACTTGATTGCATTACGGAGATTTTGATAGGATTTGTCATTTAATATGATGCCTTATTTAGGACATGCTAAATGACAGATGACCGATTTTGTAATCGACTTGTCGGATAGATAAGAGTTCTTACACCATATACTCTCTCCGAAATCTTTGAAGATCTTTCTTTTATTTCATCGATTTGAGTCTAACCCTATCTTCGCTTTGGGTTTGATGGAGAATTGGTGCATGAAGGACTCTGGAATCGGTTTATCGTTGATCGGATTTGAAATTCTCGCCCAAACTTTAAGCTTGGACTTGATGAAGAATGACCGATTTGTCCATATTGACTTATCGGAAGTGTATATGCCATGAATCTCACGCTTTGATTCATTGAATTGGTGCGTATAAATGACCCGCCTTCCACTTATATGGGTCAATGTTGAGTTATTACCAAGAATGCTTTAATATCGAATAAGCGTGAAATTCCTTTACCCATCGACTTTGTTTGAACTATGGAATTGCTTCTCCCCGTCCGCTTTCTTTTGACTTGATGAGATTGACTTGATCTGCTTTGAGCATCGATCATTTGAGAATAAATTGATATATCACGCACAATATATGATTGATTTGAGGTAGTCAATTGAGCGTCACTTCGATCTATCGATCAAGTAGAAAGATCTCTTGGATCTTTTGCTTGTAATCACTAAGCGGATCTAGTTTGATTAAGCTATCATCATCACCGACGGCTCTTTCACGCGATTTTCTGCTTGTTGAGAGAGAGCGAACCACCACATCCTGCTTGTTGAGTTTGACCTTTAGACATACCAGTCTTGACTTAAGCTATAGTGGGTTGGGTTTTGTCGAATTAACGAGGCTCTTCCACCGCGCCTTTTCTTGCAGCTTAGTGAGGAGCCAAATCATTATTCAGATGTTGTCGATAAAATATACTAAGATTGAAGCCCAAATCGAGTTCTTTCACTTCCGAATTTTGGCAAATATGGGAGATAAACTTTTGATATTTAGGGTTATTTTTTCATGGGGAGAAATAGATTCTTTTTTGTTCCTGTAAGAACCTGCAACTTAACAATAACAATTATGGGTATATTCAGGGATTTCGGTGTAAAGCTCGATGTCAACCTGAATCAGCATATATCCGAGGATCTCGTCTTAATAGTACGATGCCAACTCAAATAAACTTGATATAAACTAAAAAAAATGCCCCGTCTTGCAAGGGGAATCCTAAAGACATTTAGGAGAATTTTTCAAGATGAAAAATACACAAATACATCAATATTTGAATTGATATGCTCTAAATGGGGTTTTAACATACAACATTGATTTTATCTATGTATAGAAATCTAAAATGCCTGTGTAATAGAGAAATTTTCACAGAAAAGCTTTTTTTTATCTGGAGTGAGTATATTTATTTAGGAATCTCAGCATGAAGCGCGATGTCGACCTAAATAGATATACTAAAAAAATATCCCCTATCATGTGGGATTCTATTGTACCTCGAGAATGTGGTAATGCATAGTACTTTTTAAAGTATCCATTAATTGAGACGGTCTTTCACCTTCAAGTCAACGAGTTGGTATGCCTCCTTGTACACTTTCTCAATAACAAAATCTTCCCAATTAGGCTCAAATTTGCCACCAAATTTTGATAATAATTTTCTCAAAGACGTGACCAATTCTCATTTCTCGGAAAGTTCGAGGTCGACCTGGTCAAAAGCCCTGAACATCTTTGCTCGATAGACTTCCAGATTTTGATGAGCTTGCAATCTAATTTCATCAAACGCATCGAGTTCCTCCATTCTCAAACGAGCATTTTGATCTTCAGTTAGATTGTATTGGATGACTACTCAAAGTAAAGACAACTCAACTTCTAGCGGAAGAACTGGTTCAGTTCTAAATACCAATGAATTGAGAGTGGCTTTAGTCAATGTCTTGTAGATAGTTCGATATGCCCATAGTGTCTCTACTAGTTTGGTATGTCATTCTCTTTTATTTTTAGTGAGAATCTTCTTGTGCAGCTTGACCTAATGTCTTGTTGAAGGCCTTCGCCAAATCATTTGCTCTTTGTATATTGAAGAGTATCGCCAATCAATTTTGTGTTGGTAATGAATCTATAAATCGCACTTTTAAAGGTTGTCGAAATTATTTAGCGTGACACTCCAAATTTATAAATCACATTATACGTGAAGAAGTTGATCACTTGGTCAGTAGTAACTTCTTTAAATGGAGCACCACTTGAAGAAATAAATCACCGTTGTTGTGATGAAGCGGTCCAAATATGACAATGGATCAATTGGTTCAATTACATCATACCCCAAAGATTCAAATGGAAGCTGGATGCTATCATCGGGTGTAATGAATTTGGAGGTTGAATGAGATTCCCATGTACTTGACACTCACGACACTTCTTAGCATTAATATACCTCTCACCATAGATGGCCAATAATACATCCTTTCGATCTTTACCGCCATCTTGGGACCTAACCGATGTGCACCATAAAAGTCCTATGAACTTCAACCATCACTTTGCTACCTTCATCTATATTGGCATCGTAGACATTTGTTCAAATGATCTACATATAGTGTTGATGAAAGCATATCATAACATTCTCTTCTCGATATTGTCGCCGATGACTTTAATTTGCCTTCTTTAAAGTAGAATGAAGCTTGCCTCCAATCACGCGGACTCTTCTATCGTAAAGGCTTCACACTATTTTTCTGAGGCAATGTCATTCTTAGCTCTTCTTGTATAACTTCTTGTTAATTTTGGGAGTATGAGCAACCGGTGATCCTGGGTCGATTTGATAATCTCTCTACCTGCGGGGATTGATACTTTACTGGCTCTAAGACTCATCGAGTAAATATGTCGATCATGACATAATCACCATTCATAATTACAATTTCCTTAGCTAATTTCACCGAGCAATCGGCTTTACTTTCTCGGATCGAGAGACTCGAGTTAGTATGATATTTGATATCCGTTTTATAAGCTCGAGAATTCGCTTGTGAGAGAAAGCTAACTCAAGCTTGTTGATTCTATAGATGCCAAGTACTTGATTTATAATAAGCTTAGAATCGCAAAAAATATACAAGTTTTGAATGTCTATGAAAATAAATTTCTTCAAGACTGCCACTAACGCTTCATATTCGCCTTTATTATTAGTTCTTCCATAATCCATATGCCTCATTATCCCTCCTTCGGTGTTATAAAGACGATGTCGATCGCTTTTCTTGGAAATTTAAATGTTGGACTTGTTTGATCGATGACTCCATCAAAGTACATTTCCCAAATTTGTGATTTTTCTTTCATGATGAGCATAATTTGCTCATCGAGCAAATCGCCTTTAAGAGAAGAGTCTCATGATGAGCTAGAAAATCTGCTAAGACTTGCCCCTTCATTGCTTTCTACGGAACATATGTGATATCGAATTGTAAAAGCAATACTGCCCATCTTGCCAAATGGCATGTCAATGTTGGTCTTGTCATCAAGTACTTCAGCGGATCAATTCTTGAGATGAGGGTAATCTTGTGAGATAACATATAATGACGAAGCTTTTGACTACATCAATGCTAAATGCTTTCTATCGAGAGTATCTATTTCTGCCCAATCTTCGATTGACATAATAATAAAGATTCTCTTTACTTTATTTATGTGCAACCAATAATGCTCCAAGGGACTCTTCTAATGCAGTATAGATGAGGGCTTCCTAGAGAAGGCCGAAAGGATTGATGTGGATTTAACATGTAACTTTAATGCTATTGAAGGCTTCTCGACACTCCTTGTCCCATTTGAATGGAGCATCCTTCATCATCAACCTTGCAAATAATGACCGATCCCGATAGATTTGATATAAATCATGGATGAATGAGTCCTTGTAAAGAATGAGTTGACGAAACTCTTCGGCGGAGGCATCTCCACAATTGCCTTGATTTTGGCAAGATCTATTTCAATACCTCTATGACGTACAATGTACCTGAGAAATTTTCTAGAGGATACCCTAAATGCACATTTTAGAGGATTCATCTTGAGATCATATTTTCTGATTCTCTCCAATACAATTCTCAAGTCTTCGAAATGGTTTTCACGATTCAAACTTTTTAATACCAAATCGTCGACATAACATTCCACTTTTTGATGAATCAACTCATCAAAAATACACATCATGGCTCTTGGTATGTAACTCCGCATTTTTCAAGCCAAAGGCATGACCGTAAATAGATGCCAATAGTGTAAGATGATGTATTTTTTCATCTCGTGTCATTTTGATTGGTTGTATCATGATCCATCCATGAATAAAATATGTCATAGTTGGAAGTGTTGTCCACCAATAGTGATATTGGAAGAGAAAGTCATCTTTTGGGCACGCCTTATTTAGGTCCCGGAAGTCAATGCAGACGATTTGGCCGTTCTTTATCCTAACTGGGACAATGTTAGCTATCCAATATGCATGCTTCTCCTCCCGGATAAAGCCTGCTTCGATCAACATCTTAGTTTCTGCAATTACTTGTTCTTCAATCTCCAATCTCATTCGCCTAGGAGCTTGCTTATAGGCAGATCTTAAATAGCTAGTTTAACTGCTACATCGTGGGATAAGCGACATTTCGTAATATGTCCGTGCAAAGCAATCCCAATTCACAAAGTAGCATTTTAGCTCTTCAACTTTCTCATCGTGTAAGGCACGAAAAAGTTGATGGGATCATCCTCCCTAGGTTGATTTCTTTAAGTTCATCCATAGTTTATTTGTCCATCCATCTTCAAGTTCTTCAAAGTGCGCTTCTACTTCTTCATCATTTTTAAGAAGAATTTCATGGGAGTCATCTTCTTCATCACTAAAACTCTCGATATCAACTTCTATTATATTATAAAATGCTCTATCTTGATAAGATTTGCGGATGAACCTCAAACCTTTAGTGATAAACTTATCACTTCTTCTTGATGCTGAGAACTTCTTTGGCTAACATCTTGTTAAAGATTTGAGTCTATGTTTAGTAATATGAATTCCAAGCTTATGCATCATTCTTCGTAATTCTAATAGTATATTGGTATTCTTGTTATACTATATCATAATTTTCATGTTGAGCAAGCTCAAAATTTGAGGTCGAGACTCTTCGTGATTTGTAAAATAGAGTTCATGCTTCACACTCACTCAACCAACAAGACATGTTATCAATTCTTCAATATTATGAACCTCCAATGGAGTGATTTCTTTGAATCTGAGGGATGGGTATAATTTTGAGTCATCATCACCAAGTGAGCTATCCTCCTTGATGCACCATCTAAACTCTATTTTCATAGGTATATTCAAAATCATAGTCTGAATCAGAATCACTTGTTTCATACTCTGTCTTTCTTAAAAGCTTATAAGTTCCCTTAGGTTTGACAGGAATATCTTCTTCTTCTTCTGTGTTACTTCATAAATGAGGAATTGATTTTCTTAATTTAGCGTAATCAAGTGCTTTAGGAGAGTCAATGCCTTCTTTCTTCCTCTTGCTTCACTCTTTCACTTTATGAAATTGCTTTTAGTTCTCAAGTGGATGCTACCGCTTCAAGAGGCTCATGGCTTGCTCTTGAGGATGAAATATTTTGCATCTTCATAGATCTTTTCTTCATTGATGGAGAATGGTTGTAGTTATCTAATTCAATTCTTCTCCTTCTTTATACTTCATACATTGATGCATAGTTGATGGGACCATGTCATACTCCATGCCTACCGCCAAGAGAGCTCTAAATGATATATCGACATCGACACATGAAACTTGGCTTCAGTATATAAATCACGAACTTGAGCAGAAGAATAAAAGAACCCAAAGTTTTCTGCCCCTTTTCATTGAAATCATGAACCATCAACTTATCTCCCCAAGATGTTGGATATCAAGTGATAATTCTTTAATACCTTTAGACTCATAAGATTGATAAGAACCTGATCAATCAATATTCGAGAGATGCCATCACTCTACAAGAATATATAGAGGATGGTTGGATCTTATTCCCAACATAAGATCTTCTTAAAAATGTGATTACCGGGAGATCTTGAGCAAATGCCATGCATTTTCAACAAAAGTAAGCTTCATAACTCTCGGTCTTTGAGAGCTTGTATCAAAGTTTCTGGAGGTCTTTGATATCAAGAGAGCCTCGCATACTCCAGGTGAATCTTTCTCGATGTGATAGAATATTATAATCTATCTTCTCGCTGATTTAGATTTATCCTAGATTTTGGAATGATATCTCTTGACTTCAATTTGTTTTCTTTTATTTATTTCCTTCTTGAAGGTGGTAAGACTTTATCACTTCTCAACGAACTTGAATCACCTTATCTTGCTCGCATTCTTCAAGAGGTAGTTTCTTCAAATTCTTCTTATTCGAAGATTGGCCAAAAGGCTAGACTCATTTTTCAACGTCATATGTTTCATACATGATGATGATCACCGACTCTTCTTCGTCGAAAAAGATCTTCATCTCAACTATTATCTTATTGAGTCATTAAACAAAATTCGATGCTCCTCAGGCTCTTCTTGCTTTCCTGACAAGAATTGTGATGGGTTGGTCGAGTCTGTCTGACTACCCTTGTCATTTCGGAGTAACTAATATTGAAGAATATCTGACATCACGCAGATGATTAGGCATGTCTCTACTGGATAAGATTCACCATTATCTTTTCATCGACACCGGTGGAGCCGCGATTTTTCATCACCAGGCATCCTAAATCTTCTTTTCATTCGCCCCTACTTGAGAACTTTATGTATCCAAGGCATGTTTCGATCTCTCTGGTGGAGCTCGATGGTTGGTTCCAAAAGATTGTTTTATTTCACAAGAGCTATTCCTTTTACCCACTTTAGTTATCAAATTATGGGTAGGATACTCGCTCAAGCAGACTTGTTCACTGCGCTTCAGGGGATCTTGAGCCTCACCGCTTTCTCTTCTTCTTCTGTCTCGTTAATTTTCTTCCTGATGAGGAAGCTCCATGATCATGCTTTCCAGGTACAAGAGGTTCAATCGGCGAAGCAGTGGTACCACGAGGCATTAAAGACACAGTTTGCACACTAACGGTTCTTTTCGTCACGGAGGCTTTAGATTGACCTAGCCTTTTAAACACTGAAGTTCTCTGTCGGGAGAACTCCTTGAAAGCGATTATTGAACTATTAACAGGGCTAGATTTTTTAACTGAGCCCAAGCGTGACGAATACACTGTGGGTACTTGAGTCTGGTATGATAGATGAGAAATTCAAGCTACCAAATTGAATGGTAGCCGACATCTTTGTTGATGACAATGGGCTGTGACGTGCACACCTAACTAACCTGGTGAAAGGAGTGCTTTGTAGATCCACTGGTGAAAGATGGGGATTAGTAATTAACAATTATTATTTCACCCCATGCTTTCAAGATACAGAGGTACTACGGAACAAAATAATGATGTAATAAAGATATACTCTATAATGATTCATTCTACATAAAGCCTCATATTGAATTTATTACACACATAAATCACCATTTCGTTATTTTGAATTTTCAAAAATTTTATTGTTATTATAACATATATATGACTAGCCAAAGATGGAAATAGAATCATATCCCTAATCGAGTCGTCAAAAATCTGTGCTCCGAAAATTCACCACCGACCTCTCAACAATATTGAATTGAAGATAGTGTGATTTAAATGTGTCGATGTAATTTTTAGAGAAAAGTAGATAAATAGACACTACCTGCAGATTTCGCCCCTCATTTTGTGAGACTTTAGATCTGCTTCGTTTCTTATAGAGCAAGCCCCTATAGTTAATTCTCCCAATAAATGAGAGAGAACTTTCGATTAGCTGCTCGACGCTTAATGTGATATATCATATAAGAAGAAAGATGTGAGTTTCAATTTAGATTATGAAATTTATCATTTCGCTTAAACCGATTGGGGAATGATGACGCGTTCGATCTAGATCCCATATTCATCCCGGCTGTCCTATTCTCAAAGGAGGCAAATAATCAACCCACGAAGGATCCTCATCAAGAACACTTGTCCAAGAAATCCTCAGATGTGGTTTAAGGAGATGCCTTAAGTCTACCTTAACCAATGAGATTTATTTTTTATCAAGTATACCCTATGATTCACAAGGCGAGCTATCGACATAATCAAGCATGGTCAGATCGTAATATAATGAAACCTAATCAAAACCACCGGATAGGACTCTAGAACTACTTTATCTCATGGAGCCTCTTGCTGCCACACAATCGGGATATGCCACATCCTTACTAGCAGATTGATTGAGAGTGAACATCAGAACACTTGATTTGACATTTTCTGAGTTAGAGTTTTCTTAGTTGTCACCCACGACAAACAAATAGGAAGGTGGATGGATTGAATTGATTTAAGTTTTTAATGATAGTTCATAGTTAGATTGACACTCAATTTGATTTAAAAATTGATTAATTTGAATATATTTAATAAATTTATATCTCACAACTCTGTTTACTAACAGAGGATTATATCTATCACCTCGTAATCCCAAATATTTCACCGATTTGAAACTCTATTAGATTTTTAGATTTTGTTAACACACCCACCCCAAGATTAAATCGAGAAGCAGCAAGACATCCTCCTGACACTTGAATTTAAGCATTCAAAGACATAAGTGTGTATTTGAATTTAGGTAATTTTATGAATTATGAGATTGATTTTGTATTTTCATTTTATTCCAATTTATCCTGCGAAGCCTTTTTAGACATTAAAATTTGTACTTGAAATCTCTATATCGAAAGCAATACGTAGAATTTATACTTTTAATTTCATCTAATTAATGAAATTATTGATTTTGAATCATAATTAGAAATTTCTTAATTTTTGATCAAGGAAACCCCATGACTTTTGTAGATTTTTATTTGGTATCAACTTCCCTGTTTTTAAAAAGAGTAGATCCAACGACAATTTTTGTTTTGAAGCTACAGGTTCAAAGGATAATTTAGTTTGTTATTTTAAAAGAAGATTTATCCCTCAAAGTAATTCTCATTTTCTCCTCCTTTTTTTGTTTTACTTTTATGTTTGTTATATGTCATTTTACTTTCTCCTATTTTTTGTTTGACGCTTTTAGTTTAAAATTAGCTGTAGGTTTTCTTACTTAACGTTCTTAAGCCACTTCATTTCATCCTCTCATTTTTTCTAAGTTAAAAGATTTGACGTAATTTTGGCAACCTCCGATCATCCCCGCATATGGGGCTATATCGGGAGTGTTTTGCTTTCTCTGACGTCAAACCGCAGAAAAGGTGCAAAGTGTATTCATTTCATTTTTTAAGTCTAGAAATTAAACAAAATTTCTAAGAACATTTCATGAGTGACATCTAACTAACGGGCTCTTAGACGCCTTATGAGATACTGAAGTCACGACACTACAACCGATTTTTCATCTCTTCGCGCCTCACGAGCACAACGGCATTCAAACCGCAGAAACACACAAGCATATATATCAACATTCACGTATCACACGTTCGACTCATTTTTCAGCGACCGCAACGACAGAAAGAGATGGGTTGGATATGCCAGAACTAAGAGAAGAACCCGCTTCGACAGTGTTTCTCCGGCCGCGAGGCGAATTTGAAGAGGTAATATGAGGAATGTGACGTAAACCGAAAGAAGAACTCGCCTCGATTGCTTCTCCGACGGGCGGCCGGGAAAGTTGAGGGGAGGAGGCGACGCCGGAACCGAAAGAAGAACCCGCTTGACGTTCTTCCCGCCATGTGGCCAAGATGGAAGGATAATCTGAGGAGGCGACGCGTGAAAGAAGAACCCTCTTGACGATGTTCTTCCCCGATTTCGGCGAAGCGAAATTTTCAAATTTCGGCAAAGCGGAGTTTGAAATTCGGATTAGGAAAAATGAGGAAATTTTCGGATTTGAAAAATTGGGAATTTCGATTTTGGGAAAGTGAGGGAATTGGGAAGAGATCATCGGCCAAGAAGAATGAGGGAAGGAGGAGAAAATGAAAAGTGATTTTCGACCAAAGAAAATTGAAGGAAATGGGGTGATTTGACTTGAGGGGAAATAGAGAGAATGAAGAAGAGAAGGAAGAGGAAAGGGAAGGAAGAATTCTTACCCTATTTTGGTTTGGAGGAGGAAAGAAAAACTCGCGATTTTGGAGAAGGGAGCAAAAATCTCCTTGCGGTTTTCGGATTAGGGCAAGAAAAACCGAATGAATGAGGAGTCCTTGCCGGTTGGAGAAGGGAGAGGGAGTGCGAATGGGAACAATTTTAACATGCCGGGAGGGCTTCGTCGCCCGGTCGCTGAGGAGAGGATCGACGGAGAAGCTTCTCGACGCAGAGGGAGATGGCCACTGCGTGAAGAGTGTTGAGGCCAGGGAATAGAATAGGCTTGATTTGGGTTTTAATGTGAATTTTACGCCAAGAACTCACATACAATATATATATCAATTGAAGTTATTGACGTTCAACGCAAACGACGCACATTTCGCACCTGAGGTTGTTTGTTCAAATCCAAATGAAATAATTTCACGCGCCGCTGACCCCTCGACATTTCGAGACTTATCCCAATTGAAAAGAATCCTTATTCGATAGATTTTGACGCGTTTAACGAGTAATCAATTTCACGAACGGAGGTCGTTTGACTTGTGTGCCCTCGACTTTGATATGCGGGTGATCGACAACTCGACGCTGATTGATCATCGTTATGCAATATTTATATTCTAACCGATATTTTGAATGCGATAAAGCCTCATCGATCGAGTCGTTTGATCATTTTTGATGACGTCTAGTGCATTTCAGCCTCGATTTGCGCACTATCACTTTCAATCATTCGACATTTGCATAGACTAGTCCGAATCGAGCGCGGACAGTCTCATTTGATAATTTTTGATGTTACGAAGCTAACGACGTGATCAATTTCATGAACGGGGGTCGTTCGGACATCATCACATCTTCCCGACTGATATGCACGTCGATACATTGATAGCTCGATCGCTTGAGCAGTTGATCTTTAGATTATGCAATATTTATATTCTGATCAATTTCGACGTTCTGAATGAGACGTCGAAGTCTGTTCATCGATCGGAGGTCATTTCGATCATTTTCGATGACGTCCAGTGCATTTTGAGCCCCGATTTGCGCACAATCACCTCTTAAGTCCGTCGATTTCGATTTGTAGGCCTGACTTGACTTATGACACATATGTGGAGGTCAACAAAAACACATAATTTTAACTAATAAACTGGGCAACAAAATATTCATAAATAAGCAAATGTGGAGCACCAAAATCATACCAAATTAACTAAACATCAAAATGATACATATAACCACTTCCTTAGATTCCTTAATTTCCTGAGGTGCACTAGTTGATTTTCCATATTTTCTGCAGTTTCATGACAACTTCCCTTAAAATATAGACTTTATTAACTTTCAAAAACTTCTTTTATTGAGCTTATCCTTCAAACCCTTATGACATATTACTTTTCTCCAAATACCAATACATCTTGGAATCCCCTACTTCCCAACATTTAAGATTTTTTTTAAAACAAAAAGACACTGCCCAAAATATCTTTTTCTACACTACTTACATAATTGAATATTAGATTGCATCTATTTATACATATTGTTATTAATCTGAACTTTTATTCTTTAAATTACCCCCTTTATCAAAGTTCCTTCTCTTACCAAATTATGGGTCCCAATTTTGCATGAAATAATTCATCTTAATGTCAACACTTTCAGCTCTTCCAATAAAATAAAAATTCATTTATATCAAAAGATGCTAAAGCAGGTCTCAACTAATCTATTAAGTCACATAAAAATCTATGATATTTTTCTTTTTGAGGGTTGATATAATGAGAAGCATATCTTAATATAAATGTGAACTCTATCTCATATTATATGACTTTCCTTGAACCTTTAATTAGGTTAAAAATTTACTTGCAATGCTTATGTAGCTGTTAGAGTAATCTATTGGGAGTTTAAGAGAGGGGAAAGAGAGAGAGAAAAGTAAATAACACAATCACACACACACAGAAAAAAGGACACAGGAAGATTTACATGGTTTGACATCTTGTCTATGTCCACGGCCACACTAGGATCTCACTATATTTCTCTCTTATAATGAGCTTAGGAGAAGATACAAATTTTTTGGATGCCTCTTCCCATAGATTTCCTCCTCTTTTATAGGCTAAGATGAAGGAGTAGATTTGGAGGAGAAATAATTTTAATTGACTATCTAGCCACTAATTTTGAATTTCAAGTGTGGAATAATTCAATTTTGGTGACTATCTAACTTTGATAAAAAAGGACAAACATATGGAATTTAACTCCACATTTAACAATCTCTCACTTCGAGTCAATTTCTTTTTTTAATACATTAACTATTATGCTCGAATATTTCTCTCAATATGCTCCATGTAGATTCACTAATGCTACTAGTGCGACTCATCCATCATCATAATTTATGGAGGCCAACTGAGATCATGTTTAACCTCAGTTTTGAGATGGTCACCACATTTGTCAATATATCTGTAAGATTCTTTATCCCAAGAATCTTCTCCAACTGTAGAGTTCTATCATCCATTATCACGATGATATCGATTTATATGTGTTTTATCCTTGCATGAAAAACTGAATTCTTTGTTAGGTGGATGGCATTCTGACTGTCACTGAAGAGAGTGCTACTAATTTATTCTTTTTCTAATTCATGTAGAAAATTCTTTAGTCATATCATCTTTTTGCCTGCTTCTGAAACTATCATATACTTGGCTTCAATGGTGAATAGCGAGGCACTCTTCTGTAGTCTAGACATCCAACTAATTGCAGTTCCTCCAAGTGTGAAAACATAATCTGATGTGCTCTTGCGACCGTCTAAATCTCCTCCCAGCTCAGCATCTAAATATCCCTGTAGAATTAGTTCATTCTTCTTAAAGTAAAGGACTATGTTTAAAGTACCTTTTAAGTATCTTAGAATCCACGTCATGGCTTCCCAATGATTCTCACCTAGGATAAACATAAATCTGCTCACAACTCCCACTACATAAGTTATGTCTGGTCTGGTACAATACCATAGCATATATTAAATTGCCAACTGCAGATGCATATGATACATTTTTCATGCACTCCCTCTTCATCAAATTTTGAAGACTCTTTAGATAACCTAGAATGACTACCCAATGGAGTCTCTCTTTCATCGAATAATGAATCGATTCAAAACCTTACGGATGTACTTCTCTTGTGATAACTCCAAGATCCTTTTAGATTTATCCCGAGTAATCCTCATGCCAAGGATTTGCTTTGCTGCTCTCAAGTATTTCATTTCAAATTCCTTTGATAGTTGATTTTTCAACTTATCAATCTTTGTTATGCTTGCTCCTACAATCAACATATCGTCAATATAAAACAACAAAATAATGTAGAACTTGTCTAACTTCTTAATGTAGTCAGTAGTGATTCATCTCACATTTATTGAAGTCATTCTTGCATATGAAATCTTCAAACTTTTTGTACCATTATCTTGGTGTCTACTTAAGCCCACATAAGCTCTTTTGAAGCATGTACACTAAATTTTCTTTTCTTAGAATAATGAATTGTTTTGTTTGTCCATATAGATCTTTTCCTCGAAATCTCAGTGAAGAAAAGCAGTCTTCACAACTAGCTATTTCGGATATAAGTCTTCAGAACAATACTCAAACCATTGATGGTCATCTTTACCAGGTGAGAACGCGTCTTTGTGTAGTCGATCTCGTGGTTGCTAAAATCATTTGACCATTAACATAGCCTTATATACTTTTGCTCCCATCAAACTCTTCTTTTATTCTATACACACACTTATTCTACAATACTTTTTTTTCCTTTGGGTAATAGGTCTAATATCCAGGTTTTGTTCTTCTTTAGAGAGTTCATCTCTTATTTCATGGCTTTCTCCCACTGAACTGAATTTCTCGCCTACAATGCTTCGAAGTAGTGCTCTGGCTCCCCATTACTGTCAATAGTAAATAATATAAAGATGGAGAATACATTTACGTGGCCCTGAATTGTCTAGTGAATCTCCTCAATGTCATAAGAGTAGATAACTCTTAAGCCTCTTATATAGGAGCTTTTGTATCAATACTAGAATATTTTGAGTTTTTATAAGTATTATCAATACTAGTATCATTAAGGATGACTTCTTCATATTTCTCCTCATGCTTCGTAATAATTTCGGATCTATCTTTATATAGCTTGTGTTCATCAAATGTTACATCTTTGGCTCTTATGACTTTTCTATTCGGTTCATCCCAAAATCAATAACCAAAATGGTCTGAGCCATATCTTATGAAATAACACTTATTTTCTTTTGTATCAAACTTATCTTTAAATTAAGAATCGATGTGCACATATGAAATACAACCAAAAACATTTAAGTATGAAAGTCGTACCTCTTTTTAACTCCACTCTTCTTTGGGGATTTTGAAACCCAATAATAGATGATCATCTATTGATTAAGTAGAGTATTGATCGATCCTAAAATGTCTTGCAAGCTAATGCAATCTCATACTCGACGCCTTCGTTCAAAGTTTTATTCATTCTTTCAGCAACATCATTTTGTTTTGGCATTCCTGGAACAATTTTCAGCATACGAATTCAATATTCTAAGCAATAATCCTTGAATTCACTATTATTATACTCGTCACCATTGTCGGATTTCAAACACTTGACTTTCAGTCTTGTTTGAATTTTCACTTCTACCTTTCACTTTTTGAAAGTAACAAATACATCAGATTTATTTTTCAAAAAATAAAGTCATACCTTCTTTGTTAAGTCATCAATGAATGTGACGTAGTACAATGAGCCACCAAGAGATCGAACTGGTGTTGGTCCCCAGACGTCAGAGTATACTAATTCAAGCTTCTCAGATTTAGAGATCCTTAAGTTTTTTAAAAAACTGATATTTTTCTACTTACCAAGAACACAATTCTCGCATAACTCCAAATTCACAGACTTTTGATCTGAAAGCTTCTCCTTTGACTATGATCTTCATTCGTTTCTCACTCATGTGTCCAAGTCTTTCAAGTCATAATACTCTCACTATCAGCAATTGCCACCAAGTCTTTACTTTTTGAAGTTATGTATAATGTTCCTATCTTTTTGCCTCTAGTCATGACCAATGTTCCTTTAGATACCTTTCAAAATCCACCACCAAAATACTGTGATGTATCCACAATTATCAATTTAGCTTATTGATATTAAGTTTTTCTTGAGGCCTAGGATATGTCTTACATCCTATAAAATCCACTTTGCTCCATTTCTAGTTTTGATCTGGACTTCTCTCTTTCCGATAATCTCCAGCGGCTCATCATTCGCAAGATAGACTTTTCCAAATTTTCAATAATATGGTTAATTCATGGCAAGAGGTAGAATGGAATGATGCACCTGAGTCAAGAATCCAAGACTCAATGGGACTCTCAACACAATATACTAGTGCTTCAAAGTCATATTCAATTACCGAGTTTGTGGACTCCTCATCTTGTTGCTAATTATTTTTCATTTTAGGTGCTTTGCACTGACTAGAGAAATATCTTTTTTTCTGACAATTCCAGCATACAATATCCTTACGATTCTTGGACTTGTCTCTGGACTTTGACCTTTCTTAATTCTGTCTTTTGCTATGGCTCCTCCCTCTACTCTCAATGCTAAAAGTATAACTTGAGATAGAACATTCTCCAGACTATCTTCTAAGAAAGTCCTCATTTAGAAATAGGTCTCGGACATCATTTAACTTTAATTTGATGCTACCCGATGAACTACTTACTGTGGTCACCATTGCAGACCAACTCTCCAACAAGGATGACAATAAAATCAGTATCTTGATCTCATCATCGAATGCAATATCTATGAACCTCAATTGAGTCGTAATCACATTGAACTCATTGATGTGGTCAACAATAGATGCACCTTCTCCCATTTTTGAATTAAATAAACAACGCATTAAATTATTTGATGCTGATGACTTCTCATACATGTTGGATAGAACTTTCATCAGATTGGTTGTCATTTTCTCCTTAATAATGTTGAAAGTAATATTTCTCACCAACATCAAGCAAATCACATCTAATGTTTGACAATCTAGCAACTCTCACTCTTCTTGGCTCATCTTCTCTGGATTTTGACCTAGAAGAGATTCATGCAGCTTCTTGTAGTATAGATAATCCTCTATATGCATCTTTCAGAAATCAAAATTCTTCCCATCAAACTTTTCAATTTGGACCTTCCCCTTGTCAGTCATCTCTTTCTCTTTTCAGCAAGACCTCACTCTGATGCAATTGTTGGAAGTTTAAGAGAGGAGAAAGAGAGAGGAGAGAGAGAGAGAAGTAAAGAACACAATCTCACATACATATAGAAAAATGAACACAAAAAGATTTATGTGGTTCAATGTCTTGCCTACAGCCACGGCCGCACTAGGATCTCAATATATTTCTCTTATTTTGAGCTTAGGAGAATATACAAATTTTTGAGATGCCTCTTCCCATGGATTTTCTCCCCTTTCATAGGCTAAGATGAAGGGAGTGGATTTGGAGGAAATAATTTTAATTGACCATCTAACCACTAATTTTGAATTTCAAATATGAACAATTCAATTTTGGTGACTACTTAACTTTGACAAAAAAAGAAAAACATGTGAAATTTTGACTCCACATTTAACATAATCATTAAACAATTTCATAAACCTTTTCATTCAAATATTAATAAAAGCATCATCCCAAAATTTTCAAGTACTCTTTTCCTATTAAGAAAAATCATACCATCAAAAACTTTTCTTATTTTCGACTAGTCCTTAACAATAGTTGCCTCATATACTCCTATAAATAATGATGTTTTAAAATTTTGAAATATGCTTAAATGTTGACCACTTCACTACCAAATTCAAATCTCAACTTACTGGTAGATGACTTTATCAATAAATGTCATTTTATCAACCACTTAACTAACAAATATATTTACAATATCATGCAATTATAAAGGTCTAACCTCCTCAGCCATCATACTTTGAATTCCAATTCTATGTGAATCATCCTCATCATGTATTCTTATATTTGTGGTCGATCTGAAAGTTTAATCATTCATTATATTTGGTATTTATTTCTTCAAGCATGATTATATCTGAATGCATAAATTTACTTAATTAATGAAAATTAGTAATATGATGATCATATTATACATAGATCATTTCTCAACTCAATTAAATCAATTACATGCAATTATATCAACCTATAACTATATAGTAATCATAATCTCATGCATAACTTTATTTTTAAATTCAAATACGCTCAATGGCGGATCTACAATGGGGACACTGGGGGGACGTGCCCCCACTGAGTTAGCTAAGATAAGGAAGTGGCTATTTGGTTGCAGGATTTGAGTATGATTTAAACTGGATTTAACTTAAATCTAGCCAAACGGTATTTTGGACAAGTTAAACTGCCGGTTTTGTAATCCCAAAGCCGCTTAGTTAAGTTAAATCCAGATTTACAAAATCTTGTTGGTAGCTAGATTTAAGAGATTTAGATAAGCAAAAGCACACGAAGAAGGGTGGGAAGGAAGACAAGGATACCTTCAATGACGCCTCCTTCTCTGTAAGAAGAGTGAAGAAGGAAGGAATATCAAGATGTGCATTTCTAAATGCCATCAATACCTTCTCTTAGTTTTATTTTTGATTTTGATTTATTTTAATTAAATTTAAATTGTTTATATAATAATTAATTAATATATCATCTTAGATTAATTATAATTTAATATAGACTTAGATATAATTAATATAGACTTAATACTTTATGATTGATTAATAGATTTGTAATTAATTGATATATTATATTATAGTAAATATATTATAATTAATTTAATTTTTTTTTTTATTTTTATATAAATAAATAAATATAAATTATTATTTAATTCACTTATTAAATATCCTCGATCATAGTCTCAATACACAGACGAGTTATATATTTTATTGATTATTTAAATAATATTTAAGAATGATATATTAATTGCTATCATTTGCTTATTTTTTCATTTTGTTTTTATAACTATCATTTCTACATCTATAATCTATTAGATATTACTTATTATAAATTCAATTAATATTGTCATCTACATTACTATTGTATTCTTAATTATTTGGCTTACATCTTCTTGACTTAATTATTTAATTAGTTTTTAAATTTTCTTTTGTGATAAAAAAAAATAACCTCTAAATATTCATTATTTAAATATTAAATAAAATAATTAACTTAAATCCTCATTTAAATAATCAAACAGTGGCACGAGATTTAACTGGATTTAACTATCATCATACCAAATTGTTTTCTAAATTTAATTTTCACATAATTTATTAAATTCATATTTATTGAATTTACTAAATTCTACTTAAGTTAAATCCTATGTGCAACCAAACAACCACTAAATTCTACTTAAGTTAAAGCCTTGGTTCGTTGCGGGAAATGTCATTGGGTTGGATAAGTGGACTCCCACTTTCAATCCCAAATCTTTGATGGGCTCCTCCTCTCCGATCTTCCCTAACCTCCCCTTACCGGGACAATACTAATATTGCCGGATCGCTTCCTTCATTGAGAGCCACTGGGTGGACCACCCAACAAACTCATGGGGCAAAGCATGTTTGAGTATGCATCAGCTTGATCTTTCACAAAAACTCCCCGAGTTTGGATCCATGGAAGAAATGGAAGGTTTTCCCCAACGGGTTGAGTATGAGGGGATTACTCAACTCGCTTTTGCTTGGGAAAGGTGGGACACAAGGTTGACTCTTGTCCCACCAAGGGAGTTCCTCCACTACCATGGTAAGACTTCCTCTCCTCCCTCGTTCACTAATGTGCGTGAGTCTATGCAACTTAGCCCACTCATCCGAGAAGGGGAATGTAGCACTACTCAAAATCCCACCAATGGAAAAATGCCGAGACACAACAGACTACTTCACCACCATTACCTACACAGCCTGAGGAGTCCACTTCTTCTGAGTATGGTCAATGGGTGCTGGTCACCAGAAAGAAGAGAACTAACAACAAGCAGCAGATTAACTTAAAGAAGAAGGAAGGTGGGAAGCAAGGCCATAGGAGTGGCCAACCTACTCAACCCCCGTGAAGAGCTCCTCTTCAAGGAGCACCTTCAAAGCAATCCCTCCCCACTAAGCCTCCTCACCCTATATTCCAAGCCAAAGCCAGTGGAGAAGCTCAAAAGCCGGAGGGAGAAGGCAACCACCCAACCTACCACGTCTAGGATGTCTCAGCCCACTTTGAGAGGGAGCACTTGAGGCCAACTCAAAGAAGGCCAACCCAAAGATAGGATAAATCACCATGGTGACTTAATGTCATCGATTCTATTTTGAATTGTAGGGTGCCCAAGAAGACTACTGCAACTACCTAAACCATCTGATATCGCTTACTTGAAACCAGATCGAGTGCATCAAGACATGAAGTGGACAAAATGGCCGGATCAACCTTTGTAAACCCTCAAATGGGCTTTCTGAGGCATTATCATCCTTGAGAAAGGAGAAAGGAGACTTCTCCTCCGGTTATTTCTCACCGTGTTTTGGGCACTGCCTTGCCCAATGGCATTGGGACTATCCCTATGCCAACAAGAGTTATCTTTCAAAAGGGACCTCGAAAACCATCAAGGACAATGTGGATCAAGCTCCCATGGCTATTGGGGTGACTTTAATTGTATCTTGGCTCAAAGTGACAAGAAGGGTGGGAGGCCCTTTCATTATACACTTGCAAATGTGAGATGGAGGATGTATGGCATGGCATTTGCATGAGTTGAGTTTGTTGGCCCAAAGTTCACTTGGACCAACAACAAAGATGGGAGCTGTAGGATCCGGTCGCTTGACGGTCTTGATCAACTCTATGGCTTCAATTCGGGGATACCAAGGTTCACACTTACCTGACGCTCGATCATGCTCCTCTTCTTCTTCCTCTTCGCCTACATACCAAGCCCAGAGATGGTTAAGGTTTGAAGATACTTGGCTCTCTTATCCCATGAGTTGGAGGTGGTTTGGAAGAACTGGCGTAAGGAAGACTTTGGCTCAAAGGTCGCAATTCTCCATAGAAAGAGTTGTCGCACTACGATCTCTCTTCCATTGGAGTAAGAGTATGTTGAAGAACCTCCACTCTCTCCAGACTTGGAAAAGGACATTACCTCTCCAAACTCTTGATCGATGATGGACTCACTACCAAGAAGGGGAGCTCGTTATTGAGCTTAACTCACCGTGCCTGACTTGGTGGAGACAAAGGGCTAAAGCTAGATGGCTCAAGGATGGAGATGGGAACACTCATTTTTCCATACGCGCCGCATACACCAGACCAACAGGATTCAAGCAAATCGGTGGATGGAGGTATGATTGAGAACCCTTCGAGATTGATATTTTCACCTTCTTCGTGCAAAAATGGGTTGGGGATGTCTCCCTTGATGGTTGGCCTATTCTCCTAGAGAAGTTCCTCCGGCCAAATCTCTTCTGGACTCATGATCAAGATATTTGGGAGGCAATTCATTCTATGGGGAGTAACTGCTCACCGGACTCGATGGGATCACGCCTCTTTACAAGCATTTCGGCCTGTGAAGAAGGATGTGTCGAGCTCGTGAGTTGAACTTGATCATATGGAGGATTCATGGAAGGAGACACTTATTGTCCTCATCCCCAAAGTTGGGGCTAGCACTCCTTCCAAATTTCGCCCATTAGCTGCACGATCTATAAAGTGGTGGCCAAGATTTTGGTGAAGTTGTTGAAGCATTTACTACCTCTCCTTGTAAGAACAAGGTGCTTTTGTGAGAGGAACATCTCTCACCATGCTCTCCTTGCCCAAGAAATCATCAACAAATTCCAAAGATTCTTCTTCCCGTTGGTTTCATGGCGATTAAAGTTGATATGGAGCAAGCCCATGATAAGATGAGTCATGACATCGAGCAAGATGCTCACCTTGATGGGGTTCCCTGATAGATTCAGTAAGTGGATTCTACAGTGTGTCACTCACCCTAGATTCTCCATCTTGTTGAATGGTAAGGTCTCCCTGGATTGACGCAGTGTGGATTGCATGTCTGTCCACCTCACCCACCGCTTATTCTATGTTCTCGAGTCGCTTTAGCTTTTAAGAGAGGGCCAACCCTGGGTATGACTGTGAAGACGGGAGGTACCTCTATCTCTAATCTCTTATATGCTGATGACATTCTGATTACCTCTCAGGCCTCTATTCTGCATGCCAAGCAAATTAAAGCCATCCTTGATGATTATTGTAGACGGGCCAACGGATCATCATTAAGTCCGCCATTCTCTTTAGCAAATCTTAAGAGATGGAGGACTAATCGATTATTATCTTAAGGTCCAAGAGATGGAGTATCTTGGCCTTAAGTTGGCTATGAGGAAGCTCTACAAGCATGATTTCCCGACCCAAAGAGAAGATTATGTCCCTGGGAACTCGACATCTCTCCTGTGGCCTGCTACCCTTATTTCCTACTGTGTTCGTTTATCCTAACACATACAACTATTCCCTTGAATGTGTTGAGATTGAGCTGCTATGTAGGTCCTTCTTATGGGACAAGAGTCCCACTGGAGGGCATTCACTATGTCGCTAGTACTTTTATTAAGCATGGGGGCTTGGTTTTCACTCTACCCTGCTGGCCCTCTCGCAAGGTTGGCTTGGGATTTTCAAGCCCACTTCATTACTTCACCGCAGATTCTGAGCTATGGGGAAGATATTTGGAGTGGAAGCTCAAGAGGGGGACTCCAAGACTTGGGTCATTCTTAGTGGGGCTCAAAGTCTTGAACCTCTCATTCGGAAGATCGATGGCAAAGAAAGTTCGATTTTGGATCACACATGGTGATTGTTCCTTAGCCCTGAGACCGACTTTCTTAGATGCCTGAGGATCGACTGGCACGCTTCATCCATAGGGACAGAGGGGATATTACATTAGAGCAAAGATTTTGAGGATCTTGTGAAGCACATTACCAAGGTGGAGCTTCATTCTGACTTAGATGAAGACACTGAGCTTCTTCACCTCCCTTGGGAAATCTCACGGCCTTTGATGCCCTCTTCCCCTTCCCCCGCTAGCCACTCTTGGCTACAAAAGTTCCGTTTGCACTCTGGCGATCCTCAAGAATGCCTTACCAACCTACCACTGCTCCACTCGAGGTCTCAGAGGAGACTCATTGCCCCCTGGCATGATTGAAGACTGGATCATATCCTCACTACCGCTCTCTACTTCCTCTATCATACGTGTTTGTCCTCGGGAGTTAACCTCCCCTCTTTCTAATGCTCATGATCTGCGTGCATTCGAACGACCACCAAGTCGACATGGCTTGGGGTAGAGTTTATTAAAAGATGATATATCAAGTTTGAGGACACTAATGCAAAGACACATGGTAGCCAACATGGGACACCAAAGGTCATCGCTACTATTTGGAGGCTTTTACAAATGCATCTACCTTTCTATTCCGGGGGCAATGGGAGCTCCACCAGCCGCTTAGGGTCCACTCCCTTCCTCGACCCACCCCTCCTGATGGCTAAAGGTGAATGATGGTACTCTCCTCTCCTCCGCTTGGCATTGAGTTATTTTCGTGGATGATGCCGGTGACTTCATCAAGGTCACCGGTATCCGCCCATCGATATTTCAAATGCAAAGTGCTATGTCAGTTAAGAAGCTTGTTGACCCTCGATGTATGATGAGTACAAGGGCATCATATTGAGGGGACAACATTAGTGTTGTCAATTTACTTAGAAGACCATGCGCAGACTTTCTGGTCTTCTCTCCCCAAAGAAGCTCACTTGGCTTTTCTAGCCTTCCACCAAGTTCTCGTTTCTCACACGCTTCCCGACTTCAACCGGTGTATGACCAGGCTCGCTGCCACCGCTGACTTTACTTGGTTGTCTTAGATGTTTCTACTTTACCTTCTATTTTGTTTCATATTCGAGGATGATAAGAAGCATGTTGTTTCTATTTAGCTTCTTGTTTTAGACTCTCTAGCCTTTGCTAGTTCTTGTATTACTTTTTTACTATTATTAAATGCAATATGCAAGTTTCAAAAAAAAAAATGCTACAGAAGTCTAAATCTTGTTTCTCCTCCAGTCCTCTATTTTTTCTTGAAGCATTGATTTAGTAAATCTCATTAGTTGGTGGACTTACAACCTTACAAGATTTATATAAATTGAAGCATGCACGAAGACGGTTGGGAGGAAATGTGAGGTTACTTTTGTGATTTCCCACTTCTCTGATTTTGGGTAGGAACGGAGCTAGTATTAGAGCAAGAAAAACAAAGGTTTCAGAAGTCGAAATAGCGATCTCCCGTCGCCACAATCCCAAGCTTTTTTTTTCAAGCAGAAGTCGATCAAGACGAGAGTTTCATTATAGTAATTATTAATTAATATTAAAAAAACATTTAAGTTAATTAAATTAATATTATTTATATTTTTAATTGATTACATAATTTTTATTTAATTAGATTTATTATTGATATGGCTCTCAAAATACCACTAACAAAGACAAATCTGATGTCAAAATATATGATTGAGTCAAACCGATCGAGATCAAACACTTAAAATATCATCGGAATCTTTGGGACATCAATTAAATCTCAAAACACTCTCAAATATGGAGTGTTTATATAAATCGAACTCGACGAGATCTAATGAGCCTAAGATCTCATAATTGGACTTCATTTGGGCATCCAAATGCTCAAAATACATCAAATGATCAAAGGAATCATCCCGAGCCGTCCGATCGGGGGAGTGACGGGCTTTACAATTTTACAGAGCTCTCCTCCCATCTATAAATAGCCTTCATTCCTCACATGGGGGGCCGTCAAGAAGAAGAAGAGTCAAAACAAGAGGAAGATAAGAGTCCAAGAAAGGAAGGAAGAACCCAAGCAAGGAAGAAAGGAAGAGAAGCAGGAAGAGGAAAAGTCCAAGAAGTGAGAGCTCAAGCTTGAAGATCCTCCAAAAGATCGCACCAAGCAAGATCGCACTCCGCCGGCTGCCATCAACCACCGCCACCGGCCACCGCCGCCACTAATTGACCTGATTCCCACCAAAAGTTACTCATCTCCACCATCGAACAATTACAACGATTACATATACGTTATTCCTCTCATATGCTTGTAATCCCGTTATCGGAAGACTTGACTCAAAGATACATAGTGGAAGCTCTGTTTTTTCCTCTTTCGAGGTTTTTCACGTTAAAAATTCTGAGTGCTCTTGTTCGCTTTAATTACCTCTTTGACTTCACAACAAGACAAGGCGTAACAACGGAGCTGCCTGGGGAAAGAACCCTCAATCACACTGTGGAAAACCCATGGCTGGCTAATAAAGCGTAACAACGGAGCCTCGCCCAACTCACGCCACTCAAACCAACTCAACCAAGGACGCCAACCTTCTCTCTTCCTCGATAGCGCGGATCATGCGGTGAAGGCGCGACAGAGATCTCTTTGGAAGATCGTGTCCGCCGAATGGAGGAGTCTCAAAATAAGATGATCCGACTTTTGCAAAGATTACAACACCACTACTACGAAACATATCTCCCCAAGATCCGCGCTGAGGAGGTCAAACGCTAATCCTCCTTGAGTTCCTCCGCATGAAGACCGTAACGATCTCCTTGACACCGCTAGTTCCACTCATCCATCGCGTACCAACCGCTACTAATCCACCATCGTTGTTGATAGCTTCACACATGCTCATCTTGTTAATCCCGCCACATGACATTCGCTAATACGACGCTTAATACAAGATGAATTTCACCTTCAAGAAAATCATCTTCACCCACACCTCTTATGAGGAGTCTCACCTTTACCAAAGCTATTCTTCAACATCCTATTCGTAGTTTCAAGCTTCCAAGCATTGATTCCTATGAAGCAATCACCCACATGAACACATCGACCATTACAGACTATCATGCATATCCAACGAGCTCGACACACCGCTTTGTCGTCTTTCCCGTTACCTCAAAGGGCAAGCTCGACTTGGTTCTACTCTTCCAAGGGGATCCATCCATACCTTTAACTAACTCGCCAAGTTTTGTGGAATAGTTCATTGCAAACCGAATCATTAAAGATTCCTCCCATCTTCCCATTCATCAAAATGAGGTGAATCACTTAAAGAATACTTCCAGATTCTCGAAGCTCGCCAAATACCCGGGTGTAACTCAATTACTAAGAGGAGTTTTCCTTGGGGCTCGGCCCGGCCTTTCTACTCATCACGCGAGATACTCCGCCATATGCCGACTTAGTTCACCGTGGAAGCAGATTACGATGAGGCTATTAATGCCCATCGAAAACATTTGAACAATCCACGTGAAAACGTAAGAGTGCTCTAGGAAACATGATCAACAATCCCATCGAAGAAAGCGTCATGATTTCCACGGCCCCGTGATCAACGACGCAACCACGACCGAATACACGCCAAACACACATCTCGTGTTAACCTCCTAATGGCTATTCGAGATGAAGAAAATATCAAGTGGCCGATCCATCAAACCAAATTCGTGAAATTAGAGCAATATTGTCACTTCCATAAGTGGACATACTAGGCATGCAAACAACTCAAAGAAAATTGAGAGGCTCATTCAGCAAGGATATCTATGTCAATTTGTGCAAAACCAACCAACTCAAACAAACATAGCTCCAACTGGGGGGCAACCGGGACAATCATCACAGAAACAACATAATAGTCGCCAAATAGTTGGAGAAATTGAAACGATTGCGAGTGGGCCACTACTATCTAATCAAATCTTCATCGCTTTGAAGAGCTAGTTAAAAAAATCTTGTATTAATCATCCCATCACTTTTAATAACTCGACTTGGAAGGAGTCCAAGTTCCACATCAAGATCCTCTTATCATCAGTGCTGGGATTGGTGACCCATGTTATATTGTTAAGAGAATTTTGATTGATAATGGGAGGTCCATTGATGTTTTATTTTACTCCACCTTTCTTAGCATGGATTTGGTTAAGGAAAAACTTCAACCCGTAGAATCATATGGGTTTGACACCTGCATGTGGAGGGGACAATCACCTTCCCGTTGTTCTCTGAGAATTTCAAAGTCACTCACTTAGTTCAATTCATAGTGGTCAAGTCAAAGATACAACGCTATATTTGGAAGACCCTCCAATCAATCTTCTGTCATTCTGTACCTCATCTTAAGATAAAATTTCAAACTCCCATCGGGTTGGAGTATGTGGAAATCAACAAAAGACAATCATGTTACCTCAAACAAGCTCAACCACGCCTTCTATGACCTTCAACATCGAGAATTTTAATCTTCAAAATAAAGAAGTACCTCGAGGGTTTTGCTGTAAAAGATCTCGCTCCCCACTTCTTATCGATGACCAACCGTCAAGCTATGACCAACGATCCAGAGGAAAAAAACATTCCTTAAAACTTAGAACATGGAGGGTCTCTAAAAGTGTTATATAAATATTGTAATCTTTAATTTATCCCGTTTGTCCTTTCCTCTCCACCTCTGGTCCTGTGTTAACTCTCTCTAAAATGTATCTCCCTTTGTTAAGTTATCTTGTGACAATATTGTATCACCAACATTATTAAAGTAATGAGTTTATGATTTTTCTCACAAAGCTTGTTTCTTCTTCATTTAATCATCCCACTTGAGAAATATATAATCATTCAGATCTCAACGTATGATCAATCAAGGACTTGATCGACCTCTTCCATACTTAACGCCAGGTAACACTCGACAAACAACCTGATAGTCAAAAATCCTTGGAAATGACCTCTTCCATAAAGTTAACGCCATCGAGCAAAGACTCACAAATAACCTAGATAAGTCAAAAGGTCCTTTGGACTTCCCAGACCTCTTCCATACAGTTAACGCCATCGAACACTCGACAAACAACCTGATAGTCAAAAATCCTAGTGATTCAATCGACCTCTTCCATACGTTAACGCCATCGAAGTCACACTCGACAAACAACCTGATAGTCAAAATCCTCACGGATTCAATTTAACCTCTTCCATACGTTAACGCCATCGATACACAATAAACAACCTGGATAGTCAAAATCGGATTCAATTCGACCTCTTCCATACAAGTTAACGCCATCGAAGTCACACTGACAAACAACTCGGATAGTCAAAATCCGGGATCTAATTCGAATTCTTCCATATGCACGCCATCGAAGTCACACTCGACAAACAACCTCGAGGTAAAATCTCACGGATCTAATTAACCTCTTCCATACGCAACGCCATCGAAGTCACACTCGACAAACAACCTGATAGTCAAAATCACTATCGTAGCCATCGCTGGCCACATCGCCATAACTCTCGTCATCAACCTTTCGTTACCACCATCGTCGGCTATCCTCGCTGCCACCGACTAATTGCCACTGCTGACTACTGCCGCATTGTTGCCGCTAACCACTGGTTGGCCGCTAGCATCGGCTCATTACCGCTGATTATCAGTGGCATCGCTGCACTATCGCCGAATCTCGATTATCACGCAGATCCTTTCATCGTACTACCATCGTTGCATTATCTCGCTTACCGCTGACGCTGCACTATCGACAACTATCGCTAGTTGCCGCTGACTACTCGGCCGCTAACTATGAGGCCATTACCACTGCGACTACTGTTGCTGACATCGCTGACTATCGCCGGCATCTCCGGCTATTACCATCACTTATATCCTTTCGCTGACACTGAAGTCACATCGCAATTAATGTCGCCATCGAATCACCCGCTCGGTGATCGCCTAACCCGACGGTCCGACGAAGCTGCGAACCTGACGAGTAAAACCGGAATCACGACGACAATGATCGCCTCCTAACCCGGACGGTCCGACGAAGCAACCGACGAGGTCGTGAAACCGGAACCACGACGATGCATGTGAGTTGATCGCCCTAACCTGACGGTCCGACGAGGCCAAGAAACTGACGAGGAGAACCAATCCACGATGATGTACCGGCCTTTGACGCTTCCTAACCCAAACCATCCGATATCAAGAACTGATGATCGAAACGGAACCACGACGATGTACATGCCTTGATCGCCTCGACGCTTCCTCAACGCCTTCGACCTGACGCTTCCAGGACCTCACTCAAGAAGAAAGAGAGGGAATGTGTCTCTCACCCTGGGGATTTATACCAGCAAAAGGGTAAAACCCTCAAAAAGGCTAAACCCAAATTTCTACCACAGGCCATGTCTGCAGACGCTCAAAGAACGCTGTTCATCAGCACACCTCTCGCCCGCCATTAAAGCCATGATCGTCACGCAACGTCATGATCAACTCGCTAACCCATCGAACTGCACGGACGCACTCACCTGGACCAATCGTTGACGGCCACCCAAGGCTCAGACGTTCACACCGCTTGACGACGCCACCACGCTGCCCGCTTTCGCCAGCAAATCGCGCCCGCCCCAGACTACCTGATGTTCGCCCATCGCCACAGAGATCTGGGCGCGACTTCTCACAAGGCCTACGCTGAGGAGCCACGGGCCGTCCTCAAAACGCTGAAAACTTTCTCAGTATCCAAATAGATCCAGAACTCAAAATCTCATGCTACGGCTACACATCTACTTCCATAATCATAATTTGTATTTTAATGATTTATTCTCTCAAAATGTATGATTCACGAGCTCGACGTTGTTGAAGAATTCGTTTTCAAGATTGATATATATTTTGGATGATAAGATAATCATCCAAAAAATAAAAATCGATATGATTCTCAAAATACCACTACTAAAAGACAAATCTTGATGTCGAAATATATGATTTTGAGTCAAACCGATCGAGATCAAGCACTTAAAATATCATCGGAATCTTGGAACATAAATCTCAAACAAATTCTCAAATATGGAGTTTATAATAAATCGAGGCTCGACGAGCCGGATCTAACGAGTAAGATCTCATATTGACTTCATTTGGGCATCCAAATGCTCAAAATACATCAAATGATCAAGGAATCATATATCCGAGGGGAGGAGATTATATGAACAGAGTACTCCTCTATCTATAAAGGCCTTCATTCCTCACATGAGGGTAAAAGAAGAAGAGAGTCAAACAAGCAATAAAGAGTCCAAGCAGGAAGAACCAAGAAGAAGAAAAGGAAGAGTCCGAGAAGAAAGAGAGCCTTGGAGAAGAGCTCTCATAAAATCCTCTGAAGATCGCACCCCAAGATCGCACTCGCCGTGCCATCAACCACCAGCCAATACCGCCACTAATCATCAGATTACCGTTATCTATCTCCACCATCAAGAATAATTACAACCGATCATTGTACACTGTATTCCTCTCATATGCAATCGTAATCCCGTTATCGGAAGACTTTACTCAAACAGATATGTGGAAGTTTTTATCTATGTTTTTTCCCCTTTCGAGATTTTTCACTTAAAATTCCTGATATTTGTTTCGCTTTAATTATCTCAAGATGTACTTCAACAAGGCTAAAGAAACTTTCACTCTATCGCGATGTTTTAAAGACTAACAATTATCATAATTAATATTTAATAGTTATAAAAAATCACTTGTATAATCTTATAAAGAATTTTTTATTAAATAATAATAAATTTAATTATGTTGATATTATACAACAACTTTAATATCTAAAAACTTGAAGGGTAAAATTCCAGGTAATGTAATAACTTTGTAAATTTTTTATCATCACATTTCTTTGTTTATATTTAAATTAAAAAAAATATCACTTATGTCAGTCACAAACTCGAATTAAAAGGTTAAAATTATTATTGAAATCTATTATTTTATACCCCTACTAAAAAACTTTTTTGGCTCGGCCTCTAGATACGCTTCCATCATAATTTCCCAATCAACTTGCTCTAATATCGATTTTTGTCATGTCACATTTTGACCCCTCTTGGTTAAGCATAAGACTTGGCTAAAATGGGCAACCCAATTAGACAAATTTCCCTCCACTCATCCAATCTCTTAACAAACAGGATTGAACAAATAAAAAACTTGTTTGCTTCATGACTTTTTAACATCAAAATTAAATATTATTTATAGTTCATCAATATAAGACAGATCTTTCTACACATCATTTTTATTATATATCACTCTAATTTACATTTGTGACTCATTTTCACATCATCGACACACGAAATATATATATATATATATATATATGTCATATCCACTGGGAATAATAATCTATAGATAACTTTACCAATCTTTTTATTTTACCAATCTTTTTAAATTATTTCTAATGATCTTATGTATAAGATCAAATCAATCTAGTTATATATTTCATGATATTGAGCTTTAAAAACACAAAATAATTAACTTTAAATCCTATCATTTCTTACTTTGAGACAGCAATTCTATTAAGAATTCTAAGCGCTTTCAATAAATCCCTGATTAATCCGATTCTTTTTGTAGCCTTATCAATTAAATTTGGACCCAAATAAACCCTTGAATGATCCCCTGAACTCTAATTTTTGATGCCTAGAGAACTTACTCCTTGAAGTGACTCAATAGACTCCGAGAAACCTATGTATAACTAATGAGGTCCACACATTGTTTCTAGAAAAATCTATTTCATCTCACACTAAATTTTAATTTCCTTTGTCATCTTAAAATAACAGAAAAATTGCAATAAATACTCAGTTTTCAATTTGTTCGCAAAACTCCAATGTCTGGTTTATATAAGTGCAAAATTTGATCGCCCATAGCCTGCGGAACACTTTAGCAGAATGCAGTACAACAAATTCACAATACTCCAATGTACATGCTTGATATGATATAAGTGCAACTTAACATGACTACCTTCAGAATGTGGAACTCTTTAACAGGTTAATATACTTGTGATGAAATGGCGACTAAAGGCGTTGAAAATTAACCATGACGTTTACCATAATGTATCAATAGCAATTATCAAAACTCTTAAAATGGGGTGATAGTGGCAACGAAGTTCTACAACTAAAGCCCAATGGCCATGATTAAAGAGTCAGCATTCCAAATTTACTACTTAACAACAATAAAAGCAGTTCTAATTTTATCTAGTTATATGGAAACATAAGAACACTAATAAACGAAAGGAATATTTTCATAGATAATTTCAGATGTACCTATTCCAGACTTTTTTTTAATCAAATCACATGCAGGGTACCTTTTTTTTATATAATTTGCACTGTGATAGTGTGCTACAAAAAAATGAAAATTCTAATGTACATGCACGTACTTTAGAGTATGTGTGTGAAATAGGAAAATCAAATCGTAAATTGTCATGGAGAAAAACATATTTCAGCTTGAGTTAGCATCCAATATAAACAGCTAGTACCAATTGTTTTAACTTTAGTGCGCAGTTTGATGGGATCTCACTTATATTATCATAACATTAAAAGAAAAAAGCGTAGAACTATGTCAAATTTCATCACAGCAAGCAGAAATTTTCTATTTAGTCAAGAAGACAAACTAAACAGGTGAGATTTATTTAGTTATAATGGTGTTCTCAAAAAAAAAAATTGATGCTGTCTAATCATACCTTCATCCCTGTTTGTTTGTCAAATACCTCTGCTTTGAATTTTAAGAAGCCAGTACGATTTACAAACATATCAATTCCCTGCTTTGGAGTAACACAGTTAACAGCTTGAGGTGAACTTTAAAATCCGTGCGATATATATAAACAAAAAGCATTTTAACAAAAGACACGAGTTTGACAGCCATAAATTCCATCAGCATGGTGATAAATATATTCATTATTTACAATTGCACGGATGATTTGCCATCATAATTTTAAAGCCTAGTCCAGTTTCACTAGGCTCAAATAAGGGCACCTGTGAAAAAATAAAATGTTAAAAGATGTGTATAGGTGAGGTAAGATAGTGTACCTATCCTTTATATGGGCAACGTTCATACAATAGGCAATAATCTTTTGTGCTATTAACGTCAAATAAAAAAAAATCAAGATCATTAATGTTGATGCACAAATTAAAAACTTAAGTGATCTTCTGATAATTTATGAATATTCAATCAATAATCAAATTTGATAAAAAAAATTAAACATTTGTAAAAGAGACTACTTCCTTCTATATGAATATATATCCACACAAAAGAAGAGGAGTGATAGAGACGGAGATAGAGAGTACTTACATTTAAATAGATAAAGCCACTTATCCTTACAAATATTTCATCATCCATTAACAAATTTTGAATGGTTTAAAGTCAAAATTAAGATTCAAAATGGCTAAAACACAAAAAGTGGCTAGTTATTTTTTAGCTTTTAAGAGTAAGCTACAAGATCTAAGATTTGAAACAAGAAAATAATGTTACGTGAGAAAATATAGAGTGAGATTAAAACAAAAAAAAAATGTGCTTGGATAATTAAAAGAAAAAAAATCTTTTAATAAAAAAATAGTTGATGGTGGGGTTAAAATGTATAAAAAAAAATCAAAATAAAAAAATTTATTATAAAATTGATTTAGATGTAAAAGCTAGGAGAATTGAGAAAGATATAAAATGGATTCTAAGAAAGCAATATGTGATAATAAAAAAAATATAACTTTTAGTAATTTATATAATAAATTGAATACTAGAGAGTGAAAGATGTATGTATAAGTTAGCCAAATAAAGAGATAGGAGAATAAAGATTTTATTTATGTAAAATACATGAAGGATGAGAATTACAAAGTGTTTTTTTAAGAGATGATATTAAAATGGATGAAATATTTTGATAACTTTTCAAAGGTTGTGAAGACGATTGATTTTAGTGACAAGACTTTAATGAAAAAAAAAAAAAGAATTTTATCTTTAGCATCGTATTAATAAAATTAAAGTTAAAGAGACTTTAAAAAAATGAAGTGTGAAAAAGCAAATGGACCTAATGATATTCCAATATGAGTGTGGAAATGTTTAGAAAATTAAGAAATTTCTTAGCTTACTAATATTTTTAATATTATTTTAAAGACTTAAAAGATGTCTAATGAGTGGAGAAAGAATTTGTTGATTCTATTTTTAATAATAAAGGTGATGCACAAAAAAAGTACAAATTATAGAAATTATATTGATGTGCCGTATTACATTAAAATTATGGGAGAGAGTAATTGAACATAGGTTACAATGTGATGCAAAAGTTTCTCAATCAATTTGATTTCATGCCGGATAAGTTTACTATGGTATATAAATATGTACATAGGTATAAGTATAAAATTCTTTTTTCAAATTCCTCAATATACCTAATAATAAATTTCAAACATTGATATAAAAAGATGGTTTTGAGATGATAAGCAAGAAATAAATAGGTTGGTGTTGAGGAGTCAACGATTGGTGACGAGGCGTGAGAGACAACATGACTAAAGTTGTCAATTAGATGGTTCCAAAATAAGATGACAACACAAAGGCTAGTAATTAGGCATGGATGAGATGATGACAAGATCCAAGGAAAAGTCATTCAATTGAAGGGTATGAAGCAAGTACTAGAATAGCTTTTAGGAAGTCAACATCAAGAAAGGTACTACTAAGATGTTGGTACCAAAAGATTATTCCAAAAGGGGAGGAAACCCAAAGTTTGCTTAATAAGTGCCCAAAGAGGCTACATGGGGTTGCCAATCGAAATCCAAGAACCTAGGCTGAATGAGTTTAGGGAGGATCCCTTAGCTCTATGGCCCTCAAGATCATTATAAAGAACACAAAGTTGGGTTTTGAACAATTAATTGGTAATAAATTATATTTAGTTTTGGAATGACTAGTCAAAGGCTCGCATGTCCAGTAGGGTTATCTACCAAGTCCACTAAAAATCCACCAACAAAACATAGTTAATAAGCAGATTCCCTAAAGGGATGAAGGTCCTTTTTAAGGCAATTCAAAAAATGAGGTCACTAGGTTGAGAATAAGATTTTATAACCTGAGTACTGAAAATAGGGTCCAAATTGGGAGATTTTCAAGGATCAAAGAAGTGGTTAACAATAAGGTCCCAAATTTATTTTGAGATATCATGATTTATTTATTGGTCTATTATGTAGTCCTATAATACTAGAATTAAGTGCTAATGGCATCATCTCGCATGTTTTAATTGAGGGGGCGATCATTTTACACCTCAATTAGAATCCTATTCTACACATAAATTTATAATCATAAAAATGAGAGAAATTGTGCTCCATGATGATATCAAATTGCATCAACTACCCTATATAACCAAGTAGATTAGGATTTATGATAACTTGTGATAACAAAATAAGCAAATATTACTTGGGTTCACCATCATTCTCCCTACTATTTGTTCTAAGTTGAAGATGGTAAAATTCCTCCATCTAAAATCAAAATTGATAATACTATAAGCTAAGCACTTAGGGCCTAATAACTAACCTTAACCATTTTATCTCATCATTGGGAGGGATAATTAATCATGGGGGCGAATTAGATCTTAAATCCTCACAAAGTAAGGATAAAATGTGTAGATAGTATCTTATTTAAAATATAATTTATCTTCTAAAAATTTAACCCCAACTCACAAACTTATGTAGAAGAGTCGAGTACAAATTTTTAATGCCACAAGTGGTTGGGAACAACTCAACTTGCACATGAAATAATTGCCAAACTTAAATGCATCAACTTAAAAAAAAAAACATAATTTAATTATTTTTTATGAAAAATAAGAATTAAATAGTTAAGTCATTATTTTTAAATTACGTGAACTCGACCACATGACCAAAACTCAACCCACTTTCTTTTTGAGTCACTTAAGCTCATGGAAGCTAACTCGAATCTTAAATGGATGGGTTGCCCAAACTTAAATTTTTTTTATTAAGTTTTATCATATTTTTTTGTTCATCAAATATTGACACCCCTGATCAAAATAAGCATGACAAATTTGTGTTCCTATAGGTTAGCAATCTCTTTGACGAATGGAGCCTTCTTAGCTGAAGCATTCACCAAGGCATCAACAATTTCAAATATTCTCTTTTTCAAATGACAAAACTCTAAAGCCAAAGACTCCTTGTTGTACTTACAAGTAAACAAAGACTCTTATACTTATAAGTTATATTTCTTTGGAGATGGATTTCTTCAACTCTAGATTCTTCCTCTCCAACTTATCCATTTAATTCACCAACATGGCCAAAGAAGTTGATTTAGACAAGAGCTCTTCCATTAGAGTTATGTTAGCTACCTCTCAGACTAGTTAAGCCTAAAGTCAATAATTTTTTCTTTCTTACATTTTTTCAAAGTGAAATAGCTTTTCCTAAGCTCACTTAATGTCGACAATCTATCTCACCTCTTCAAGATGATGGATAATATCACTATGTTGCCTTGCTTCATTAGACATTAGTGAATAGGCCTTGACAGGAAGTACATATATTGTCATTTGATGTCCTTCTTCAATTTGGAAGAGTCACCATAGAAATTTTATCCAAGTCATCCCATCAACCTTAAGAAAATAATTGACACTAAGCAAGGCAAACAAATAGAATTTATCACCATCAAATTAAAGATCCATTGCAAGGTTGATAAAGCTTGGATATGACTTTTGATGTGGTTGTACAAATAAAAGGTAATGACTATTTGACCTTCGAGAGGGTGAAAAACTGAGGATGCCTATGCCAATCCACTATCAACAATTCGATCCATCATCACTGCAATACACTCTTTAGATTTTCACTTACAATGTGGGTATATTCAAATCATTGATTAGAGACATCATCAATGGCAGATGACGCTCATCACTACTTTTGGAACTCCATGGACAACGTAAATTTAAGTGAATTAACATGGTAAACCCAAGGGCAATATCATTGGATCATAATTTGATAGATGGATATGATCTCCACTATCAATTGATAATAACTAAAAAAATATTCCGGATGTGAATACGAATCCCCCATACCCCACATTAAGTCGATAAAAAAAAAACTCTCATATTATTTCATTGATGTGGAATGCATCCACCACAAATATCAACGAAGACCATCATCTTCAACAAATTATCTATTAATAGACCAACCACATGTTATTATCTTCTACTTGCAGACACCCATTTGCAACCCAACCAACACATTAAGTTATCGTTAGGAGTAACCACATCCCTATGATCGATCAATGCATTATTGTTGTTGCCAGTCTTATGTTGTCACCACATTTAAGTCTGCCACAACCCTTGTTGTCTCCATCAACCACAAACACCATACTTAAACTAGTTGATATTCTCTCCATCAAAAACATCAACTGCATTTCAACGTCGCCATAATCATCTACGTCCCCACAACATAGATAACTCTTTTTGAGACATTGTGATGATGCCCTTGACTAACCACAGAAGGGCAAAATATTATATGTGATTAAAATATAGTGTAAGTTATTTAGTTGCCTAAGGCCACTGTATTTCTCTTTTTGAATTTTCACATTAAAAATCTTATGTTTAGCTGCCTGACTTATGTGGTTGTATGCTTAAAATCAAAAACACAAATGCATATGGATCAATCGTCGATCTCTTGCTCAATTTGTTAAACGTAACAAGGTCAGATGCTATGATAGTTTGACACAATTGTTAACCAAAAATAAAACAAAGAAAGAAAGAAAAAGGCTGATCAGAAGAGTTGGTGTGATCCTACTCCCAAATATTGCAAAATAAACAGCCACACTTTTTTTGTTCCTTCAGGATAGAACTGTCCTAAAAAAGTTTCAGAGACTACCTGAATTTCGACACACTGCAAATGCATTTGTCCACTAGTAAGGAGACCTCTTTCACTCTGCATATTCTTCAGCCACTGTTTGAATAAAGCCGACTCTATGGCGTTTCTGTAATTAAAAAAAAAATCAAAGTACCTATATTTCCATTTACTAAGTTCAAGAATATGTAAAGGTACCCACCGAGATAAATAAATTTTAACCAAAGTTTTCAATCGGTTATTCAAATATTTCATCAGCTATTCACAGCTAAATACTCGAAACAAACTTAAACAGAAGCCGTTGGAATAAAGCATCCAATACTACAGCTTAAATTTCACATCAGATTGCAAATTATTTATTCCTCAAAACATAACCCAGCTACAGCCTACAGATTAGGAGGCGCAAAAATCGTTTGAACATTCACGTGTCAATTAGACGCACATTAACTGTTCGACGAAAATCCTCACTGAGAGTTTTCCCGACTACCTAACCATATAAATATATGCATATATAGAAAGGCTATCCACCTGAACTCCGATTCAGAGTGGCCCGAAGCAGCGACAATCTCAAAGGAGTCTCCGTTCGGCAATGTCCTGGTCTGCGTCAGGGTAGCAGGGGATTGCGTGCCGCCGGACGCCATTCGAGAACTGAATTGGATTCTGCGATGGCAACAAAGGACCTTTGCAGCCGTGATACCGCCACTCAATGGCCGGAAATGGTGGTTGTCCTGGTGGGTTTGACGGTGGATAGAAACGAGGGAGTCAAGAAGCAGGCGTGCGCAAACTGTTATGGATGATGTCAGGGTAATCAGAATTGGCCCGGTATGAGGAACGAACCTGCCCAGCGGCCCATGTAAACCATGTTGAATCCGATCGAAGTCTAGCGCGCGGTTTTCTTCACACTGCGGTCCCCGAGCTCATGGAACCCATGGCTGAATCAAAAGGGAAGACATCTATTAAAAAAATATATGTGCGTTGTTTAAATAAAATAAAATTGATTTTATTTCATTTATTTGATTCAGTTGTTAAAATATTAATTTAAGATATCTTTGGGATAAATTTATTTTTTTTATTTTATTTTAAAATATTTATATGTGATATATATATATATATATATATATATATATATATATATATATATATATATATATATATATATATATATATATATATTATAAATTAAAAATAATCATCATTATTTACCATTACTCATTGTTAATCATCGTAATCAATATAGATGATCACTACCATTATCATTATCAATTATTATCTACAATCTATTATTTTTGTTCACTATGATTACTCACATTTACTCTCATTAGACAATATCATTATAAATTATTATCTCTATCGTCATTCACCATTGCCTAATGACAATGCTCCACTCATGATTGTTGACATCATAGCACCACTCCACAAGCAATCTCTAACTCTCCACATAACAATAAAAATATATTATTAAAATATACCAAGCAGATCTTATTTTAAATCAAACCTAAATAAATTAATATGCAAATTAAGATATACAATTTAAATTAAATAATTAAGTTCATTATTAAAATTAATTATGTTTTATTCATTTAAGATTGAGTCTAATTAAACAAGTTAAAGTATGATTTTATTTAATTTGATTTGAAAAATAATTTAATTTATTTAATTTTACAATCTAAATCAATTCATTTAAATAATTTGTAAATCAATGCATACCACCCCTGAAAATTAGGCGATTCTCAGGTCAAAACCTTCACTTAGCCTCTTCTAATTTTTTTAAAGCTGTTATTTATTCAAAGATTTTAATGGATTAACTTCATAGATCGTAGCACCATTCATCAAATTATTGGTCATTCATAACTAATTATTTGCTGCTTAGGAATGTTGGGAAGAGAAATACAAAATATCGGAGTAAATACAAAATAAAACAAAAAACAAAATCAAAATAGTAAGATTAACATTAGAATTTTCATGAAAAATCAAAAAAAAAAAATAATATAACGGAGCTACGTCACATTAAACAATCCACTACAAATAAAATTTTAGAAGACTTTTATAAATCATTTTCCACCTAGGCCTTTATAATTTTCACCCAATTGAGAGTATACACATAAGAGAATAAAGACAAATATCACTTAAAATTATAGAAATTTATTTTAAGATAGACTATACCGCTTCATAGCATCTTATGTACATTCACTTTATATGATTCTAATTTTTTTGTTGATGCAGAAAGAAATATCAGATTTATTTGACGATTAAATACACCGATGTATTTGAGTGATTTGGAATTAAATATGAATTCAAATACACCAATGTGATGTGGATGCCGGTTGCCGCCTGCCCGCCACCGACCCGCCCTTCAGCCGGACGGCATGGCTACCACATTGCTGCCATTGGCCACATCATGAAGCCACAGGCACACAACACCACCGACACTCTGATTCAAACTAATTATTTTATATATTTCATTAACCAAAACAAAAAATGAAAAGTTATGTATTTATAAAGCTCAATCAAACAACTATAAAGTAATCCTTACATCAATTCATTTTAATGATTTTATTTTATATCAGATTCTAAATCAGAATCAAATATCTAAATATTTGTCTTATTATTGGCTCCTCTGCGTGAGTTTTAATGTCGCGATAATATTGTTGTAGCAAACTAACTCCTCTATCTTTCAAGTGAAAATCCCACGATTCCTAGCGCTAAAGCACTGCCCCTATGACATTCAATTGAACTCACTGTTGAGCTCAATTGCTAAAATATAAGGCTGAGTTAATAGTACTTCCACAAAATAATAAGAACATTCTTAACGCAATTTTGATCCTTCCAAAAATGATTAAAATGCTATTGGATTATAATTCCTCTTTATTTGTAAGAGATGAGATGATCAGCATAAGAGTAAATAATATGAGATGGTCGTTAGAATAATATGGTTATCGCAGAAAAGAAGAATAGTTTTTGTTTTTTTTGTCAGCTTCTGCTACTCCAGAAAACTATTTAAATGAAATTGCAACAAAACATATTATTGTGTAAATCATTTTAGCTTAGTAATTGAGAGCTTAAATTTTTAACTAAGAGATCTTAGGTTTAGGCCCCTTGAACATATAATTGTATGTGTAAGTTTATGATTAAATTTATTCAAATATTAAAAAAAAAAAGTATATAACTGTTCCAAATACGTTGAGTCTAAAGATATTTCCAGTAAAATAAATAAATAAATTATATATATATAATATATATATATATTTATTTACTGGAAATATCTTTAGACTCAACGTATTTGGAACAGTTATATATATAAGAAATTATCTTTATTGTAATCAGCATTTTTTATGGCTAAGCAAATTATTGAGATAAACTCAATACTGAGTTTATAAAAGTCTATTGCAAAACACTGAAGAGAAAAATAATATTAGGTTATACACTTTGAAAGCCTCTTGTTTGCTTGTTTCTCTAAATTTGTTCCTTAAGATTTTCTATTTGCTGTTGTATTATTTTTTTACTGCTTTAAATAAAATCAACTAACTTTAGCAAAGACGCAACGTGTATGTATATAACAAAATAATGTACATATATGTATTATTTTTATTTCAACTCGCATTAATAAATAATAAAAGACAAAATTTTTAAATTAAGTATTGTTTAAAAACTAATTAACAAATTAAGTATTATTAAAAAAAATTAATTTAAGTATAATCACCCGTTTAATGGAGCGACTAGGTAGCCAAACTTCGGCGTGCCGCTTATCCGTGTGGGACGAGAGTCGCGTTTAGCGGACAGAACTCTGGATGTCTAGCTGTCTTAAGCAGGCGATTAGTGCTAAATTAACAAATGCCCATTCATTTTCATGCCCCATTCAACCGACGTGAGCAAAAGCATCAGCGGCGACGGCGACCATTGTGACCCAAATTGTCAGTCACACCGCTGAACACGTCAACTCGTGCCGACCCGGTTGCTCCCCCGACAACCCTTCCGATGCTACAAGCGACCCATTGGTACTCCCATTACATGCCCCTTCTTAGATCCATCGTGGAAGCGAACGGCTCCAGGGCTCCCTTCCTTTAGCAAAGTTTCTCTATTTATTGCAGCACACATTGACGCCGATCTTCGTATACGCATGGTAAATCTCTATTTTTTTGCATGTGTAGTTGTTTAGGTTTTCTTGATTGGTAGAATTTTAGTTGTAGAATTATTGATTGTTTTAGTGTGAACATTTCAGATATATTAGGTCTATTGTTCAAAATGACTGTGAAATAGATAGGGATGCTATTAGTAGGCTTCAAGTTGGATGGTTGAAGTGAAGAAATGCATTTGGCCTATTGTGTGATAAAAAGTATAACAGTTAAGGAAAATTTTTTAAGATGGTAGTAAGACTGGCAGGGATTTATTTATGAAAAGGTTGGAGTAACTCCATTGGCAGATAAGATTAGAGAGAGTTGCCTTAGATGATTTGTTGATATAAATGTCAAAATTTATGCAAGTTATTTTTGATGATTGGTTATACATACGTGTGGTGTTTATTTCTCAAACTCTCTTAGGGAATTTGAAAAATAAAATCATTGTTGTGTATGTTGGTGTGGTGTTTATTTTTGATGGGATGTGAGATGGTAACAGATGAGTGATTGAGTACAACATTAAGGAATGATGTACTATCTCGAAAGATAGAAATCACCACCCTATAATGGACCTTACATAAGAACTCTAAGGCATGATGGGTCTTGAATATACCAAAGATCTTTCCCCCTACTTTACATGGAAAATGTAGGGTTTATTTTAAGCGGGTTCATTAAGTTCTATGGAAGCAAGCCCCATAGTTAATTACATCTAAGGAATGAGAATTCCTTAAGAATACTCTCGATTAAACAATTAGGGTCTCCAAAGATTTCAAGATTAAGACTATCAAAGGATTGACTATTTTAGAAAATCAAATGGGACAAATCAAGGAGAAGACTTATTTTTGAAATCCAAAGGGAGAAAGTAGGAAATGTTCATGATACTAGGAAGCCTAGTGAGCATTCCAATATACCCTGTAGTTGGGCTTTATATTTTTGAAATTGAAAAGGGTTAATTATTTGAGTTGATATGTTATTAGATTGTTGAGCTTATAATTTCACAACATAAGGCTGGAAATGCTAAGAGGAGAGGATTTATACTTGTAGCAGAAGGAAACACTGATTCTAAACTAAGGAGACTTGGTACAAAACAAAACACGACCTAAAACTAAAGAAAATGAGTATATGGTTTACCTCCATAAGATAATAAACTACCCATTCTTTGGACTTATTACGCTGAGTGGCGTGCCGACTAACTCCTCAGCTTTAAATCCATGTAGGCAAGTCTTATGCTTTGCAAGATGGCTAGGCTGTTGTTCATTTAGAAAAGAAACTAAGTCCTTAGACTCACTCCTTAAGAGACTAGAGCATGAGTGGTATGAATCCATGACTTAATCTAATGCAAATTTTATCAAATTTATTTGATTCTTTTGGACTTCTTATTTTGACACAGGCTATGAGATTTTGTATGCCTAAATGCATGAGAATTTTATTATGGGCTAAATCAAGAGAGAAATGTGTGTCTTCCACCAAAGGCTCTCATAGGTTAAGCCTTGATTCTCTAGCAAGGATGGAAGCCCCTCTTAACAAGAGTGAAAGAATATGATATGCATGATATTATACATTTATTCATCCAGCTAAGGAGTTGCTAAAAATTTTATTATCTTAATTTAATTCTTAGGCTTTTATGTGAGGTTATGAGTTATTTTAAAATTTTAGTTATGAGTTGTTATTTGGGGTAGAAAAATTAATTTTATCCTAAGAGCTTACTACATCCAGGCCACACATTCAAGCATCAATCATAAAGAAACTATGAAAAACATGCTATTCTAATGCACAATCTAAGCACAACATCAAACAATTTTATAGACTACCATAAAAGAATAAAAGATCATTGCGGTCGGGTTCCACCCTATGCCCCGAAAAGAGAAAAAAAAGATGGGTAGCCGAGCTCTACCCTTATACAACCCGAATTATAAAAAATAATAATAATAATACATGCTATGAGGGTCTTCTTTTCTTCATTTCTTCCTTCTCTTTCTTTTGATTTGATTTGCTCCAAAGCATCACAGGGCACCCCAGGGACTAAGCCTTATGGCCACTGCTCATCCTAATCCCCCATAACATTAATCCTAATTCCTAATGCAAAATTACATCAAAAATGTAAAATATAAATCTAGCTACACCTGCTAAATAAATGTTAACTAAACACACCATACAACCCAAGTAGTTATATGAATAATTTGTACTTAGCACTCACACATGGGTAACCAAGCCCACCTGTCCTAACATGGTTTACGCTTAGGGCTAAGCAACCTGCACAACAAAAGTATTTATATTTTTATTATAGCGGCCCCTTAAGCACAACCCCCTGTAGAAAACATGATTAGGCTAATAACGGCCTAACATCTAATCTACGAAACATACACCCTAACATTCAGTCTAAAAAATTACATCATAAAATAAAACACAATATCATACATACAACGCCCTAACTTAGCACTAGAAGTGGTGACTTAGTATTCTAATGTGCGTGCTTAAGGCTTGTGTAGCAAGACTTTACTATGCTTCTTTAGTTTAAGTTTCAATTTTGAGTTTGAATTTGTTTAAATTTTACCTTTGGGTGATTTCAATTTAAATGATTTAATGATTTACTTTTCATTTTTATTTCAGTTTTATTTGGTTGAAATGATGTTTAGGTTCTCAAGCATGAAGAGTAGGATGAATTCCATCTGTAGGCAGAATCACCCTATTCTACATCCTAATTCCTAAGGAATCTAATTAAGGTATTTAAGTATCTTAATTAGCCTATTTGAATTTTTGTAATTCATTTGATTTGATTTAGAATTTAGAATTTGAGTTTGTTTAAGTATTTGATTGATTGATTTTGGATTGGATGTTTTAGCTTAATTGCATCTTGATAATTCAATATCCTTAATATCTAATGAAGTTTAAGTTTGTTTAAGTTCATGTGTTTTTGGTTGATTAATTTTAGATTAGATGTTTCAAATTAATTGAATCTTGATAATTCAATATCTTTAGTATCTAATGAAATTTAAGTTTGTTTAAGTTCATGCATTTTGTTGGTTGATTAATTTTAGATTAGATTGATTTAATTGAATCTTGATAATTCAATATCCTTAGTATCTAATGAAATTTAAGTTTGTTTAAGTTCATGCATTTTTTTATTAATTAATTTTAGATTAGATGTTTTGATTTAATTGAATATTGATAATTCAATATCCTTAGTATCTAATGAAATTTAAGTTTGTTTAAGTTCATGTATTTTTTTTGGTTGATTAATTTTAGATTAGATGTTTTGATTTAATTGAATCTTGATAATTCAATATCCTTAGTATATAATGAAATTTAAGTTTGTTTAAGTTCATGTGTTTTTTTTTGGTTGACTAATTTTAGATTAGATGTTTTGATTTAATTCAATCTTGATAATTCAATATTCTTTTAAATTAATATTTAACTCTTTTCTTTGGTCATGGTTGTGTGATTTAACTTTATATTTATTTAATTTGATTGTGGTTCATTTTTTAGTTTGATGGATTAGATTAATTGAGAGATTTTTGATTTTAATTGGGTTTAATTCTTTGTAATTAGGATTTTATTTTTAATCACACCCATTTGTCATGTTCATCAAAGTTTGGTTTGTATTTTAATTTCATACATTGAATAATTGATTAGTTTATCTTATTTAAGTAGGTTGAATGAGATTTGACTTGATTACATATTAAATTGATGAGAGTCTTTCTTAATTTAGTTTAATCTGATTTAATTTGATTTGATTAGCTTTATTGGTCTATGGTTTTCTTAGGTTCAATGTGATTATGTGATTAGTTTAATTAAGAAATGTATTTATATTAATTATAAAGGTTTTGTTTAATTTTTAATTTGGTTTCATATTTGATTAGATTAATGATGTACTGACTTAATGTTTATGTTTAATTTTTTTTTTTTTTATGGTTTTTTGTGATTAAATTGATTAAATTGATTAGTTTTGTTTGTGATCAAATTACTAAATTAAGTAAATATTTGTTTAATTTTTTTGATTTCATATTTATTTAAGTTAATGATTAGTTAATGATTTAAGTATTTGATTAGCATTTAATTTCATTTTATGTTTAATTAATATTAAGTTTAATATGATTAATTTAATTGACTTAATTAATTTGTTTAATAGGTGATTAAATTAATTAGTTGATTAATTAAATTTTTTTTAATTTGGATTAATTTTAATGTGATTTATAAAATTAATTTATCTTATTAAGATGATGAATTAATTTATTAAGTTAGCATTAATTAGATGTTTGATTAATTAAGTTTGATTCAGGGTCAGTTAACATTATTAGATTAATTAAGAGATTATTTAATTAGAGATTAATAACTTAAAGATTTAGGTTTAATTTAGGTTTTGATTAGTATTTAATTGCATCTTAATTATGTTTGATTAAGTTTAGGTTTAATATGATTAATTTGATTAACTTAATTAGTTTATGTAAGGGGTGTGATTATTAAATTTAATTAGGGGTTTGATTTAAGCTTAATTTTAGAGTTAGCTTTAATGTAACTTATTTAAATTAATTTGATTAATTAAGGTGATGGATTAATTTATTAAGTTTGCATTAATTAGATGTTTGACTAATTAAATTTGATTAAGGGTAATTAAAATTTTAAATCATTAGATTAATTAAGGGTTTGTTTAATTAGAGATTAATGACTTAATTTCTCACATGTGAGTGATTTGGTTTAGTTAAGTATTTTCTTTAAGTTTGATTTGATGAAAGGATTGTTGTTATTACCATCATTGTTATTAAGTGAATTAATTGTTTATTTCATTTCAATTAAGTTTAATTAATGAGTAGAGTTTTATTTGATTTGATTCATTTGTTATGTTTATTTGATTTCATTAACATGTTTGATTTAGTTATTAGGCTGGAATATTTATTGGTTAATTAATTATCTTATTCCAAATGGATGTGATTTAATCATATGTTAATTAGATTTACTTTAATTTTATTTGGTTTAATTCGATTAGTATCAAATGATTAAAGTTTCCTAAATTTGTTGGATTTTGGGTTTGATTTAAGATTTAATCTTTTAATGAGTTTTATTAACCTAAATAGGTTTAATCATATTTAATTTAATCTCCTTTAAAGATGATATTTTTCTAATTTGAGGTTTGATTAACGAGTGCTTAAGTGTTATTTCATTTCTGATTTTGATTTAATATTTAAATTTTTTGTAGGTTATATTTTAATTAACTCCTTAATTGATTAAACTTTAATCTTAAGTGTTTGTTTGAGGTTCATTAAGATTCAAAAGATCACATTATTTTCTTAAGAGTTCTAGATGTCAATTGAAGTGATTTAAGACATTTTAAAAGTTTTTGTAAATTTCTAAATTTTTATTTGATTTATTATCTGAATTTTGAAATTTAATTTCTTCCAATCGAGAAGGCCTTTTCACTTAAAATTTTTATTATAAGTTTGTTTTAATTTTAATTTCAATTCATGAAAATTTCAACTTAATCCGACTTATATTTTTGGTTTAATTAATGAAATATTATTTTCACTAAAACTTAAATTAAGTTCACAATACTCAGTCAAATTTGGAGATTTTGGATTTTTTTGGATTCCTCTCTGAAAGAAAAATTCAACGAGCCTTTATTTGTAATTTTTAGTTAAGTATTTTATTTTTTATGAATTTTTGAAGTTTCATATGATTTAAATTAATTATTATTTATTATTATTTTTTTTTAAAGGAAATCGATAGTTAGCGGAAGAGAAATTGACGGCTCACTTGGACCTCCAGATCGGTCGAGATCGCCCGATCCATAGGCGGAATGTGATCGCGGATAAGCCATCGATCGTGCCTCCGTCGGATGGTTATCGGTGATCAGCGTCATGATTATCATCGATCCAATAATGAGGATAATGTTTGATCGGCGATGAATAGTATTTTCGCCTTTTGGAAAAAAATGAGGATTTAGACAAAACTTATCCAAATGGACCCGTTTTGCAAAAAATTCTATTTCCTAATTGGGATGATTTAAAGTAAAAATGTTGGATTATTTAAGGGAAATTCCTAAAATCACGAGAAAATTTATACAAAATATGCTAAATCCTAAGGCCGGCTACGGTTTGGCGAACCTGAGGATGATTTTGGCGATGAAGATTGACGAACTCCCAAGTATGTGAGGAAGCTTTGAAATAATCTTTAGCCCTCCCTTGATCTTTTCTCGATGTCTACCGTTGTCTCACCGGAAGAGCAATTATTTATATTTTGGAGCTCAAAAATGGCTCAAAGAAGTGGAAGATGGGTCCTTTTTTTACTTTTAGGAGCTTTTGGGGGCTAAATAGTGGTGGGAGGAGGAGAGTTAAAGCCTCATCTCCCACTCCTTTTATAATGGCCAAAAATTCAATATTTTTGAATTTTTTTTGGCACCAAATTGATTGCCATTTTAGTTGGGATGGTTAGGGTGGATGATAGATTGATTGAGGATTTTAGATTTTTGCTCTAAAGTCCTCTCTTGCTGCCATATAATCGGATTTATTCAATGCAAATATTGGGGAGGAGTTAAGTGCATGTGATGGGGGGAATTAAATGAGGTTGGGTGGAATCCTATGAGGGGTAGGATCCATGAGGGATTTAAATGTGCAGTTTTGGATTCCAAATGTTTGGGTGGGTTTGATCGACCCCAATGGGTTTTGGTTTCAGGATTTGGCCTAATTTGGGTCAAATTGACCCATTTGATCAAAATTGGCCAAATTAGCTTGGGTTATGGGCTGATTCATGTTCAATTGGATAATTGAAGATGAATGTGGTCTTTGATTTGAATTAATTTAGATTTAATTTGGATTTAGGCCAAATTGACTCTTTAGACTAATTTGGGCTAGGTTGGGTCGAGTTGACCAATTGAGCTCGATTGATTAAATTGAGTTTAATTATGGCTTTAGTCAAGTTCAATAATCATGATTTGACCTGATTTGATCCTTTAGGCCAATTTGGGTCAATTTGGATCAAATGACCAATCGAGATTTGTTTAGCCCAATTGATTGCAACTGATCATCCTAGGGTGATCAACAATCATGGTGGAAGATTTTGGTGAGCTTGGTTCAATCCAATTTGGGTTGGATTAGAAATTGGCTCAAATGGGTCCTTTAGGTCACTTTGGGTCAAGTGGACCTAAGTGGGTCAATTAGTTTGGTTTTGGTTTGATTCAAGTTTAGTTGAACTTATATATGAGCCCTAAATTGGAATATAAATTCAACGATAATCAATTTATAGTCTAAGGGATTTTAGCTCATTTGAAATTTTCAAGTCAAAAGGGCTAGGTTGGGTTTGACTTGGGTTGGTTTCGATTTGATTTGATGATTATATGTTTCATTTATATTTGGGTAGATAATTGAATGAATGATTGATTCAAGAGAAAATTCATTGGTTTTGACTTGATCTGGATAGAATTTGGCTAAGTCCAAAGAATTGGCTTAAAGGATTTAGATTGAGTTTGGATTTAATTTTTGATATAATTTTGGTCATTTGAATTTGGATTTCATTTATATTTGTGAATATAAATGAAGGAATAATTGATTTATAAAGAGATCATTTGAGTTTGATTTGATTTAAGGGGAGTTTTGGCTAAGCTTATGAATGTGGTTCATATAGCTTAGGAAGGGGTTTTAGGATTTAAATTTGATTTTGGGTTTCAATCATTTGGAGTCAAATTTTGAAATTAGATTTGGAATTTGAATTTGAGATTTGGTTTGAGAATTTAGTCTGGGTTTGATTTGAGAAAGTGTATCTAGATTGGATTTAGGCTATGAGATAGGCAATTTCCTTAAACCCAAGGCAAAAGCCCATGATTAAGTCTAAGTCTTAGGTTAAGCATTCACCTAATCACTAGATGTGTCTTATGATTAAGGAAACCTTAGTGTCTAGAAGAGTCTTAAGTCTAAGAAGAGGAGCTTAAGAGGTCACTCCAAAAGTGAGGTCAACAAAAGGACCCCCAATAGGTGTGGTGTAATTAACAAGGCACACCGCACTTATTGGCATTGACCATAACGATCAACAACATCCAGAAGATTGCAATAAACAACATAAGTGATTTATACCTACCCAATTGGGAGTCAGAGGATCCATAGTACTTGCACCCAAAAGGTAGATAGAATCACGATCTTAGTGCAATACAATTTTCTTTATGCCAAGGGCATAAGAGAGCAAGAAGGAATATGTTAGGGATTGACTACATGAACCTTCCTCTAGGGAAACATGTTCAAGTTATCCACCAAGGATATGGATCTGAGTTTGATTATAAATATGATTTTTTTGGGTGTTTATCCGTTGGGGATAAGAATTTAATTAAATTTCTTTGATTTGTTTGATCAGACTTCACTAGGGAGGTTGGTTTAATTTGTTATGGATCCATTGGGGAGAAGGGTTCTAGATTGTGGGCATATCCACTGGGGATGTGCACTCGATTGAATTTATTTGATTTAGATGTAAGCTCCACTAGAGAGACTAATTTGATTTGCACCTCATTAGGGGCCATTGGGGTGATCTGTCGATGGCACAACAGATCAATCTCGACCTAGGATGACTACTGAGTGAGCGCCGTTGGGGTCTTACCTCAACTCAAGAGTAGTCTTGATGATTAATTTGATTTGAATTGATTTAATTTAATTTGGTGTGTTATGTTGTGGACCCTGTTGGCGTGTGATGAACCCACTGAGAAGGAGCTATGTCAGCCTTGAACTACCTCAGATTTACAAGTCCAAAGGGGTAATCTACCAGCCACAAGGTAGGACTATCGACTAAGGGTTGCCTTTTAAATAAGCATCTAGGAAGAAAGCGTAGAAGACTTACATCTTCCAAAGTAGGATCAGTCGTTGGGGTGATTTGTTGATGGCACAACAGATCAATCCCGACCTAGGGTGACTATTTGAGTGAATGGTGCTGTGGACTCATATCGACTCAAGAATAGTCATAATTACTTTATATGGACACTGTCATTGTGCGATGGATCTACTAAGAAGGAGCTAATATTCTCCTAGACCTATCTTAGGTTTGCAAATTCAAAGGGATAGCCTACTAGCCATTGTGGAGAACCAACCTAAGGGTCCTTTGTTTCTGTGGTCAAGTTAGGAAGAAAGCGCGGTGACTCACATCTTCCTAAACAAGGAATCACTGGGGTGATCGACTGCTTGCACAACAAATCGGACCCTACCTAAGGTTGCCCGTCGATTTGCAACGTTCGTGATGGAAAGAATGTGTAATAGACTTATATCTTTCTAAGCAAAGACGATTGTTGGGGTAACTCGTTGGTGGCATAACAAAGTTGACTACTCGAAAGGAGCACCGGGTTCTTACCTCAACTCAAGAGTAGTCATGATGATTAATTTGATTTGATTTAATTTAATTAAATTTTGTGTGTTATATTGTGGATCCTGCTGGCATGTAATGGACCCACTGAGAAGGAGCTAATATCAGCCTTGACCTGTCTCAGATTTACAAGTCCAAAGGGGTAGTTTACCAACCACAAGGTAGGACTATCCGACCTAAGGGTTGCCTTTTGGTATGCAATGACTATACCAGGAAGAAAGCATAGTAGACTTACATCTTCCAGAGTAGGGATCAATCATTGGGGGTGATATGTTGATGGCACAACAGATCAATCCCGACCTAGGGTGACTATTTGAACGAATGTTGCTGTGGACTCATATCGACTCAAGAATAGTCAAAATTAATTTAATTTTAGGTGGGCCCTATCAGTGTGCGATGGATCTACTAAGAAGGAGCTAATATCAGCCTAGACCTATCTTAAGTTTACACATCCAAAGGGATAGTCTACCAGCCGTTAGGTAGAACTAACCAACCTAAGGGGTGCCTTTCGATTTGCAATGGTCAAGTTAGGAAGAAAGTGTGGGACTTACATCTTCCTAAATAAGGAACCACGTGGTAACACTGCAAATCGGACCAGACCTCACGATTTGCAATGATGTTGGAAAGAATGCATAATAGACTTATATCTTTCAAAAGATGATGGGGGCTCGTTTGTGGCACAACAAGTTGAACGACTAAGAAACTAAAAGTCTCAGCACTGAAATTTATCTCGACTCAGGTAGTCAGGCAATTCCTATAAGGAGTTTTGCTAACACTGCCCTAAAGATAGGATGTTTGCTTGGGAGAGGGGCCACTAGTGGCTTGAATTCCTAATCCACAAGCGAAATAATTTTGTTTGTTTGTTTAATTTATTTTAACGTGGACCATGTTGGTTTACGAGGGATCAAACTGAGAAGGAGCTTATATCAGTCTAGACCTATCTCAGATTCACTGAACCAAAGGAGAATCTGCATATCCATTGAATAAATTCTCCAACCACAGGGGTGGCTACTAGGAAAGGGGGACTGTTCAATCCAAAAGTAACCCGGGTAGTGTCTAAATGGGGTCTCAAAGGATTTGATCCAAATAGAATGCCCGCAGGGGAAGGGGCTGCAAAGGGGCTTCGATCCAACACCATGGAGAAAATGACATGGCTAGTCATATGTCACATAGGTATTCGGTGGCCAATTCATGGAGAAAGTGCAGGGACTTACATCTATCAAGAGTGGTGTACCCACCAGGTGAGTCGTTGTCAGCATAGCGAACATCAACCAACCTACGGTGCCCATCAGTTTGCAACAATCTGTCTAGAAAGAAGGCGTGCAGGCTTACATCTCTCTGAAGTAGAACTGACTGCTAGGATATTCTATCTTCGGCTCGACAGGTGCAATCCGACCTAGGGCGACTACTGAGTGAATGCCACTGGGGTCTATATCAACTCAAGCATAGTCAAGAGGAAAGGAGCCTCTGGGAGACTAACCCTAAACCTTAAATATATTCGACCTAGTTATATCATGATGATTAGCTCAAGAAGAAAGCACAGGTGCTCACATATTTCTAAACAGGATCAACCATGAGGTAGCTTATTAGCTAGTAAGCGAAGACTACGAAACTAACAAGACGCTCGTCAGTTTGCAATGGTCAAATTAGGAAGAAAGCATGTGGACTCACATCCTCCAACAAATGACCACTGGGGTGATCGATTGCTTTGGGCAACATCGAACCCGACCTAGAGCAGCTAATGAGTGAGTGCCATAGAGGGCTTGCTCTCACATCAAAATAGCTCGAAAGAAAGATATGTGTGTTTGTGCTTGATATGAAGGAATAGGATGCCACTGGGGGACTCTTACACCTAAACCTCGGGGAAACTCGACCTAGTTAGAGTATGGTGGCTAGTTCAAGAAGAAAGCATTGGGACTCATATCTTCTTAAACAAAGCCAATACAAGGTAGTTCAGCGGTAGTGAGAAGACTACCAAACCGATAAGGCCATAAAGTGCAGGTCAAATTAGGAAGAAAGCACGGGGACTCACATCCTCCAAAAAATGACCACTGGGTGATTAGTTACTTTAGGAAATAAATCGAACCCGACCTAGAGCAGCTAATGAGTGAGTGCCACAGGGGGCTCGCTCTCACATCAAAATAGCCCAAAAGAAAGATATGTATGTTTGTGCTTGATATGAAGGAATAGGATGCCACTGGGGGACTCTTACACCTACCCTAAATATATTGAGGTGGATTCACAAGCAAAAGATATTTCTAACACAGAAGAAATAAAATTTGAGATGAAAAGAAATTTTATTGATAATTATTTTCAAACAAGATTTATGGATAGTATTTCTTTAAGTAGATCCCATTGATTGGAAACATCGGGCACTCTCCTTTACAATTTATGAGTTGGTAAGACCCTCATTGGTAGGCCTTCTCTATGGAATAAGGGCCTTCCTAAGTGGTTTCAAACTTACCTCCTATCTTTCGACGAGCAATAATTGGTCTCCTTATAACTAAAATAAGCTCTCTTGCTTGAAAAGCTCTAGTACAGACTAACTTGTTATGAACTTGAATCATCTTGGCTTTGTATAACTTGAGGTTTTGGCATGTTCATAGGTGTCTCTCCTCCAAACCTTCGAGCTCTTCCAACCGCAACTTGGCATTATGTTCCGTTGTGATTTTACTACCCACCGCTATCCTTAGTGATGCGAGTTGGACTTCTAATGGTAGAACGGCTTCGGACCGATACACTAAAGAGAATGAGGTAGATTGAGTTAGAGTTATATATGTGGTACGGTAAGCCCATAAAGTTTCAATTAACTATTCATGCCATCATAATTTGTTGTCATCTATTATCTTCTTCAGTATTTGAATGACGGTTTTATTGAAGGTTACTACTAACCCATTTGCCCTTGGGTAGTATATGGTAGAATATCTCCAATCTATGCTGTGTCTCTGAGCAAAGCTGTTGATTTTAGTGCTCTTGAATGTAGTACCATTATCAGATATAATTTATCGAGGCACCCCAAACCTATATACGATATGGTTCCTAAAAAATTGGAGCACATGTTGAGTTGTGACCTCTCTAAGTGGGATTGCCTCCACCCACTTGGAAAAGTAATTAGTAGTAGCTAGAATGAATTGATGACCTTTGGAAGAAGGAGGATCGATCAGACCCACAATGTCAGTACCCCGACACTTAAATGGCCATGAGGCCAATGTAGGATGTAGAATGTTGGGAGGTTGATGTAGGACCACACCGTGTACCTAACATTGATGGCATCTCCTAGCTGCGTCCATGTAGTCTATGATCATCAAAGGCCAGTAGTATCCTAGTCTCTTGATCTTGGCTTTCATATTTGGACCGGATTGATGTGCCCTACATAACCCTGAGTGTACCTTGATCACGATCCTACGGGCTTCATATTTTTCCAAACAACGTAACTACATATGATCGAAGGACTTTCGGTACAAGGTGCCACCTACAAGAGTATAGGAAAGAGCTCTTTGCTTCACCTGGTGTGCTAGTGATTTCTCTTAAGGTAGTTTTCCTACATTTAAATAATCTATTAATAGTTGCCTCCAATCTGGCTCCTCGTCCTTACTGGTAATGGAAACCTCCCCTTCAAGAGAGAATCTCTTGATAAGTTCAACATCAATAAGGGATAAGACTTGTCTATTTTAGAACCTTATTGGAATGGACTCAGCTTTTGGACATGCCAACTCTTTGGCAAGCTTGGCTAATGTGTTTGGTACTGCATTCTCTCCTCAAAGAATCTTGTAGATGGTAACCTCTCGGATTTGGGCCAACAACTCCATAGTGTACTTGTGGTAATGATGGAGGCTTTAGAACTTTATAGGACCCAGTGATTTGGTTGATGACTAACTGAGATTCTCCAAAGATGTTGATACTCTGGATGCATAGTATAATGACTAACCTGCACTGTAAATCGAGCCTCATATTCGCTTCATTGTTGGTGTATGGATTGGATGTGATGATATGAGAATCTCATCACACGGTCCGAGTTGGAGAACTATTTCTACCCCTACCTTCCCCGGATAGTAAGTTGCGTTCTTCCTCTTTGAGAGGAAGCTGCACCATCAAAGTACATCTCCAGCAGTGAGCACTAGTATCCCCTAAGTTTATGATTTATTCATCGGGGAGATCATCTTTAAGCAGAGAATCAGCAGGGAGTGGATGTGTTGCTAAGAAATCTGCAAGTGCTTATCCTTTTAGGGCACTAACGGGTATGAATGTTATATCAAACTGAGATAAATTATGGACCAATGTGCCAACCATCCAGATAAGGTCGGCCGTGTCATGAGATATTGAAGTGGATTGACTCTAGAGATCAAGTTCACCTTATGAGAAAGCATGTAGTGCCATAGTTTTTGGGATGCAAAGATTAAAGCTAGGCAACGCTTTTCAATAGGTGGATAGTTTTCTCAACAGGGATTAGACGATGATTAAGATAATAGAGAGTGTTCTTCTTTTCTTCATCATTAGTTTGAGCTAATAAAGCACCAAGGGAGTCGTCTAATGAAGTAGTATATAATCTAGCGACTTGTCCGGGATAAGGGCTGCTAGGACTAGCGGTGTCATCAAATATTTCTTGATGTCTTCGAAAGCATGCTGACACTTGCCATCCCATTTGAATTTGGCATCTTTTTTGACAAGTGCTAAGAATGGTTGGCATCTTCCTGATAAGTTGAAAATGAAGCATCTTAGATACACCAACCTCCCTTGGAATGACCTGAGTTGTGTTAGGATTTTATGGGGTGGCATTTTTAATATCTCTTTGATCTTTTTTGGATCAATTTCAATTCCTCGCTATCGGACAACAAACCCAAGAAATTTTCTTGAAGCTACTCTGAATGCACACTTCAGAGGGTTCATTTTGAGGTTGTATTATCTTAACCATTCAAAAACAACTCTCAAGTCAAAGAGATGGTCTTCCTTTTCTTTGCTTTTGACAACGAGATCATTGACATAGCATTCAACTTGATGATGAATGAGTTCATTGAAAATTCGAGTCATGGCCTACTGATATGTGGCACCGACATTTTTAAAGCTGAAAGGCATGACCTTATAACAATATATTCTGATCGGGGTTTGAAAGATAGTGTTTCTTTCATCCTCTGGGGCCATCTTAATTTGGTTGTAGCCAAATGACCCATCCATAAAGGAGAATACTACATGAGATGAGGCAATGTCCACCATTAATTCTGGTAAAGAAAGTGAGAATTCATCCTTAGGACATGCCTTATTTAGATCCCTAAAATCAACACATATGCGAATTTGGCCATTCTTTTTCTTAATTGGGACAATACTGACCAACTAGGTATGATATTTTCTTCCCTAATAAAGCCATCATCGATTAGTTTCTTGATTTTAGAAGTGACTTGTTGTTCAATGTCTAATCGCATGCATCTAGGAGCCTGTTTGATAGGGTTAACATTAGGTTTTATTGCTAGTTTATGGACTGCTATGTTAGAAGATAGACCGGGCATCTCTTCATAACTCCATGCAAAATAATCCTTAAACTCAATCAATAGCTTCACTAAATCATTGGTTTCTTTTTCATTCAATAGAGAATGGATATATGTTGGGTGTGGATCTTCTTTAGTTCCTAGGTTGATTTCTTTGAGCTCATACGACGATTTGAGCTTTTCATCACGCTGATCGGACGGCCCGTGATCGCATCGCATCAAGGCTCGATTGCGCATCCATGTGCATTCCGAATCCACCAATCACGTGATCGACGGCTACGTGAGTCATCGTGATGAATAGTGGCCTTTTGGAAAAAATGAGAGTTTTTAAGGCAAAACTTGTCAAAATGGACCTGTTTTTGCACCGAGTCGCATAAAAAAAATTCTATTTCCTAATTAGGATAATTTAAAGTAAAAATGCTGGATTATTTAAGGGAAATTCTTAAAATCATGAGAAAATTAATACAAAATATACGAAATATTAAGGAGGCTACAATTTGGCAAAATTTACTTCATCGGGGATGATTTTCGGTGGCGGTGAAGATCTGAGCGAACTCCTAGGTATGTGAGGAAGCTTTGGACTGATTTGAGCGATGTTTACCGTTGCCTCGCTGGAAGAGCAATTATTTGTATTTTTGAGCTCAAAAATGGCTCAAAGAAGTGGGGGATGGGTTCCTTTTTTGTTTTTGGGAGCTTTTGGGGGCTAAATGGTGGTGGGCGGAAGAGAATTTAAACCTCATCTCCCCCTCCTTTTATAATGACAGAAAATTCAATATTTTTTGAATTTTTTTGGCTCAAATTGATTGCCATATTAGTTGGGGTGATTGGGGTGGATGATAGATTGATTGAAAATTTTTGATTTTTGTGCCAAAGTCCTCTCATGCTGCCATATGATCAAATTTATTCAATGTAAATATTGGGGAGGAGTTAAGTGCATGTGATGAGGGGAATTAAATGAGGTTGGGTGGAATCCTATGTGGGGGAAGATCCATGAGGGATTTAAATAGGTTAGGTTTGTTTTGGGCTGATCCCAAATTGGTTTTGGTCAAGTTTGATCAGCCCCAATGGGGTTTGGCTTGGTTTCAATGGATTTGGCCCAATTTGGGTCATATGGGTTATTTTGGGTCAAATGACCCATTTAACCAAAATTGGCCAAATTAGCTTTAGTTATGGGTTGATTCATGTTCAAATAGATAATTGAAGATGAATGTGATCTTTGGTTTGAATTAATTTGGATTTAATTTGGATTTAGGCCAAATTGACCCTTTAGGCTAATTTGGGCTAAGTCAATGAGTTGACCAATGAAATTGAACAAATTGGGTTTAATTATGGCTTTAGTCAAGTTCAATAATCAATTTGAAATAAACTTGAGCCATTGGTTGCAATCAATTTGGGTTAGATCATGATTTGACCCGATTTGATCCTTTAGGCCAATTTGGGTCAATTTGGATCAAATGACCAATCAGGCTTTGTTTGGCCCAATTGATTGCAATTGATCATCCTAGGGTGATCAACAATCATGGTGAAAGATTTTGGTTAGCTTGGTTCAATCCAATTTGGGTTGGATTAGAAGTTAGCTCAAATGGGCCCTTTAGGTCACTTTGGGTCAAGTGGACTTAAGTAGGTTAATTGGTTTTGTTTTAGTTTGATTTGAGTTTAGTTGAACTTATATATGAGCCCTAAATTGGAATATAAATTCAACGACAATCAATTTGGAGCCTATGGGATTTTGGCTCATTTGAAATTTTTAAGTCAAAAGGGCTAGGTTGGGTTTGACTTGATTTGATTTGATGATTGTAGGTTTCATTTATATTTGGGTAGATAATTGAATGAATGATTGATTCAAAAGAAAATTCATCAGTTTTTACTTGATCTGTATAGAATTTCGCTAAGTCCAAAGAATTGGCTTAAAGGGTTTAGATTGAGTTTGGATTTAATTTTTGATATTATTTTGGTCATTTGAATTTGGATTTCATTTATATTTGTGAATATAAATGAAGGAATAATTGATTTATAAAGAGATCAATTGAGTTTGATTTGATTTAAGGGTAGTTTTGGCTAAGCTTATGAATGCGCTCATATGGCTTAGAAGGGTTTTGTGGATTTAAATTTGATTTTGGGTTTCAATCATTTGGAGTCAAATTTTGATATTAGATTTGGAATTTGAATTTGAATTTGAATTTGAGATTTAGTTTGAGAATTGAGTCTAGGTTTGATTTGAGAAAGTGTATATAGATTTGATTTAGGTTATGAGATAGGTAATTTCCTTAAATCCTAAGGCAAAGCCTAATCTTATGATTAACACTTCTAAGTCTCTAGGCTTAGGTTAAGTATTCACCTAATCACTAGATGTGTCTTATGACTAAGAAAATCTTAGTGTCTAGAAGTGTTTTAAGTCTAAGAAGATGAGGTTAAGAGCTCACTCTGAAAGTGAGGTCAACAGTTGGGACACCACGTAGATCCGCATATATACTTGTTAGGGTGATCGGGTATGACATTGAGAAATAATGCACTATCTCAAGAGACAGAAGTCCCCATCCTATAATGAACCTAATCACCTAATAAGGACTCCTATGGATAATGGGTCTTTGAATGTACCAGAGATTCTTCCCCTACTTTACATGAAAAAGTAAAGTAGGCTTATTTTAAATCGAGTTTGTTAAGTTTCCTATGGAGGCAAGCCCTTATAGTTAATTACATCTAAAGAAATGAGATTCCTTAAGAATACTCTAGATTATGGTAAATGATCATTGTCTACAAAGATTTCAAAGATAAGACTATCAACAAATTGGTTATTTTTGAAAAATCAAGTGGGATTGAACAAAATGAGGTAGTTATTATCAAAATCGAAAGGAGATAAGTAGGAGATGCCCATGATACTAGGAAGCCTAGTAACCATCCTAAACTGTCCTATGGTTGGGCTTTATATTTTTGAAATTTGAAGAGGATTATATGTTTGAGATGAATTTTTATTAGAAATCTAGAGCTTACAATTCCATAATACAATATCATGTAAATGCCTAAGAGGTGAGGATTTATACTTGTAGCTGCAAAGGGAAACAACAACTTTAGATCCTTATAATAGGGAGCTTTGGTGAGGACCAAGGCACGACCTAAATCTAAGGCAAAATGGGTATATGGTTTACCTCCATAAGAGAGAATAAACCATCCAACTATTGGACTTACAATAGCTTGAGGGTGGCCTCCAACTAACTCCTCCTATGATTTTAAATACATGTAAGCAAGTCTTATGCTTTTGCAAGATGGCTAAGCTATTGTTTATTTAGAAAAGAGACTAAGTCCTTAAACACACTTTCTAAGATACTAGATTATGTAAGATATGAATAATGACCTAAATCTAATGCAAATTTTGTAAAGTATTATTTTGATATTTGGACAATTTATTTGACACAGGCTATGAGTTTTCATATGCCTAATTGCATAAGAAATTAGTTATGGGCCAAAATCAGAAAGTAGGAGGTGTACTTCCACCATGGCTCTCAAAGGTCAAGCCATTTTCTCTAGCAAAGTTGGAAGCCCTCCATTAGCAAGAGTGAAGGAATATATTTTTATGTTTTATGTGAGACATACAATATTCAGCTAAGAGGTTGCTAAATCTTTTATTATCTTGATTGATGTCATAGGCTTTAGGTGAGGTTATGAGTTGTTAAATTTAATTTTGAGTTGATTAATTGGATAGAAAATTTATTTTTCCCTAAGAGCCTAATCGCATCCAGGCCATTCATCAATCAATGAAGAAATTAGAAAAATCATGTCATTTATAATGCACAAGCTAAACAAACATCAAACAATTTTATAAAATTAGCATAAAAGAATAAGAGGCTGATGTGGTCGGGCTCCACTGCATAAACCCAAAAAGAAAGATGGGTAGCCGAGCTCTATCTTTATACAACCCAAATTATAAATGAATAATTACAATTTAGAAGGAATTTATATTATGGGGGTCTTCATTCTTCATTTCTTTATTTCTTCATTTCTTCACTCTTTTCTTTCGTTTTCATTTGACTTGAAATGTGGTTTGCTCTAAAGCTTCACATGGTGCATAAGACATGGTCTTATGACCAATGCTCATCTTAATCCCCCATAACATTCATTTTAAATCTTAATTGCAAAATTTACATTAAAATGGGAAAAGTAAATTTAACTAAACTTGTAAAATAGAGATTAGCTAAACATACCACACATCCCGAGTAGTTATATGAATAAGTTGGGCTTAACACCCCACACATGGGTAATCAAGCTCACCTGTCCTAATTTGGATCATCGTTAGGGGTATAAGCAACATGTACAACAAAAGCATTTATATTTTTATTACAGCCCCTTAAGCACAATCCCCTACAGAAGACATGATTTGACTAAGATCATCCTATCATCCAGTCTATACACATGCATCCTAACATCCAGTCTAAAATTATTACATCATAAAATAAAATCAAGCATCAAACCATGCATCACCCTAACATAGAGCTAGAAATGGTGACTTAGCCTAATGTGTGTACCATTTAAGGCTTGTGACATGTCTTAGCTAGGCTTTAAGGTTGGAATTTTCTAAGTGTTAAGGGTTCAACTTAGAGGGTGGTTTCATTTTAAGTGATTTAATTGATTTGTCAATTTTATTTGATGATTTGATTTGGTTTGAATGAACCTATATTTAATTACAAAATATTGTAAAGAGAAGAAAAGAGAAGATAAATTCTCTTTCATCCCTACCTTAAGTAATTTCTAAGATAGATTCATTAATAATTTTTCTTTAGTGATATTTTATTATGTGTTTTAATTAACCATAAGTTTAGATTTGCTCTAAATAAACCTATTCAATAAGAAAGACATCTTATAATTAATTAACGTGAATTACTATCACATAATATACAACCATTTATTTCTTTCCAACATGTATACCATGCATATGAATATCCTAAGCATATCTATATGTGCAATGCAAATCGTAGCATACCTTAATGATGAATGCAAAGAGATGTTGTTTAAGAAAATTTGGATATTCCATGAATGCTTGTTTTTATTAAGTTGAAAAGAGGGACTCTTTTATCCATTAATTAAATGCACATTTACATGTATAAAAGACATAAGTGAGCATGACGCCATTATTTCTACACTAGGGGTGTATGGTACAAGACTTACTTGGGGCTACTTAAAGCCTCGCAACCCCGGGATGTCCAGACTAATATATCACTTTTTTTAAATACATGTAAATGTACAAAAAGAAGCAAATGGATGAAGAATAAAGCAAAAAATTTTTGTTTGATTTGGTTGTATAATTTACATGTGTAAATGGAAGATCCTTCTTAAGTCATAATATAAAATGCATAGGAATAGATTTAGGCAAGTGTTATGTTCTTTTCAAGTGAACTATACACTTTACAAATCCTATTCAAATCCATATTAAGAGAAGAGGAGAAAATCACATAACATACATCTCTAATGCTATAATCACATGCAAGCTTATAAGTACTTATAAGTAGCATACCTTTATTTATAATTTTTTATTTATAGGTTTTAAAAATAAATTTTGATTTAATAGTGATAATAGCCACTCATATTCTTAACTTTAGCCAAAACATGCAGTTTGACATAAAAAGAAATATTTTATTTAATTTATTTTTCAGAAGATATGACTGCATGATTTCATATGGCATACAATATTTAGCATGCTTGAAAAGAAATAAAGTGATGTAAGCACATGATTTCATTCTCCCTAATTAATTCCTAAGGACAATCCTTTGAGATAAGATTATTCAAAGTGAATCAAAATTTTTTTAAGAGATTTTTATTTTTGGATTTAATTTGAACATGATTTGTGAGAAAGGGTGTGCTGGTCCTAACCCGTTTCCCCTATTTGTGGATCAATTTAACTTAATTTTAGAACAATTAGGTTAATTTTATGTTTTGTTTAGGTTTATGTGTGAATTAAATCCTTTAATTACTATTTTACGTACACCACTTTAACATAACTATTCAAGTAATTATGAGATAACATATGATATGCAACCACATGAAATCAGCAATGCACCTAAGAAATAAAGGAGCTTAATGCAATTGGCTCATAATTATTGATTAATTAAGCTAAAGGATTTAATTAAGTACTTTCATAACCATCCCACACATGTAGGTTGGATATAATTTCCTTTGAAGCCTCTTAGGCTATTGAATACCTAAGAATCTACCCAAGAATTAAGATGATTGAGTTCTGGAATGATTTTATTTTGAATTTTGGATTAATTGAATTTATTAATGGAGTGATTAATACATTAATTACAACTTGATTAAATGTTTTCCAAATGGAGTGAACTTAGGGAGAAGAGATTAGAAAAGAAATCATAATCTCATTCCCTAAGTCCATTCAATATTTCATAGTGATTAACAAACTTAATAATAGATTCATCACTATTTAATAGGTTAATTAATCACTTAATTAATTAAATGAGTTATTAGGGGTGAATCAAGCAATTCCCCTAATTAATCCAACAATAAATTCCAAGAAAATCATGGGAGGTAGAGGTCATCCTACTAATCAACTCTAGGAAGTTTAGAATTAATTGTTGAAGTAATTAAAGAATAATTAACATAATTATTTTCTCAATAAAACCCAAATTGAGTGAAATCTACTATTCAAAATTAATTAAACTTAATTTTATATTATTCCCCTTTGAATTATCTTTAAAATGAATTTGAGTTTGCATTTTTTGAATTTTTCTACATTTAATTATGAATTTATGAAGTTTATATGATTAATGGGTAATTACAATAGCCTAATTAACTAATCCCATTGGTGCCACATGGACTGGCGATGCTTTTCATGTGGCATGAGATTGGTTATTTAAGTTGTCACATCGATTGCATCGGTGGCGTAGCGTGTGTTTTAGCCATCCGATCAAGGATCGGATGACCAGGATTAATCCTATGGTTATAAAGGGCTTAAATCAGTGGATCTATTCAATTTAATCAGGGTCATCCATCCAAAACATGTGGGATAGTTGGCTCATGATTCATCCCTGCCTAAATTGTGGGAGACGAAGCTCGTCCGTCCTCCATGGCTTGATCCGAGCTCACTTAAGCACATATTAGGCTAAGATTTACCCCACACTAATAGGAGGTGTAGGGAAGAACATCTAATGGCTAGGATCTAATGGGTTTACAATTCCCTTCACAAAGGACCAATCATTTTTCAAATGAGGATCGATTTTGAACAATACCTTACCGGAGGCTATCACCGGCGCTTCCAACGAAGGAGGTAGCTTCGTCTAGTGGGGCGAAGCCCTATTGAAAGTGTCAAGTTTAGTGGAGATGAAGCCTTAAGTGGGTCAATTTGGGTTAGGTTGACTAATTGCTCAAATTAGGTCAAATCATGGATTAGGTCAAGTTCAAATGATCATTTGGAGCCTATGGGTATTATTGGTTTGGTTCAATTTGGTTTATATTTGGTTTTGGTTCATTTATGTTCACTTAGGTAAAATGGGTCAAGTTAACCAATTTGACCCATTTGACCCAATTAGGTTAGGTCATGGGTTGTTTAGGCTTGGTTAATCATTTGAAATGTATTGCAAGCTTTGGTTTCAATTAATTTTGGTTTGGTTTGATTTTAAGTTGATTTGACCTTTTAGGTCAAGTTGGGTTCATGGTCAATTGGGCTAGATTGGGTTTAGTTGGCTAATTGAAGCTTTGACCAAGTTCAAAAAGTGATTTAGAATGAATTTGACCAATTGGTTGCAATCAATTTGGCTTAGATCAAGATTTGATCCATTTTGACTTTTTAGGTCTACTTGTGTCAACTTAGGTTAAGTCGCCAATTTGGCTTGGTTTGGCTCAATTGATGGCTTTGTTAAGTTCAATCATTGATTATGAATTGGTTTAAATCAATGGTTTCAATCAATTTGGCTTATGGTGGATTTTGGCTAGTTTAGGTTTCATTTGGGATAAGTGTTGACTTGGTCAAAGGTTATGTTTGACTTGGTTTGACCCAATTTGATTGATTGATCATCCTAGGATGATTGTTGCTCACAATGTGAGGTTAGATGGACTTAGTTTAATCCAATTTGGGTTGGTTAGAATTGACTCAAAAGGTGCTTTAGGTCACTTTGGGTCAAGTGAGCCTAAGTGGGTCAATTGACTTGATCAAGGCTTGATTCAAGTTTGGTTGAACTCACATATGGACTTATGATTAAAATATAAATCCAATTGCAAGTGATTTGGAGTCAAATGAGTTTTGATTCATTTGACAATTTCAAGTCAAAAGGGTGAACATGGGTTTGACTTGGGTTAATTTGATTTTGATTTGGTGATTGTAGTTTATGTTTATATTTGGGCTTATGATTGAAGGATTGATTGTTTGGAGAGAAAATCAAAGGTTTGAATTGATTTGAGAATGATTTGGTTAAGTTCAAGAATTTGACTTGAAAGGGTATAAGTTGGATTTAGGTTAGATTTGGGCTTGAGTTTTGAATTTAATTTTGGTCATTTGAATTTATATTTCATTTATATTTGTGAATATAAATTAAGATATTAAGGGATTATGAGAAAATCTTTTGAGTTTGGAGTGATTTGGATTTGGTTTGGTTAAGTTCAAGGATTTGACATGAAAGAGTAAAGGTAGGATTTGGATTTGAGTTTTAGATTTAGTTTTGGTTATTTGAATTTATATTTCATTTATATTTGTGAATATAAATGAAGATATAAATGGATTATGAGAAAATCTTTTGAATTTGCAGTGATTTGAATTTGATTTGATTAAGTTCAAGGATTTGACTTGAAAGAGTATAAGTTGGATTTAAGTTGGATTTGGGTTTGAGTTTTGAATTTAGTTTTGATTATTTGATTTTATATTTCATTTATATTTGTAAATATAAATAAAGATATAAATGGATTATGAGAAAATCTTTTGAGTTTGGAGTGATTTGAATTTGGTTTAAGCTAAGTCCATAAGATGAAATCAAAATGCTTAGGAAAGGTTTTGGATTTAGAATTGATTATGGATTTCAATCATTTGGAATTGATTTGATGATTTGAGAAAAATCATTTGAATTGAAATTGATTTAAGATTTGATTTTGGAATTTATTTGAGTTTGAGGTTGATTTGAATTTGAAGTTGATTTGAATTTGATTGATTTGAATTTGAAGTTGATTTGAATTTGAAGTTGGTTTGAATTTGAAGTTAGTTTGAACTTGAAGTTTTACTTGAAAGAAGGAAGTGAGGATTTGGTTCAAGCTAAAGGGTAAGCAAGTTTTCCTAATACTCTTAAGGCATAACTATTCCTATGGCTAACTCTCCTAAGTCTCTAGGGTTAGGTTAAGTGTTCACCTAATCAACAGAAGTGTCTTAAGACTAAGGAACTCTTAATGTCTATAGGAGTCCTATGTCTAAGATGGAGAAGTTGAGAGCTCACTCAAAAGTGAGGTCAACAAAGGGCACCCAATAGGTGTGGTGTGACTAACAAAGTACACTGCACATTGGTGTTGACCGAGACGATCAACAACACCGAATGATCATAAGCACTACAAAATGATCTACTCCTAAACTCAAGGTGTAGAAGGAATCAAGACCTTAGTGCAATGCAACTCTACTTATGAAGACATAAGAGAGTGAAGGAATCCAATAGGGATTAAGTATGTGAACCCTTCGTTGAACGTTCAAGTCATCCACTGGGGATGAGAGGTTTGATTTGATTTGCATCTCATTAGGGAAATCTGATTTGATTTGTTGTTTTATGATTTGGTGCTCCACTAGGGATAAAAATGTGAACTCTCCACTGGGGGAGCAAATTCAAGTCATCCACTGGGAATAAGAGGTTGTGAAATCTACTAGGGGATTAGAATTCGGATTTAGGGATTAAAATGTGAACTCTCCGCTAGAGGAGCAAGTTCAAGTTGGATTGAATTGGTTCCATTGAGGGAAAGATTTGCATCTCGAGGAAGATTGATTTGATTTGTTTAATTTGGTTTGACCCCACTAGGGAGGTTGATCGAATTTATTTTGCCTGTTTAATTTGACTCCACTATGGAGAAGGGTTGAATTTGTTTTAGATTTTGAATTTTGAATTTTGAGATGGACCCTGTTGGTTTGCGATGGATCATACTGAGTAGGGGCCGTGTTGGCCTTGGACCAGCTCAGATTTACCAATCTAATGGGATAGTCTACCAACCACATAGTAGGACTATCCAACCAAAGGGGTTGCCTTTCGATGTGCAGTGAAAGTATTAGGAAGAAAGCATAGTATACTTATATCCTCCAAAGTAGGAATCAGTCGCTGTGGTGATCAGTTGGGGAGGCAACGGATTGAAACCAACCTTAGGCTGACAATTGAGTGAATGCCTCTAGGGGACTTAGATCAGCTCAAATATAGTCAAAATTAATTTCATTATTAGGTATATTTGATGGATCCCATCAGTTTGTGATGGACTACACTACTAGTGGGGCCATGCCTTGACTCCTCAGTTTATCGATCCAAAAGGAGTAGCTTCCCGGCTGAGGGGAGAACTATCTAACCAAAAGGGTGTCTTTTGATTTGCAATAGTTGATTCAGGAAAGAAAGCTCAGGGACTCACATCTTCTTGAATAAAGGACCACTTGGGCTACAAGTTAGCAAGGTAACATGTCAACTTGACCTGAGGCTGCCCGTCGATTTTTGACGAGCATGCTATAAAAAATGTGTAGTAGACTTACATCTTCCAAAGCAAAATGATTGCCAGAGCAACCTATTTATGGCAAAATAGATTGAACCTGACTGAATGGTGACTACAAAGAGAGTGGCGACTTGGGGACTTAGCTCTACTCAAGAGTAGTCAGGCAATTCCTATAGGGAGTTCTGCTGATACTGCCCTAAAAATAAGATGCCTGCTTGGGAAAGGGGCCACTGGGAGCTCCAATTCCTAATCCAAAAATGAATAATTTATTTGTTTTATTTATTTGTTTATCACGACCCTGTTAGTTTGTGAGGAATCATACTGAGAAGGAGCTTATATTAACCTAGACCTATCTCAGATTTATTGAACCAAGGGAGAATCTGTGCATCCATTGAACAAATTCTCCAACCACAGGGGTGGTTACTAGGAAAGTGGGACTGTCCAATCCAAAAGTAACTCAGGTAGTGTCTAAATAGGGTCGCGAAAGATGTGATCCAAGTAGAGCACCCGCAGGAAAAGGGGCCACTAAGGGCTTTATCTAAAACCCTAAGAAGATAATCTCTATGTATTTGTGGCTAACTCAAGAGAAAGCGCGGACTCACATGCCAAGAGTGATGTCTCACCCTGAGTTACTATCGCATAGAGAATCAACTAACCTAAAGTGCCCATCGGTTTGCAAGAATCAGTCTTGGAAGAAAGCACCGATGACTCACATCCTCTTATAGCAGAATCGATTGTCAAGATAGTATAACTTCGGCTTGACAGGTGCTATCCGACTTAGGGTGAATACTGAGTGAATGCCACTGGGGACTTAAATCAGCTCAAAAGTAGTCAAGAGGAAAGGAGCTGTTGGGGGACTTATCCTAAATCTTAAATATACTCAACCTAGTTAGTGCATGATGGCTAGTTCAAGAAGAGAGCATGTAGACTTACATCTTCTTAAACAAAGTCAACATGAGGTAGCTTACTGGCTACGCAGTGAGGTTTACCAAACTAACAAGGTGCTCGATGGTTTACAATGGTCAAGTCAGGAAGAAAGTGTGGGGACTCACATCCACCAGACAAATGACCACTAGGATGACACACTAGCAAGGTAGCATGTTAGCCCGACCTAGAGCAGCTAATGAGTGAGTGCCACAAGGGGCTTGCTCTAACATAAAAATACCCTGAGATAAAAGATATGTGTTGTTTTATGTTTATGTTTGTGTTTAAGGAAAAAATATGCTGCTTGGGTCCTATTACACCTCCCCTAAACACGCTGGAGAATTGATGAAATGGTGCCATGAATGGCAATTGTGATTCCATGAAGAAAGGATGCTGCTTGGGTTCTCTCACACATATCCTAGTAACACTTAGGGAATCATGTTTAATTGTGTTCATGTTGTGAAAGAGGGATATGATGCCTCTTGGGTTCGTTTACACTTATCTTAAACACGTCATGGCAGATTCGTAAACAAACAAACAATGCTTCAAATAAAGAGAATATTTTGATGAATTGGAATGGAATTTTTGATGACGATTATTTTCAAACATGATTTTATGGGTAGTATTTATTCAAATAGAGCCCATTAATTGGTAGTGTTCCCCAACAATTGATAAGCTAATAAGATCCTCTTTGGTAGGCCCTTTCTATGACAAAAGGGCCTTCCCTAGTAGGTTCAAACTTTCCTCTCATCTTTCGACGGATAATAATTGATCTCCTTAGAACTAGAATAAACTCTCCTGCCTAAAAAACTCTAGGGCGGACCAGCTTGTTGTGAGCTTGAATCATCTTGACTTTGTATAACTCGAGGTTCTGGCATGCCCATAGGTGTCTCTCCTCCAAACCTTTGAGCTCTTCTAATCGCAACTTCACATTTTGCTCTGTAGTTATTTTACTATCCATTGCTATCCTTAGTGATGGGAGTTGCACTTTTAAGGGAGAATCTATGCATCCACTGAATAAATTCTCCAACCACATGGGTGTCTACTAAGAAAGGGGGACTGTGCAATCCAAAAGTAACCGGGTAGTGTCTAAATGGGGTCACAAAGGATGTGATCCAAGTAGAGTGCCCACAGAAAAAGGGGCCACTAAGGGCTTTATCTAAAACCCTAAAGAAGATAATTTCTATAGGTATTCAGTGGCCAACGCAAGGAGAAAGCGCGAAGACTCACATCTGCCAAGAGTGGTGTATCCAGGTGGAGTCGGCCTTAGCAAACATCAACCAATCTAAAGTGCCCATCAATTTGCAACAATCAGTCTTGGAAGAAAGCATCGGGGACTCACATCCTCCTATAGTAGAATTAATTATCGAGATAGTTGGTCGTTAGCTCGATAGGTGCTATCCGACCTAGGGTGACTACTGAGTGAATGCCACTAGGGGACTTAAATTGGCTTAAAAATAGTCAAGTAGAAAAAAGCCGTTGGGGGACTTATCCTAAACGTCAAATATACTCAACCTAGTTAGTGCATGATGGCTAGTTCAAGAAGAGAGTGTGTAGACTTACATCTTCTTAAATAAAGTCAACATGAGGTAGCTTACTGGCTGCACAGTGAGGTCTACCAAACTAATAAGACACTTGATGGTTTGTAATGGTCAAGTCAGGAAGAAAGCATGGGGACTCACATATGCCAGACAAATGACCACTGGGGTGACACACTAGCAAGGTAGCATGTTAGCCCGACCTAGAGCAGCTAATGAGTGAGTGCCACAAGGGGCTTGCTTCCACATCAAAATACTTCGAGATAAAAGATATGTGTTTTTTTATGTTTGTGTTTGTGTTTAAGGGAATAGGATCTTTGCTCTTCTACACCTACTAAACATGCTAGGGAATTGATGAAATGGTGCCATGAATGGTAGTTGTGATTCCACAAAGAAAGGATGCCGCTTGGGTTCTCTCACACCTATCTTAGTAATGCTTAGGGAATCATGTTTAATTGTGTTCGTGTTGTGAAAGAGGGATAGGATGCCTCTTGGGTTCTTTTACACCTATCTTAAACACGTCATGGGGGATTCATAAACAAGCAAACAATGCTTCAAATAAAGAGAATATTTTGATGAATTGGAATAAAATTTTTTATGACAATTATTTTCAAACATGATTTTATGGGTAGTATTTCTTCAAATAGAGCCCATTAATTGGAAGCATCAGCTGTTCCCCTTTACAATTAATAAGCTGTTAAGATCCTCTTTAGTAGGCTCTTTTTATGACAAAAGGGCCTTCCCAAGTGGGTTTAAAACAATTGGTCTCCTTAGAACTAGAACAAGCTCTCCTGCTTGAAAAGCTTTAGGGACCAGCTTGTTGTGAGCTTGAATCATCTTGACTTTGTATAACTCGAGGTTCTGGCACACCCATAGGTGTCTCTCCTCCAAACCTTCAAGCTCTTCTATTCACAACTTCACATTTTCTATGTAGTTATTTTACTACCCATTGCTATCCTCAGTGATGGGAGTTGCACTTCTAAGGGTAGAATGACTTCGGACCCATACACTAAGAAGAATGGGGTAGATTGAGTTAGAGTTTTGTATATGGCGCGGTATGCCCATAAAGCTTCAACTAGCTGCTCATGCCACTATCACTTATTATTGTCGAGTGTCTTCTTTAGTATCTGGATGAGAGTTTTGTTGAATGCTTCTGCTAGGCCATTTGCCCTCAAGTAATAGATGATAAAATATCTCTAATATATGTTGTGTCTTCGAGAAAAGTTATTGATTTTAGTGCTCTTGAATGTAGTACCATTATCATATATAATTCATCGATGCACCCCAAACCTATATACGATATAGTTCTAAAAAATTGGAGCAAATGCTAAGCTGAGACCTCTCTGAGTGGGATTGCCTCTACCCACTTGGAAAAGTAGTCAGTGGCAGCTAAGATAAACCAATGACCTTGGAAGAAGGAGGATCGATAATACCCACTATGTAAACACTCAAATAGCCATGAGACTAATGTAGGATGTAGAATATTGGGTTATTGATGTAGGACCACACCATGTACCTGACATTGATGGCATCTCCTAGCTACATTCATGCAGTCTGTAATCATCGAAGGCCAGTAGTATCCTATTCACTTGATCTTTGCTTTCATCTTTGGACCGGATTGATGGGCTCCATATAGACCTAAATGAAACTCAGTCACGACTTTATGGGCTTCATGTTTGTCTAAACAGCATAACCACATTTGATCAAAAGACCATCAGTACAAGGTGCCATCCACGTGAGCATAGAAGAGAGCTCTTTGCTTCATTTGACGAGCTTGTGATTTCTCTTGAGGTAGTTTGCCTCTACTCAAGTAATCCATGAAAGGTTGCCTCTAATCTTGCTCCTCATCTTTATTGGGAATGATGATCCCCCCTTCAAGAGAAAGTCTCTCGATGAGTTCAGCGTCAATAAGGGATAGGGCTTGTCTATTTGGGACCCTTATTGGAATGGACTCATCCTCCGAACATGCCAATTCCTTGGCAAGTTTTGCCAAAGCATCTGCTACTACATTCTCTGCTCGAGGTACCTTATAGATGGAGACCTCAGGGACTTGGCTAACAGCTTCATGGTGTACTCGTGGTAATGACAAAGCTTATGTTTTAGAACCTTATAAGATCCAGTAATCTGGTTGATGACCAGCTGAGAATCCCCACAGATGTTGATGCTTTTGACACACACTGTAATAGCTAACTCCAGATCAACAATCAAAGCCTCATACTCAACTTCATTATTGGTGCAAGGATTGGAGAGATTGTATGAGAATCTCATCACATCACGGTCTGGAGTCAAGAGAACTATTCCTACCCTTGCCTTTTATGGAAGAGTAGATCGTGGTTTTTCTCCTTTATGAAAGAAAGCCACACCATCAAAATACATCTCCAATGGCAATTATCAAACTTTCGGTGGTATTTTATTTTCATCTTCATATCTAAATGAAATTAAAATGAAGATAAAAAATAAAAATGCTTTGGTAGAACACCACGTAGATCCACAGATGTTCTTATTAAGGTGATCGGGTATCACATTGAGGAATGATATACTATCTCAAGAGATAAAAGTCATCATCTTACAATGGACCTAATCACCTAATAAGGACTCCTAAAGATAATGGGTCTTTGGATGTACTAGAGATTCTTCCCCTACTTTACATGAAAAAGTAAAGCAAGATTTATTTTAAACTGGGTTCATTAAGTTTCCTATCGAGGCAAGCCCCCATAGTTAATTACATCTTAAGGAATGAGATTCTTTAAGAATACTATCGATTAAGGTAAATAATCATTGTCTCTAAAGATTTCAAAGATAGGACTATCAATCAATTGGTTATTTTGAAAGATCAAATGGGATTGATCAAGAGTTGGGAGTTATTATTGAAACCAAAGGGAAATAAGTAGGAGATACTCACAATGCTAGGAGACCTAGCGAGTATCCAAAACTATCTATAGTAAGGCTTTATATTATTGAATTTGAAGAGAATTATTTATTTGAGTTAAATTTTTATTAGAAATCTAGGACTTATAATTCCATGATACAAGATTATGAAATTGCCTAAGAGGTGAGGATTTATGCTTGTAGCCTGCAAAGAGAAACATCAACCTTAGAATCTAAATCTAGGGAGCTTTGGCGAGGGACAAAACACAACCTAAACCTAAGGTAAAAATTGGCATATGGTTTACCTCCACAAGATAAACCAATCTCGACTATTGGGACTTATAACGCCTCTGGGTGGCCGCCAACAAACTCCTCCTACTATTTTAAATTCAAGTAGGCAAGTCTTATGTTTTTACAAGATATCAAGGTTGTTTATTTATTTAGAAAGAAGAATAAGTCCTTAAACTCACTTCCTAAAGACTAGATCATGAAGGGCATCAATAACTGACTTAATCTAATGCAAATTTTGTTAAGTTTTATTTTCATTTTTGGACAATTTATTTGACACATGCTATGCGATTATATGCCTAATGCATTAGAAATTGGTTATGAGCCAAAATTAGCAAGAAGGATGTGTATTTCTACCATGGCTCTCAAAGGTCAAGCCAAGTTTCCTGGCAAGGGCGGAAGCCCTCCAGAAGCAAGAGTGAAGCAAGATGCTTTTTATGCATGATATGAAACATACAACATCCAGCTAAAGGTTTGCTAAATCTTTAATCTTGATTTATAACCTAGGCTTTAGGTGAGGTTTTGAGTTATTAATTTTTAATTTTGAGTTTATTAATTGAAAAGAAAATTTTTTTCTAAGAGCATAATCGCATCCAGGCCATTCATCAAAGCAATGATGAAACTAGAAAAAACATGTCATCTTAATGCACAAGCTAAAAAAATATTAAATAATTTTATAAAGCTAGCGCAAAAGAATAAAAGTCCTTTGTGGTCGGGCTCCACCGCACAAACCCGAAAAAGAAATATGGGTAGCTCAGCTCTACCCTTATACAACCCAGATTACAAATGAATTAATTATAATAAAAAAAGAATTCATGTTATCTCATTCTTCTTTCTTGTTTTCTTCTTTTATTCTTTCATTGTTTTCTTCTTTTCTTCTTTCTTCTTTTTAATTGGTTAGGATGTGGTTGTTCTAAGGCTTCACATAGTGCATAAGACATAATCTTATGACCAATGTTCATCCTAATCCCCTATAACATTCATTATAAATCTTAATTGCAAAATTACATGAAAAAGGGAAAGTAAATCTAACTTAAACCTACAAAAATGAGATTAGCTAAACACACCACACATCCCAAGCATGTATATGAATAAATTGGACTTAACAGCGCACACATGGATAACTGAGTTCTCCTTGCCTATTTTGGATTATGCTTAGGGGTTTAAGCAACCTGCATAACAAAAGCATTTATATTTTTTTTACAGCGCCCCTCAAGCATAATCCTTTGCATAAGATAATGATTAGACTAAGATCATCCTATTATCCAGTCTATGCACATACACCCTAACATTCAGACTAAAATATTACATCACAAAATAAAATCAAGCATCAAACCATGCACCACCTAACATAGAGCTAGAAATGGTGACTTAGCCTAATGTGTGTGAGCCATTTAATGCTTGTATGGTATGTTTTAGCTAGGCTTTAAGGTTGAAGTTTTCTAAGTTTGAGAAGTTTCAACTTAGAGGGTGGTTTCACTTTAAGTAGTTTAGTTGATTTGTTAATTTTATTTGATGATTTGATTTGGTTTGAATGAACCTACACTAAATTACTAAGTGTTGTATAGAGAAGAAAAGAGAAGAGAACTTCTCTTTCATCCCTACCTAAAGTAATTTTAAGGTAGATTCAATAGTGATTTTTCTTTAGTGAATGTTTTATTATATGTTTTAATTAATCCTAAGTTTAGATTTGCTCTAAATAAATCTATTCAAATAAGAAAGGCATTTTAAGATTAATTAAGGTGAATTACTATCACAAAACACACAATAATTTATTTCTTTTCGACATGTGTATCATGCACATGAACAAATCCTAAGCATATCTATACATGCAATGAAAATATTTAGTACACATTAATGATGAATACTAAGAGATGCGCTTAGGAAAATTTAGATGTTTCATGATGCATGGTTTTCTTAGTAGAAAAGAAGGACTCTTTTATCCATTAATCAAATGCACATTTACATATATGAAAGACATAAGTGAGTACGACGCCATTGATTTCTACACCAAGGGTGTAAGGTACAAGACCTACTTGGGGCTACTTAAAGCCTCGCAACCCCAGGATTCTAGACTAATATACCACTTTTCTTAAATACATGTGTGTGATGAAAATTATTCTTTATATATTTCTTGCTTTCATCTATCCCCCTTCCTTTTGGAAAAGAGGATAAATGAAAATAGAAATATATAAAATAATATATGCCTTATTGAGATGCCATGTAGATCTGCAGATGTTCTTATTAAGGTGATCAGGTATGATATTGAGGATAGGTGTACTATCTCGAGGGATAGATGTCACCACCCTACAATAAACCTAATCACCCAAATAAGGACTCCTAAGGACACTGGGTTTGCATATGTACCAGAGATTCTTCCCTACTTTACATGAAAAAGTAAAGCAGGTTTTATTTTAAACTAGGTTCGTTAAGTTCCCTATAAGGGCAAGCCCCCATAGCTAATTACATCCTAAGGGACGAGATCCCTTAGGAATACTCTTAATTAAGGTAAATGATCATTGTCTTCAAAGATTTCAATAGATAGGACTATCAATTGATTAGTTTATTTTGGAAGATCAAATGGGATTGATCAAAGAGAGAGAGCTATTAGCAAAGCCAAAAGGAAGATAAGTAGGAGATTCCCACGATGCTAGGAAACCTAACGAGCATATCAAACTATACTATAGTTAGGCTTTACATTTTTGAAATTGATTTAATTTGTTTAAGTTAAATTTTTCATTAGAAATTTAGGGTTTATGATTCCACAACACAAGGTTATGGAAATGCATAAGAGGTGAGGATTTATGCTTATGGCCCATAAAGGGGAGAAGCAACCTCAAAACCTAAATTTAGGGAGCTTTGGCGAGGGCTGAAAGCATAACCTAAGGCAAAAAATGGGTATTTGGTTTGCCTCCACAAGAGAGAAAAAACCACTCAACTATTTTGACTTACAATCGCTTGGGGTGGCCGCCAACTAACTCCTCCTATGATTTTAAATTCATGTAGGCAAGTCTTATGCTTTATGTAAGATAGCTAGGCTGTTATTCATTTAGAAAGAGACCAAGTTCTTAAACTCACTCCCTAAAGAGACTAGATCATGTAAGGACATGCTTCAAATGACCTAAATCTAATGCAATTCAGATTTCATTTTATTTTTATTTTTTGGATAATTATTTTGACTTAGGCTAATAGAACTCACATGCCTAATGCATGAGAAATGAGGTTATTGGCCAAAATCAGCAAGAAGGGAGGAGGTGTGTTTCCACCATGGCTCTTAAAGGTCAAGCCAAGTTTCTCTGGCAAAGGTGTAAGCCCTCCAATCAAGAGTGAAAATAATATGCATTTGTGCATGATTTTGTAAAATAAGTACTCATCTAACTAAGGGGTTGCTAATTCTTTTATCTTGATTTTAAACCTAAGCTTTAGGTGAGATTATGAGTTCTTTATTTTTATTTTTGAATTATTAAATTTAGTAAAAGATATATTTTTTCCTAAGAGCCTAATCCACATCCAGCCATATATAAAGTAAGGAAAAAACTAAAGAAAGGATGCCACTTAATGCACAAGCTAAACAAATCATCATTCAATTCATAAATCTATTCGCAAAATAATAAGAGGCCATTGTGGTCGGGTACCACCACACAAATCTAAAAACAAATTGGGTAGTCGAGCTCTACCCTTATACAACCTGGATTACAAATGAATTAAATACAATTAAGCAAGGAACTCATTGTTATGGGGATCTTCAAGTTTCATTTCTTCATTCTTCTTTTCTTGTTCCTCCTTCTTTTCTTCTTTCTTTTTTTGGTTCTTTCTTTTGGATGGTTGGAAGGTGGATGCTCTAAAGGCTTCACATGGTGCATAAGATGAGATCTTGTAATAATGTTCATCCTAATCCCCATAACAATCATTCCAAAATCCTAATTGTAAAATTTACATGAAAAGAATGAGTAAATTTAGTTAACACCTACAAAACAAAGGTTAGCTAAACAAACCACACAAATCCCAAGAATGTATATTGGACTTATCACTCCATACATGGGTGACTAAGTCCACCTGGCCTATTGGATTATGCTTAGGGGTATAAGCACATGTACAACAAAAGTATTTATATTTTTATTACAGTGCCCCTTAGGCATAATCTCTTGCAGAAGATAATGGTTAGACTAAGATTTCCCTACCATTCATTCTATGCGCATACATTCTAACATCTAGACTAAAATATATATCACAAAATAAAAGCAACCATCAAATCATGCACCGCCCTAACCTAAAGCTAGAAGTCATGACTTAGCCTAATGTATGTGCTTCGGAGGTTTGTGTGGTATGCTTATCTATGGCTTTAAGTTAAAATTTTCTAAGTATGAAGCATGTTCAACTTAGAGGAGGGTTTCATTTAATTGATTTAGTTATTTTGGGCTGATTTTATTTTATATTTTGATTAAGTTCAAGTAAATCCTACAATTAATTACTAAGTTATAAACAGAGGAAAAGAGAAGAGAACTTCTCTTTCCTTCCCTTAGTTAAATAATTTCTAAAGTAGATTCATATTTTAATTTTAATTAGTGAATGTTTTAATTAGGTGTTTTAATTAATCCTAAGTTTAGATGAACTCTAAACAAACCCATTTAAAAAGAAAGACATTTTAAGATTAAATAAAAATAACTAAATTCACAAAACATACATCACTTAATTTCTTTCCCAATATGTATAACATCCATATGAATGAGTCCTAAGCATATCAATACACGCAAATGAGAATCTTTAACACTTTATGATGCATGCTAAGTAATTCATCTAAGGAAATTTGAAAGTTTATAATGCATAATTTTCATTAAGTAGCAAAGGAGTTTCTTATCCAACTCTCACATGCACATATGAATGTATGAAAGGCATAAGTGAGTATGATGCCATTATTAACCAGAGGTGTAAGGTACAAGACCTACTTAGGGCAACTTAAAGCCTCACAATCTCGAGGTTATCCAGATTAATATACCACTTTCCTTAAATACAAGCATGTGTACAAAAGAAATGAATGGAAAAGAAAGAATGCAAAAATTTGTGTTGATTGAATTATTTTTGTTTATGTAATTTATATGTGCAAGCATAGGTATCCTTCTTAAGTGATAGTATAAGAATGAATAGGATATGTAATTAGGCAAGTGTTAGGTTCTTTTCAAATGAACCATACACCTTGCCAAATCCTATTCAAAACTATAGTAAAAAAGAAGAGAAGGAAAACCTACACTAAGCACATCCTCAGATTTTATTCACATACAAACTTATAAGTAAGATATAAGTAACAGAATTTTAGTTTTGATAATTGATTCATATATTTTGAAAATAATTTGAGTTTAATAGTGATAATAGCCACTCATATTCTTACTTTAGCCAACACATGCAATTTGACATAATGGAAACATTTTCATTTTAAATTTGATTTTTGAAAAGGATGCATGAAACCATATGACACACATGTTTAGCATGTTGGGGAAGAACTAAAGCAATGAAAGCATGTAAACACATTCACTTTAATTAAATCCCAAAGACAATCTTTTGAAATAAGAAAGCTTAAAGTAAATCAAAGTTCATTTAATATGATTTTTGTTTGATTTTGAATTTGATTTAATTTTGAAAATGTGAGTTGAGTTTTTAGTTCCTAACCCATTCCCACATGTGTTTGACATTTTTATTTAATTTTTAGATGATTAGATTCATTTTATATTTTGATTAAGTTAAAGTATGAATTAAGCATGTTAATTATCTCTTACCTACACCACCTTAGCATAATTAATCAAATAATAATGAGCCAATGAGATGACATAAAACCTCTCAAGGAATTTAAATTTGTAATACACCTAGGAAGAAAGGGGCCTAATGTAATTTGGCTCATGATTAATGATTAATTAAACTAAGGGGTTTAACTTAAGTAATTGCAAAACACCCCTCACACATATGAGTTGAGTTTTAATTTCCTTAATTGATACCCCTCACACATATGAGTTGAGTTTTAATTTCCTTAATTGAACTTAGGCTCTTGAACACCTAAGAATCTACCCAAAGTAGATTAATTAAGTTCTAGAAAGTTTTAGAAATTTTAAGAAATTAATTAAGAGTGTAATTAGTGAATTAGCTCTTAATTAAGAGAGAATTAAGAAAGAAAATGGGGTTTAAAGAATAGCTTAGGGGAAATGCTCCAAAATTATTCCCTATACCTCCTATTCACTGAAAATAACCTTAATCAACATCAAAAAAGGATTAAAACACTAATCAAACTCTTAATTAACTTTTATTACATAAAGGAGGCAATTAGAAAATGAATTTGCAATTCTCCCAATTAAGCCACCAATAAATCCCAAGAAAATTAGGTGAGGTAGAAGTCATCCCCTGAAATACACTTAAGAATTTTGAGATTAATTAGTGAATTAATTAGGGAGTAATTAGAAAATTAAGATTTTAATAAAACCCAAAATTCAAGAAAGATAAAAGTTAAAATTCATTAAAACTAATTTTAGAATATTCTAGATTGAATTACCTTTTAGTGGCATTTTACCTCATAATTTTTTGATTTTTCTTTAGAGAGATAATAAGTTTTAAGTTTAGAAGATTAATTAGAATTAAATAAACACTAATTAATTCCTTAATCCAATCGGCGCGCCATGTAACAGCTAACTTGGATGCGCTTTACACACGTCACCCACCGAGTGGTTACTTAAACGTCTTGTTATAGTGCCATGTGGTGGCAGTGCTACGCACTTTTGTATCGCCATTCGATGAAGGATCAAACAGTTAGGATTTAATCTGCAGTTTTAAAAGGATAAAATAGGATATAAAGCATGCATTTAATCTCGCCTGTCCATCCAAATTGCATGGATGGATGGCTAAAGATCTATCCCTGCCAAAGCCTGTGATCCATGGGGACCGTCTATGTTCTAAGCTTTGATTGAGTTCGATTGAGCTCGGATTGGGATGAAACTTTGCACACACCATCTAACCCTAATGGCAATCACATCTAACGGTTGAAATCTCATTCCATTAAAATTTCTTTCATAAAAAACAAACACACATTAAGTTTAATGACCAGAAAATGTTTAACCTCGCGGAGGTGATGACGCCAATTCCTTGGAGGAGCTGTTGCCGAGACTAAGTGGTGAAAGTTTTAGCTCTTAAGGTTGAGTGGATAGCTTTATGGACCTACCCCTCCTTAGCTTCCTTACAGCTTTGATTGAATTAGATCTCCCATTGCCTTTAGAATTTGAGAGAGCTTGGGTCGACTCGACTCCCCGTGGAGTGTGCAAAGGAAATTTGGTTGAATTGGAGTGTGGAGAAAGTTTGCCAATCAATGGAGCTCCCCTATTTTTGCTTAAGGAAACCAAGAATGGCAACTTCTAATCTCCTCTTAGAGAGCTTAGGATCACTCAAGAATGGCTTCTAACACTCTCCCTTACTCAATCGAATTAGCCTATGTTGGAATTGAAGTGGATTAGGGGGGGTATATCTCCCCCTTAGGCAATCAGACAACTGAAGCTTCCCTTACTATTTTGATCCAATTGCCCTTAGATAGTGGGTTATTTGGTCTATTAAAAGCTTGCACATGGTTGGTTTGAGCTAGAGAGTGGAGTGGTAACCTCCCATGTGCTTCAAATTGAGTGGGAACATGATTCCCATATGGCCAATTTGAGCCATGTGCTCGCCAGTTGGGTCAAGTTACAACCAAACCCATTGGGTTGGGTGAACCACCCTCCATAGGGTTTACTTGACCTATTAGGAAAGTATCAAGTAGGTATGAAGAGGGTTTGACCAAATTCCCCATAGATTTGACCAAAATTTATTCTATGGTCTAGGGGTAGAATAATTATTTGACTAATTTTTGAATTTTTATATATTGGGTATGGTGAGAAAATAGGTTTGGCCAAGTTTTCAGATTTGGAGTTCATTTGGTATGGTTTGGCTCATGTTGACCCATTTAGGTCAAAATGGGTCAACTTGGGTCAAGTTGACTAATTGGTTAAATTGGGTCAAACCAAGGCTTGGGTCAAGTTCATATGACCATTTGAAATGTTTTGGTAGTCTTGGTTTGATTCAATTTGGTTTGAATTTGGTTCATATGACTTTATTTAGGTTAGATGGGTCAAGTTGACCAATTTGACCCATTTGACCTATTTGAGCTAGGTCATGGGCATGTTTAGGTTTGGTTAATCATATAAAGTGGATTGGTATCTTTATTTTCAATCAATTTTGGTTAAGTTTGAATTTGGCTCAACATGACCCTTTAGGTCAAGTTGGGTTCAAGGTCAATTGGACTAGGTTAGGTCTAGTTGGCCAATTGAGGCTTTGGTCAAGTTCAACAAGCAATTTGGAATGAACTTGACCCATTGGTTTCAATCAATTTGGCTTAGATCAAGTTTTGACACATTTTGACTTTTTTAGGTCAAGTTGGGTCAACTTGGGTCAACTTGGGTTAAGTGGCCAATTGGGCTAGGTTAGGCTGAAATGTTGACTTGGTCAAGTTCAAACACAGTTCATGAGTGAACCTAGATTAATGGTTTCAATCAATTTGGCCTGTGGTGGATTTTGGCTATGTTGGGTTTCATTTTGGCTAAGTGTTGACTTGGTCAACCCTTAGCTTTGACTTGGTTTGACCCAATTTGGGCAATTGATCATCTCATGATGAGAGGCATAGGTGGGTTTGATTCAATCCAATTTGGGTAGGATTAGAATTTATCTCATAAGAGGCACTTTAGGTCACTTTGGATCAAGTGAGCCTAACTGGGTCAAATGGCTTGGTCAAAGCTTGATTTGAGTTTGATTGAAATATAAACCCATTTGCAAGTTGTGAGAAGTCAAATGAGTTTTGATTCATTTGAAAATTTCATATTCAAAGGAAGAACATGAATGGATTTGGTTTGTTTTTTGAGTTGAGTTTTGATTAAGTGTTGAAGTTTCTATTTATATTTGGATTCATGATTGCAAGATTGATTGAATCATGAAGGAAAATCAAGAGTTTGGCTTGATTTGAAATTAATTTGGCTAAGTTCAAGATTTTAACTTGAAAGGCTTAGGTAGGATTTTAAATGGATTTGAGTTTGATTTTTGGAAGTGGTTTTGACTGTTTGAGTTTATATTTCATTTATATATGTGAATATAAATGAGAATATAAATGGGTTATTAGAAAATTTCATGAACTTCGAATGATTTGATCATGATCTAGGCTAAGTCTTTAAGAGTGAATTGAAAAGACTTAAGAAATTTTTGGAGTTTGAAGCTTGAATTTTGAATTTAGATTTTTTTTATTTATATTTATATTTCATTTATATATGTGAATATAAATGAGTTATGAGAAAATCTCATGAGTTTTAATTGATTTGAATATGATTTATATTAAGTCCTTAAAAGGAAATTAAGGACTTAAAAGTGATTTGTAGTTTTAGATTTGATTTTTTTGAATTTAGTTTGATTGATTTGAATTTATATTTCATTTATATATGTGAATATAAATAAATTATGAGAAAATCCCATGAGTTTGAATTGGTTTGAATATGATTTAGGCTAAGTCCTTAAGAGAAAATTTAAAGGACTTAAACAATTTTGGAGTTTGAAATTTAAATTTTTGGATGTAGATTTGATTGATTTATATTTATATTTCATTTATATATGTGAATATAAATGAGTTATGAGAAAATCTCATGAGTTTGAATTGGTTTGATCATGATTTCGGATAATTCCTTAATGTGAAAATTGAAGACTTAGAGTTTTTTTTTTTTGGAGTTTGAAATTTCATTCATGGGTTTCAATCATGGATTTCAATCATGTGGAATTGATTTGAGTTTTGGAGAAAATCAAATAAGATTGATTTGGAGCTTGACTTGAAGGAAGGATGGTGAGGTGTGGTTCAAGCTAAGGGTAGGCAAAATTCCTAGCACCCGTAAAGCATGACCTATTCTTATGGCTAACTTTTCTAAGTCTCTAGGGCTAGGTTGAGTGTCCACCTAATCACTAAATGTGTCTTAAGATTAAGGAACGCTTAAATTCTAAGAGAAGTCCTATGTCTAAGATGGATGGGTTGAGAGCTTATTCTAAAAATGAGGTCAATGTGCATGTACAAAAGCAAATGAATGGATGAAGAATCATGCAAAAGATTTTTGTTTGTACATTTGGTTTGGTTTATATATATATATGTAATATGAAGATCCTTCCTAATTCATGACATGAGAGTGCATAGGAATGAACTTAAGTGTTATGTTCTTTTCTAATGAACTATACACTTTGCAAATCCTATACAAACTCATGTTAAGAAATGAGAAGAAAACTACATAAAACACATTTCTATATTATAACCACATGCAAGCTTATAAGTATTTATAAGTAGCATACTATTTATGATGTTCATTTGATTAATTCATTTTGATTTTCAAAAGGTATGAATGTATGAGTTCACATGGCAAACAACATTTATCATACTTGGAAAGAGATAAAGTGATTTAATCATGTAATTTCATTCACCCTATTTAATTCCTAAAGACAATCTTATGAAATAAGATCATTTAAAGAGAATCAACATTTCTTCAAGAGATTTTTACTTTTGTTTTGAGTTTGATTTAGGAAATATGAAAAAGGGTGTGTGCTGGTTCTAACCCATTTCTCTCATATGTGTATTATTTTATTTTAATTTTTAGAACCATTAAGTTGATTTTATGTTTTGTTTAGGTTAAGGTGTAAATTAAATCCATTAATTACCCCTTACCTACACCTCCTTAACATAATTATTCAAACAATTGTGAGCCAACATATGATATGCAACCATATGAAATTTAAATCAACAATGCCCCTAAGAAAGAAAGGGGCCTAATGCAATTGGCTCACAATTATTGATTAATTAAACTAAAGTGTTTAATTAAGTACTTTCATAACCTTCCCACACATGTAAGTTGGAAATGATTTCCTTAAATTAACCTTAGGCTTTTGAACACCTAAGGATCTACCCAGCAAGAGATTGATTAAGTTTAGATTGATTTTAAAATTTTATTAAGCTAATTAAGTAGATCATTAGTGAATTAGTCCTTAATTATATTTGGATTGAGGAAGAAAGGGGTTTAGACAATAACTTAGGAAAATACCCCAAACCCATTCCATAAACCTCCTCTTCACTTAAATAATGTTTATTTATCTTAATTAAGTGATTAAATTATTGTTCACATGCTTAATTACTTTTAATTACATTAAGAGGGTGATTAGAGATTCATTAATTGATTTTTCTAATTAACTTATTAATAAATTCCAATAAAATTAGGGGAGTCATCCCCCTAAATATGTCTGAGAAGTTTAGAATTAATTAATGAAATGATTAGGGAGTAATTAGGGTTATTAAGTTTTTAATTAAACCCTAATTAAGAAGAAACTACTATTCAAAATTAATTAGAAATAATTTTATTGGATTCCCCTATGAATTATCTTTAAAATGAACCCTCATTTATATATTTCAAATATTTCTACATTTAATTATGTATTTTTAAAGTTTCAGTGATTAAAGGATAATTAAATACCCTAATTATATAACTAATCTCATCGGTGCCACGTGGGTTGCTAACACGATGCATGCTTTCCATGTGGTGTGATGAGATTAGTTATTTAAGTTGTCACATCCTATGCCATGTCAGCCGGTGGCGCTACGTATTTTCTCCTTGGACCGAAGATCGGACGGTAGGATTAAACCCATGATTTCAAAGAGATTTATCAGTCTAGATTTTAATCAGTCAAACCAAAACGGGATGGACGGTCCATGATTCATCCACCTGCGGGAGACCGTCGCCCATCCTCCATGGTTTGATCTGAGCTCACTTGAGCTCAGATTGGGATATGATTCAACCCACACCATCTAGGAACAATAAGAGACACATCCAACAGTGGAATTCAATTGGGATTACACTTCCCTTCACAAAGGACCAAAGAATTTTGAACCTAAGCTCGATTTTGAGGCATACCTCGTCGGAGGCTATCACCAATGCTCCAAACTATTTAGGTAGCTTCGTCTAGTGGAGAAAGTCATGTTGAAGGTTTGAGGGTTTGTGGTGAAATATATCCATCTTCATCTATCCTTTTGAAGAGGATAAATAAAAATTGAAATATACACCTTTTTGTTGGGGAACCATGTAGATCCGTAGATGTTCTTATTAGGGTTATCAGGTATGATATTGAGGAGAGATGTACTATCACGAAAGGTAGAAGTCACCACCCTACAATGGACCTAATCAACTAAATAAGGACTTCTAAGGACTATGGGTCTTCGTATGTACCAGAGATTCTTCCCCTACTTTATATGGAAAAGTAAAGTAGGGTTTATTTTAAATTGGGTTCGTTAAGTTCCCTATGAGGGCAAGCCCCCATAGTTAATTACATCTTAAGGAATGAGATTCCTTAAGAATACTCTCGATGAAGGTAAATGATCATTGTCTCCAAAGATTTTGAAGGTTAGACTATCAATAAATTGGTTTATTTTGGAAGTTCAAATGGGATTGATCAAAGGAAGAGAGTTATTATTGAAGCCAAATGGAGGTGAATAGGGGATGTTTAGGATACTAGGAAGCCTAGTAAACATCCCAAACTATCCTATGGTTGAGCTTTACATTTTTGAAATTGAATTACTTATTTGAGTTGAATTTTTATTAGAAGTTTAACATTTATAATTCCACAAAACAAGGTTATGGAAATGCCTAAGAGGTGAGGATTTATGCTTATGGCCCATAGAAGGGAGAAGCAACCTCAGAACCTAAATCTAGGGAGCTTTGGCGAGGGACAAAAGCACAACCTAAATCTAAGGTAAAAAATGGGTATTCGGTTAGCTTCCACAAGAGAGAACAAACCACCTGACTGCTTGGACTTACAACTGCTTGGGGGTGGTCACCAACTAACTCCTTCTACGATTTTAAATTTATGTAGATAAGTCATATGCTTTATGCAAGATAGCTAGGTTGTTATTTATATAAAAAGAGACTAAGTCCTTAAATTCACTCCGTAAAGAGACTAGATCATGTTAGGACATGCAAAAAGACCTAGATCTAATGCAAAACATATTATATTTTACTTTCATTTTTTGGACAATCATTTGACTCAGGCTTATAGGATTCATATGCCTAATGCATGAGAGGTTATGGACCAAAATCAAAAAGAAGGGGGAGGAGTGTTTCCACCATGGCTCTCAAAGGTCAAGCCAAGTTTCTCTGGCAAAGGTGGAAGCCCTCCAATTAAGAGTGAAACAAGTCACTTTTGTGCATGATATTATAAAAGAAATACTCATCTAGCTAAGGGGTTGGTAATTTTTTTATCTTGATTTTAACTTAGGCTTTAAATGAGGTTATGAGTTATTTATTTTAATTTTGAATTGATTAATTTGGTAGAAGATTTATTTTTCCCTAAGATCCTAATCGTCATCTAGGACATACATCAAAGAAAGGAAGAAACTAGGAAAATATGCCATCTTAATGTAAAAGCTAAACAAAACATCACACATTTTACAAAGCTAACACAAAAGAATAAAAGGCCAAGTGTGGTCGGACACCACTGCACAAATCCAAAAATAAATTGGGTAACCGAGCTCTACCCTTATACAACCTATAATACAAATGAATTAATTACAATTAAGAAAGGAATTCATGTTATGGGGGTCTTCATTCTTCATTTCTTCATTCTTATTTTCTTCTTTCTTCTTTCTTCTTTTGGTTTCTTCTTTTGGATGGTTGGAATGTGGATACTCCAATGGCTTCACATGGTACATAAGATGTGATCTTACAACCAATGCTCATCCTAATCCCCCATAACAATCATTCTAAAATCCTAATTGCAAATGTACATGAAAATGAAAAAAAGTAAATCTAACTAAAATCTACAGAGCAGAGATTAGCTAAACAAACCACACATTCCCAAGCACCCCACACAAATTGGACTTAGCACCCCACACATGGGTAACCAAGTCTACCTAGCCTATTTTGGATTATGCTTATGGGTATAAGCAACCTACACATCAAAAATAGCTATATTTTTATTAAAGTGTCCCTCAAGCACAATCCTCTACAGAAGACAATGATTAGACTAAATCATCCTACAATTCATTATACGCACGTACACCCTAATATCCAGATTAAAATATCACATCATAAAACAAAAGCAAACATCAAACCATGCACTGCCCTAACATAGGACTAGAAGTGGTGACTTAGCCTAATGTGCCATGTAAGATTTGTGTGATATGCTTAACTAGGCTTTAAAGTTTGGATTTTCTAAGCGTGAAAAGGTTTAGCTTAGAAAGGTGGTCACATTTAAGTTATTTAGTTGATATGGGTTAATTTTATTTGATGATTTGATTTGGTTTGAATGAACCTATTTAATTACTAAAGGTCATAAAGAGAGGAAAAAATAAGAGAACTTCTCTTTCCTCCCTACCTTAAGTGAATTCTAAGGTAGATTCATTAATGATTTTTGTTTAGCAAATATTTTATTATGTATTTTAATTAATCCTAAGTTTAGATTTTCTCTAAAAAAAACCTATTCAAAAAGAAAGGGCATTTTAAGATTAAGTAAAGTGAATTACTATCACAAAACACATGATATTTTATTTCTTTACCATATGTGTATAACATGCATATGAATGGATCCTATGCATATATATACATACAAATGGGAATGTTTAGCATACTTTATGATGAATGCTAAGTGAGTTGCTTAAGAAAATTTGAATGCTTTATGATGCATGATTTCCATTAAGTAGAAAAGAGGTTTTCTTATCCATTTTTTACATGCACACATGTATGAATGAAAGGCATAAGTGAGTACGGTGCCATTGCTAACTAGGGGTGTAAGGTACAAGACCTACTTAGGGCTATTTAAAGCCTCATAACCCTGGGTTGTCCATACCACTTTTCTTAAATACAAGCATATGTACGAAAAGAGATGCATGGAAAGAAAATACTAAGTGAGTTACTTAAGAAAATTTGAATGCTTTATGATGCATGATTTTCATTATGTAGAAAAGAGATTTTCTTATCAACTTTTCATATGCACGCATGTATGTATGAAAGGCATAAGTGATTACGGTGTCATTATTAACTAGAGGTGTAAGGTACAACACCTACTTAGGGCTACTTAAAGTCTCGCAACCCCAGAGTTGTCCAGACTAATATACCACTTTTCTTAAATAGAAGCATATGTACAAAAGAAATGAATGGAAAAGAAAGATACAAAAGTTTTTATTTGTTTGTTTGATTTGGTTATACAATTTATATGTGTAAGTATAAGGATGTCCTCCTAAGTAATAACATAGGAATGAATAAGAATGGAGTTAGGCAAGTGTTATGTTCTTTTCAAATAAACTATATACTTTGCCAAATCCTATTCAAAACTATGCTAAAAGAAAAGAAAAAAGGAAAAGTACAATATACACATCTTCATATTTATGTCCACATGCAAGCTTATAAATTATTATAAGTAGCACACTTTCAATTTTAGGCATTTAATTTATAGATTTTGAAAATAGTTTTGAATTTATTAGTGATAATAGTCACTCATATTTTTTACTTTAGCCAAAACATGCAATTTGACATAAAAAAAATGTTTCATTTTGAATTTGAATTTTTGAAAAGCATGAATGTATGAAACTCATATGACATACACATTTAGCATGCTAGGAAAGAAATAAAGTGATGTAAGAATGTAATTTCATTCACTCTAATTAATTCTTAAAGACAATCTTATGAAGTAAGATCATTTAAAGAGAATCAAAAGTTGTTTAAAGAGACTTTCATTTTGTTTTAAGTTTGATTTGAAATACAAAAATGTGAAAGGTTTGTCTGGTCCAAACCCATTCCCACATGTGTGTATTATTTTAGTTTAATTTTTAGGTGATTAGATTAATTTTATGCTTTGGTTAGGTTAAGTTGTAGATTAAGTTCATTAATTACCCCTTACTTATACCACTTTAACATATTTAATCAAATAATTATGAGCCAATGCATGACATAAAATCATAAGGAATTTAAATCAATAATGCATCCTAGGAAAGAAAGGTACCTAATGCAATTGGCTCACAATTAATGATTAATTAAGTTAAAGGGTTTAATTTAAGTACTTTCATAACCCTTCGCACACATATGGGTTAGGTATGATTTCCTTAAGTTACTTAGGTTATTGAACACCTAAGCATCCACCCAAGAAGGATTGATTAAGATTCTGGATTAATTTTAATTTTGAGAATTTGATTTGATTAATTAAGTAGATCATTAATGGATTAACCTTTAATTAGATTTGGATTTAAGGAAGAAAGGGGTTTAGGGAATAGCTTAAGGAAAATATCCCAAAATCATTCCATAAATCTCCTAATCACTTAAACAAAGTTTAATTAACTTAGTTAAGGAATTAAATCATTGTTCACATGCTTAATTAAGCTTAATTACATTAAGAGAGTGATTAGGGGTTGATTAATTAATTTCCATGATTAACTTATTAATAAATTTTAAAAAAATTAGGGGAGGCTGAAGTCATCCCACTAAACATGCTTGAGTAGTTTGGAATTAATTAATGAAGTCATTAGAGAGTAATTGGTTATTAAGTTTTTAAATAAACTCTAATTAAGGAAAATCAACTGTTCAAATTCAATTAGAAGCAATTTTACTGGATTCTCCTTTGAATTATCTTTAAAATGAACCAGAGTTTGTTTTTTTTAGATTTGTCTATAATTAGTTATGAATTTAGGAAGTTTCAATTGATTTAAATGATTTTTATGAATTTTACTAATTTATTTTATTAAAATAAATCATTTGACACTCAAAATTCAATATCTTTTAATCCAAAGGTCATTTTGACTTGAAATTTTTATGGTAGGTGTATTTTAACATCAATTTAATCTCTAAAAATTTCAACTTAATTTGATATGTATTTTTGGTTTAATTAATAAAATTTGATTTTTACTAAACTCAAATTAAGATGTAATTACTCAGTGAAATTTGGGGATTTTAGGTTTGTTGGATTCCTCTTGGAAAGAAGAATCCAACGAGCCCTTATTTGCAATTTTTGGTTAAATATTTTATTTTCTATGAATTTTTGAAGTTCCAGGTGATTTAAAGTAATTTTTTAAATCAAAAATTAGATTTTTGTATTTAGCACAAGACCGGCGACATGGCAATGCGCGCCATGGCGCACTAGTGCACGCGATCGCCCTTTCAAGTGGGAAGACAAGTTAACGCGAGACTAGAGGACCATTCAATCACGATCGGATGGTCCGGATCAAATCGCCAGATCTAGAGGCGGATCGCATACGCGCCGATCCGCGAATCACATGATCGGATGGTCCATATCACAGGCGAGATCAAATCGCGTGATCCACATGATCCAAGCCATCCAATCTCTTGAACCATGGGATCGGATGGCAGCTACTGCTCGCTGATGGTGAACAGTAAATTCGGGGCTATTTTGGGAAAAATGAGAGATTCTAAGTGAAAACTTGTCCAACTAGGCTCATTTTTGCATCGATTTGCACCAAAAAAATTATATTTTCTAATTGGGATGACTTAAAATAAAAATATAAAATTATCTAGGGTAGATTCTAAAAAAAAAACCATCACAAAATGAAGGATCCCAAGGCCGCTACAATTTTTGAAAGTTACCTCACCAGGGATGATTTCTGGTGGCGGTGGTGACTCGAGCATGCTGAGTGAGGGAAGAGGGTTTTGAATGAGCTTGGATCTTCTCCTTCACATCAAAATAAAGTTTCTTTGCTGAAATCCAATTAGTTTTGAAGTATTTCTCTCCAAAATGAAGTGAGGGTGATTGCTAATGGGTTTAGGAGCTCTAGGAGGAGGAGAATGTGAGGAATGGGGGTTTCCTTCCATCACTAATGCCTTGGAATCAAAAGTGAACGAAAATGAACCTTTTTGTTTAAAATTTTGGCTCCAAACTCATATCATTTGGCTTGGGGTGGTTGAGAATGAAAGAGAATCATCCTAGGTGGCTCCCTATGGTTGGCTATGGCATGGAAAGTGGCTGCCATGAAGGACAAATGGGTGTCCTAGCTAAGGGGAGGTGAGAGTCTTTCATGCCAAGTGTTCCAATGGGAGAGGAGAGGTGATTTCACCTCCCCATGAGTCATGGCTTCCCCAACCACTCCTTGGGTCAGAAAATTAGTTCCCTTGGTGCCTATGTGGACCACTGGATGAGTGTCAAGTGGCCAAGGAAGAGAAATGATCACTTGGGAATGTATCTTTTCTCAAGGGATGCCCTTGACCCAAGGGAAAAGTGGTCATTTGGCATTAAATTTGATTTAGACATATTTTAAATGAGTCAAAAGTAAGTTGGACCAAATTTCATGTCATTTGAAGTTCATTTGGTTTAATTTGAGTTAATTTGACCTACTTGGGTCAAATCGGGTCAAAATGGGTTAGGTTGACCAATTGGTCAAATTGGATCAAACCAACAGTTGGGTCAAGTTCAAATGACTATTTGGAGTATATTGGTTTAATTAGTTTCAATTAATTTGGTTTAATTTAGATTTAATTTAGATTTTGGCTAATTTGATCCTTTAGGTCAATTTGGGCTAAGTTGACCAATTTGATCCAATTGATCAAATTGGCTTGAATCATGGCTTGGTTTGGATTTGGTTGATCATTTGTAATATATTATAGGCTTTGGTTTCAATTAATTTTGGTTTAATTTGATTTTGGCTTGATTTGACCATTTAGGTCAAGTTGGCATGGTCAATTGGGCTAGGATGGGTCTAGTTGTCCAATTGGTAAAATTGGTTTAATTAAGGCTTTGGTCAAGTTCAATAATAAATTTGGAGTAAACTTGAGCCATTGGCTGCGATCAATTTGGTTTAGGTTGCAATTTGGCTAGTTTAGGTTCATGTGGGTTAAAGGGTTGACTTGGTCAACGGGCTAGGTTAACTTGGTTTGACCCAATTCATGATAATTGATTACCCTATGATGATCAACAAAGCATGGAATGAAGTTTGGAATGGCTTGATTCACTTTTATTTGGATTGAATTGAATTTTAGTTCATGTAGGTCAAATTAGCCACTTTGGGTAAAGTGAGGAAATTGGGTTTAGTTGGCTTGATTAAGGCTTGATTCAAGTTTGGTTGAACTCAGAGATGGATTTATGATTGAAATATAAATCCATTTGCAAGTGATCTAGAGTCAAATGGGTTTTGATTCATTGACAATTTTCAAGTTCATAAGGGTAAACATGAGTTTAACTTGGGTTTAATTTTTGAATTTAGTTTTGGTTTGATGATTGAAGTTTGTGTTTATATTTGGATTCATGATTGAAGAATTGATTAAATCATGAAGAAAAATCAAGGGTTTGGCTTGATTTGAGTTTGATTGGCTAAGTTTAAAATTTGACTTGAAAGGCTTAGGTTGGATTTTGATTGAATTTGAGTTTGATTTTTGGAGTTGGTTTGAATTTGACTTGAAGGAAGGTAAGGAGTTGGTTCAAGCTATATGGTAGGCAAATTTTTATAACACCCCTAAAGCATGGCTTATTCCTATGGCTAACTCTTCTAAGTCTCAAAGGTTAGGTTAAGTATCCACCTAATCACTAGATGTGTCTTAAGACTAAGGAACTCTTAAAGTCTAAGAGAAGTCCTATATCTAAGATGAAGGGTTGAGAGCTCATTCTAAAAGTGAGGTCAACAGGGTTCAAATTTCCATGGATCTACCAATTGACCGAAGCTCCCTTCAATGGCTTGTGGCTTTGGTCTGGGTCCTCCTTTCCATGGCTTGGAAGCTTGGAAAACACCTTGGGTGAGCTCAACTTGCCTCCTTGATAGTGCTTCCAAGAGCAATTGGACTTTTGTGAAGTGTTGAGCAAAGTGGAATATCCTCACACCTCCCCTATTTTTGACTTAAGAAACCGAGAAGGAGAAGTTTGAATGAACTTGAGAAACCTTGGAGAAGCTTGGGGAAGCTCAGTTTGGGTTCTTAGGGTTCAATCGAATGCAAGGCCAGTGAAATGAATTGAAATGAGGGGGAGTATATCTCCCCCTACTTGGATTGGACAACGTGAGTCTACTTGCCATTTTGATCAAATTTGTTTGATTAGATGGGTTATTTTGGTTGTTACAAGCACCATGTGATTCAATTTTGGCAGGAGTGGTGATGTGGAGTTGCACATGAGTTAAAATGGGTGGGAGGCTTGGTTGATCATTTGAAATGCTTTGCAAGCTTTGGTTTCAATCAATTTTGGTTTGGTTTGATTTTTGCTTGATTTGACCTTTTAGGTCAAGTTGTGTTCATGGTCAATTGGGCTAGGTTGGGTCTAGTTACCCAATTGAGGTTTTGGTCAAGTTCAACAAGTGATTTAGAATGAATTTGACCCATTGGTTGCAATCAATTTATCTTAGATCAAGATTTGACACATTTTGACTTTTTAGGTCAACTTAGGTCAAGTGGCCAATTTGGCCAGGTTTGGCTCAAATGATGACTTAGTCAAGTCTAATCATTGATCATGAATTGGTTTTGATTAATGGTTTCAATCAATTTGGTCTATGGTGGATTTTGGCTAGTTTGGGTTTCATTTGGGTTAAGTGTTGACTTGGTCAAAGGCTAAGTTTAACTTGCTTTGACCCAATTTGAGTGATTGATCATCTTATGATGATTGTTGCTCATAATGTGGCTTAGATGGGCTTAGTTCAATCCAATTTGGGTAGGATTAGAATTTGACTCAAAAGGTGTTTTAGGTCACTTTGGGTCAAGTGAGCCTAAGTGGGTCAATTGACTTGATTAAGGCTTGATTCAAGCTTAGTTTAACTCACATATGGACTTCTGATTGAAATATAAATCCATTTTCAAGTGCTTTGGAGTCAAATGGGTTTTGATTCATTTGACAATTTCAAGTTCAAAGGACGAACATGGGTTTGAGTTTTGAATTTAATTTTGGTTTGATAATTGAAGTTTGTGTTTATATTTAGATTTATGATTGAAGGGTTGATTGAATCATGAAGAAAATCTAAGGGTTTGGATTGATTTGAGTTTAATTTGGCTAAGTTCAAGAATTTGACTTGAAAGGGTATGGGTTGGATTTTGGATTTGAGTTTTGAATTGGTTTTGGTTATTTGAATTTTATTTCATTTATATTTGTGAAAGTAAATGAAAATATAAATGGGTTATGAGAAAATCTTTTGAATTTGAAGTGATTTGAATTTGATTTGAGCTAAGTCCATAAGATGAAATCAAAGGGCTTAGGAAAGATTTTGGATTTGGAATTCAATCATGGGTTTCAATCATTTGGAATTGATTCATGATTTGAGAAAATCCATTGGGTTGGAATTGGTTTAAGATTTGATGGAATTGAGTTGAGCTAAGTCCATAGGATGAAATCAAAATGGCTTAGAAAGGTTTTGGATTTGAGGTTGATTTGAATTTGAAGTTGATTTGAATTTGAAGTTGATTTGAATTTGAAGTTGATTTGAATTTGAGGTTGATTTGAATTTGAAGTTGGACATGAAAGAAGGAAGTAAGGATCAGGTTCAAGCTAGGGTAGGCAAGTTTTTCTAACACCCCTAAGGTATAACCTATTCCTATGTCTAACTCTTCTAAATCTCTAGGGTTAGATTAAGTGATCACCTAATCACTAGAAGTGTCTTAAGATTAAGGAACTCTTAATGTCTAGAGGAGTCCTATGTATAAGATGAAGAAGTTGAAAGCTCACTCTGAAAGTGAGGTCAACACTCCCCTAAGAGTGAAATTATTTTTTTCAAAGTTCTTCATCTAATCTTTGTTGAAGAGAGAAAAGAAATAAATGAAGTATAAAAAATAATATTCTCAAACACTTCTTGTATTGGACACCACGCAGATTCACAGATGTTCTTCTTAGGGTGATCGGGTACGACATTAAGGAATGATGTACTATCTCGAGAGGTAAGTCACCATCCTACAAATGGACCAAATCACCTTAATAAGGACTCCTAAGGACTATGGATCTTTGGATGTACTAGAGATTCTTCCCTACTTTACATGGAAAATTAAAGAAAGGTTTATTTTAAATTGAGTTTGTTAAGTTCCCTATGGAGGCAAGCCCCTATAGTTATTTACATCCTAAGGAATGAGATTCCTTAAGAATACTCTTGATTAAGGTAAATGATCATTGTTCCAAAGATTTCAAAGATAAGACTATCAATCAATTGGTTTATTTTTAGAAGATCAAGTGGGATTGATCAAAAGGAGTGAGTTATTATCGAAACCAAAAGGAAAAGTGGGGATGATACTAGGAAGCCTAGTAAGCATCCCAAACTATCCTATGGTTGGGCTTTATATTTTGAAATTGAAGTGATTTATTTTTTGAGTTGAATTTTATTAAAATCTGGCTTACAACACAAGATCATGGAAATGCTTAAGAGGTGAAAATTTATGCTTGTAGCCCACAAAGGGAAGTAGCAACCTCTGAACCTAAATCTAGAGAGCTTTGGCGAGAGCCATGACATGACCTAAATCTAAGGGAAAAATGGGTATTTAGTTTATCTCCATAAGAAAGGATAAACCGCCCGACTGATGGACTTACAACCGCCTGCGGGTGGCCAACTAACTCCTCCTAGATTTTAAATACATGTATGTAAGTCATATGCTTTTGCAAGATAACTAGGATGTTGTTTATCTAGAAAGAGACTAAGTCCTTAAACACACTCCCTAAGAGACTAGATCATGTAGGGCATGATTAATAACTTAAATATAATGCAAATTTTGTTATGTTTTATTTTCATTTTGGACAATCAATTTGACACAGGCTTTAGGATTCATATGCCTAATGCATGAGAAATTGGATTATGAGCTAAAATTAGCAAGAAAATGAGGTGTATTTCCACCATGGCTCTCAAAAGTTAAGTCGAGGTCTCGCAAAGGTGGAAGCCCTCCATAACAAGAGTGAAACAAGATGCTTTTTTATGCATGATGTGAAAACATACAACATCCAGCTAAGGGGTTGCTAATTCTTTTATCTTATTTTATAACCTAGGCTTTATATGAGGTTATGAGTTATTTATTTATTTATTAGAATTTATTAGTTGTATAGAAATTTATTTTGCTAAGAGCCTAATCGTCATCCAGGCCATACATCAAAGCAAGGAAGAAACTAGGAAAAGATGTCATCTTAATGCGAAAGCTAAACAAACATCAAACAATTAATAAAGCTAGCAGAATAAGATTGTGGTCGGCTCCACCACACAAACCAAAAGAAATAAATTGAAGCTCTACCCTTATAAACTTACAAATGAATTAATTACAATCAAGAAGGAATTCATGTTATGGGGGTCTTCATTCTTCATTTCTTCATTTCTTCTTTCTCCTATCTTCTTTCTTCTTTCTTCATTCTTCTTTCTTCTTTTGGTTGGTTAGAATGTGGTTGCTCCAAAGACTTCATATGGTACATAAGACATAGTCTTATGACCAATGTTCATCCTAATCCCCCATAACAATCATTCCAAATCCTAATTACAAAATTACATGAAAATGAGAAAAAGTAAATCTAACTAAAACCTGCAAAATAGAGATTAGCTAAACAAACCAGACAATCACAAGCATGCATATGTATAAATTGGACTTAGTACCCCACACATGGGTAACCAAGTCCACCTGGCCTATTTTGGATTATGCTTAGGGGTATAAGCAACCTGCACAACAAAAGTATTTATATTTTTATTACAGCGCCACTTAAGCACAATCCCCTATAGAAGATAATGATTAGACTAAGATCATCTTACCAATCAGTCTACGCACATACACCCTAACATCCAGACTAAAATATCACATGACAAAACAAAGCAAACATCAAATAAAGCACTGCCCTAACATAGGACTAGAAATGGTGACTTAGCCTAATGTGTGTGTCATTTAAAGTTTGTGTGGTATGTCCTAGCTAGGTTTAAGGTTAGAGTTTTCTAAGTGTGAAAGAGTTCAACTTAGAGGGTGGTTTCATTTAATTGATTTAGTTGATTTGGTTGATTTTATTTGATGATTTATTTTGGTTTGAATGAACCTATAATTAATTGCTAAGTGTTGTAAAGAGAGGAAAAGAGAAGAGGGCTTCTCTTTCCTCCCTACCTTAAGTAGTTTCTAAGGTAGATTCACTATTGATTTTTATTTAGTGAATGTTTTGTTATGTGCTTTAATTAATCCTAAGTTTAGATTTTTCCTAAACAAACCTATTCAAAAAGAAAGGTATTTTAAGATTAAGTAAAGTGAATTACTATCACAAAACACACAACACTTTATTTCTTTCCAACATGTGTAACATGCATATGGATGAATCCTAAGCATATCTATACATGAAAATGGAAATGTTAGCACACCTTAATGATGAATGCTAAGGGATGTTGTTTAAGGAAAATTTGAAATGTTTCATGTATGCATGTTTTGTTAAGTAGAAAAGAGGAGATTCTTTTATCCATTATTCATATGCACATTTACATGTATGAAAGACATAAGTGAGTATGAAACCATTATTTTCTACACCAGGGGTGTAAGGTACAAGACCTACTTGGGACTAATTAAAGCCTCGCAACCTGGATATGTCCAGAATAATATACCAATTTTCTTAAATACATGTGCATGTACAAAAAAAAATGAATGGAAAAAGAGTCATGCAAAAAGTTTATGTTTGTTTGATTTGTTGGTTGTTTAATTTACATATGCAAATGTGAAGATCCTTCTTAAATGATAACATAGGAATGAATAGAAATGGATTTAAGCAAGTGTTGTGTGCTTTTCAAATGAACTATACACTTTGCAAATCCTATTCAAAACTATGTTAAAAGAGAAGAGAAAGAAAAGTCACACAATGCACATCTTTATGTTATACTCACATGCAAGCTCATAAATAATTATAAGTAGCATACCTTTCAGTTATAATATTTGATTTATAAGTTTTGAAAATAATTTGGATTTAGTAGTGATAATAGGCATTCATATTCCTACTTTAGCCAAAATATGCAATTTGATATATAAGAAACATTTCATTTTAATTTAATTTTTCAAAAGACATGAAAGCATGATTTTCATATGGTATACACATTTAACATGCTAGGAAAGAAATAAAGTGATGAAAGCATGTAAATTCATTCACCTTAATTAATTTCTAAAGACAATCCTATGGAATAAGATTATTTAAAGTGAATCAAAGTTGGTTTAAGAAATTTTGATTTTATTTTGAGTTTGATTTGAATTTAGGAAACATGAGAAGATTTATTGGTCCTAACCCATTTCCCTCATATGTGTATTATTTTTGTTTAATTTTAGAACCATTAGATTGATTTTATATTTTGCTTAGGTTAAGGTGTGCATTAAGTCCATTAATTACCCCTTACCTACACCACTTTAATATATTTAACCAAATAATTATGAGACAAAGTATGACATAAAACCACAAGAAATTTAAATCAGCAATGCATCTAAGAAAGAATGGGGCCTAATGCATTTGGCTCACAAATGATTAATTAAGCTAAAGGGTTTAATTTAAGTACTTTCATAACCCTTCCCACACAGATGGATTATATATGATTTTCTTAAGCTACTTAGGTTATTGAACACCTAAGTATCTACCCAAGAAGGATTTGATTAAATTCAAATTGATTTGATTTTAAAATTTTGATTTATTAAGCCATTTGATAAAGTGATTAAACTATTTAATTAATTTTCTCCTTAATTAGATTTTTATCCAAGTGAAATAAACTTAGGGAAAAGATTTGGGAAAGAACTCCTAATCTCATTCCCTATGTCCATTCACTATTCTAAGGTAATTAGCAAACTTAATTAATTAATTTATCATTATTTAATAGGTTAATTAATCATTTAATTAATTAAGAGAGTAATTAGGAGTGAATCAAGAAATTATCCTAATTAAACCATTAATAAATTCCAAGAAAATTAGGGGTGGTAGAAGTCATCCCACTAAACATACATGAAAAGTTTGGAATTAATCAAAAAAAAAAGGAGTAATTAACATAATTATATTCCCAATAAAACTCAAACTGCATGAAATTTATTATTCAAAATCAATTAAAATTAATTTTATATTATTCCCCTTTGAAATATCTTCAAAATACATTTGAGTTTGTATTTTTCTGATTTTTCTACATTTAGTTATGTATTTTTGAAGATTTTATTATTATTAGATAATTAAATCTCTAATTATATAACTAATCCAATCGGTGCCATGTGGATTGCTGATGCGGCACATGCTTTCCACATGGCATGATAGGATTCATTATTTAAGTTATCACATTGGCTACAAAGTGAACCGACGGTGCTACGCGCTTTCCCTTGGACCATCCGATCAAAGATCGGATGGTCAAGATCAAGTTCATGGTATCAAATGGATTAAACAACAGATCTCATGTGTTTTAATGAAGACCGTCCATCCAACACATGCGGGATGGACGGTCCATGATTCATCCCCGCCCTCTCCTACAAGAGATGGTAACCGTCCATCTTCCATGGCTTGATTCGAGCTCGATTGAGCTCGGATTGAGTAGGGATTGATCACACACCATCAAGAAGGGATAAGCAAGACATCCAACGATCAAATTCACTTGAGGTCACACTTCTCTTCACAAAGGACCAAAGAAATCTAACCTAAGCTAGGTTTTGAATAGTACCTCACCGGAGGCTATCACCGGCGCTCGCAACCATCGAGGTAGCTTCGTCTAGTAGAGACAAAGCCCTGTTGAAGGTTTGTGGGCTTGAGGTTGAGTAGATCCTCCTAATTGGCCAAACTTCTCCTCCTAGGCTTGCAGCTTTGGTCTAGCTCCCTCCCATGCCTTGGATGCTTGGAAGAAGCTTTGGATGAATTTGATTGGGTCCTCTAAGGGTGCTTGCAAGAGGAATTGGATTGAAGTTGGAAATCCTTTCTACCTCCCCTATTTTTGATTTGGTAAACCGAGATATGGAAAAATGCAAAGAGCTAGAGGATGCTTGGGGAAGCATGAGAATGCTTTCTCTGAGTTCCCTTAGCTCAATCGAGTGTGAATGATTGACGTTCAAGTGAAATTAGGGGGAGTATATCTCCCCCTAGAAGGATCGAATGGCCGAGCTTGCATATGCAATTTTGATCAAATTGATCCTATGGAGTGAGTTGGTTAGGCCATTTTTAGTGGCATGTGATTTGGTTTGGCCAGAGGAGTGGAGTGGTGAAGTTCCCATGTGCTTGAAATGAGAGTAAGAGTGATTCCATGTGGAGAAATTCCAAGTGGAGGGTCAATTTTGGCCTTGGGTTGGGTTTAGCTAACCCAAACCCATTGGGTCATGCTCACCACTCTTATTAATGTCCACTTGGTCCACTAAGAGGGTGCCAAGTGGCCATGAAAATGATAATTGGACATGGGTTACCACTTGACTTAGGGGTAAAATGATCATTTGGCTTTGATTTCACTTTAGGCATTTAGAATAGTTTGAAATTGGGCTGGTCCAAATTTTAAAGAATTTAGAGTTGATTTGATGTCATTTGGCTCATGTTGGCCCATTTGAGTCAAAATGGGTCAACTTGGGTCAAGTTAACCAATTGGTCAAATTGGGTCAAACCATGGGTTGGATTAAGTTCATATGACCATTTGATATGTGTTGGCATCATTGGTTTGGTTCAATTTGATTTATATTTGATTTTGTTTCATTTGATTTCATTTAGGTCAAATGGGTCAAGTTGACCAATTTGACCCATTTGGCCTAATTGGGTTAGGTCATGGGTTGTTTTAGGTTAAATTGATCATTTGAAATATTTTGCAAGCTTTGGTTTTAACTAATTTTAGTTTGATTTGATTTTGGCTTGATTTGACCTTTTAAGTCAAGTTGGGTTCATGGTCAATTGGGCTAGGTTGGGTCTAGTTGGCCAATGGAGGCTTTGGTCAAGTTCAACAAGTGTTTTAGAATGAACTTGACCCATTGGTTTCAATCAATTTGACTTAGATCAAGATTTAACACATTTTAACTTTTTAGGTCAAGTTGGGTCAAGTTGGGTCAAGTGTCACCAATTAGGCTAGGTTAGGCTCCAATGATGACTTGGTCAAGTTCAAACATTGATCATGAATGTGTTTTGATCGATGGTTTTAATCAATTTTGGCCTATGGTGGATTTTGGCTAGTTTAGTTTCAACAGTGTTGACTTGGTCAACCCTTAGGTTTGACTTGGTTTGACTAATTTGAGTGATTGATCATCTTATGATGATTGACAATGTGAGGCTTAGGTGGGCTTAGTTCAATCCAATTTGGGTAGGATTAGAATTTCTCAAAAGTTTTAGGTCACTTTAGGTCAAGTGAGACTTCAATTGACTTGATCAAGGCTTGATTCAAGTTTGATTGAACTCACATATGGACTTATGATTAAAATATAAATCTATTTGCAAGTGGTTTGAAGTCAAATGGGTTTCGATTCATTTGACAATTTCAAGTTCAAAGAGTGAACATGAGTTTGATTTGGTTTGATTTTTGAATTTAGTTTTGGTTTGATGATTGAAGTTTATATTTATATTTGGTTTCATGATTGAAGGATTGATTTAATCATGAAGAAAAATCAAGGGTTTGGATTGATTTGAGTTTGATTTGGCTAAGTTCAAGAATTTGACTTGAAAGGCTTAGGTTGAATTTAGGTTTGAGTTTTGAATTGATTTTGGTTATTTGAATTTATATTTCATTTATATTTATGAATATAAATGAGAACATAAAACGGTTATAAGAAAATCTTTTGAATTTGATTTGAATTAAATTTGATTTAGGCTAAGTCCATAAGATGGAATCAAAGTGACTTAGGAAGGATCTTTTAGGATTTGTAATTCAATCATGGATTTCAATCATGGGTTTCAATCATTTGGAATTGATTCATGATTTGAGAAAATCCATTAAAATTGATTAGTTTGAAATTGTTGGAATTGATTTGAGTTTTGAATTTGGAATTGAAGTTGATTTGAATTTGGTTTTGAATTTGGAGTTTTGAAATTTGACTTGAAGGAAAGAAGTGAAGATTTGGTTCAAGCTATAGGGTAGGCAAATTTTCCTAACACTCCTAAGGCATGACCTATTCCTATGGCTAACTCTTCTAAGTCTCTAGGGTTAGGTTGAGTGTTCACCTAATCATTAGAAGTGTCTTAAAACTAAGAAAACTCTTAGTGTCTAAGAGGAATATTATGTATAAGATGGAGAGGTTGAGAGCTCATCCTAAAAATGAGGTCAATAGAAACATACAACATCTAAGGGGTTGCTAAATCTTTTATCTTTATTTATAACCTAGGCTTTAGGTGAGGTTATGAGTTATTAATTTTTAACTTTGAGTTGATTAATTGGATAGAAAATTTTTTTTCTAAGAGCCTAATCGCATCTAGGCCATTCATCAAAGCAAGGAAGAAACTATAAAAATATGTCATCTTAGTGCACAAGCTAAACAAACATCAAACAATTTTATAAAGCTAATGTAAAAGAATAAAAAGCCTTTGTGGTCGCACAAACTTGAAAAGAAATGTGGGTAGCTGAGCTCACCCTTATACAACATGGATTATAAATGAATTAATTAGATTAAAAAAAGAATTCATGTTATGGGGGTCTTCATTCTTCTTTCTTCTTTTCTTCTTTTCTTCTTTCTTTATTTTCTTTTTTTTTTTCTTCTTCTTTTTGGTTGGTTGGGATGTGGTTGCTCCAAGGCTTCACATGGTGCATAAGACATAGTCTTATGACCAATGGTCATCCTAATCCCCCATAACATTCATTCCAAATCTTAATTGTAAAATTACATGAAAATGAAAAAGGGAAACTAAATCTAACTAAAACCTACAAAACAGAGATTAGCTAAACACACCACAAAACACAACCATGTATTTGAATAAATTAGACTTAGCACCCCACACATAGATAACCAAGTCCACCCGGCCTATTTTGGATTATTCTTAGGGGAATAAGCAACTTGTACAACAAAAATATTTATATTTTTATTACGACGCCCCTTAAGCCATAATCTCCTATAGAAGAAAATGATTAGACTAAGATCATCCTATCATCCAGTCTATGCACATAAACCCTAACATCCAGACTAAAACATTACATCACAAAATAAAATCAGGCATCAAACCATGCATCGCCCTAACATAGAGCTATAAATGGTGACTTAGCCTAATGTGTGCGTCATTTAAGGCTTGTGTGATATGTATTACCTAGGCTTTAAGGTTGAATTTTTCTAAGTGTGAGAAGTTTCAACTTAGAGAGTGGTTTCACTTTAAGTAGTTTTGTTGATTTGTTAATTTTATTTGATGATTTGATTTGGTTTTAATGAACCTACACTTAATTACTAAGTGTTGTAAAGAGAAGAAAAGAGAAGAGAACTTCTCTTTCATCCCTACCTTAAGTAATTTCTAAGGTAGATTCATGAGTGATTTTTATTTAGTGAATGTTTTATTATGTGTTTTAATTAATCCTAAGTTTAGATTTGTTCTAAATAAACCTATTCAAATAAGAAAGGCATTTTAAGATTAATTAAGGTTAATTACTATCATAAAACACAACCATTTATTTCTTTCTAACATGTGTACCATGCACATGAGCAAATTCTAAGCATATCTATACATGCAATGCAAATATTTAGCATGCCTTAACGATGAATGCTAAGAGATGTTATTTAGAAAAATTTGGATGTTTCATGATGCATGATTTTCTTAAGTAGGAAAGAAGGACTCTTTTATCCATTAATCAAATACACATTTGCATGTATAAAAGACATAAGTGAGTATGACATCATTGTTTTTTACACCAGAGTGTAAGGTACAAGACCTACTTAGGGCTACTTAAAGCCTCGTAACCCCGGGATGTCCAGACTAATATACCACATTTCTTAAATACATGTGCGTGTACAAAAGCAAATGAATGGATGAAGAATCATGCAAAAGATTTTTGTTTATTTATTTGATTTGGTTTATATATATGTAATATAAAGATCCTTCTTAATTCATGACATGGTAGTGCATAAGAATGAACTTAAGCAATTGTTATATTCTTTTCAAATTAACTATACACTTTGCAAATCCTATACAAACCCATGTTAAGAAAAGAGAAGAAAACTACATAAAATACATTTCTATATTATAACCACATGCAAGCTTATAAATATTTATAAGTAGCATACTTTCATTTATGATCTTTGATTTATAGATTTTGAAAATAGATTTTTATTTAGTAGTGATAATAGCCATTCATATTCTTACTTTAGCCAAAGCATGCAATTTGACATAAAAGAAATATTTCATTCTAATTTGGTTTTTCAAAAGGTATGAATGCATGAGTCCACATGGAAAACAACATTTGACATACTTGGAAAGAGATAAAGTGATGTAAGCATATAATTTCATTCACCCTAATTAATTACTAAAGACAATCCTATGGAATATGGCCATTTAAAGAGAATTTCTTAAAGAGATTTTTACAGTTTGATTTAGAAATATGAAAAAGGGTGTTTTCTGGTCCTAAACCATTTCACTCATGTGTGTATTATTTTTTTTTAATTTTAGAACCATTAAGTTGATTTTATGTTTTGTTTAGGTTAAGGTGTAAATTAAATCCATTAATTACCCCTTACCTACACCTCCTTAACATAATTATTCAAACAATTGTGAGCCAACATATCATGCAATCACATGAAATTTAAATCAACAATGCACCTAAGAAAGAAAGGGGCCTAATGCAATTGACTCACAATTATTGATTAATTAAGCTAAAGGGTTTAATTAAGTACTTTCATAACCTTCCTACACATATGAGTTGGAAATGATTTCCTTAAATTAACCTTTGGATTTTGAACACCTAAGGATCTACCCAGCAAGAGATTGATTAAGTTCAGATTGATTTTAAAATTTTCATTAGGCTAATTAAGTAGATCATTAGTGAATTAGCCCTTAATAATGTTTGGATTAAGGAAGAAAGGGACTTTAGAGAATAACATAGGGAAAATACCCCAAACCCATTCCATAAACCTACTCTTCACATAAATAATGTTTAATTATCTTAATTAAGTGATTAAACCACTGCTCACATGCTTAATTACTCTTAATTATATTTAGAGGGTGATTAGAGATTCATTAATTGATTTCCCTAATTAACTCATTAATAAATTTCAATAAAATTAGGTGAGGCAGAAGTCATCCCCCTAAATATGTCTGAGAAGTTTAGAATTAATTAATGAAATGATTAGAGAGTAATTAGAATTATTAAGTTTTTAATTAAACCCTAATTAAGAAAATTTCACTATTTCAAAATTAGAAATATTTTTATTAGACTCCCTCTAAATTATCTTTAAAATGAGCCCTCATTTATATTTTTTTGATTTTTCTATAGTTAATTATGTATTTCTAAAGTTTCAGTGATTAAAGGATAATTAAATAACTTAATTATATAATTAATCGTTTGCCACATGGGTTGCTGGCCGCTTTCCATGTGGCAGATAATTTATTAAAATTATGCCATTAGTTGAGGTGCTATGCATTTTCTCCATGGACCGTCCGATCCAAGATCGGACGGTCAAGATTAAACCCATAATTTCAAAGGGATTAATCACGAATATAACATGTTTTAATCAGGACCATCCATCCAAAACACGCGGGATGGACGGTCCATGATTCATCCTTTCCTTTACCTGTGAGGGACGGAGGTTGTCCGTCATCCATGACTTGATCTGAGCTCACTTGAGCTCAGATTGGTCAAGGATTCAACCCACACCATCTAGGAGCAATAAGAGACACATCCAATGATGAAATTCAATTGGGATTACACTTCCCTTCACGAAGGACCAAAGAATTTGGAACCTAAGCTTGATTTTGAGGCAAACCTCACCGGAGGCTATCATTGGTGCTCCCAACTATTGAGGTAGCTTCGTCTAGTGGAGATAAACCCCTATTGAAGGATTGAGGGTTCAATATGCAATGTATCTTCCAATTGACCAAAGCTCCCTTCAATGGCTTGCGGCTTTGGTCTAGGTCCTCCTTCTCGTGGCTTAAAAGCTTGGAAAACACCTTGGGTGAGCTCACTCCCCATGGTGCTTGCAAGACAATTGGACTTTAAAAGAGAGCAAAGTGGAATATCCTCACACCTCCTTTATTTTTAGCTTAAGGAAATCGAGAAGGAGAAGTTTGAATGAACTTGAGAAACTTTGGAGAAGCTTGGGGAAGCCCTGTTTGGGTTCCTAAGGTTCCTTCGAATGCAAGGCCAACAAAATGAATTGAAATGAGGGGGAGTATGTCTCCCCCTACTTGGATCAAATGACCGTGAGTCTACTTGCCATTTTGATCAAATTGGTTTGATTGGATGGTTTATTTTGATTATTACAAGCTCCATGTGATTCAATTTTTGTAGAGGAGTGGTGGTGTGGAGTTGCACATGGGTTAAAATGGGTGTGGGAGGTGATCCATGTGGAGAATTTTCATTATGTAGGTCAATTTTGGGTTTCTTGACAACCCATTGTCATGTGCACCACATCCCTTGGTGTATAAATGGACCAAGAGGATGCCAAGTGTCTTGAGTCAGGATATGATCAAATTCCAAGTGAATTTGACCATAAGTTACCATTTGACCTAGAGGAAAAATGATCATTTGGCTTTGATTTTGATTTAGATAGATTTAAAATGATTGAAAAATGGGTTGTGCCAATTTTCAATGAATTTAGTATTTATTTGATATGATTTGGTTCATGTTGACCCATTTAGGTCAAATAACTTGGGTCAAGTTGACCAATTTCAAATTAGGTCAAACCAATCAAGTATGACCATTTGTAGTGGTTTGGTATCATTGGTTTGGTTTAATTTGGTTTATACTTGGTTTTGGTTCACTTGTGTTCACTTAGGTCAAATGGGTCAAGTTGACCAATTTGACCCATTTGTCCTAATTGGATTAGGTCATGGATTAGTTTAGGTTTGGTTGATTATTTGAAATATTTTGTAAGCTTTAGTTTTAATCAATTTTGGTTTGGTTTGATTTTGGATTGATTTGATTTTAAAGTTTAGGTCAATTGGAAAGGTTGGGGTTGGCCAATTGAGGTTTTGGATTTAGAATGAATTTAATCCATTGGTTGCAATCAATTTGGCTTAGATCAAGATTTGACACATTTTGACTTTTTAGGTCAACTTGGGTCAAGTGGCCAATTGGGCTCGATTTTCCTCAAATGATGACTTGGTCAAGTCCAATCATTGATCATGAATTGGTTTTGATCAATGGTTTTAATCAATTTGGCCTATAGTAGATTTTAGCAAGTTTGGGTTTCATTTGGGTTAAGTGTTGACTTGGTCAAAGGCTAGGTTTGACTTGGTTTGACCCAATTTGAGTGATTGATCATCTCATGATGATTGTTTCTCATAATGTAAGGCTTAGATGGGCTTAATTCAATCCAATTTGGGCAGGATTAGAATTTGGCTCAAAAAGGTATTTTAGGTCACTTTGGGTCAAGTGAGCCTATGTGGGTCAGTTGACTTGATCAAGGCTTGATTCAAGTTTGGTTGAACTCACATATGGACTTATGATTGAAATATAAATCCATTTGCAAGTGATTTGAGTCAAATGGGTTTTGATTCATTTGATAATTTCAAGTTCAATGGAACATCAGTTTGATTTGGGTTTGAGTTTTGAATTTAGTTTTAGTTTGATGAATCAAGTTTGTGTTTATATTTGGATTCTTGATTTAAGGGTTGATTGAATCATGAAGAAAATCCAAGGGTTTGGATTAATTTGAGTTTGATTTGCCTAAGTTCAAGAATTTGACTTGAAAGGGTATGGGTTGGATTTTGGTTGGATTTTGGATTTGAGTTTTGAATTGGTTTTGGTTATTTGAATTTATATTTCATTTATATTTGTGAATATAAATGAGAATATAAATGGGTTATGAGATAATCTTTTAAATTTAAAGTGGTTTGAATTTGATTTGAGCTAAGTCCATAAGACGAAATCAAAGGGGCTTAGGAAAGATTTTGCATTCAGAATTCAATCATGGGTTTCAATCATTTGGAATTGATTCATGATTTGAGAAAATCCAATGGGTTGGAATTGGTTTAAGATTTGATGGAATTGATTTAAGCTAAGTCCATATGATGAAATCAAAATGGCTTAGAAAGGTTTTGGATTTGAAGTTGATTTGAATTTGAAGTTGGTTTGAATTTGAAGTTGATTTGAATTTGAAGTTGATTTGAATTTGAAGTTAATTTAAATTTGAGATTGATTTGAATTTAAAATATGACTTGAAAGAAGGAAGTAAGGATCTGGTTCAAGCTATAGGGTAGGCAGGTTTTCTTAACACCCCTATGGCATAATCTATTCCTTTGTCTAACTCTTCTAGGTCTCTAAGGTTAGGTTAAGTGTTCACCTAATCACTAGAAGTGTCTTAAGACTAACGAACTCTTAATTTCTAGACGAGTCCTATGTCTATAATGAAGAAGTTGAAAGCTCACTCCAAAAGTGAGGTCAACACTCCCCTAAGTTTATAATTTATTCATCAAGGAGATCATCACTAAGCGAGGAATCAGGAGGAAGTGGGTGTGCTATTAGGAAATCCGCTAGTGCTTGTCCTTTCATCGCACAGAGGGGTACGAATGTAATATCAAACTATAAGAGAATCATGGACCAACATGCCAACCGTCTAGATAATGTTAGTGTCATGAGATACTACAGTAGATTGATTCTTAAAATCAAGTTCACCTTATGAGAAATCATATAGTGTCGTAGCTTTTGGGTTGCAAAGATTAAAGCTAGGCAATGTTTCTTAATAAGTGTGGGAGTATTCTCCCCTCGTTGCTTGGGACAACAAAGCACCGAGGGAGTTGTCCAATGTAGCAATGTAGAGGATCAGGGTTGCTAGAACTTGTGGTTTCACCAAATACTACTTGATGTCTTCAAAGGCATGCTGGCACTTGTCATCCCACTTAAACTTGGCATCCTTTTCAACAAGTGTTGAAATTGGCTTGCATCTTTCCGATAGATTGGAGATAAAGGGCCTTAGATATACCAGCCGCCCTTGGAAAGATCTGAGTTGAGTTAGACTTTTAGGAGGTTTCATTTCTAAGATAGCTTTGATCTTTTCTGGGTCTATCTCTATTCCTCGGTGTCAGACAACAAACTCAAGGAACTTCCCTGAAGCTACTCTGAATGTACACTTCAGGGGGTTAATTTTGAGGTTAAATTGCCTTAACCGTTCAAAAACTACTCTCATGTCAAAGATATGGTCTTCCTTTTCTTTGATTTTGACTACTAGATCATCAACATAGCATTCAACTTGATGATGAATGAGTTCATTGAAGATCTGAGTCATGGCCCTTTGGTATGTAGCACCAGCAATTTTAAGATCGAAAGGTATGACCTTATAATAATAGATTCTGATCGGGGTTCAAAAAGTAGTGTTTCTTTCATCCTCGGGGGCCATCTTGATTTGGTTGTAGCCAGATAACCCATCTATGAAGAAGAATATTGCATGAGATGAGGCGATGTCCACCATTAATTCTGATATAGGAATTGAAAATTCATCCTTAGGACATGCCTTATTTAAGTCCCTGAAATCGATGCATATGCAAATTTGGTCATTCTTTTTCTTAATTGGCACGACGCTGGCTAACCATGTAGGGTATTTTTATTTCCTGATGAAACCAACATCGATCAATATTTTGACTTCAGAAATGACATGTTATTTGATTTCTAATCGCATGTGTCTAGGAGCTTGATTGAGTTAGCATTAGGTCTATTAGTTTGTCATGAGATAATCCAGACATCTCTTCATAGCTCCATGCAAAGCAGTCCTTAAAATCAATCAATAGCCTAATTAAGTCATTGATTTCTTGTTCATTTAGGAGAGAACTAATGTATGTAGGGCATGGATCTTCTTCTATCCTAAGGTTGATTTCTTTAAGCTTGCTGATAGTTGAATGGATTTCTGCTTAAAATTTTGGAGGTGCATCTTTGATTTGAAGATCAACTGGATCATTTGAAGTTTTTAAACACACCTCCTCATAAGAGTTAGTGTGGTTTGAGAAGAACCTATCAGACTCTAGATGATTGGTGACAACTAAGAATGTCACCGACCGGACCCATTATCAATCCTACCCGATCTTGATTGTACATTCCTTCCTCTATTGTTCCACAACTTCTCGAAATACTCTGACCTGTGCTTGGACCATGTATAAGGAAGCAAACCTTTATTTACAAGATTATGTACACAAGGTGAGTACCAATCAAAAGGTAATTCTATTAAATCTTTATATGAATTATTCTTAAGTTCTACATCAGCTTCTGGACTTGAGGATGATGATCCCAATAAGAATCTTATTGGCTTGACATTCATGGAAGACTTAGGGGCTTCCTTAGCTACTAAACCTTCAACTTTTTGAGAAGAAAGTGAGGTTAGAGCTAAAGTTTCCAACGGCTACCTAATAGTTTTATGTAAACCTGATTCGAATACATTTGCACTTTGCTTGGAAGCCTGGTCTTCATCACTATTTGGCTCGAGTGTCACCTTCAATGAAACCCGCTGAGAGGGGTTTGCTAGTATGCTAATCACATGAGACTCATCCTCTGAGCTAGATTCCAAGTCAATGTGAATACCTGGAGTACTCTTGTGAACTGGAACATAACCCCTATTGCCTGGTGGCCAACTAGGAGGTCTTCCACCTCTAGAATTGCCTTTGTGGCTGCCTCTACCCCTGCTTGGTGGAGATCGAGTCATCCTACCCATATGTCTGTATGGTGGGATGAACTGTGGGTGGAATGTAACATGCGGCTCTACCTCTTCCTTGGTGTCCTTTTCTCGCACACTTGTACTTTCTTTCTTTTGTTCTTTTTTTCTTTTGCTCATTTTCTCCACCTTTAGAAGATTCTACCTGCTCGTCAGGCTCACATACAACTTCTCCTAAGGACCATCAGAATCAGATGATTTCAAGTCTATCTCAAGAGGTGAACCCATATTATTTAGAGAAGGAAAGTCCATTTCTAAATCAAAAAGAGGAAGATCAAAGTTTTTATAATCAATATTTAGACTTGAAGAGTTTTCTATTAGAGTAGAATCAGACAACTTATCAAAAGTGACATAGATGTGGTTCAAATTAGCTTTATTTCTGATTTCTTATATTTAGAAGGAGGCACATAGTAGAAATCTAGTAAAGTAAGTGGGGTGAGGGATTTGATATCCTCATACATCGATTCAAGATGTCTACTAGAAGAAGAGCTAGCTGAAGTAGAAGTGTGGGCTGAAGTAGTAGCTATAATAGTGGAATGGAGGCTGGGCATGGCTGGTGGTTGTGCTTCTTGGATATCACGAGCAAGTGTGGGCTGCTGCTACTGCTGCTGAGCTCCTACTTTCCCCAAGTTGTCTTTAGCAACTTGCAAACCTTTCTTGATGTTGGAAGTTCGAGCTGCCTCAGACACCGCAGAAAGTTTCTTGATTTTTGAAATAATCTTTTTAGAGGTTCGAGAAAGAGAAATATCCCAACCTTCTTTTATTTTGAAAGGATCACATGTATCCCCCAAGATTATCCTAACATAAATGGATGGTTATTCTACTAGATATTCCTTTGGGATAACTATGACACATGACTTGTAGCTATGCTCAAACCAGTCCTTGAATGCAAAACAATCTTCCAAAACATTGCCTAGCATGTGGTGATAAAAGCAAAAGTTAGGATTATTGCTCCTGTCCACTTCCTCTGGCTTCCTAGGCTTGGGTAGCTAAAAATCAGGTTTCTTTAAGAGGTTCTTAAGATTTTCCTGACTACCTACATCTTAAATGAATAAGATTTATTTAGTTTATCCAAAAGAGTAGGTGGATGGTAGCTACCTAGTGGCGAGTATGTGTACCCCTGCTGTGAGTATGACTAAGGAGGAGGCGACAATGGCCATGGAGGCTACTGTGGCGGCCGATAGGATGGTCTAGGCAGTGGTAAAGGAGGTGGAATTAATGGATGTGGAGCTCGAGGTCTCTCATACTGCTCTCTGGCTAGTTGCTTCCCCTTATTCAATACTGCTACTGTCTCTGGGTTCTTTTCATAGGCCTTCTGTGGCTTTGGATTTGATGATTGATCTTGAAAAGACAACTATTTAGTCCCTCCTTGTAGACTAGCCACTTTGTTGAATAACTTCTCAAATGTCTTGATGGTAAAACCTTTGAGCATGAAGGAGATAGGGCTATGGATATTATTTAGTAGAATTTTAATGGCATTTTATTCAGACAGTTGTGGTTCATATTTCATACTCAAATTATGCCATCTGAGAATATAGTCAATGAGGGACTCACCAGGGTGTTGTTGCGCTACAACGAGATTGCCCACAGTTACCCTTTGCTGAGGTCCAGCAAAACTCTTAATAAAGAGTTGCTCTAACTCAGCAAAAGTCTTCATTGAACTGTTGAGGAGTTCAACGTACCAATCAAAGGTTATGCCTACTAAACTGTTGACAAAAGACATTATAGTAACCCATCATTGCCACCAATGTTGCAACAACTGTCCCTGAAGTGCGCTATGTGCTGGCGTGGGTTCTTGCTTCCATCAAAACTCTTGAAAGAAGGAGGCACAAAACTCTTATGATATTGGATAATATTGAATTCTTCTGGGTAGGGTCTACCCTTTGGAATTGATGATCCTCCTCGGGCTTATGGCAATGCTTCTCTCACTTACTACTCAACCATGAGTTTAATATCCTTTTCTTGTATGGAGGTACTGTCCACTACCTTTCTATACAAGCTAGTGCTATCCTGCTCTACCAGAGGTGAAGTCTTGGCTTGATCCAAAACATGCAATAACTCTTGCTGAATGATCTCCACAATAGTAGGATGTACTGCTGGGGCTTGATTCTGAAGTGCCAAAACTATTGCTAGCAAATCTTCAAGCCTCTTTCCCATATTGTCAATTTGTTCATCCTTCTATTTGAGTTTTTGAAGAAGGTGCTGGGTCGAATAGGCTGTATCACTCTATTCAGTCGAAGTACCTTCCAAACTCTGTTGATCCCAAAGGAGGGAACCCCTAGTATTAACCATATCCACCTCTGTTGAATTTCCCAATAAATCATCTTCATTGGGATCAAAGCTAACCTTCTCTTCCTCTAAGTCAGACTAGTCATACCCTAGGATTTCCTTCTTCTCAATGAGATATTGTGCTATAATATCATCTAGGGAGCGGTCCAACTGCGCAGGCACAAATGATCACAACTGATCGGTGGCGGGATCATGTTTATGAACAGAAATACATTTGACCTCCCCGGTTACTTGAATATTGATCATGTGAGGACTACGCTCACTGGAGGATACATGCTCATGGCTATCATCTGATGTGGGTGGAGTACTACTCCTAGGAGGATCTATCACCATGGGGATAATAGTACTATCTCCTTCTCCCTCTACTGCTACTATCTCCATGATCTGTTGCGGTGGTGGTGGTGATGGCATGACTATTATGCTTCAAGGTCGCCACTCCCTCTTCACTGCAACTAAAGTGGGAAGTCGAGTAGGAGAGCTCGGCCTCGCCTCAGTAGACGGTGTAGATGGAATGGGATCTCTTGGCCATAGCCAGATCACCAATGGGATTTTTATTTCCCTCGATGCTGCCTTCATGGTTTTTGATGGAGCTGTGGAAGATGTAACTTGCACTGGAGATGGTGTACATGTACTAGAGCGGTGTGGTGGAGGCACCACCGACTCTCTCTATGCAGGAGCTCTCCTCCCATAGTGGGTAGTACCAGTCAATAGAATATTGTCAATATGATCGGCACGGGCAGCGCGCTGATCGGGAAAATCCACGAGAGCGAACACAGCTGACTATCTAACATACCTTCGACTCTCCCTGCTAGTCACATGCACTGATACACGGGACTCCCTGGCCCTCTCTTGCCGGATATGCTCGCCCACATTGCGAGGAATAACCGATCGTAAATCAAATTAGGCCCCGGACTTTGACCATCTGTAAGCCCCACCAACTCGATGCAGAACTATCCTAAGCCCGGCATATGACCTCCTTCTATCTCTAGTAGGAGCCTCATACTAAACTGCAGGTGGAGATGACACTATGATCCTCCTAACATCTTCCTCTCCATCAAAACTAGAGAGAGGATGAAACTTATTTTGTGTAATCAGAGAAGAAACTATCCTAGGTAACTCCTCTATTGTAACCTGAGAAACTACCTCCTTCTCCTTAGCAATGCGCACATGATGCAGCTTGATCTTGTGGCATATGTTGTGGCTCTAAGTCCTACTGGGAGAAATAACACGGAACTAGACCCTATCTCATAGGTAGGGGAGAGTATCCCTGAAGCCAGGGTAGCCTTCCCCTTGGAAGAAGCCAACGAATGGGTGCAAGCCCGTACTGGGGCAGTAATGGGAACAACTAAATGCACGGGCACTGAAACTACAACTACTATGAGAACTTCCACCTCCTTTCTCTTTAGTGAGGGAAACTCAGAGTCTGAAGACATCTTAACATGGATGACTGGCTTCTGCCTAGTCACCACACTCCCACTGAAAGTGCTGAGGCTTGCCCCCTCACAAGTGATCCTGGCTCCCTCGAATCCTTGGCCAAAGTGAATCAGATGGGCAAAGTCAGTTTGTGGGATGTTGGCCCAATCCAAGGCCAAAAAGATTCCAAAGGGGAAAGACATACTTGTGGGCATCCATTTGAACTAAATTGAACTTGAGAGAAACTGACTAAAACTGAGTTGAAATTGTAATTTTGAAAACAAACTCAAATAAGATTTCTACTATGATATTTTGCTAAATTTTTGAATTTTGATTTAGAATTTGAACCCACACTCAATAATTTGAATATGTTAAGTGGGGTATTGATTTTAGGAGAGATTTTTGAATGAACTAGAGAAGAGATTATTTTGTTTAGTTTAGAATCCATTTTCAACAAATTTGTGTATGTTAAAAATGGGTTCAAATATTTTGAAGAGATTTTTTATGCTTCCATTGGTTTATATTTGAATTTGACTTTCATGTTTGGGGACCCACATTTAACAAATTTGAGTATGTTAAAATAAAGTGTCAATTGATTTTGTTTGGGAGTTACTCACCTAGCAAATTTGGGTATGCTAAATGAGTTGTTTGAAAATAATTTTCTTCTTTTGTTTATTTTCTCATGATGTGAATCATGTGTGAATTTGGAAATGGAATCTTTACTTAAAAAATTTGTGTATGTCAAATAAAGTCCAAATATTTTTGTTTTGATTTTGTTGAAAGAAGATCTTTACTTAGCAAATTTGGGTATGCTAAATAAAGGATCCACATGTGTTTGATTTTTGTGATTTGACTTTTGAAAAGAGGATCTTTACTTAGAAAATTTGGGTATGCTAAATAAAGGATCCAAATGTGTTTAATTTTTTTATGATTTTGAATAGGACCTTTACTTAGCAAATTTGCGTATGCTAAATAAAGAATCCAAATGTGTTTGATTTTTGTGGTTTTGAAAAGATGATCTTTACTTAGTAAATTTGAGTATGCTAAATAAAGAATCCAAATGTGTTTGATTTTTTTTTATAATTTTTGAAAAGAGGATCTTTACTTAGCAAATTTGTATATGCTAAATAAAGAATCCAAATGTATTTGATTTTTGTGATTTGTGAAAAGAGGACCTTTACTTAGCAAATTTGGGTATGCTAAACAAAGAATCTAAATGTGTTTGATTTTTGTGATTTGATAAGAGGATCTTTACTTAGCAAATTTGGGTATGCTAAATAAAGGATCCAAATGTGTTCAATTTTATTATTTTGATTTTGAAAGGGGATTTTTTACTTAAGTAAATTTGTGTATGCTAAATAATGAATCCAAATGTGTTTCATTTTTGTAATTTTGAAAAGAGGATCTTTACTTAGCAAATTTGGGTATGCCAAATAAAGAATCCAAATATGTTAGATTTTTGTAATTTTTGCAAAGTAGATTTCCATTTAACAAATTTGGGTATGTAAAATGAAAGTCAATTATATTTTATTTCTTAAAGATAAAATTTTTGTGTGTGATTATTGCTTTTTGAAAAGAAGGAAATTCTAACTTAACACATGTGGGATGTGTTGAGTGGAATTTCGAATGATGAAATTTCATTTGAAAATAAAACCTCCATCGAACATATTTGGATATATTAAATGAAGAGGCTTATTTTCAAATTTGTACTTTTTGAAAAGAAAGAAAGTTCAACTTCAAAATATGTGAGATATGTTGAAATAGAATTTCATTTTATGCTTTGATTCTATTTAAAATGAACTCTTCATTCAATAAATTTGAGTATATTAGATGAGAGTGTTCATTTTCAAATATGTGATTTTTGAAAGATGATTTTGGTTTTATTTGGAAATGGAATCTTCATTTAATAAATTTGGGTATATTGAATGAGGATGTTCATTTTCAAATATGTGCTTTTTGAAAAGATGATTTTTGATTTTGTTTAAAAATGAAATCTTCATTCAATAAATTTGGGTATATTGAATGAGGATGTTCATTTGTGATTTTTAAGAGATGACTTTGATTTTATTTGGAAATGAAATATTCATTCAATAACTTTGGGTATATTGAATGAGGATGTTCATATGTGCTTTTTGAAAGATGATTCTGGTTTTATTTGGAAATGAAATCTTCATTCAATAAATTTGGGTATATTGAATGAGGATGTTCATATGTGCTTTTGAAAGAAGATTTTTTACTTTGATTTTTGAAAAGAACCTACATGTAACAATCTTGAAGATAGTTAGATGAGATTGAGTTATTAAACTTTTTGTGCAAATATTTTATTGTATGAACTTTTTGGAAAAGTACTTTTTGGAAAGTGATGTTTTTTATAAAAGATCTAGTAATCTTTATTTTTGGAATAAACCTTTATGTACCATAAAAATGGTAAGGAGGAAGGTCTTTAATAATCTCTTTTTATTAAATTTTTATTTTCACATATTGGGGGACCCAACATGGGTTTTAAGACCTACATGGAGTGAGGTCCTAAAACCTAAAGGATTTAGGCTAGCTTAGCTTAAGAATGAAATAAACTTAGTGCCAATTGAAAAGAAGGATAGTCTCAGATTCATATGAAATGCAAATTCACTATCGATACTTGGAGACTAATGATCGTTTACCAAAGATGGAGAGAGGAACCTTCCCCAGCGGAGTCGCCAGAAAAATCTGTTGTGTTTATTTCTCAAACTCTCTTGGGGAATTTGAAAAATAAAATCATTGTTGTGTATATTGGGGCACCACGTAGATCCGTAGATGTACTTATCAGGGTGATCAGGTATGATATTGAGGAATGATGTACTATCTCGAGAGATAGAAGTCACAATCCTACAATGGACCTAATCACCTAATAAGGACTCCTAAGGATAATGGATCTTCGAATGTATTAGAGATTCTTCCCCTACTTTATATGAAAAGTAAAGTAAGGTTTATTTTAAATTGGGTTCATTAAGTTCCCTATGGAGGCAAGCCCCCATAATTAATTACATCTTAAGAAATTAGATTCCTTAAGAATACTCTCGATTAAGGTAAATGATCATTGTCTCCAAAGATTTCAAAGATAGGACTATCAACAAATTGGTTATTTTTAAAAAATCAAGTGGGATTGACCAAAAAGAGGGAGCTATTATCGAAACCAAAATAAGATGAGTAGGGGATGGCCATGATACTAGGAAGCCTAGTAAACATCCCAAATTATCCTATGGTTGGGCTTTATATTTTTGAAATTTGAAGAGGATTATATGTTTGAGTTGAATTTTTATTAGAAATCTAGGGCTTATAATTCCATAATACAATATCATGGAAATGCCTAAGAGATAAGCATTTATGCTTGTATCCTGCAAAGGGAAATAGTAATCTCAGATTCTAACTCTATAGAGCTTTGGTGAGGGCCAAGGCGCGATCTAAATCTAAGGAAAAAATGGGTATATGGTTTACCCCCTCAAGAGAGAATAAACCACCCGACTGTTGGACTTACAACCACCTAGGGGTGGCCACCAACTAACTCCTCCTATGATTTTAAATACATGTAGGCAAGTCTTATGCTTTTGTAAGATGGCTAAGCTGTTGTTTATTTAGAAAAAATACTAAGTCCTTAAACACACTCCCTAAAACTAGATCATGTAGGGCATTGTTGACCTCATTTTTAGTATGAGCTCTCAACCCCTCCATCTTAGACATAAGACTCATCTTAGACTTTAAGAGATCCTTAGTCTTAAGACACATCTACTGATTAGGTGGACACTTAACCTAACCCTAGAGACTTAAAAGGTTTAGCCATAGGAATAGGTCATGCTTTAGGAGAGTTAGGAAAATTTGCCTACCCTATAGCTTGAACCAACTCCTCACTTCCTTCCTTCAAGTCAAATTCAAATCAACTCCAAACTCATATCAACTTCAACTCCAAATCAAACCTTGAATCAATTTCAATGGATTTTCTTAAATCATGAATCAATTCCAAATAATCAAACCCATGATTGAAATCCAAATTCAAATTCCAAAAAAATCTTTCTAAGCCCTTTGATTCTATCTTATGGACTTAGCTCAAATCAAATCCAAATCAATTCAAATTCAAGAAATTTTCTCTATATTTCATTTATATTCACATATATAAATGAAATATAAATTCAAATCAATCAAACTAAATCCAAAATTCAATTAAGTTCAAAATCTTTTAAGTCCTTTAATTCTCTTAAATTCAAATCATGTTCAAATCAATTCAAACTCATTTTCTCACAACCCATACTTCATTTATATTCACATATATAAATGAAATATAAATTTAAACCAATCAAATCCAAAATTCAATTCAAAAATATTTCTAAGTCTTTAATTCCTCTTAAGGACTTAGCTAAATCATATTCAAATCAATTGAAATTTTATCATAACCCTTATTTATTTCATTTATATTCACATATATAAATGAATTAAATTCAAAAAAAAAACTCCAATAAAACTCAAATTCAATCAAAATCAACCTAAGTCTTTGTCAAATTCTTAAAACTTGCCATGATCAAATCAAATCAAGCCAAACCTTGATTTTCTTTAATTTAATCAATCCTTCAATCAAATCAAATATGAAACTTGATCATCAAACCAAAACAAAATTAAAAAAAATAGTCAAACTCTTGTTCACCCCTTTGAACTTGAAAATTGTCTAATAAATTGAAACCCATTTGAATTTGAATCTCTTACAAATGGATTTATATTTCAATCATAAATCCATATATAAGTTCAACCAAACTCGAATTAAGCTTTGATCAAGCCAACTAAAGCCAATTGGCTCACTTGACCCAAAGTGGCCAATTTGACCTACATGAATCAAAATCCAATTCAATTCAAATAAAAGTAAATTAAGTCAATCAAAACTTCATGTCATGCTTGTTGATCATCATAAGTTAATCAATTTTCATGAATTATGTCAAACCACGTCAACCTAGCATGTTGACCAAGTCAACCCTTTAACCCATATAAACCCAAATTAGCCAAATTGTAACCTAAACTCAAGTTCACTATAAATTGATTATTGCACTTTACCAAAGCCTCAATTAAACTCAATTTAACCAATTAGCCAACTAGACCCAACCTAGCCCAGTTGACCATGAACCCAACTTGACCTAAAAGGTCAAATCAACTTGAAATTAAATCAAACCAAAATTAATTGAAAATAAAGCTAACAATATATTCTAAATGATCAACTAAACCCAAATGAAGCCATGAGTCAAGCCAATTTGGTCAATTTGGTCAAATTGATCAACTTAGCCCAAATTGACCTAAAGGATCAAATTGGTCAAAATCTAAACTAAATACAAATTAAACTAAATTAATTGAAACCAATTGAACCAATATACTATAAATCATTTGAACTTGACAACTCTTGTTTGTTTGACCAATTAATCAACCTAACTATTTTGATTTGACCCAAATGGGTCAAATTAACCCAAATTAAACCAAATGAACTTCAAATGACATGAAATTTGGTCCACCTTACTTTCGACTCATTTTAAATCTACCGAAATCAAATTCAATGCCAAATGACCACTTTTCCATTGGGTCAAGGGCATCCCATGAGAAAAGATACTTTCCCAGGTCATTTCTCTTCCTTGGCCACTTGGCACTCATCCATTGATCCACATAAGCACCAAGGACATTGATTTTCTGACCCAAGGAGTGGTTGGGCAGCCATGACTCATGGGGAGGTGAAATCACCTCACCTCTTCCATTGAAACACTTGGCATGATGGACACTCACCTCCCCTTGGCTAGGACACCCACTTGTCCTTCATGACAGGCACTTTCCATGCCTTAGCCAAGCATAGGGAGCCACCTAGGATGATTCTCTTCCATTCCCAACCACCCAAATGGAATGAGTTTGGAGCCAAAATTTTAAGTAAAAGGTTCATTTTCATTCACTTTTGATACCAAGGCTTTAGAGGTTGAAGCAAACCCTCATTCCTCTCATTCTCCTTCTTCTAGAGCTCTCAAAGCCATTGGCAATCACCCCCCCCACTTCATTTTGGAGAGAAATACTTCAAAACTAAGTGGATTTCAACGAGAAAATGATGATCACCGAAGGAAACTTCATTTCAATGTGAAGGTGAAGATTCAAGCTCAGAGGCTTCTTTCCCTCAAGATGCTGGTCATCATCATCATCCCGGTGTAACCTTCAAAAATCAAAATTTTAAGTAAAAGGTTCATTTTCATTCACTTTTGATACTAAGGCTTTAGAGGCTGAAGCAAACCCTTATGCCTCTCATTCTCCTCCTTCTAGAGTTCTCAAAGCCATTGACAATCACCCCCCACTTCATTTTGGAGAGAAATACTTTAAAACTAAGTGGATTTGGGAAATGACGATCACCGAAGGAAACTTTGTTTTGATGTGAAGGTGAAGATCCAAGCTCAGTCCAAGGCTTCTTCCCTCACTCAACAACATGCTTGAGTCATCACCATTGCTGAAAATCATCCCCGATGAGGTAACCTTCAAAAATCATAGTCGGCCTTAGGATCACTCATTTTATGATGGTTTTGGTATATTTTTTTAGGAATCTACCCTAGATAATTCAGCATTTTTACTTTAAATCATCCAATTAGAAAATAGAATTTTTCCAGTGTAAATTGATGCAAAAATGAGTCCATTTGGACAAGTTTCACTTAGAATTCTTCATTTTTTTTCCAAAAACCCCTCGGATTTCACCGTTCACCGCTAGCGAGCAGCAACCGTTGTTCGATCCTGTAGTTTGAGATCAAACGGCTCGAATCATGCATGGATCATGTGATCTAGGCCTTCAGATAGCTTGATGCGATATGGACCATCCGATCGCATGGTTTGTGCGATCGGACGGTTCAGATCGGTGTGATCCTAGCCTCTGGATCACATGATCTGATCTGGACCGTCCGATCGGTGATCGGATGGTCTAGAGTAAACCACGGGCCGCTCTCATTCTGTTGACTAGTCTTCCCGCTCAAAAGGCGTCGACACGTGAATCAGCGGCATGCAGCGTGCCCCCCAACATCGCACATCTAATCACAGGATGCCACATGGCGCCGCTTTGCCACGTTAGTGCCGCACGGATTTTCTGATTTAAAAAATGAATTTAAATCACCTAAAACTTCAAAGATTCATATAAAATAAAATAGTTAACAAAAAATTACAAACAAGAACTTGTTGGATTCGTCATTCTAAGAGGAATCCAACAAACCCAAAATCCCCAAATTTTACTAACTATTTTAAGCTTAATTTGAGTTTTAGTAAAAATAATATTTCTTTACTTAAACCAAAAATACATATTAGATTAAGTTGAAATTTTTAGAGATTAAAATTGATGTTAAAATACACATACCATAAAAATTTCAAGTCAAAATGAACTTTGGATTAAAATAAATTGAATTTTGAGTGTCAAATGATTTATTTTAGTAAAATAAATTACATAATTCATAAAAATCACTTAAATTAATTGAAACTTCCTAAATTCATAACTAATTGTAGAAAAATCCAAAAAAAAAATACAAAATCAGGTTTAGTTTAACAATAATTTAGAGGAGAATCCAATAAATTTGTTTATAATTGAATTTGATTGATAGATTTTCCTTAATTAAGGTTTATTTAAAAACTTAATAAACTTAATTACTCCCTAATGACTTCATTAATTAATTCCAAACTTATGCATGTTTAGTGGGATGACTTATGCCTCCCTTATTTTTCTTGGATTTTATTAATGAGTTAATTAGAGAAATTAATTAATGGCCTAATCAATCTCTTAATCTAATTAAACTTAATTAAGCATGTGAACATCAATTTAATTCCTTGATTAAGTTAATTAAACTTTGTTTAAGTGATTAAGAGGTTTATGGAATGATTTTGGGATATTTTCCTTAAGCTATTCCCTAAATCCCCTTTCTTTCTTAAATCCAAATCTAATTAAGGGTTAATCCACTAATGATCTACTTAATTAATCAAATCAAATTCTCAAAACTAAAATTAATCTAGAAACTTAACTAATCCTTCTTGGGTAGATACTTAGGTGTTCAATAACCTAAGTAAATTTAAGGAAATCATTCCAAACCCATATGTGTGAGAAAGGTTATGAAAGTACTTAAATTAAACCATTTAGCTTGATTAATCATTAATTGTGAGCCAATTGCATTAGGTACCTTTCTTTCCTAGGATGCATTATTGATTTAAATTTCTTGTTGTTTTATGTCATGCATTGACTTATAATTATTTAATTAAATATGTTAAAGTGGTATAGATAAGGGGTAATTAATGAACTTAATCTACACCTTAACCTAACAAAAGCATAAAATTAATCTAATTACCTAAAAATTAAACTAAAATAATACACACATGTGGGAATGGGTAAGGACCAGCAAACCTTCTCACAATTTTCTAATTCAAATCAAACTCAAAGCAAAATGAAAATCTCTTTAAACAACTTTTGATTCTCTTTAAATGATCTTACTTCATAAGATTGTCATTAATAATTAATTAGAGTGAATGAAATTACATGCTTACATCACTTTATTTCTTTCCTAGCATGCTAAATGTGTACATCATATGAGTTTCATGCATTCATGCTTTTCAAAAACCAAATTCAAAATGAAATGTTTTCTTTATGTCAAATTGCATGTTTTGGCTAAAATAAAATATGAGTGGCTATTATCACTACTAAATTCAAAACTATTTTCAAAATCTATAAATAAAATGCCTAAAACTGAAAGTGTTCTACTTATAATTATTTATAAGCTTGCATGTGGATATAAATATGAAGATGTGCATAGTGCACTTTTCCTTCTCTTTTCTTTTAGCATAGTTTTGAATAGGATTTGGCAAAGCATATAGTTCATTTGAAAAGAACATAACACTTGCCTAATTCCTTCCTATTCATTCTTATACTATTACTTAAGAAGGAAATCTACATTTCACATATAAATTGCATAAACAAAATAAATCAACCAACACAAACTTTTTTGCATCTTTCTTTTCTCTTCATTTCTTTTTGTACATGCACATGTATTTAAGAAAAGTGGTATATAAGTCTGGACAACCCCGGGGTTGCGAGGCTTTAAGTAGCTTTAAGTAGGTCTTGTACCTTACATCCCTGGTTAACAATGGCATCATGCTCACTTATGTATTTTATACTTGAAAATGTGCATACAAAAAAAATGGCTAAAAGAGTCACCCTCTTCTACTTAACAAATAAACATAAACTTTTTGCATGATTCTCTTTCCATGCATTTCTTTTTGTACATGCACATGTATTTAAGAAAAGGGTATATTAGTCTGGACAACCCCAGGGTTACGAGGCTTTAAGTATCCCTAAGTAGGTCTTGTACCTTACACCCGTGATTAATAATGGTTGTACTCACTTATGTCTTTTATACTTGTAAATGTGCATATGAAAAATGGATAAGAGAATCACTCTCTTCTACTTAACAAAATCATGCATACATGAAACATTCCAAATTTCCTTAATTAACATTCATTATTAAGGTGTGCTAAATACTTGCATCGCATGTATATATATTCTTAGGATTCATTCATGTGCATGATACACATGTGGGAAAGAAATAAAATGTTGTGTGTTTTGTGTTAGTAATTCACTTTACTTAATCTTAAAATGCCTCTCTTTTTGAATAGGTTTGTTTAAAGAAAATCTTAACTTAGGATTAATTAAAATACATAATAAAACATTCACTAAAAAAATCATTAATGAATCTACCTTAGAAATCACTTAAGGTAGGGAGAAAGAAGATCTCTTCTCTTTTTAGTAATTATGTAGGTTCATTCAAACCAAATCAAATCATTAAATAAAATTAACCCATATTAACTAAACAACTTAAATGAGACCACCCTTCTAAGTTGAACCTTTTCATATTTAGAAAATCTTAACCTTAAAGCTTAGCTAAGCATACCACAAAAACCTTACATGACACACACATTAGGATAAATCACCACTTCTAGTCCTATATTAGGGTAGTGCATGGTTTGATATTTGCTTTTATTTTGATGATGTGATATTTTAAGCTAGATGTTAAGGTGTATATGCGTAGAATGAATGGTAGGTGGATTTAGTCTAATCATTATCTTCTGCAGGGGATTGTGCTTAAGAGGCATTGTAATAAAAATGTAATTTCTTTTGATGTGCAGGTTGCTTATACCTTTAAGCATAATCCAAAATAGGCAAGGTGGACTTGTTACCCATGTGTGGGGTGCTAAGTCTAATTTGTTAATATACGTGCTTAGGATTTGTATGGTTTATTTAGCTATTCTCTATTTTGCAGGTTAGTTAGATTTACTTTTCTTTTCATGTAGTTTTGAAATTAGGAATTTGGACTGATTATTATGGGGATTAGGATGAGCATTGGTTATAAGGCCATGCCTTATGTACCCTTTGGAGCATCCACCTTCCAACCATCCAAAATAAGGAATCGAAGAAGAAAGAAGAAAAGAAGAAGAAAGAAGAAAAGAAGAATAAAGAAATGAAGCTTGAAGACCCCCATAATAATGAATTTCTTGCTTAATTGTACATAATTCATTTATAATGAGTTGTATAAGGGTAGAGCTCGACTACCCAATTTATTTTCAGGTTTGTGTGGTGGTGCCCGACCATAAATGGTATTTTATTATTTTGCATTAGCTTTATAAAATGTGTGATATTTTGTTTAGCTTGTGCATTAAGATGAAATATTTTCCTAGTTTCTTCCTTGCTTTGATGTATGGCCTAGATGATGATTAGGCTCTTAGAGAAAAACAAATCTTCTACCAAATTAATCAACTCAAAATTAAAAATATATAACTCATAACCTCATTTAAAGCCTAAGTTAAAATCAAGATAAAAGAATTAGTAACCCCTTAGTTGGATGACCATTTCTTTTATAACATCATGCATAAAAACATATTGATTCACTCTTGATTGGAGGGCTTCTACCTTTTCCAGAGAAACTTGGCTTGACCTTTGAGAGCCATGGTGGAAACACACCTCCTCCCTTTTCTTGATTTAATTTTACTTCTCATGCATTAGGCATATGAATCCTATAAGCCTGAGTCAAATGATTATCCAAAAAATGAAAATAACATATAATATGATTTGCATTAGATTTAGGTCATTTGAAGCATGCCCTTACATGATCTAGTCTCTTTAGGGAGTGAGTTTAAGGACTTAGTCTCTTTCTAAAAAAATAACAACCTAGCTATCTCGAATAAAGCATATGACTTGCCTACATGAATTTAAAACCATAGGAGGAGTTAGTTGGTGGCCACCCCAGGCAGTTGTAAGTCCAAGTAGTCGAGTGGTTTGTCCTCTCTTATGGAGGCAAATCGAAGATCCATTTATTTCTTAGATTTAGGTCGACCCTTGGCCCTCACCAAAGCTCTCTAGATTTAGGTCCCGAGGTTGTTTTTTCCTTATATGGGCCATAAGCATAAATCCTCATCTCTTAGGCATTTTCATAACCTTGTATTATGGAATTATAAGCCCTAAAATTCTAATAAAAATTCAACTCAAATAAGTAATTCAACTTCAAAAATTTAAAGCCCAACCATAGGATTGTTTGGGATGTTTACTATGCTTCCTAATATCCTAAACATCCCCTACTCAACTCCATTTAGATTTGATAAGAACTCCCTCCTCTTAATCAATCCCACTTGATTTGTCAAAAATAAACTAATCGATTGATAGTCCTACCTATTAAAATCTTTGGAGACAACAATTATTTACCTTAATCGAGAGTATTCTTAAAGAATCCCCTTCCTTAGGATTTAATTAACTATAGGGGCATACCCCTGTAGGGAACTTAACGACCCCAGTTTAATATAAATCTTACTTTAGTTTTCCATGTAAACTAGGGAAGAATCTCTAGTATATATGCAAACCCATTATCCTTAGGAGTTCTTGTTGAGGTGATTAGGTCCATTGTAGGGTGGTGACTTCTATTTTTCAAGATAGTACACCTCTCTTCAATGTCATACCGATCACCCTAATAAGAACATCTGTAGATCTACGTGGTGTCCTAACTAAAGGCATATATTTTTGTTTTCATTTATCCTCTTCAAAAGGATGGATGAAGGCGCAAATATTTTCACCACATGCATGAATAATGATCTAAATCTAATGCAAATTTTTTAAGTTTTATTTTGAATTTTGGACAATTTATTTGACACATGCTATGGGATTTCATATCCCTAATGCATGAGAAATTGGTTATGGGCAAAAATTAGAAAGAAGGAGGTGTATTTTCACCATGGCTCTCAAAGGTCAAGCCATTTTCTCTGGCTAAGGTGGAAGCCCTCCATTAGCAAGAGTGAAGCAATATATTTTTATGGATGATGTGAGACATACAACATTCAGCTAAGGGATTGCTAAATCTTTTATTATCTTGATTGATTATTGATAAAAATTTTATTTTTCTCTAAGAGCCTAATCACATCCAGGCCATTCATCAATGAAGAAACTAGGTAAATCATGCCATTTCTAATGAACAAACTAAACAAACATCAAATAATTTTATAAAGCTAGCATAAAAGAATAAGAGGCTGATGTGGTCGAGCTCCATCGCACAAACCTGAAAATGAAAATGGGTAGCCGAGCTCTACCCTTATACAACCTGGATTACAGATGAATAATTATAATTTAGAAGGAATTTATGTTATGGGTGTGGTGAATAAATTTCTTATAGAGTCTTTCAAATCTGTGGAGAAAAGAAAGAAGAGACTTTATAGAAATTTGTCTTGGTAAAATGTCATGCAGATCTGCAGATGTACTTATTCAAGTGAGCAGATATGTCATTAAGGTATAGTGTATTATCTTGAAAGATAGAAATCACTTCCCTTTAATGGAACCAATCACCTCAATAAAGACTCCTAAGGACGATGGTTCTACATATGTACTAGAGATTCTTCCCATACTTTATATGGACAGGGTTTATTTTAAACCAAGTTTGTTAAGTTCCTACAGAGGCAAGCCTCCATAGTTAATTACATCCTAAGGGATGTGATCCCTTATGAAAACCCTCAAATAAGGTAAATGATTATTATCTTTGGAGATTTTAATAGGGAAGGACTATCAATAGATTAGTTTATGTTTGAAGGATCAAATGGATTGATCAAAAGAGGGATTTATTATCGAAGCCAAAATGGGAAATAAGTAAGAGATGCCCACAATGCTAGGAAACCTAACAAGCATCTCAAACTATCCTAAGATTAGGCTTTACATTTTGAAAATTTAATTAGTTTATTTGAGTTGTATTTTTCATTAGAATTTTAGGACTTAAGATTCCTTAACACAAGATTAAAAAAATGCCTAAGAGGTGAGGAATTATGCTTATGTCCCATAAAGGAGAGAAGTAACCTTAGAACCTATATCTAGGGAGCTTCGACGAGGGTCGGGAGCACAACCTAAATTTAAGGCAAAAATGGGTAATTGGTTTGCCTCCACAAGAGAGGACAAATCACCTGACAGCTTGGACTTACAACTGCCTAGGGGTGGCCACCAACTCCTCCTATAATTTTAAATACATGTAGGCAAGTCTTTATGCTTATGCAAGATAGCTAGGCTATTATTATTTAGAAAGAGGCTAAGTCCTTAAACTCACTCCCTAAAGAGACTAGATCATGTAAAGGGACATGCTTCAAATGACCTAAATCTAATGCAATTAAAATTTCATTTTTATTTTTATTTTTTGGACAATCATTTTGACTCAAGCTAATAGGATTTTTATGACTAATGCATGAGAAATCAGATTATTGGCCAAAATCAGTGAGAAGGGAGGAGGTGAGTTTCTACCACAGCCCTCAAAGGTCAAGCTGGGTTCTCTGGCAAAGGTGGAAGCCCTCCAATCAAGTGTGAAATAAGATGCATTTGTGCATGATATTATAAAGAAATTGCTCATCCAGCTTTGTTAATTCTTTTATCTTGATTTTACTCCTAAGCTTTAGGTGGGGTTATGAGTTGTTTAATTTTAATTTGAATTATTAAGTTGGGTAAAATATTTATTTTTCTTAAAGAGCCTAATCCACTTTCAAGCCATACATAAAGAAAGGAAAGTAGTTAACACACTTTCAGGATAAACTATAAACAAATCTATTCAAAAAGAAAGACATTTTAAGATTAAATAAAATGAATCACAATTCGCATAACACACATTACTTCATTTCTTTCCCCCAACATATATAACATGCATATGGATGGACCCTAAGCATATCTATACATGCAAATAAAAGTAGTTAACACACTTTATAATGCATGCTAAGAAATCCATTTAAGAAAATTTAGAAGTTCAATATACGTGATTTTTCTTAAGTAGAAAGGTTTTCCGTATCCAAAATTTCACATACATACATGAAAGTAAGAAAGGCATAAGTGAGTACAACACCATTGTTAACCAGAGGTGTAAGGTACAAGACCTACTTCGGGCTACTTAAAACTTCGCAACCTCAGGGTTGTCCAAACTAATATACCACTTTCCTTAAGTGCAAATATGTATATAAAAGTAATGAAATAGAAAAGGAAGATGCAAAAGTTGTTTAATAGGCTTATTTTGTTTATGCAATTTATGTATTCGTAGGTAAATCTTCTTAGATGGTAGCATAGAAATGAATAGGATATGAAATTAGGTGAGCATTAGGTCCTTTTCAAATAAACCTTATATCTCACCAAAATTCCTATTCAAAATTATGCCAACATAGGAAAGAAAGGAAACCTATACTAAGAATACCTTTATAATATTTCACATGCAAGCTTATAATTAAGATATGAATATCACACATAGTTTTGGTATTTGATTTATGTATTTTTGAAAATAATTTAGATTTAGTAATGATAATAGCCACTCATATTTTATTTTAGGTAACACATGCACATTTGACATAAAGTAAATAATTTTAATTTTAAAATTTGAAACATGAAATTATGATTGTATGAAATCACAAGGCATACAACTTAACATGTTGGGAAAGATCCAAAGAAATAAAAGCATGTAAATAAACTCACTTTACTTAAGTCCTAAAGACATTCTTATAGAATAAGAAAATTTAGAATAAATCAAAGTGAATTTCAAAATGATTTTTGTTTAGTTTGAGGTTTGATTTAATTTTAAAAGTTGAGATGAGTTTAATATTCCTAACCCATTCCCACATGTGTTCTATATTTTTGTTTAATTTTTAGGTAATTAGATCCATTTTTATGCGTTGATTAGGTTAAGGTATGAATTAAGTGGCTTAATTAACCCATACCTACACCACCTTAGAAGAATTAACTAGATAATTATGAGCTAATGAGATAACATAAAACCCATAAGGAATTTAAGTTTGCAATACACATAATAATGAAAGGACCTAATACAATTTTGCTCACAATTTAAAGTTAATTAATTTAAGAGGTTTAACTTAAGTACTTTCAAAACACCCTTTCATACTTATGAATGAGATTTAGATTTTCTTAATTGAACTTAAGCTATTAAACACCTAAGCATCTACCCAAGGTAGATTAATTAAGTTTTGGAACTTTAGAATTTTTGAAAATTGATTAAGGGGATAATTAAGGAATTAACCCTTGATTAAGTGGAGATTAAGGAGAGAAGATGGGGTTTAGGGAATAGCTTGGGAGAAATGCCCCAAAATTATTCCATAAACCTCCCACTTACTGGATCTGACCTTGATCAACCCTAATCATAAGGTAAATCCACTAATCATACCCTAATTACCCTTAATTGCATGAAAAGGGGTAATTAGAGAATGAAATAATAATTTCCCTATTTGAGCCCTCAATAAATGGCAAGAAAAATAGGGGAGGTAGAGGTCATCATCTAAAATGAACCCTAAAAATTTGAGATTAATTGATGACCTAATTAAAGGATAATTAGCTAATTAAGATTCCCAAAGAATCTTAAATTCAAAGAAAAGAGTAACTCAAAATCAATTGAAATCATTTTTAAAATATTCTAGATTAAATTATCTTTCCATAGTATTTTTCTTTTATTTTTTTATTTTTCTAGAGGGAATTATGAATTTTTGAAGTTCTCTAGATTAATTAGGAATTAATTAAACATTTAACTAATCCATGATTAATCCTTGGCTCACGGCGTGACGTGTGGCGGGGGCGGTCAGCGCGCTTTACACGCATCATGATGTGAGGGGGTGACTTAAACATCACATCCCAAATGGAGCGGTGGCCCACGCGCTTATATTCCCTACCATTCGATCAAAGATCAGACAGCTGAGAATCTCCCCATGGTTTTAAAAGGATAATTATATTTCTAAATGTGCCAAATAATCTCAACCGTCCATCTAAAATTAGCAGATGGGCGGTTGAGATGAGCCACGATCTTCCCTGAGGATCAATGGAGACCGTCCATGATCTATGGGGAGATCCAGCTTGATTGACCTTGGATTGGAATAAAATTGTACCCACACCATCTAAGCACAATTATAAACCTATCCAATGGTGGATTTCACATGACATTTCTTTCACAAATGACCAACACCTCCTAAGCTAAGTGGTAGGAAAATTCCATACCTCTTCAAACATTATCACCGGTGCTCGAGATTGATGAGGTAGCTTCGTCTGGTGGAGTGTTGAAATTCCTGGGCCCTAGGATTGAGTGGATCAATGGATGGAACAACACCACTTCACTTGGGCTTCGGCTTTGTTCCAATTGAGCTCTTCCTTGCCTTTAGAACTTCAAAGAGAACTTGGCAAGTTTGACTTGACCCTCTGATGGAGTGTGCAAGAGTAATTGGATTCAAATGGAGTGTAGAAGAAATTGGTAATTCACTCTACCTCCCATGTTTTTGCACTATGCAAAATTGAGAAAGAAGAATTCTAATCCTCTCTAAGAAGCTTGGGAATGCTCTGAGATGGTTGCTCTGGGTTCCTAGGCTTCAATCGATAGAGAGTGAATTAAAATTTCATTGAATTAGGGGAAGTATATCTCCCCCTATTGTAATCGGATGACGACACCTCCTTCCCCATTTTGATCCAATTGATGAGATTGGAGAGGTTGTTTAGGCTGTTAGCTCTTTGCACATGATCAGTTTGAGGCCTTGAGTGGATTGCCAACCTCCCATGTGCATCAAATTGAGCTTATGAGGGAGTTTGAAAACTTAATTTTGAACTAAGTGGTCAGGTTTGATCTAGGGACCAAATGGGCTGACCTAAACCCATTGGGTTGGGTGCACCACTCATCACTAAGTCCTCTTGTTCTTTTAGGAAAGCCTCAAGTGATTGTGAAGAGGGTATGACCAAAAAACCCATGGGTTAGGCCAAAATTTGTTCTATGTCCTAGGGGTAGAATGGTCATTTTACTATTTTTTTTCACTTTGGACATGTTGGGTATGTAGAGAAACTAGAATAGGTCAAATTGGGTCAAACCAAGGGTTTGGTCAAGTTCATATGACCATTTGAAATGTTTTGGTGACTTTGGTTTGGTTCAATTTGGTATATATTTGATTTTAGCTCATATGACTTCACTTAGGTCAAATGGGTCAAGTTGACCTATTTGACCCATTTGACCTATTTGAGGTAGGTCAAGGGTTGGTTTAGGTTAGGTTAGTCATATAGAGTGGATTGGTGTCTTTGTTTGCAATCAATTTGGGATAAGTTCAATTTTGGCTCAACATTACCCCTTTAGGTCATGTTGGGTCTAAGGTCAATTGGGCTAGGTTAGGTCTAGTTGCCCAATTGAGACTTTAGTCAAGTTCCATAAGTGATTTGGGATGGACTTGATCCATTGGTTTCAATTAATTTGGCTTAGATCAAGTTTTGACACATTTTGACCCTTTAAATCAAAATGGGTCAATTTGGGTCAAGTGGGCCAATTGGGCTAGGTTAGGCTAAAATGTTAGCTTGGTTAAGTTTTTATTTTTTTTATTTCTAGGGAACCCCCTATAGGGAAATTTTATTGCTCAAATAAAAAAGTTACAAGATCCCTAAAGGGGTTAAACTCTGATACTACCACTCAAAGAGCTACAATCAACCTAAAGAGTAAAACCCCTATCTAAGTACAAAACTCACACAACAAAAGCAAATACAAACCCCAATAAACAAAGAAGCAAACCTTTGCATGCATCATCCATATCTACTACCATCCTCTTGCGGGGAGTAAAGGAGCTTTGATCCAACGAAAAATTAGCAAGAACCTGCAATAAAAGAAGACACCTGCAAATATATTGAATGCCAGTAAGTACACGAGACCGGCCCATTGAAGAAAATTATAAAGCTCACCACCATGATATAATCAATAAATAGAAAGTAGTTGCTATCCACTGGATGAAATCAAATCACCTTACAACTCAGAGCCATCAACTTATGTTTATAGATCATAGCATAACCAACATGAGAGAAAGCAAGGAGGTAATAATAGACAACCAAAACCACCATGAAATAAACCCAGGATAGGCATAAGAAATCTCCGATGAATATATAGTTAGACATTTTACTATCAGCCCTCTATTCCAAAATTGCAACATGCAGCCAACAACTTGTAGCTCCCAATCCCAAGGGAGACAAATATAATACCAAAATTCCATGAAAGTCCTACCTCTCTCAATAATCAAACCCACCCAATCACCCATAATCTGCATGAATAAAATTGAAAAGCCAAATACTTTTACGGACATGCATAACCAAATACATCCTTTCGTGAGCACAATCCCCATCCAAAGGGAGACATATCCAACACCAAAGAAACATACATTTCTCTCTTATATAAATAATAAAATGTACCAACAAATCCAGGAAATATATGCTAAGAGCAAGCACCAACCAGCCAAAAAAAAATAGAAGAAGAAACATAAAAGAAATAGAAAGACAAATGTCAAAAGGCAATCAACAGTACTTCCTGGACCAAGGCAAAAATTCCTACCCGATGGAATCAAACACCACCTCTTCACCAAGTAACCAATGATATCCATATTCCAGTTAATAACGAAAAGGATGATAGCATACAAACTTTTTCCCCGCAGCCCAGAGGAAAATGATTTTATACTAGGGTTGCTGTAGCAATTTCTTATGTCACCCAAAGGAGTCTTAGGTAGCACTCCAATCAGCAGCAAAGGATGATAAACAACCAGCCATGGTCCACCCAGCATGAAGTAAATTTCCTCTCCAACCATCAAAACCATCTTTTTAAAACATCGAGGAAGAAGTTCCTCAGAAAATTGAGTAAAAACAAAAAATAGAGTGAATCCAGCACCATAAAATTGCAAAAAGAGATGGGAAAAAGATGGATAATCTCCACTAATCAGCACCATATCCAAGTTCCAGACATAGAAGCTACATTTTCCTAACATAGGGGAGACCAGTTCTATCTAAGTTCACAAAACCCCTTAATAGGGGAATATTATCATTGAAAAATATTTTAACCATAGAGGACTTTGCACCCAAATTAGCCAGAAAATCTGCACAAGAATTCCCTTCTCGATGAATATGAGAGATGTGATAGTCCAGGGAAGCAAGAAGCCTTCTTGTATGATTGAGAGTATAATAAACTTCAGCATTACCATGAGCTCCAGATTTTAATAAATTCAAGAGCAGTAAAGCATCAGTTTGAAGCCATATATTTTTAAAACATTTTTGAATGCATAATAATATCTCATAGTGAAGGCCATAGAGTTCAGGAAAAAGGATAGAACAAGGTCTTAAAGGAATAGAAAAAGAGGCAATCATCTTACCTTTAAAATCTCTTAAGATACCCCCACATCCATAGAAACCATTAGAACCAATCATCATGTTCACCTTAATAGTATGGTTAAGAGGTTTAGTCCAATAAATAGTTTTACAAATATAATCAAATTTAGTCGATGGGAGAAAAATCCCAAGAATATGAGCTAAGCGTTTAACATCTTTGAAACTCGACGACTGGAGAAGTTTAGCTTTATAAAAGGAGGAAATTTTTTCTTTAGCTATAGTAATGATACGTTGAAAATTCATGGGAATGTCATTATGTTTAGCTTCATTTCTTTCCATCCAGATATACCATAATAGGGTAATAGCAAGCACACATTTGACATGACCTTTTGGGGCATAGAATAGGAAGTTTTTTAATAGATGTGTGATAGAAAGGGATCCATCAAATAGTATAGTGTTTAACAAGCTATCATACCAGTGCCAAACTTTAGCAGAGATGGGGCCATTAACAAAATCATGATCCAAAGTTTCTAAGTGGAAGCAACATTGACATTTAGAAGGGAGGTGGAAACCTTTTTTCTAGAGAATGGCGTTCACAGGAATATATTATTTAAGAATACGCCAAGTGAGAATCAAAAAGGAGGTTGGAATAGCGTTACACCATATTTTGGAAAATATTGGAGATTCTTGATTGTTAGATCTAATAGTCCACCATACATCCTTAAAAATAAAGTCTCCAGTAGCTGATTTGTTAAATAGAATTTGATCCATGTCATTAGTTCTAGGGATGATATTCAGAACTTTTTTGATGATAGTATTAGGGACATAGGCTCCTAGTTGAGCAATATTCCAAGAATTTTGATTAATGAAGTAACTTACTTTGATCCTTTCAATTGAATGGGTGTTAAGAAGTGCATCTATAGAACCCTTACCCAGCCAATTATCTTACCAGAAAAAGGATGAACCGGAATTGACACCCCAGGATATAAACTCTTCAGCCTCCCACTTAATGTTACAAAGTCTTTTTCACCCAGGAGAGTCTCCCATTTTGAAGCTACAAATTAATGGATGTTTACCCTTACAATATTTAGCAAGCATAAAATTTGACCATAAGCTGTGATTACTTCTAAGGTTCCACCACATTTTATGTGAAAAACATTTGATGAAATCTTGTAAAGTTTTACAACCCTGCCACCTTCATTCAAAGGGCCACCACACTTGTCCCAACTAGCCCAGTGAGTTTTTTTAGTTGATGGGTTTGAACCCCCAAAGAATTTATTAAAAATCCAGTTTATCTTATTAATAATAGTTGTGGTAAGGACAATAGTGGAAAGTAGATAGAAGGGTAAGGAGCAAAGAATACTTTTAATGAGGACTAATCTAGCTCCAAAAGAAAGAAGGTGAAATTGAGGAGATTTGCTTATAGATTTTTGAATGACTTCATCAAAAAGGAAAGATCTTTTAGCACCATGATATAAAGGCGTACCCAGATATTTAATAGGGAGAGTATATTGGGCAAAGCCCGTGATATTCTTGATATTGTTAATCCTAGGAATAGTGATCGAGTTACTAGAAATGAAGCCACTTTTATCAGGATTAATTTTTATGCCACTCTCCCTCCCAAAATGCATAAGAAATTTATACAATTTCTTAATGTAATATATAGACCCATTGTAGAAGATAATGAAATCATCCGCAAAGCAAAGTTGAGAGATAGGAAAACCACCCATAGTCTTGTAGCACATGTTGGGCATTCTGAGAAACATATGTTTAAGATTACGAGATAGATATTCCACAGCAATAATGAAAAGGGCCGGAGAAAGGGGATCCCCCTGCCTGATACCATGCGATGATCCAAAGAAGCCATGGATCTTACCATTTATAAGTAAGGAAAACCCAGAATTTTTAATATCATTCTTAATTAAATTAATGAAGGAGTCGGAGAAGCCAAATAAGATAAAATTTTGTAGATAAATGACCAACTAATGTTATCATATGCTTTCGATATGTCTAACTTAAGGACTATGTTCCCACATCAAACTTTAGTGTTTAAATCATGAACAATTTCTTGAGTCAATAATACATTATCGAAAATAGAACGACCTTTAACAAAGCCAGTTTGATTCAGAGAAATGATTTTGGGAAGTAGCAAACCCAATCTTTTAGCAAGGATCTTGGATATGAGTTTATTGAAGAATTTGTAAAGACTTATGGGCCTAAATTGATTCCAATGTTCAAGGTTTTCAATTTTAGGAATTAATACAATGGAAGTACTGGAGAAGAATTTGGGGAGGGTGGTCCCTCTAAAAAAAAATCAAAAACTGCTTTATCCACATCATCATTGATAACATTCTAACATTTTTGAAAGAAGAGAGGAGCGAATCCATCAGCGCCAGCCACATAATCTGTATTCATATTCTGAATTGTCGATGTAATTTCATCTTCAAAAGGTAAGGATGTAAGCATTATGTTGTCATTTTCAATTATGATTTTGGGGATAACCTCAGGACTAGCCAAATTCTCCTCACACATGATTATTAAGCATGTTATTGAAATAAGAAACCCCTTACTCAGCAAGTTCATTTTCATCAGAAATCCAATTATTATCAAAGTTTTTAATTTTCTTAATACAATTTAAGGCTTTTTTCTTATTGAATAACCAATGAAAATATTTGGTATTCCTATCGCATTCTGATAGTTTCTTAGCAGAAGCCTTTTGTCTCGAGTAAGTTTCTTCCATATCTTGATATTTGGATAATTTATCCTTGGCTTGGTTTAATAAATGAGTCTTAGAAGGATCTAGAATAACCTCTTCCTCTAATGATATGACCTCATGTTCTAATTATTTTACGTTAGTGAAAATAATTTTGAACAATTTGTATTCCACCATTTGAGCAATTGTTTAAGCCTTTTTAATTTCAGCCAAAGTCTCTTCATCCCCGAAATAGAGTCGTCAGGGTAAAGAGGACCATCCCAATTAATAGCCACCACCTCCTTAAGTATGGTATCTAGCAACCACATATTCTGAAAATGAAAAGGAGTACAGAGAGGAGGGGATGCTGTATTAGCCTTAACAGAAATATGCAAAGGAGAGTGATCTGATAAGGTTCTACTAAGATGTTTAACCGATGTATTCGGAAAAGAGTTTATCCATAAATCATTAAACAAGATCCTATCAAGTCTTTGCCACATTCTATGATTATTCCAGGTGAATTGGGAGCCACTAAAACCTAGATCCGTCAAATGACAATCCAGAGCCATATTATTAAATTCTTTCATAGATAAAGGGTTAGGAGGGTTTCCACCCCTTCGTTCCATCGAGGAAGCAATACTATTAAAATCCACACCTACAACCGGGAGCATTAATCGAGGTCGAGAAATTTATTAGATCATTCCATAGGATCTTTTTACCATACCTGTTATAGGAAGCATAGACAAAGGATCCAAAGCAGGACCAATTGCCAAAGGTGATTTGAGTATTCACAACCTGGTGGAGGTCTTGAATAATGTAAAAGCAAAATATTTTTCCAAAAGATCCAAATTTTATTACTTGAATTAGCAAAAGAACTACTAAAGCCAATCATTCTAGCAATAGTTTGGATGTGAGAAGGTAGAATAAAGGGTTCCAAAATTGCCAGAAAAGAAATGTTATGATTACGAACTAAGTTGCTAAGTCTATTGTGAACAGAGAGGGAGCCTATCCCTCTCGCATTCCAAATCAAGAAAGAGACCATTACTTAGGACAAGAAGAGCCAGATCTAGTAATTCTGGCAAAGATAGGTGATTTAGATTTATGTGATTTGTTTTTCCTTTTTGAGACAATATAAAAATTATTTTCCAAACCAGTCGCCATCTGATAAGGAGATTCCAATTAATTGTTTATTTCCTGTAGATTTCTGAAGCTTAACTAGCAATTCCCCCTCTTCCAACTCATTGTTCCTCTCCTGATGCATCTTAGTTTTAGAATTTTGGTCCACGTTAGCAGAAGAGGTGGTGGATGGGTTAGAATGGGGTAGAATAAAAACCCCTAGATTCGGGGTGGAAGTTATCTCTAGATACTGCACCTCCTCCGAACCAACCTTCTCATTTAATTGATCTTTAATTACAAGAGATGACAATGCAATACAATTAGCATTATTTAGAGAATCAAAAATAAGAGGAGATCCTGAATCATAATTTGGAACATTAATATCACTATTTTGTATTTGGGATTTGGCTCCACCATGAGGAAATTGATCCTTCATTAGGTTTGTGCCTATGAGGGATTGATCTGCCATATTCAACTTTGGATCAGTTTTATGCCTAAGAATTTGGGGCTCATTTTTATCAATTATTGAGGCAGCTCTCTCCTTTGATGTTTCTTGCACATTATCCTTAGTACCAAGGGTGGATTTGGAGTCCAAAGAATTCTTTTTTAAATGTGGGTGAGCTATAAAATAGTCAGCAAAGCCATGTCCATGAATTTTGCAATGTGAAAAAAATATAGGAAAATTTTCAAATTCTATTTTTTGCAAATATCCATATTTTATGATCCTATCCAAATTTTCTTAGGATATTTTTTAGTAATATCCACTTCCACTAGAACACGGGCAATAGAAGGTCTAGAACTAGAAGCAGTAGCTTTATCCAATTAGAGGACGAAGAATACCACCACAAAAGAATTGGGGTTGAAAAATGCACATGAAGATTGGGGATTGACAACCAAACTGGAACAATAGGGGATTCCTCTTTAACATCGAAAAAGGGGGTCCATTTTAATAAACGCATTTGACAGCTGGATACATAATAAGATCGTCTTGCACAAACATGAGAGTAATCCAAATCATTGGACAATTGAATCAAAACATGTCGAGAATTGATTAAACCCACCGAAAAAACACCTATCAATTTCAATGAATGAAAAAAACTTCGAATATTTTCCATAGTCGGGCGTCGAAGAGCAAATTTACCCACAAAAGCAAACTCATAAGGCTTAGCCAATTTTTCCACCACAACATAACAGTGGGTACACCCCAAAAAGTAGAAGAAATGAAATCTAAAGACTCACCACCGTTATTCTCTTTACCAGCAAGCACATCCCTAAATGATTTTGAAGATCAGATAGGAATATTACCATTTTTTGCTGTCGCATCCAAATCTATCGTAGCGGGACAAGAAGCAGCAGGATTCCCCCACAGGGGAGCAACTGATGAATCCATTTTTAAACATATGGCATCCCAGCTGAAGCACTGGCATGCTATACCGAGTCAAAAATAGCCGATAAGGGTTGGTGAAATCGATCCGATCAATGGTCAAGTTCAAACATAGATCATGAGTGAACTTAGATCAATGGTTTCAATCAATTTGGCCTATGGTGGAATTTGGCTATCTAAGGTTTCATTTTAGGTTATGTGTTGACTTGGTCAACCCTTATGTTTGGCTTGGTTTGACCCAATTTAATTGATTGATCACTTATGATGATTTTTGATCATGATGAGAGGGATATATGAGCTTGGTTCAATCCAATTTGGTTAGGATCAAAAGTTGGCTCATAAGGGTACTTTAGGTCACTTTGGGTCAAGTGAGCCTAAGCGGGTCAAATGGCTTGGTCAAAGCTTGATTTGAAGTTGGTTGATCTTGTATAGGGACTTTTGATTGAAATATAAATCCATTTAGAAGTGGTTTGAAGTCAAATGGATTTTGGTCCATTTGAAAATTTCATATTCAAAGAAGAAGATGAAAGGGTTTTGGGTTTGATTTTTTACTTAGGTTTTGATTTAATGATTGGAGTTTGGATTTATATATGAGCTCATGATTGTAGGATTGATTGAACCATGAGGGAAAATCAAGGATTTGGCTTGATTTGAAAGTGATTTGGCTAAGTCTAAGATTTTGCTTGAAAGACTTAGATTGGATTGTGATGGATTTGGGTTTGTTTAGAAATTGGTTTTGATTGTTTGAATTTATATTTCATTTATATGAATATAAATGATAATATAAAAGAATTAAGAGAAAATTTCAAGGATTTGAAGTGGTTTAATCATGATTTTGGTTAAGTCCTTAAGGAAGTTTAAGGAAAATTTTAAATTGAAATTTAATTTTTGTCTTTGATTGAATTAATTTATATTTATATTCCATTTATATATGAAAATATAAATGAGAATACAAATAAGTTTTGAGAAAATCCCATGAGTTTGAAATGGTTTGATCAAAGTTTAGGTTAAATCCATTAATGGAAAATTAAGAGATTTAAGGGAATTTCAAGGATTTTAAATTAGGAATTTAATTTGAGGGTTTGATTTGATTAATTTATATTTATATTTCATTTATATATGAGAATATAAATAATTTATGAGAAAATCTCATGAGTTTGAATAGGTTTGATCAAGGTATAGGGTTGATTTTGGCTAAGTCCTTTAATGGAAAATTAAAGGGACTTTAGAAAATTTTCATGAATTGATTTTGAATTTTAACTTTGAGTTGATGGGTTTGAATTTATATTTCATTTATATATGAGAATATAAATTATTTCATTTATATATGAGAATATAAATTGATCATGAGAAAATCTTAAAGGTTTGAATAGGTTTAGATCATAGTTTTGGCTAAGTCCTTAAGAAAGGGTTAAGGACTTAGGAAATTTGAACTTAGGAATTTTTAATGGATTTTGATCATGGGTTTCAATCATAGATTTCAATCATGGATTTTAATCATGGATATGAATTTTGGATTTGGATAAAATCAAATAGAATTGATTTGAAGTTTTACTTGAAAGAAAGAAGGTGAGCAATGGTTTGAGCTAAGGGTAGGACATTTTCCTAACACCCCTAAGGCATGACCTATTCCTATGGCAAACTCTTGTAAGTCTTCTAGGGCTAGGTTGGAGTATCCACCTAATCAATAGATGTGTCTTAAAACTAAGGAACTCTTAAAGTATAAGATGAATCTTATGCCTAAGATGGAGGTGTTGAGAGCTCATTTTAAAAATGAGGTCAACAATGGGGGTCTTCATTCTTCATTTCTTCTCTCTTTTCTTCCTTTTGATTTGACTTGAGATGTGGTTTGTTCTATGCTTCACATGGTGCATAAAAAATGGTCTTATGACCAATGTTCATCCTAATCCCCATAACATTCATTCCAAATATTAATTACAAAATTTACATCAAAATGGAAAAGTAAATCTAACTAAACTTGCAAAATAGAGATTAGCTAAACATACCACACATCCCTAGCAATTATATGAATAAGTTTGACTTAGCACCCCAGACATGGGTAACCAAGCCCACCTGTCCTAATTTGGATTATACTTATGGGTATAAGCAACTTGCACAACAAAAGCATTTATATTTTTATTATAGTGCCCCTTAAGCACAATCCTTTGCAGAAAATATGACTAGACTAAGATCGTCCTGTTATCCAGTCTACTCACATGCACTCTAACATCTAGTTCTAAAAATATTACATCACAAAACAAAATCAGGCATCAAACCATGCACCACCCTAACATAGAGCTAGAAATGGTGACTTAGCCAAATGTGTGTGCCATTTAAGGCTTGTGTGACATGTCTTAGCTAGGCTTTAAGGTTGGAATTTTCTAAGTGTGAAGGGTTCAACATAGAGGGTGGTTTCATTTTAAGTGATTTAATTGATTTGTAAATTTTATTTGATGATTTGATTTGGTTTGAATGAACCTACATTTAGTTACTAAATATTATAAAGAGAAGAAAAGAGAAGAGAACTTCTCTTTCATCCCCACCTTAAGTAATTTCTAAGGTAGATTCATTAATGATTTTTCTTTAGTGAATGTTTTATTATGTGTTTTAATTAACCCTAAGTTTAGATTTGCTCTAAATAAATCTATTCAATAAGAAAGGCATCTTAGGATTAATTAAGGTGAATTAATATCACATAATATACAACCATTTATTTCTTTCCAACAAGTATACCATGCATATGAATAATCCTAAACATATCTATTCATGCAATGCAAATCTTAGCACACCTTAATGATGAATGCAAAGAGATGTTTTTAATAAAATTTGGATATTCCATGAATGCATGTTTTTATTAAGTAAAAAAGAAGGACTCTTTTATCCATTAATTAATTGCATATTTACATGTATAAAAGACATAAGCGAGTACGACACCATTATTTTCTACACCAGGGGTGTAAGGTACAAGACCTACTTGGGGCTACTTAAAGCCTCGCAACCCCGAGATGTCCAGACTAATATACACTTTTCTTAAATACATGTAAAAGTACAAAAAGATGCAAATGGATGAAGAATCACGCAAAAGATTTTTGTTTAATTTGGTTGTATAATTTACATGCGTAAATGTGAAGATCCATCTTAAGTCATAATATAGAAATGCATGGGAATAGATTTAGGCAAGTGTTATGTTCTTTTCAAATGAACTATACACTTTACAAATCCCATCCAAATCCATGTTAAGAGAAGAGGAGAAAATCACATAACACACATCTCTAATGATAAAATCACGTGCAAGCTTATAAGTACTTATAAGTAGTATACCTTCATTTATAATCTTTGATTTATAGGTTTTGAAAATATGTTTTGATTTAATTGTGATAATATACATTCATATTCTTAACTTTAGCCAAAACATGCAATTTGAAATAAAAGAAAATATTTTATTTAATTGATTTTTCAAAAGATATGAATGCATGATTTCATATGGCATACAATATTTAGCATACTTGGAAAGAAATAAAGTGATGTAAGTACATGATTTCATTCTCCCTAATTAATTCCTAAGGATAATCCTACAAGATAAGATTATTCAAAGTGAATCAAAATTCTTTAAAGAGATTTTTATTTTTGGATTTGATTTGAAAATGATTTGAGAGAAAGGGTTTGTTGGTCCTAACCCATTTCCCCTATGTGTGGATCAATTTAATTTAATTTTAGAATAATTAGGTTGATTTTATGTTTTGTTTAGGTTAAGGTGTGAATTAAATCCATTAATTACCCCTTTACCTACACCACTTTAACATAACTATTCAAGTAATTATGAGCCAACATATGATATGCAATCACATGAAATTTAAATCAGCAATGCACCTAAGAAATAAAGGGGCCTAATGCAATTGGCTCATAATTATTGATTAATTAAGCTAAAGGATTTAATTAAGTACTTTCATAATCATCCCACACATGTGGGTTGGATATAATTTCCTTTGAAGCTTGGGTTATTGAACACCTAAAAATCTACCTAAGAATTAAGATGATTAAGTTCTGGAATGATTTGATTTTGAATTTTGTTTTAATTGAATTTATTAATGAAGTGATTAAGCAATTAATTACAACTTGATTAAATTTTTTTCAAATGAAGTGAACTTAGAGAGAAGAGATTGGAAAAGAAATCCTAATCTCATTTCCTAATTTTGTTCACTATTTCATAATGATTAGCAAACTTAATTAATGGATTCATCACTGTTTAATAGGTTAATTAATCACATTCCCAATAAAACTCAAATTGAGTGAAATATACTATTCAAAATTAATTAAACTTAATTCTATATTATTCCCCTTTGAATTATCTTTAAAATGAACTTGAGTTTGCATTTTTTGGATTTTTCTACATTTAGTTATGAATTTATGAAGTTTCTATGATTAATGGGTAATTAAAATAGCCTAATTAATTAACTAATCCCGTCGGCGCCACATGGACTACTAACTCAGCGTGCTTTTCACGTTGCATGATAGGATTGATTATTTAAGGTGTCACATCGTACGTCGTGTCAGCTGGCGGCGCAACGCACTTTCCCCAGGGATGTCTGATCAAGGATCGAACGGTTAGGATTAATCTTGTGCTCATAAAGGTCTTAAATCAATGGATCTAATTTAATCAGGGTCGTCCATCCAAAACATGTGGAATGGATAGCTCTTGATTCATCCCTCCCTAAGCTGTAGAGACGAATGTCATCTATCCTCCATGGCTTGATCCGAGATCACCTAAGCTCGGATTAGGCTAAATTACCCCACACCATCAAGAGGTGTAGGGAAGAACATCCAACTGCTAGGATCTAATAGGGTTATAATTCCCATCACAAAGGACAAAGCATTTTCAAATGAGGATCAGATTTGAAAAATACCTCACCGGAGGCTATCATTGGCGCTTTTAATGAAGGAGGTAGCTTCATCTAGTGGAGGCAAAGCCCTGTTGAAAGTTTCAAGTCTTGATTTGAAGTGGATTGATCAATTGACCAAGCTCCCCTTCGATGGCTTGAGGCTTTGATCGAAATCCCCCTTCATGTTGCTTGGAGACTTGGGAAACACTTTGGGTGAGCTTGACTATCTCCCATGATGGTGCTTGCAAAGTGAATTTGGGTTTGGTGGAGAATTGAGCAAGTTAGAATTTCCTTAGGCCTCCCTCATTTTGGCTTTGAAGAAAATCGAGAAGGATAAATTCAAGAGGCTTGAAAATGGCTTAGGGAAACTTGGAGAAGCTTGCTTTTGATCTCTCTAACTCAATCAAATTCAGAGAGTGTGTTTTGAGTTGGAATGAGGGGCAGTATATCCCCCCCTCCTTGGATCAGATGATCGAGGATTGCTCTTCCATTTTTGATCAATTTCTTGGATTGATTGGGTTGTTTAGGCCAATGTGCTTCATTTTTGGCAGAGGAGTGGAGGAGAGGAAGTGCACATGTGCTAAGTAAGTGTATGGAGTGATCCATGTGGAGAATTCCATTGGAGGGGTCAGTTTTGCCTTGGGTTGGGTCATGGCTAACCCAAACCCATTGGGTCATGTTCACCACCCTCCTTGGTGTCCATATGGTCCACTAAGAGGATGTCAAGTGGCCATGAGAAGGAATTAGCTAAATTCCAAGTGAATTTGGCCATAGGTTATCCTTTAACCTAGGGGTAAAATGGTCATTTGGCCTTGATTTTGATTTGGGTAGGTTTAAAATGATTCAAAAATGGGTTGGGCAAAATTTCAAGTGATTTGGAGTTCATTTGGTTTGAATTGGTTCAATTTGACCCATTCAGGTAAAATTGGGTCAATCTGGGTTAGGTTGACCAATTGGTCAAATTGGGTCAAACCAGGTTAGGTCAAGTTTAAATGATCATTTAGAGTCTATGGGTATCATTGGTTTGGTTCAATTTGCTTTATATTTTATTTTGGTTCATTTAGGTTCACTTAGGTCAAAGGGGTCATGTTGACCAATTTGACCCATTTGACCCAATTGGGTTAGGTCATGGGTTGGTTTAGGCTTGGTTGATCATTTAAAATGTATTGCAAGCTATGGTTTCAATTAATTTTGGTTTGGTTTGATTTCAAGTTGATTTGATCTTTTAGGTCAAGTTGGGTTCATGGTCAATTGGACTAAGTTGGGTCTAGTTGGCCAATTGAAGTTTTGGTTAAGTTCAATAAGTGATTTAGAATAAATTTGACCCATTGGTTGCAATCAATTTGGCTTAGACCAAGATTTGACCCATTTTGACTTTTTAGGTCAACTTAGGACAAGTGACCAATTTGACTTGGTTTGGCTCAATTGATGGCTTGGTCAAGTTCAATCATATTGGTTTAGATCAATGGTTTCAATTAATTTTGCTTATGGTAGATTTTGGATAGTTTAGGTTTCATTTTGGCTAAGTGTTGACTTGGTAAAATGTTAGATTTGACTTGGTTTGACACAATTTTAGTGATTGATCATCCTAGAATGATGGTTGCTCATAATGTGAGGCTTAGATGGGCTTAGTTCAATCCAATTTGGGTTGGATTAGAATTTAGCTAAAAAAGATGCTTTAGGTCACTTTGGGTCAAGTGAGCCTAAGTGGGTCAATTGGCTTGATCAAGGCTTGATTCAATTTGGTTGAACTCAAATATGGACTTATGATTGAAATATAAATCCAATTGCAAGTGATTTGGAGTCAAATGGGTTTTGATTCATTTGACAATTTCAAGTCAAAAGGGTGAACATGGGTTTGACTTGGGTTAGTTTTATTTTGATTTTGTGATTGTAGTTTATGTTTATATTTGGGCTTATGATTGAAGGATTGATGGTTTGTAGAGAAAATCCAAAGGTTTGAATTGATTTGAGAATGATTTGATTCAGTTCAAGAATTTGACTTGAAAGGGTATAGGTTGGATTTAGGTTAGACTTGGGCTTGAGTTTTGAATTTAGTTTAGGTCATTTGAATTTATATTTCATTTATATTTGTGAATTTAAATGAAGATATAAATGGTTTATGAGAAAATCTCTTGAGTTTGGAATGATTTGGATTTTGTTTGGTTAAGTTCAAGGATTTGACTTGAAAGAGTAAATGTTGGATTTAAGATGGATTTGGATTTGAGTTTTGGATTTAGTTTTAGTTATTTAAATTTATATTTTATTTATATTTGTGAATGTAAATGAAGATATAAATGGATTATGAGAAAATATTTTGAATTTGGAGTGATTTGAATTTTGTTTGCTTAAGTTCAAGGATTTGACTTGAAAGATTATAAGTTGGATTTGGGTTTGAGTTTTGAATTTAGTTTTGATTATTTGAATTTATTTTTCATTTATATTTGTGAATACAAATGAAGATATAAATGGATTATGAGAAAATCTTTTGAGTTTGGAGTGATCTGAATTTGGTTTAAGCTAAGTCCATAAGATGAAATCAAAATGGCTTTGGAAAGATTTTGGATTTAGAATTGATCATGGATTTCAATCATTTGGAATGGATTCATGATTTGGATTTTGGAATTGATTTGATGATTTGAGAAAAATCATTTGAATTGAAATTGATTTAAGATTTGATTTGGAATTTATTTGAGTTTGAAGTTGATTTGAATTTGAAATTGATTTGAATTTGAAGTTGATTTGAATTTGAAGTTGGTTTGAATTTGAAGTAGGATTGAACTTGAAGTTTGACTTGAAAGAAGGAAGTAAGGATTTGGTTCAAGCTAAAAGGTAGGCAAGTTATCCTAATATCCCTAAGGCATAACCTATTCCTATGGCTAACTCTCCTAAGTCTTTAGGGTTAGGTTAAGTGTTCACCTAATCACTAGAAGTGTCTTAAGACAAAGGAACTCTTAATGTCTAGAGGGGTCCTATGTCTAAGATGGAGAAGTTAAGAGGTCACTCTAAAAGTGAGGTCAACAATATGTTTGTGCAAGTTATTTCCTAAAGTACACAATCCTAATGTGATTATTTTTTAGAAATTTATTTTGCCTCGACTGATCTTATCAACAATGAGTAGAGAGTTGGTCTCGTTGATCATATTCTACAGAGGTGAACTAACTATCGACGATCAGTTTATTCCAAGTTATGTGGGTGGTTGAAATTGTCCAATTAATGTTCTACGGCACAACACCTTATTGGATTTGAAACAAAGAATTATGGGATCCCTGTACATTGATTCAAAGTGTCACACAATTAGTCTGACATGTCATTATCCGGTGAGGAACGGATTTATAACATCAGTTATTTCTAATGATGAAGTTTGTGATGTTATACTAGACAAAGCTTCTCATCAGACAATGGTGTTGTATGTGGTAGTCGAAAATGCTAATGTTACATCCACATCGGCTGATCTAGTATATAGGTCATCAGATATTCTATCGAACCTACTGCAGGATTACATCTCACCTGCCCCTTTGATGACACAGAGCTGCTTTGAGGAATTGGTCCCCCGGTAATACCTTATTTAATTTACCCTACTTTCGTAGTTAATTTTAAATAATGTGCAATGGTTCTGGAACTGATGTGTTTCGTGTAATTATAGATCCAAAGGAGATGTTATTTACCACTCAAAGGAACCATATATGTCTCATAGTGTTGCAGGTGATGATGCGTATGAGATAATGAGCAGTGGGTCAAGTAGTGACTCTGAGCAGGGTAATAGTGATGATGATTGTTCACCTGGATTAGAAGCTATGGTTGATAATGTAAGCAGTCATAATCTGTTAAAGAATCACTCTGATGTAGGGCATCATTGTCATCATCATCGACGTCATCATCATAAAGCTTAAATCTATGTATTGGGCCTTTTGTTACAATTTAGGTTATGTATTATTGGGCTTTTATATTTTGTATATGTTTTGGGCTTATATGTATTAGGCTATTCTTATGTCATGGCCCATGATTCATGATAGTAGGTATGATATTTTAGGTAGGTATGGAAGTAGTGGTAGGTTTGATAATGATGGTAGGTTCGATATTAGGTGGTGGTAGGTGTAGTTATGATGGTGTTAAGTTTGAGTTTGGAGTTAGGTTTGAGTATTCTTAACTCTCTCTTTTAATCCTATAAATAGGGAGGCTCTTGTAATGCTTGGCAGTTGGATTTGGAATAAAAAGTATCTTCTTAAATTTTTTTTACTATTCTTTTGTGTGCTTTCCTCCCAAGTGACAGACTACTTGAGTGTGTGAGCTCACAATCCTTAGAGAAGTACTTCTAAGGAAGGAACATGATCTTCACAACAACAAACTATTTGTAGAGGTCAACTTCAACTTTTTCTCGCTTTGCTGCTGGTTATTTTAAATCTGCTACAGGTTAGATCATTCATAACTTTTCAGCTATTTCTTTACACTTATTAGATTCAGATCTCTTCTGTGGTTAATATAACTTTAGTCAAAATCTTTTTAACTTTATTAATTCCATAATATTGTGAATGTGCTCAATAGTAGTATGCATTTATCATTACTCTTTTGTGAAGATTTAAGAATTATCGGTGTAATAAACTTCATATCATAAAAATCACTCTTATCCTATATCATATTTGGTATTAGAGCAAGTATGTTTCTTTGGGAACATCTTGTTTGGTATTGAATTTTATTTTTGCATTAGAGTAATCTTGTAATCCATTATTAAAAAAACATACAAAAAAATTAATTTTTATAAGGGCATTTACTTATTTTTTTTAATTGTATCTTTGATTTCATTACATTGCATATTAAAAAAAAATTAATTTTTGCTCATATCAAAAATTTTTAAATAGAATATCATCATGTCAACTTGTAGTGGTCTTAGATATCAAGATCAATCTTTAGATGAAAAATATGATTCCTACAAATTTTTACTATAAAAACTAGAAAAGCTTACCCTTATGCACTAACAAACTTGTAATGAATTCCAAAAGAGATTTGAAGCCTTAGAACAAAAGGTTGGTAGGCTTACAACACATTTGCCAGAAACTAATCCAATCCTAAAACACCAACTTGAAGAGAGGGAAGGTCATCCTGCTGACCCTACTCCTCTTCCTCTCCCTCCTCATCCACATTCTCCTATTAGACCCCGCTATCACCCTATGAACAACTTTAATGAATATCCTGAGTTTGATGAAGTACTCCCTCACCCACCTCATTGAATAGAAAGATAATTAAAATGAGATGAAGGTTATGCTCATTAAACTCCATATGGACATTATCCTTGACATTATGAAGTGCCATTATCTAGTTTTGTTGCCCCTCGACGTACACTTAGAGAACCTGATGATGATGTTATTCACAGGGTTAAGATTAATCCACCTACTTTTGACGGTCAACTTGATCCTAAAATTTTCTTAGATTGGTTAGTAGATATGAACCAATATTTTGATTGGATGCCCATGTCAGAAGAAAGACAAGTTTGTTTTATCTACATGAAACTAACTAGTCATGCTAAGACTTTTGGATTAATCTCACACAAAATTTCAATGATTAGGACAACTACTTATTGCTTCTTGGGATGAGAAGAAAGAAATTTTAAAGCAAAAAATATGTACCATTAAGTTTTCATGATCAACTTATGAATGAAATGACTATGCTTAAATAATAATCTTTGACCGTTGTTGAGTATATGACACGATTTTAAGAATTGATGACCCATTGTGATGTTAGAGAGGATCACCACTCCACAATCTCTAGATTTAGATCTGGATTATGAACCGATATTCATAATGAAATGTTAACTCTAGAAATTTATTCTCTTGAGGATGCATTTTGAATGGCGACTCAAATTGAACAATATCTTAGATCACAACCTTATAAGAGATTCACAATTTCATCTGGAAATAACTCTAGTCACATGTTACTCTCTTACCTTAGCAGTTCCTAAAGGATCTAGTGAAACAAAAAGAAAAGCTTTAGTGGGAACATCTAGTTCTAAGACTTCTAACATTACTTATTTTACATGTGATAAAATTGGTCATTATGCAAGTACTTGTCCTCGTCAAAAATTACACTTAGATCATGAAAATGAAGATCAATAAAATAAAAATAATGATAATCAAATTGCAGCTGACCCTTGTGAAGAGGCTAGTGATGCAGAAGAAGCATTAGATGAGTCTCATATAACTGTTATATGTTGTGTGTTAGCTACCCCATGAGCTAATATTGATTGGTGCCGCACATCAATTTTTCACACTTATTTTAAGAGTGGTGAAAAGATGTATAAATTAATCATTGATAGTGGTAGTCATATGAATGTTATTGCTACCTCTACTTTGGTTAAGATGAAGCTCACCCTGGAGATTCACCCACAACCTTATAAGGTTTCTTGGGTAGATAAGCATCTATCTCTATATCTCAATGTTGTCTTGTACCCATTCATTAAGAAGAATATAACGATCAAATTTGGTGTGATGTTCTCCCGATGGATGTTGCTAAGATACTCTTAGGTAGACCTTGGCTTTTTGATATGGATGTCACAAATTATGGATGATCTAATACTTATGCTTCTAATTTTCAAGGTAAGAGAATTATGTTAAATCCAGCTAAGCCTAAAGAGGTCACTTCACTTCAACCCCAAAATTCTTCTCCTCCCATAGAAAAGAAATCCCTACATATTATTAATAAACATCAATTTCAACAGGAGATTAATGGGAATATCATTTTTGAATTAGTTGTCCTAACCTCCAAAAATCAACCTTGTGTTGAATCATTTTCATTTGAAGTACATGAACTTTTATTGGAATATCAAGATATTTGTCCCAAGAACTTTCTAGTGAGCTTCCCCCATTAAGAAGTATCCAACATGGCATAGAGCTAGTTTTTGGATCCTCACTCCCAAATTTTCCACATAATCGTATGAACCCAAATGAACATGCGGAGCTAAAGCAATAAGTTGATGATTTATTAACAAAAGGTTTTATCAGGGAAAGTTTATCTCCATGCGCAATGCCAGCTCTTCTTACGCCAAAGAAAGATGGTACTTGGCATATGTGTATAGATAGTCGTGCTATAAATAAAATCACTATTAAGTATAAGTTTCCCATACCTAGACTCGATGACATGCTAGATATGATGGCTGGATCAATAATTTTCTCTAAAATTGATCTTAAAAGTGGATATCATCAAATTCGTATGAGAGGAGGTGATGAATGGAAAACAGCCTTCAAGACAAAAATGGTTTGTATGAATGGCTAGTTATGCCTTTTGGACTAACTAATGCTTCAAGCACATTTATGCGAGTGATGAATCATATCTTATGCCATTTTATTGGAAAAATTTTAGCTGTGTACTTTGATGATATTTTAATTTTTAGTCAGATTAAGAGTGATCATGAGAGTCATTTACGACAAGTCTTTGAAGTGTTACGTAAAGAAAGACTATATGTTCACTTAAAAAAATGCTCATTTATGATGTAATTAGTAATCTTCTTAGGATTCATTATTTCTTGTGATGGCATCTCTATCAATCCCAAAAAAATTAGGGCTATTCAAAGTGGCCTAACCCAACCACAATTCATGATGTACGTAATTTTCATGGGTTAGCCACATTTTATCGAAGGTTTATTCATGAATTTAGCACTATTATGGCTCTGATAACTCAATGTCTTAAAAAGTGAGACTTTGCTTGGACAAAGACAGCAGTTAATGCTTTCTCTAAAATTAAAGAACTTTTAACAAGTCCACCGATATTGAAACTAGCAAATTTTGACAAAGTAATTGAGGTATCATGTGATGCTTCTAGAGTTGGTATTAGAGGTGTTATTAAATAAGAGGGTCATCCTATTGCTTTCTTTAGTGAAAAATTAAATCAGCGCCAACGATATTCCACATATGATCGTGAGCTATATGCTATCATCCAAACTTTACGTTATTGGCGACATTATCTTCCTTCACGAGAATTCATACTTTATTCTGATCACGAGGCACTTAAATATCTAAACACCCAAAATAAACTTAGTTCTCATCATGCAAAATGGATTCAATTTCTTCAAGAATATATGATTTGTTCTTAAATATAAATTTGGTGTTGAGAACAAAGTAGCAGATGCCCTAAATAGAATATGTACCTTATTAAATACCATGAGTGTGAAGGTTACTCGATTCAAAAAAGTTAAAGATGGTTATCCTAATTGTAAATTTTTTCAACAAATTTTTGAATCTTTGAAATTTGGTATTTCAATTAATAGTCCTAATTATCAAATACGAGACGGTTATCTTTTTTGTAGTACACAGTTATGTATCACAGATTCATCACTTCAAAATTTTCTTTTGAGAAATTCATTCAGGAGGTGTGTCTGGTTATTTCGGTCATGATGAAACAATAGTCATGATGGAGGATAGGTTTTTTTGGCCTAGTCTTAAGAAAGATGTTGCTTGTATCAAAAAGTGGAAAACAAAATTCTGGTCTATATACACCACTCTCAATTCCCCATAAACCATGGGAAGATCTTAGTATGGACTTCATCTTAGGATTTCCTTGCACTATACAACATTTTGACTCTATCCTAGTAGTTGTTGATCGATTTTCTAAAAAAACACACTTCATTCCATGTTATAAAATATCAGATGCATCACATATAGCGATTATTTTCTTTCACGAGATAGTTCGTTTACATGGACTTCTAAGACAGTTGTGTCTGAACGTGATGTAAGATTTATGAGCTATTTTTGAAAAACTTTATGGAAAAATCTTGGCATAAAACTCTTATTTTCTACACCTTACCACCCTTAAATAGATGGATAAACTGAAGTTGATAATAGAAGCTTAGAAAATTTACTTAGGTGCCTAGAGATCGATCATACTACTAGTTGGGACCTAGTTCTTCCTACTACAGAGTTTGCTTATAACAGTTTAATTAATTAGTCAATCGATATGAGTCCTTTTCATATTGTAACTAGTTATGATCCTAGAAAACTAATTGATCTTGTTGAATTGCCTGTAACATATAGGTCAGGTGCATTTGCATATTCATTTGCACAAAGCATGTATGATTTACATTATGAAATTCAACAAAAACTTAGTTTGAGTTATGATAAATATAAAGCTAATGTTGATTCACATAGACAATATGTAAACTTTAATGAGAGAGATTTGGCTCTTGTTAAAGTTAGACCTGAGAGATTTCTAGTTGAAACTCTTAAGAAATTAACTCTCAAGAGATCTAGTCCTTATAAAGTTGTAAAGAAAATAAATGACAATGCTTATGAAATAGATCTTCCAATGAATGTTGGGATTCCTCTAATATTCAATGTATCAGATTTAACATTGTACCATGGGCAAGCCACGGATATCACTATTCTCCCTAAAAATAATACTAACATGAAGGTTAATACTTCATCACCAATTCCCCTACCATCTCATCGCTTAATATCACACCGTCTAGATCAAATTTTAGAAGACCAGATCATCACATCTGATGGAGGCACTCAAAGATTTCTAGTTCGTTGGAAAGGTCTTTCTCCACTTGAAGATTTATGGCTTACATTTGATGAGTTACATCAACTGAACTCACAGTTATTACAAGAGTACTTGGATTTTCATCCTCTAGAGGATAATCCTTTAAAGCCGGGGAATGCTGATCCAAGGCATCATCATCATCGGCGTTGACTTCATCATCGTAAAGCTTAAATCTATGTATTGGGACTTTTGTTATAATTTAGATTATGTATTATTGGACTTTTATATTTTGTATATATTTTGGGCTTATAAGTATTAGGCTATTCTTATGTCATGGCCTATGATTCATGGCACTATGTATGATATTTTGGGTAGGTATGGAAAGAGTGATAGATTTGATAATGGTGGTACGTTTGGTAGTAGGTGGTGGTAGGTGTAGTTATGATGGTGTTAAGTTTGAGTATTCTTAACTCTCTCCTTCAACCTATAAATAGGGAGGCTCTTGTAATGCTTGGCACTTATCTTCTTAAATTTATTTTACTATTCTTTTGCATGCTTTCCTCCCGAGTGATGAACTACTTGAGTGTGTGAGCTCACATCCCTTTGAGAAGGACTTCTAAGGAAGGAACGTGATCTCCACAATGATGGACTATTTGTAGAGGTCAACTTTAACTTATCCCCGCTTCATTGCTGGTTATTTTAAATCTGCTACAGGTCAGATCATTCATAATTTTTTAGTTATTTCTTTGCACTTATAAGATTAAGATATCTTGTGTGGCTAATATAACTTTAGTCAAATTCTTTTTAACTTTACTAAATCTATAATATTATGAATGTACCCAATAGTAGTATGCATTTATCATTACTCTTTTATAAGGATTAAGAATTATCGATGTAATAAACTTCATATCAAAAAAATCATTCTCATCCTACATCATATTCATTCTAGAATATTGAGAGTGAATGTGAAATCTTTTCTAATAATGACTTTGTTCGAATGTGTTAAACCATGAGAGAATAGGATAATGATATTTCCTTTGATGGTCCATCTCAAGAAAATGTACTATCAAATGATGTTGAAATCCCAGGTAAACTTGCTGAAGGAATGTGTTTTATAAGTAAAAGACACTTTCAGTTTGCTTCTATTGGTTGGTGCATAGTTAATAATATTCAATTTCAAACAATAACTTCAAACCAAAAGAATTATATTATGATGTGTACATCACGATAGTCCTAATAGAACATGTAATTGGTGCCTGCGTTGTAGTTGCAACAAGCATCGAGGAGGTACCTGGAGAATCTCCAGAGTTGAAGAAGACCACAGGTGCATCAATAAAGTGATAGGTAGTGGTCATCGGCAATGCAGTTCTAAATTTATTGCTTATTTCATTCTACCAGTAATATGACATTAGAATGATCTGAAACATAGAGAGATTATAGGTAGAATATAATCAAAATTTAATGTGAAAGTATCTTACATGAAGGACTGAGATGCTAGGTGTAAGGCAATAAAAAAAAATTTTAGTAGTAGGGAAGAGTCTTATAGAACTCTCAATGTCTTCATGGAAGTAATTTGTTCCATAATTGGGCTGCTTCCCACTTGCTTATGTTGAAGGAGTGACCCATTACTTGTCTTAGGTTTACCTCTACTCTCTGTGCAGTAGGAGTTGATTATGCTAGCCAACTACGTTACATTTGTTTGGATCATCATCTGCATACTACTCTAGTTGAGAGACGGTCTCCACAAACCAATACTTTCCACCTGGCCATTGGTGAGATGACAGTGACCTTACAGGATGTGGCGATGATACTGGGTCTATGTGTTGATGGGTCACCTATTATTGGCCCAATTATGGTTGGTGAGGGAAAGAGGTGGCATATCTGGCCAGATTATTATGATGAGCTATTGGGTCGACATCCCCTATCAGATGTGGTGTACCATGATCCGACCAACTCACACATCACATTGACATTTAGGATGGATCAGGCACATGTGTAGACCTGCATTCCTTCAAGGTGGCTCAGATGATCTTTCTATAGGTAGTTGTTCAAATAGGTGGAATGACAAATATTTGTGCCAGATGTCAGTGGCAAATGTGGCAGTATACAGGAATGGGTTGGATGGTCTACTACATACATGTATGACCTTCATAGTAGTCATTTAGTTTAATTTTCAAAGTATTTTAAATTATCTGAATATACATTATAATATGTACAGGTGATTTGGGAGCCCTATACTGAGCAGATCAGACAACTGCTATTAGGTATATGCTCAACAGGCTCTAATATTTGGTGAGCATGAGCCTCACTCATCAGATGAAAGAGGACAGAATGACACCTGCCATATCAAGTGTTTAGACTGTTTGGACTTCTACCCAGGATGAATGTGGCACCTGTAGACCCTACCTTCAGAAGGGTCGATGATCATGATAAAGCTGATGTTGACTGGGTGGATTTTTCATTAGGGACACATTGTTGTGCAGGAGAGGAGGAAGGAACATATAGTTGATGGCTTGGATGATGAATGAGGACAAACTGATGGATATTAATCAGTGCATGTCCTGGTTCAGATCATGGGCTTCGCTTTATTTATTGAAGGCCCCGATAGATCCTCCCACTACTTATTATCCCAGGGCACCTATGGAGCACATATATGTGAGAATTTACATTCTGTAAATGTCAATATGTTGTCTACCTAGTTGAGGCTAATTGCAAATGCTATTTTTCATACAGTCAGAGAACATTTTGACTACATAGGATATCTTTCAGTCATACTTTGACCGTACAGATGAGCATGAGTTACAGTTAGCTGTGGATAGATATGAGATTCTTTGTAGGGACTTGAGGCTACAGGTACATGTCAGTGACATAAGTTATAGACCAGAGGCTGCAGAAGGTGTCTCATAGCATAACTGGGGCATCAGACCATCTACCTATGTTGATCTAGGTCCTCTACATACCAGCCTAATTTTGAGTCACAACTTCCTTTTATCCCTCACAGGACTATCCTTCACAGGCATATGGAGCTATATTGCATGATTATGTGGTTCATGAAGAACCTACATCAGAGGGGCACCATCAACTCCGTGATTGTCCACCGTGTGCACTTGATCGATACACAGTGGTGCATTTTAATGAGATGATGGAGGTGCTTAGAATAGCATTACTTATATGTCTACGGTACATGTACTCATTTATTTGCTATCTATCACTTATATTTTATTTTATTTTTGTATTGTACTATAATAGTTGTTTCATTTGTTTGTATTGTAATATAATATTTCTAGTTTGCTGTTATTATAGGCTTTATCTAAATTAGCAAATATCATATGTAAATACTTCTTACTTTCTCTATACTTCTCCTCTAAACCACTTAATAAATGTATGCCAGATGCATTCCTGCACTACAACCTTCCAACTTAATTAGTATACACCAAGGTACATCTTCATGTAAATGGTTAATAAGAACAACCATAACATAAAGCAAAAAAGACAAAGGGTTAAAGCAAATCCTTGATGCAATCCAACTAAAATAGGAAAATTTTATGTTAATCCTCTTTGTGTTTGGACACAAGTAATAGCTCTAGTATACATATCCTTAATGACTTGAATATACCCAATATTAACTCCTTTCTTTTATACAACTCTTCAAAATACTTCTCTTGGAACTTTATCACATGCTTTCTCTAAATCATCAAATATTATATGTAGATCCTCCATACTTCCTGTATACTTCTCCTTCAAACATCTAAACAAATGTATTGCATCCATAGTATTAATTGCCTAAAAAATAATTACCTGCATGCAAGTCGCCCGTTTAATAGGCAACTTGCTCTAGGACTTACAGAAATGGGCGACTAGATCCCATCCCAACTACGGGGAAATAGCACGCCACATCGGATGTCATCGTGGCTACCTAGTTCCTTGTTAAATGGGCGAATATACCTAAATTAAATATTTTTTTAATAATACTGTGGGCTCCAAAAATTCTCCACTGACCTTTCGATAATTTTATTGATATTGAAGAGAGTGATTGAAAGTGTCGGTGTAATTTTTAGAAGGTAGATGAGATAGTAGATAAGACATCAACCCAGAGATTTCACCCTCATTTTACGAGGACTTTAGATCTGGGTCCAGGTTTCCTATAAGCGCAAGCCCCTATAGTTAATTACCCCTCCCACTAAGTGAGAGAGAACTTTTGATTAAGGCTAGTCGTTATAGATCTTAATGCGTAGCGTATAGTAGCAACATATAAATTTTCAGAATTTAGATTATGAAATTTATCATTTCAGCTTAAACCGGATGGTTGGGGGAATGATGATGTATCCAATCTAGATCCAATGGTTCTGACATCCCGGGCAGTCGCAGTCCCTAGTCTACTTAGTCAGAGGAGGTAGTCAATCAAACCTGATCGAAGGATTCTTATCAGCAGCACATGGGTTATGTTGTCCAAGAAATTCTTGTAGACCTGGGGTGGTGTTTGTCTAAAGAGACAATCTTAAGTCTACCTTAGCTGACAGAGGGTTGTTTGCCTTATTAAGTATACCTTATGATTCACAACTCAAAGAGCGTGAGTCATTGGAGCACATACGCATCGTGATCATAATATAGTGGAGTGACCGGACAACCACATCAAGGACTCTAGCCAAACTTCATTTATTATGGAGCCTATTAGCCAAGCCACAAAATGAATGACATGCCACGCCCCTTACTAGCATGAGATTGATTTAGAGTGAACATAACAGAACACTTGATTTGACATTGGTTCCTTTGTGAGCTAGAGTTCTCTTAGTTTGTCACCCCCAACAAATAATTACGAAAGGTGGATAGATTGAGTTTAATTTAAATTTTTAATGATAGAATTTCATTTAAGTAGTTTCAAATTGCTACTTAAAAATTGATTAATTAGAATATGTTTAAGAGCTTTAGATCCTATCAACTTTGTTTAGTCTAGAGGATTATATCTATCACTGTAATCAGTCGATATTTTACTGATTTGAAACTCTTATTATATATTTTTAGGTTTTGTTAACCCAGACCTAGTCCTAAGACTAAACCGGGAAGCAACCCGCACAGCATCCTCAGACACTTAAATTTAAGCATTCAGCATAATGTCGGGGCCCATGCGGGTATATAGTAATTTTAGGTAACTTTATGTTTGAATTATAAGATTGATTTTAGATTTTCATTTAATTCCAACTTTAGCCTGCGCAACCTTTTCATACATTAAAATATGCACTTGAAATCTCTATGTTTGAGCACATGCATGAATTTATAGTTTTAGATAATTTCGCTTAATTAGTGTTTTGTTGATTTTAGAATTCATAATTAGAATAAAATTTCTTAATTTTTGATCGAAGTAAGCCCTATGATTTTTGCAGATTTTGATTTAGTATCGCCTTCTATCTGCTTATACAAAGAGTTACAGATCCGGTGGCGAAGAAGACATTTTTATTTAGATTATAGTTTAACACATTACTTGCAATGAGTTTACTTGCCAAGTTTTTGTAATTCTCCCAATTTGATTATGTTCAATCTACATCACTTTTGATAAGTTATACTGATTTTAGTGTTTGTTGCTTTATCCCTACTCATGCTTATTAGCTAGCATAGTAATCACCTCCATATTCGTATAAGAGTTATTAAACCTAATTTGGATTCATTCTTAGACTTTAGGTTTATTGCAAGTTTGTTATGAGTTTGGTATTTGTCTCCCCAAATTTCAATTAAAGCTTGTTTAATTTTGAGGAATTTACAAAAAAAGAGAACTCACTTTATTGCTTTAATTTAAGCCGTAGAGAATTACAATTAAAGCTTGTGAGTTTAATATTAGTCTCCCTAACTTTCACTTGCATTTTGAATGAGTGTTCTATTATTTTCTAAAATTTTCTTTAAAGACTCTCCCTATTTCGCTTTGATTTAATATTTATCTTCATATTTATCATATTTTTTTTTTGACTTAAGTTTAGGTAATTCCCATTTGAATTTATTTAAGTCTTGAATTTTATTCTAAATTTCGGCAGCCTCCCGACATCATCCCCATGTAAGAGGTTGCATCAAGGGTGTTTGGCTTACTCTACTGCTTGAGCTTACAAGTGGTGTCTACACACCACAACCGATGCCATCTCGTTGCATGGGTACAACGAGGCCTTTAAACTTGAAAGAAGACAAATGTAATATATATTCATTCCCCTTCTTCCCCCTTTTTTTAAGTCTAGAAATTAGATAAAATTTCAATAAAGATTTCGTAGGAGGAGACATCTAATGGGTGTTTACCTGCCTGCTGAGATACTGGTGTCTTGAATACACCACAACCTTTTCATCTCATCATGCCCCGTTGAGCATGAGGTCTTCAACTGAAAGAAACACAATTATATATATATATATATATATAAATAACTTAATAGTTGTTACTATTACATAGTAATTAAACTAAGTTAATTACAGCTAGTATATGACCTGAGAGTTATAATCAAAATGTGACAAAATTCTAAATTAGATATAACCATATTAAAGAAAAAGGTTAATGTGTATATATGTAAATTTATTAGCTAATTATTCTATATATCATAATTAAGTTAAACTATTTTATTTGTTGTAGTTAAACTTTAGTAAATATATTTTCAATTTATGTATATACATAATTTATAAATTTCAAAATTGCTGGGATAAGTAGATTTACTCTTGAACAATGACAGATTGGTGGGCTTTTAATATAAATAATAATGTATAGCTGCCAGCATTTTGAAATATTAAAAAGAAAAGTTTAAATCAAAATTTTGAATCCTGTCAAAATCCCGTGAATTCTGCCATGGAGGAGAAAATATTTATGTCCAGAGTCCACACATAGCTTTACGTGCGGACTCCAATCCTTGGCCGATGCGTGTCCAACATTTTTCCCATTTTAGTACTTAACGACGATGTAACTGGACGGACGATGATGCAATGGACGGTGCATTCATGATGCCGTTTACGCTTACCGTGGCCCAACCCAGCCCATCTCATTCAAATAACAGGAGAAGAAGCTTGGAATGAAGGAAGTAAATAATAATATATATATGAAAATATATATATATATATATATATATATATATATATATATATATATATATATATATATATATATATATATATATATATATATATATATATATATATATATATATATATATATATAGTTTAGGGTGTATTTTTTTCTTGCAAACCGAGCTCAGAGAGAGAAATAGAAAATCTCATTTCCTTCTTACAAAAGAACCATGAAGATGGAGAACGAATTTGGAAGTTATGGCCTTGAGGAAATATCGATCAATTTAGCTGAGGATGTATTAAATAAAAATTCATCGGTAATTTTTCTCAACCGATGTATATGTATAATTTTTTTACGGTTTGTTAGCCTTGAAATTCTTTTATTTAATGTATATTTTCTACACTGTTTGGAGTTCTTTGCAAGAGGACTTTGCTTATTTGTGAACGCTGCATGGGTACTCTCTGTAATCTCATGAGAGTACTGACCAATTTCATATTATTTTTTATGAGTTCGTGGCTTGTCTGGAGAGAATATGTTCATTACATTCCATTAGAAGCAATTTGGAGGCTGTTTGGTTGATTTTTAGAAGAGTTTTGCATCTATACTCTCTGTACTCTCATGAAAGTATAGAGCATTTTGCACATTTTTTTCCACTTTTTTTGGTCTGGTTGTTAAGATTATGTTCATTATATTCCATTAGAAGTAATTTGGAGGCTGTTTGGATGGTTTTTGGGAGATTTTTTCATCTGTACTCTTTGTACTCTCATGAGAGTACATAACATTTTCTCATATTTTTCCATTTTATTTTGCGTGTATGGATAGAATATGGTCATTACATTCCATTGGAAGAAATTTTATGGCTGTTTGGTTAATTTTTATGGGAGATTTCCATCTGTACTCTTTGTAATCTCTGTACTCTCATGAGAGTACAAAGCATTTTGCTAATATTTTTTACTTTCTTTGGCCTGTTTGGAGGAAATATGTTCATTATAAACCATTAGGAACAATTTGGAGTCTATTTGGTTAGTTTTTTAGTATTATTTTGTATCTGTACTCTCATGAGAGTACATATAATTTTGATCATTTTTTCCAGTTTCTTTGGCCTAGTTGTTGAGATTATGTTCATTACATTCCATTGGAAGCAATTTGGAGGCTGTTTGGATAGTCTTTGCGGGATTTTTACATCTGTACTCTCTATACTCTCTGTATTATTTATACTCTCAAGAGAGTACAGAGCATTTTGGGCATTTTTTTCCAGTTTCTTTAGCCTCTTTAGAGGAAATATGTTCATTACAATCCATTAGAAATAATTTGGAGGCTGCTTGGTTTTTAGGAGAGTTTTGCATCTGTACTCTCTATACTCTCTTGAGAGTACAGATGATTTTGGCCATTTTTTCTAGTTTCTTTAGCCTGGTTATTAAGATTATGTTCATTACATTTCATTGAAAGTAATTTGGAGGCTGTTTGGATAGTTTTTGGGAGATTTTTTGCATCTATACTCTCTATACTCTCAAGAGAGTACAATATAATTTCTCATATTTTTTTAGTTTATTTTGCCTGATGGATAGAATATAGTCATTATATTCTATTAGAAGTAATTTTGTGGTTTTGGTTAATTATTATGGGAGATTTCTATCTATACTCTCTGTACTCTCTGTACTTGTACTCTCATGAGAGTACAGAGCATTTTGCTAATATTTTTTCACTTTCTTTAGTCTGTTTGGAGAAAATATGTTCATTACAATCCATTAGAAATAATTTGGAGGCTGTTTGGTTAGTTTTTTAATATTATTTTGTATCTGTACTCTCTATAGTCTTTTGAGAGTACAAATAATTTTGGCCATTTTTTCCAGTTTCTTTGGCCTGGTTGTTGAGATTATGTTCATTACATTCCATTGGAAGCAATTTGGAGGCTGTTTGGATAGCTTTTGGGAGATTTTTTGCATGGCTCTCATACTCTAATGAGTAAGAACATTTTCTCATATTTTCTAGTTTATTTTGCCTGTATGGATAGAATATGGTCATTACATTCCATTAGAAGTAATTTTATAGCTGTTTGGTTAATTTTTATGGGAGATTTTCATCGGTACTCTCTATACTCTCTGTACTCTCATGAGAGTACAAAGCATTTTGCTAATATTTTTCTACTTTCTTTGGCCTGTTTGGAGGAAATATATTCATTACAATCTATTAGGAATAATTTGGAGGCTGTTTGGTTGGTTTTTTTAGTGTTATTTTACATCTGTACTCCCTTGAGAGTACATATAATTTTGGCCTTTTTTTCTAGTTTCTTTGGCCTGGTTGTTGAGATTATGTTCATTTCATTCCATTAGAAAATTTGTTTTATTTGAATTCTCTGAGCATTTTGCTAGTATTTTTTCACTTTCTTTGGCCTGTTTGGAGGAAATATGTTCATTACAGTCCATTAAGAATAATTTGAAGATTATTTTGTTGATTTTTTAGTGTTATTTTACGTCTGTACTCTATACTCTGATGAGATTATAGAGCATTTTGGTAATTTTTTTCCACTTTATTTGGCATGTTTGGAGGAAATATGTTCATTACAAATCCATTAGGAACAATTTGGAAGGTGATTGCTTATTTTTAGGGGAGTTCTGCATCTGTACTCTCTATACTCTCTATATTCTCTGTACTCTCTATACTCTTTGTATTCTCTGTACTCTTTGTACTCTCATGAGAGTACAGAGGATTTAGCTCATTTTTTCTACTTTCTCTGGCCTGTTTGGATGGAATATATTCAATATATTTCATTATGAACAATTTGAAGGTTGATTGATAATTTTTAGGGGTATTTTGCATCTGTACTCTCTGTACTCTCTATACTCTCATGAGAGTACAGAGCATTTTGCTAATATTTTTCCACTTTTTTGGCTTGTTTGGAGGAAATATGTTCATTACAATCCATTAGGAATAATTTGGAGGCTGTTTGGTTATTTTTTTAGTGTTATTTTGCATCTGTACTATATGTACTCTTTTGAGAGTATAGATGATTTTGCTAATGTTTTCCTACTTTCTTTGGCCTGATTGTTGAGATTATGATCATTACATTCCATTGGAAGCAATTTGGAGGCTATTTGGATAGTTTTTGGGAGATTTTTGCATCTGTACTCTATGTACTCTCAGGATTTAGCTCATTTTTTCCACTTTTTTGACATGTTTAGAGGAAATATGTCCATTTTTGGAGCTATTTTACATGTCACATATTTGTGGAGCTATTTAAATGAGATGAATCTCGGTCAATGGCGAAATGATGAAGTCGTGATGTAATGAAAAATTTGACTCCTTGGAACCCATTGAAGCGAAAGGAGGCATATGCATGCTTGTGACTATGCACATTAGCAGCTTGTGTTGAAAGGACCATACTAGTCATTGGACAAACTATAAGAAATTGAACTAATACTAGTTTTTAGAGGTACACACAGAATATCAGATATCGATGCTGTAAAAACCATCAACTAATATGATGTTATACTACAGGAATTCAACTCGAGCTCAACAATCAATCAGTCGGCTAAAGGGTACACTAAGTTGATAATGGATATTATTATAGGAAAACAATTTAATGCTTGATATCATTTAGTTAAGTGTTCTTCGCCTGTACATGCTGCAATGTCAATTACAACCATAATTACATCATCATAATCATTTATGTAATGCTTTAAAGTCTCCATGATGATTTTCTTCTACTTAACAGGCACACCAACAGTCTCATCTAAGGAATTCAGTTAGGAAGACTGCGTCAGAGGTGCAACATTTTACAGAATTTTTTAATGAAATTATCTCCGAACGTCAACATCGATACAGTATGCACTACCATAGTGCTAAAAATGAACTGTCTTAGAGTTTTATTTTAAATATAAGAATTTAATCTCTTTTCTCTTTTATAACTTCATTTTTCTTGCTTCTTGTGTTCATCTTTATTCTTAATCGTACTATTATTATTGCCATCTACACCAAAATATACAAATTTCATGAATTTATTTTAAAATTTATTAATTTTTATTGAAAAAGAATTAATTTATTATGACATTTGATAACTAAGATTTACTAATCAATGCACTATAGATACTCATATACTATTCAAGTCAATATTTCAAAGCATCTTCAACTTAATGGTTACTGATATAATAATCTCATATTTTAGTTTTTATTTAATGGACATTAATATTGGTCAATTATTTTGAAGACACTCAGTCTATGTCATAATCAAATACTTAGTTGAATACACTCAGTCTATCTCATATTTGAGTTTATTATATTATTTAGTAGTTTTTCAAGGATTATGCCCTTACTGCCCATTATGGAGTTCGGTTCTACTTGGTTTTTTTTAGTTGAATCATACTCTCAGCTTAGGAGAATGCAGAGTATAGATGCAAAAAATACTAAAACCATCAAATAGCCTCCAAATTGCTCTAATAGAATGTAATGACATATTCCTCAAGCAGCCAAAGAAAGAGGAAAAATATTACCAAAATGCTCTACTCTCATGAAGTATAGAGTACGAGAATATAGAATACATGGACGATAGCGAGTATAGAGTGGCAAACACTCTAAAAACACCAATCAGCCTCAAATTGTTCCTAATGGAATCTACTTAACATATTCCATCCAAACAGGCCAGAGAAAGTAGAAAAAATGAGCTAAATCCTCTATACTCTCATGAGAGTAGAGAGATTACAGAGAGTACAAAGAGTACAGAACTTGTTTGAAACCAGAAAGGCCCAAATGGACATTAATATTGGTCAATTATTTTCTGCTTGGTTTTTTTCCTGACTACTAGCTGAGTGGTTTTTCTCGTGTTCTGGTGTTTGATAGGCTACCTAATGTGTCTAGATTCTGCTTGCAACTTTGGCCTGTTGACTGCCATGTGATCATCCTTATTAAATGTGCCTTTGTTGTATGGAATTATCCACTATCTCAATCGATTCTTATTTCTTTTGACACTGTGAGTATATTGGGGTATGATGTTATTTAAATGTTGATAGATACCATCTGTATTGCTGATACTTTCTTGATTTCCTTACTAGGGGATTGCTTCTAGGTCAGGTTGTTGTAGACTATGCATTCTGATATAATGTTGGTTCTGTTCAGGCCATCCCTTTACCAATATAATTTTTATTGTTATGCTTGCATATGTGAATGTGGTTGTACCTTGGTAAGCAGGTAACTGTGATTAGTGAGGTTGTGAGGTTAGGGGTATTATTGGCTATGATTTATGCTGTTAGCTTGTATTGTCTGATGTTTATTATCTTAGAAAGACGAGTTAGCAACCCTTTACCAGTTCCCCCCAGGGGTGTTGTTGGCTAAGATCACAAGATTTCTATCAAATTGGCTACCATTTTTCTTCAGGTTTATAGGCTATGATGGCTGGGATGACTTCACCCATTCCTTGGCTGGCAGTAGCATGCGTGATGTAACCCTTCCTTTGAAGTTTGGATGCTCATGCTAGGCATTGGTGGTGTGGAGCGAGCCTCTCTCCACCTATTTCTTCATATCTCTCTCATTACATTATTTTACTTTCAACCTAGCTTATATCCCTTTAATTATGCTAATTCTTCTTTTCAGATGTTTGCAGATTCTACTTATTTTTTTGTAGGTTCCTTCTCTTCTAGAAGCATACACTTCTCTTATCCTCATGCTCCTTTGCTCTATTTATACCCTTAGCTTTCTTTTCCTCTTTCACATGTTTTGACTGTATTTAGCTAGGAGATTTTCTCTCTATGCTATTTGTAGCTCTTTAAGTAGTAGTTATTGAGTTTATCCCCTATTAAGGACCTTCTAATCCTTTGTCTATGGTAATAAAATTTGACTATATGGGGTTCCCCTAAAAAGAAAAAAACTAATAGGTCTTAAGTGACGGTCCAATTTCCAATTACTAAATTTATACTGGTAGCTTATGAAATTCAACCAATCTTTGATGTATGTTGAATGATGTACTGATGTTTATCCCCTATTATATTTTACCAAATTTCAGTATCTGATTGATGACTCTACCTTGCTTAAGAGGATGAACTGATTTTCATTGCAAGCATTACATAGTTTGATATATACTCTATAAAGTACTCTATATTTTATGAAATGATTTTTATTGTATGATTACAAAATTTGATAAGCCCGTATGTTCCTATCAATAAGATTAATAGAACTTGAAGAAAAAAAATGTGTAATGAAGATGATATTAGTACTGATGATATTAGTTTACTAATTATTTATAAATTTGTCAATAATATTAATTTAATTAAGATGATAGTTTCAATTATTAGATTGTTTAAAAAAATTCATCATCTTAAAATAAAGAATTTGCTCCACACTACCCTCAAAATTTATATTTCTGAATAAGACGTTGCTAAGCTGCATGTTCGATAGTTTATTTGTCTATTTTATGCACCACATGATTTAGTAGATAGTAGGTTTTAAGAAGAATGATTTCGACAGATAGAAACTAATTCCAGACATTTAAAAAATCCTAGCACATTTTTAAGGAACATAATTTTCTTTATTAAAGAGTTAAGTTTAATAAATATACCCACTTATATTAAGTTCACATGTTAATAAGTTGATATTGCTTCTCCTTCATACTTTCATATTGTGGCATTATGAATGCGACTGAGTATAATGGTTTATTACTAGCGTCCGATTTGACATACCAAGTATCATTCAATCGTAATTTTTAGATATTACACAATATAAATTACTGTAATTATTAATTTTCAGATAATATAAATTTTAACTTCACTTTTTTAGTTGATCTGAATTTAAAATATGATATAATTTGAATATCAAAACTAAGCATATTTTCTCCAAACAAGTAAAGAAATCATCATAGAAACATAAACAATATTATATCAACTACCCATGATTAGAAGAGAATAGAGAGTGCAGAGTTGAAAGAGTATAAAGAGTACAGAGAGTACAGAGAGTATAGAGAGTACAAAGAGTATAGAGAGTATAGACATCATAAAGAGTATAGAGGGTACAAAGAGTATAGAGAGTACAGAGGGTACACTTGCAAAATTGCTCAGAAAACTCATAAAAAAAGCAACCCAGGAGCCTCCAAACTGCTTTAAGGTTATAGTAAATAATTCCTCCCCAACCTATAAAGAAAAAATGGAAAATAATGGAAAAAATTAAAAAAATAATCTGTAGTCGGAGGAGAATACAAAGAGTTCAGCTACAAAACACCTCAAATATTCTAATAATCAGCCTCCAAAACTACCTGCAATGGAATAGAGAGTACAAAGAATATAGAGAGTCCAAAGAGTACAGAGAGTACAGAGAGTATAGAGAGTACATAAAGTATAGAGAGTACAGATAACATAAAGAGTACAGAGGGTACAGAGGGTATAGAGAGTATAGAGGGTACACTTGCAAAACTGCTCAAAAAAACTCATTAAAAAAGCAACCCATGAGCCACCAAACTACTTTAAGGTTATAATAAACAATCCCTCCCCGACCTGCAAAGAAAAAATGGAAAAAATGGAAAAAATAGAAAAAAATATATGTAGTTAGAGGAGAATACAAAGAGTTCAGCTACAAAACACCTCAAATATTCTAATAGTCAGCCTCCAAAACTACTTGCAATAAAATAGAGAGTACAGATGAAACACACCTCACTAAAGTAGCCCAACATCAACCAAGTTACTGCAGATGTTCTCTGCTAAACATATTTTATCCAAACTACCCTAGAAAATTGAAAAAAAAATAGAAGAAATACTCTGTACTCTCAGGAGAGTACAAAGAGTACAGATGAAACACATCGCAGCCCAGCATCAACCAGATTGCTCTAGATATTCTCTGCTAAACATATTTTATCCAAACTGCCCAAGAAAATTGAAAAAAATAGAAGAGATACTCTGTTCTCTTAGGAGAGTATAGAGAGTACAGATGAAACACATCTCACTAAAGCAGCCCAACATCAACTAAATTGATGTAGATGTTCTCTGCTAAACATATTTTATCCAAACTGCCCAAGAAAATTAAAAAAATAGAGAATAATGCTCTCGAGATACAGAGAGTATAGATGAAACACATCTCACTAAAGCCCCAAAGATCAACCAAATTGATGCTCTAAAACATATTTTATCTAAACTGTCTAGGAAAATTTAAAAAATTAGATGAAATACTTTGTATACTCTCAGGAGAGTACAAAGAGTACAGATGAAACACATCTAACTGAAGTAGCCCAGCATCAACCAAATTGTTGCATATGTTCTCTACTAAACATATTTTATCCAAACTGCCTAGGAAAATTATAAAAAATTAGCTTTGTGTACTCTCGAGAGTGATGAAAACACATCTCACTAAAGCAGCCCAACATCAACCAAATTGCTACAGGTGATCTTTGTTAAACATATTTTATCCAAACTGCCTAGGAAAATTGAAAAAAAAATAGAAGAAATACTTTGTAGTCTCAGGAGAGTACAAAGAGTATAGATGAAACACATCTCACTAAAGTAGCCCAGCATCAACCAAATTGTTGTAGATGTTTTCTTCTAAACATATTTTATCCAAACTACCCACAAAAATTTAAAAAATTAGATGAAATACCCTGTGTACTCTCAGGAGAGTACAGAGAGTACATATGCGAAACAGGTTAAGAAGTCTAACATTAAGGTTCCTCAGCAACCTAGCTGGTTGAAGAGAGCTTAGATATGCAACCCAATAGCCAAATAACTATTTTAAATGGTATTTACATAAGATGTTCTATCCAAACTGCCCTGAATAAATGAAAAAAGAAACTTAATGTTAGTTGGAGTACATAGAGCACACTTGTAAAGTTAGAGAACATGAACAGATTGTGCACATGCTATCTCTAGAAAAGGTTTAAGATAATAAATAATAGCTTGTAAATAGGTGATTGCAAAATATCAAACTTCAAATGTACGTCTCGCTTGATTTTATTCCCAAATAAAAGAAGTAAGTGAACTCACCTAAAGCAATTCATCTTCTTGACAATCATGGTGGTCTGATCACGCTCCATGTACTTGCAGACAAACATCCCGCAATCAACACTATTATCTTGGACTGGCAGTCCACTCACCATTTCGATTGGCCATTTTATGGGATCGCTCACAAAAGATTGGCCAACATCTTCAACAAGTAATTTGATCTGAATAGCAAGAAGTATAGTCAATAAGTTGGCAAAAAAAAATAGTTTAGGGGAACCAAATTGAAAACAATTCTTACAATCTCAGGAAGAATGTCTTATGGGTTGGTTTTGATAATGAGTCATAAAAATAGACCCTTAGCTTAATATGCCCAACCAGGAGTGTCCAGTGCTAATTATCTATAATTGGAAGAGTAGCTCAGCCCTTGACACACTATCTGCAGTGATATGTTGGATGAACATTTTGCTTTCCTTCTATATGCCATATTTTGCATAACTCTACAAGAAAAAAAGAGAATGTTTATAAATTCTAGCTTTTATCTATACAAACAAGGATTGAATCATAATACTTTGCATTTCTATGAGGTAACTAATCCAATGCAAGAATGAAATGTATAAATAGGGGACATATAGCCCTGGACAGAGTGAATACTTCTCGGTTAGTAAGAAGGCTAAGGCATCGACGTGTGCATTTGAGAGATACTGATATGTTAGCAACTCATCGATCTGCCCTTATGCAATAATGATATTCCCAGCCATGAATACTATATCACCCCTGCAAGTGAAAAATATTTGAAAGTGAGCTTAATTAAACAAATTGGTTATTTTATGTATAAAGAAGGAGATGAATGTAGAATGTCTTACTTATTCTGAATCGAGTACATGTCAATAAGTAGCATCTTAGGACATCTGGATGAGAAGTCAACAAAATGATGTGCCTCTGCCGCAAAGAAAATTACTGACGATGAAAGTTAGTGATGAAGAGCTAGATTCACTGTGAATTAAGGATTGATCTGCTCAGATGATGCATACCTCCGACTGATGCTCCTCCACCATAACGATAGCAGTCTATGGGTCATCTACTTTTATTGGCTCATCTTTACAAATCTATAAAAGAATTTAGTGAAATTTGTTTCTATTATCTCAAATTTAAATAAAATTAACTTAATACCCCGCCATCACTGAGTGGAGGCCTCCCACATCACTTATTCGCATCGGTGACTTCTGTAAGTGTGTGGGGGAAATAGCTTTCCTCTTCCTCATCTATTAAGCCTTCACACCATGCTCAATGCTACCGAGTAAAGGCTTCACAACATCTTCATGTGCGATGGAGGCCTCCATAAGAGCTTCCCCTATGGTGGACTCCACAGGGGCTTCCCTAGTGGAGGCTACCACATGGGCTTCCCAAGTGGAAGTATCCACAGGGGTAGCAATTATAGTTTCCTCCATGAGACCCTCATGGTAGCCTTGGGGAAGCTCTGGTAGCCTCCATAGGTCTCGACCTCCCCAAGAGTTTCCTATGGTCACCTCCATGAGCTTCCCCACACTAGGGATGCTGGAGGCCACCAAGAAGAACCTCCTCGATAGAAGAACTCCAAATCAATCTGTATTCTCTATTATTATTGCTTGAAAAGATGATATATCTTTCAAGTCCATAAAACTGCAAGTATCCTCTCCACAGAGCCTCGTGGGGGTAGCAGACACCTAAAAAGGGAGAATATCGAGGAGAGATATATGGAGATTCGTGGGGCTAAACTGGACTTAATGGGACCACTATCATTTAATATGTGTGTTGCAAGGGACAATGATTCAAGGAGCCATGTCTCCTCTTCTAATATGTCCTCGAATGAAAGGCAGCCTGTGTTAAACCGATAAGAAAATGTGATGACTTACAGCAAAAATAAATACATTCTTATATAAACTAAGTGATATTATTATGTGTCACCTGGTGTCCTCCCAAACCAATGAAAGCATCATCTCGAAACTTTATTTTGGCCATCGATACATTTTCTGTGATGGAAATGACCTTATGATGCTTATGTGCTACCAGATCTATAATGAATATTTATATAAGTTAACTTTAATGCATCAAATACATAATCAAGATATAAAATATACCATAAGAAGAATACTCACTGGTCTAAATCTTTGATGTAATACCATCAAATTATGAAACTAGAAAGGCTCAAATGGCCTCTGCCTAGTTGTATTCAACAAATTTATCTATATCATCGGTGTAGGCAATCAATTCGATGCCACCCTATAGTTATGATATATTAAAAAAAGATTTGACAACAAAATGTAAGATAAATTGTGTCTTGTGCAACGAAGCTATCAAATGCTCAAGTTTATTCTTATAGTCCACTAAACTGAACTGCGACAGTGAAGATTTCTACCATAAGACCTTCTCCCATCTGTTTGGAATCCTTACAATTACTGTAACTTCATCAGGGGTGAAAGGTATGCACTTCCCACTAAAGAAAGCTTGTTTCTATGTCCCAAAGAAGACAGATTGAGGTAATGACAATTGAGTCTTGCTTAATTCCATGGAGTCTAATGAATTGATGCAGATGAAGCCTCTTTAAAATAGTCAATGACTTCATCAGTAAAGCGTGCTACAATATTATCGAACACCATTCCAACGGTGGTAGGCCTGCATCTCAAAGTTATTCTTTTCCCAGACATGGTAAACTTCAAAATGAAAAGTCAGTTAGTGAGAGTACAGATGCAAATCACCCATAAAAACCAACCAATCCCTCCAAATTGCTCCTAATGTAGTGTAATGAACATAATCTCAACAACCAGGCAAATGAAACTGGGAAAAAAAACAAAATGCTCTGTACTCTCATGAGAGTACAAAGAGTAAGAGTACGAGAGCAAGTGAGAGTATAGAGAGAGAGTACTGATACAAAATCTCCCAAAACCATCCAAATAGCCTCCAAATTGCTTCCAGAATGTAATGAACATAATCTCAACCACCAAAGAAACTAGAAAATAAAAAATTATGATTCTCAAGAGAGTACAGAGAGTACAGATGCAAAATAACACTAAAAAACCAACCAAATAGCCTCCAAATTATTTCGAATGGATTATAATGAACATATTTCCTCCAAACAGGCCAAAGAAAGTGGAAAAACACTAGCAAAATACTCTGTACTCTCATGAGAGTACAGAGAGTAAGAGAGTACAGATGCAAAAATCTCCCAAAAACTATCCAAACAGCCTCCAAATTGCTTCCAATAGAATGTAATGATCACAATCTCAACAACTAGACCAAAGAAAGTGGAAATATATTAGCAAAATCATCTATACTCTCAAGAGAGTATAGATGCAAAATAATACTAAAAAACTAACTAAACAACCTCCAAATTATTCTGAATGGATTGTAATGAACATATTTTCTCCAAACAGGCCAAAAAAAGTGGAAAAATATTAGCAAAATTATTTGTACTCTCAAGAGAGTACAAAGAGTACAGAGAGTACAGATGCAAAAATCTCCCAAAAACCATCCAAACAGCCTCCAAATTACTTCCACTGGAATGTAATGAACATAATCTCAACAACCAGGCCAAAAAAATGGAAAAAAGCCCAAAATCATTTGTACTCTCATGAGAGTACAGAGAGTACAGATGCAAAATAATACTAAAAAAAAACCAACCACGTAGCCTCCAAATTATTCCTAATGGATTTATAATGAACATATTTCCTCCAAATAGGCCAAAGAAAGTGGAAAAATATTAGCAAAATGCTCTGTACTCTAATGAGAGTACAGAGAGTACAGATGCAAAAATCCCTCAAAAACTATCCAAACAGCCTCCAAATTACTTCCAATGGAATGTAATGATCATAATCTCAACAACCAAGCCAAAGAAAGTGGGAAAAAATACCCAAAATTATTTGTACTCTCAAGAAAGTAGAGAGAGTACATATGCAAAATAATACTAAAAAACTAACCAAATAGCCTCCAAATTATTCCTAATGGATTGTAATGAACATATTTCCTCCAAACAAGACAAAGAAATTAGAAAAAATGCACAAAATCATCTATACTCTCATGAGAGTATAGAGAGTACAGATATAAAATAATACAGAAAAACTAACCAAGCAGCCTCCAAATTATTCCTAATAGATTTATAATGAACATATTTCCTCCAAATAGGCCAAAGAAAGTGAAAAATACTAGCAAAATGCTCTGTTCTCTCATGAGAGTATAGAGAGTACAGATGCAAAAATCTCTCAAAAACTATCCAAATAGCCTCCAAATTACTTCCAATGGAATGTAATGATCATAATCTCAAAAACCAGGCTAAAGAAAGTGAAAAAATATTAGCAAAATCATCTGTATTCTCAAGAGAGTATAGAGAGTAGATACAAAATAACATTAAAAAACCAACCAAATAACCTCTAAATTACTTTCAATGGAATGTAATGAACATAATCTCAACAACCAGGCCAAAGAAATTAGAAAAAAAATACCCAAAATCATCTGTACTCTCAAGAGAGTACAGAGAGTACAGATGCAAAAATCTCCCAAAACCATCCAAACAGCCTCCAAATTGCTTCCAATGAAATGTAATGATCATAATCTCAACAACCAGGCCAAAGAAAGTGAAAAAATATTTGCAAAATCATTTGTACTCTCAAGAGAGTACAGATACAAAATAACACTAAAAAACTAACTAAACAGCCTCCAAATTGCTTCCAATGGAATGTAATGAACATAATCTCAATAACCAGGCCAAAGAAACTAGAAAAAAATGCCTAAATCATCTGTACTCTCAAGAGAGTACAGAGAATACAGATGCAAAAATCTCCCAAAACCATCCAAATAGCCTCCATTTTGCTTCCAATGGAATGTAATGATCATAATCTCAACAACCAGGCCAAAGAAAGTCAAAAAACATTAGCAAAATTATCTATACTCTCAAGAGAGTACAGAGTGTATAGATGCAAAATAATACTAAAAAACTAACTAAACAGCCTTCAAATTTCTTCCAATGGAATGTAATGAACATAATCTCAACAACCAGCCAAAGAAACTAGAAAAAATGCCCAAAATTATCTATACTCTCAAGAGAATACAGAGAGTACAAATAAAAAATAATACTAAAAACCAACCAAACAGCCTCCAAATTATTCCTAATGGATTGTAATGAACATATTTCCTCCAAATAGGCCAAAGAAACTAGAAAAAAATGACCAAAATTATTTGTACTCTAATGAGAGTACAGAGAGTACAGATACTAAATAACACTACAAAAATCAACCAAACAGCCTCCAAATTACTTCCAATGGAATGTAATGATCATAATCTCAATAACCAGGCCAAAGAAATTAGAAAAATATTAACAAAATTATCTATACTCTCAAGAGAGTACAGAGAGTACAGATGCAAAATAACACTAAAAAACTAACCAAACAGCCTCCAAATTATTCCTAATGGATTGTAATGAATATATTTCCTCCAAGTAGGCCAAAGAAAGTGGAAAAATATTAGCAAAATGCTCTGTACTCACATGAGAGTGAGAGTATAGATGCAAAAATCCCCTAAAAACTATCCAAACAGCCTCCAAATTACTTCCAATGGAATGTAATGATCATAATCTAAACAACCAGGCCAAAGAAAGTAAAAAAATATTAGCAAAATCATATATACTCTCAAGAGAGTACAGAGAGTACAAATGAAAAATAACACTAAAAATCTAACCAAACAGCCTCCAAATTGCTTCCAATGGAATGTAATGAACATATTTCCTCCAAACAGGCCAAAGAAACTAGAAAAAATGCCCAAAATCATATGTACTCTCATGAGAGTACAGAGAGTACAGATGCAAAAAAACTCCTAAAAACTAAGCAATCAGTCTTCAATCTTCTTCTAAAGCCATGTACTGAGCATATTGTATCCAAACAAGGACAAAAGTATTTCTAAAAATGCTAAAATGGACTGCACTCTCCTAAGAGTATAAAGAGTACACATGCAAAACTGAAGCAAATAACCATAAATCAACCTACAAACAAATTCTAATACCATCGACTTAACATACTATCCCTAAATAGGCCACAGAATTCATCATGAAACAGCACCAAACATCCTACCATGTGATATACTAAACATTTCACAAGGCTAAATAGTTCAAAATTTTGAAAATAATGGCATGTACCATCATGACAGTACAGAGAGTACACATGCAAAATATCTCCAAAAACTACTACAACACGTTCCGTTCATTTAAAGGAATCAAATGTTCCAAAAATGTTCACATACTGGACGGTGAGAATAATAGAGAAAACCCTAAATTCATTAAAGTTAGGGAATGCAGGTGTAAATACCTTATGTAGTCTCCTACAATACCTCAAATTTTGATTCACAAGATTTGCAAAATCACTGAGCGAAGGTCGGACGTGCCCCGATTGAAAGTGAGAGCTGAACTGAGAAAAATTCCTACGTCGAAAGAAAGCCCTAAACTATTTTATGATGAGGAATGTTGAACGACGCCCGTCTCATTTTTCTTCTCTCAATGTTTGAACGAGATGGGCTGGGTTGGCCCAGGGTAAGCATAAATTGTGTCGTGAATGCGCCACCCATTTATGATCGGTCCAGCTACGCGTTAAGCTAAAATGGAAAAAATACCGGACACGTCAACCAGGATTAGAATCTACACGTGCTAGTACGGACGCGTAATATTTTCTCGTGGTTCAGAGCCTGTCCATCATGCTATCCATCTAGTGGGATGTTTCAAAAAAATAAAAATAAATAATCAACTCAAAAGCCATCCCATTAAAAACTCTCATTTCACAGTGGCTCCGAGAGAGAGATTTTTCTTTTGGTTTCTTTTTATTTGACGCCCTCATGTTCTGATCTCGATTATGCCAAACATCTATCTCATTTCTGGTTTCTCAAAAAGTAGGTTTCTATACTTCTCTCCTTCTTCATCCATTCCTCAAGCCGGCTCCTTTCACTTCACGTATTGGCTTTCATCAACTTCTCTTCTACTCTCCTTTTCCCTCTCTTCACAGCTTTCAGAGAAAACAAAAGAAAATCTTTTATTTATTGTTGACCTTCACATATGTGTCATAAGTCGGGTCAAGCCTACAAGTCAAGTTCGACGGACTTCGGAGATGACAGTGCATAATTCGGGGCTCAAAATACAACGAGCATCATTGAAAATGGTCGAAACAACTCCGATCGATGAATAGACTTCACCGTCACATTCAGAAAGTCAAAATTGATTAAAATATAAATATTGCATAATCTAAAGAGTGACCGATAAAGCGATGGAGCTATCAATGTGTCGACTCACATATTGAAGTCGAGAAGCTGCCATGATGTATGAACCACCTCAGTTCATGAAATTGATTGTGTCGTTAGCTTTAAAATATCAAAAGCTATCAAATGAGACTGTCCACATTTAATTCGGATGAGTCTATGCAAATGATGAATTATATGAAATGACACCTCACAAATCGAGGCTGAAATGAACAGGATGTCACCAAAATTAACTCAAATGACCTTCGATCGATGAACGGACTTTTCCATTGGATTTAGAACATCAAAATTGGTTAGAATATAAATATTAAATGACTTGGTGATCAACCAATCAAGCGCTCGAGTCATCAGCAAGCGACTCGGTCGAGGGAGGTGCGGCGAAAACCAAACAACCTCCATTCGCAAAATTGATTATGTTGTTAGCTTTGAAACATCAGAATCTATCAAATAAGATTATTCGTACTTAATTTGGACAAGTCTGCGTGAATGTCAAGCAGTCGAAAGTGGCGACACGCATTTTGAGCTGAAATTGACCTAATTTAATGTTGATTTGAACCAAATGACCTCCAGAATGAAAGCGAATTTGCGACTGGTGAATATTGGAATAATATATATATTGACCATGTGATTTTATCGGCATAAAATTCACATTAAAGATGATTAATTAATTTAAAAATCAATTTAGAAAAAAATCTAAATCTAAATAATCCATCCTAAGTGAACCGGTAGGCTAATCCCCCATGCGACTCCTCTCCCTCACTGGCACGAGGCAGACCTTCCCCTTCATGCATGATCCAACGTCGCACGGAAGGGCTTCTCACGTGTTTGCCTCTCGGAGAGGAAACCCAGGTCCTCATGCTCGGCCATAGCTCCCATGTCCAATGTTCCCTCTTCCGGCCTTTTACTTCCCTCAACCAAAAGTGAAGGTAAGGGATACTTCCATTTTTTCTCCCTTCCTCTTTTCTCTAGAAAATAGTAAGGGCTCTCTCATTTTCTCTCCTCTTCCAAACAGAAGGTGATCTTCCTTCCTTTTCTTCCTTCTCCTTCTTCTCCCTTCTCCATTTCACTCCTTCCCTCTTTTCCACAAAAAAATAGAAAAATTTATTTCATTTTTCCTCACACAAAATTATCTTTTCCTTCCCTCAAATTTATTTTGGCTCTCCGATTTCCCTCTTTTTCCACCAAAATCAAAAATTCACCCTTGTTTTTCCATCATTTTCACCAAAACTGAAAATCAACTTTCAAATTCTCTCATTTTCTCAATCCAAAAATTTCCCCATTTTCCAAATCCAAATTTCCTTCTTCATTTTGCCGCAATCTCCTTCAATGCAACCGGGGAAGAACACCATCAAGAGGTGGGTTCTTCTTTCGGTTTCCGGCATCACACTCCTCGCATTATCCTTCAAATTTTCACTTCATCGCAAACGGAGGAAGCAACATCGTCAAGAGGTGGATTCTTCTATCATTTTTTGGCATCGCCCTCCTTGCATCACCCTTCCAATCTTCACTTCGCCACAATCGGGAGAAGCAACACCATCAAGAGGCAGGTTCTTCTTTTGATTTTCAGCGTTGCCCTCTTTGCATTACCTTTTCAATCTTCACTTCACACGAAAAAGAAAGCGGGTTCTTCTTTCAGTTTCTGGCATCACATTCCTCGCATTACCTCTTCAAATTTTTCTCACCGCAGCCAGAGAAGCAACACCATCAACAGGTTCTTTTCTTGGTTTTTGGCATACCTAACCCCATCTCTTTGTCGACTTTTGCAACGCGCAGAAAGATTAGTCAGAATATGTGAGATATGTGAATGTGGATATATATACATGCTTGTGTTTCTTTGCAGGTTTGAAGGTCTCGTCGTGCTCATGAGGGTGCGATGAGATGAAAAAACTAGCTGCAGTGTCAAAAGACACCTCTCGCTATGCTCTTGAGGCGTGCGTAGTAACCAGATCATTAGATTCCCTAGCTGAAATCTTGAAATTTTGTCAAATCTCATGACTTAGAAAAAATTGAAAGTAAAAGAATCGACAGAACTTCACACAATGAAACTTAAAATTAAAATTTAAATTAAAAAACTCGAAATAAAAAAATAAAGGAAAATAATATGCGACAAACATAACAAAAAAATAAAATGAAAAGGGGGGGGGGGACGAAAAGCACTTACAAGATTTATTCAAATAGAGTTGAAAGCCTGCTAAAGTCTCTAACCACTCCCTTTCAAATGCTTTAACTCCAACCCTTCAAACTTATAAAATAGAATAGGAGACTCCCTCTTGGCCTTATTTATAGAAATTAGAAGAGGTAGTGAATTGTTTGCTTTCAAAATAAAAGGATGGGGAAAACAAATGTAGGAGAGTTTGAATAAAAAAAGAGGGGGAAAACGAATATAGGAAAGTTTGAATAAAAAGAGGGGAAAAATGAGAATTACTTTAATGGATAAATCTTCTTTAAAAATAACAAACTAAATTATCCTTTGAACCTGTAACTTCAAAATAAAAAATTGCCACTTGATCTGCAACTCTTTGTACAAGCAAACAAAAGGCGATACTAAATCCAATTATACAAAAGTCATAGGGCTTCCATTAATAAAAAATTAAGGAATTTCATTTTAATTATGATTTTCAAAATTAATAATTTTATTAATTATCTCTATATAAACACACATGTGCTCGGACATAGAGATTTAAAGTGCAAATTTTAATGTGTGAAAAGGCTGTGCAGGCTAAATGAGAATCAATTATATATTAATATGAAAAATCAAATAAGATACTAGATCAATTTACAACATCTTTTATGCCACTGGATTCACAATACTTTGTACAACTGAACATAAGGCGTTAATTAAGGCATTCTCAAATACATACATGGGCCTCGAACATGTTGAATGCTTAAATTCATGTGTTTGAGGATGCTGCATGGATTGCTTCCTAGTTTAGTCTTAAGACTGGGTCTAGGTTAACAAAACCTAAAAACCTATAATAAGAGTTTCAAGTCAGTGAAATATTTAAGCGATTGGTGACGATAGATCTAATCCTCTGTTAGTAGCTAAATAGAGTTGACAGGATCTAAAGCTCTTAAACATATTCAAATTAATCAATTTTTCAAATAAAATTAAGTAGTAATCTGAAACTACTTAAATGAAACTCTATCACTAAAAACTTAAATCAAACTAATCCATTCACCTTCCATAACTATTTGTCGGGGGTGACAAATTAAGAAAACTCTAGTTCACAAAGAAGCCAATGTCAAATTAAGTGTTCTACTATGTTCACTCTCAATCAATCTCTTTCAAGTAAGGACATGGCCCGTCTCCTCTGACTGCGTGGCTTGGCCAGTAGGCTCCATAGATGAAGCAGTTATGACCAGAGTCCTCCGATCAGGTGGTTTGGCCAGTCAGGCTCTACTATATTATGATCAAGATTGTAGCTCGTATGCTCCCCAATGGCTCTGTCATTTGATTTGTGAATCATAGGGTATACTTGATAGGGCAAACAACCATCTGTCAGCTAAGATAGACTTAAGATTGCCTCCTTAAAAAAATGCCACCCCAGGTCTATAAGGATTTCTTAGATGATATAACCCATGTGTTGCTGATGAAGATCCTTCTGTCAGGTTGGGTCGACTACCTCCTCTGACTAAGTAGAATAGGGACCGCGACTACCCGGGATGATGGAACCATGGGATGGGATGAGACATCATTCCCCCAACCATCGGTTTAAGTTGATGAAATGAATTTCATCTAAATTCACTTTATGTGATCACTTTATCACGCTACATTAAGCAACTAACTTAGCCTTGTCGAAAGTTCTCTCGACATTGAGAGGGGTAATTAATTATAGGGGCTTACGCCTATAGAAAACTTGGAACTAGATCTAAATTCCTTACCAAATGAGGATGGAATCTCAGGTGTCTTATTTTATTTTATCTTACGAAAATTTTTAAAACATCTCTTTTCTCTTCAATTCAAATATTGTCCAGAGGTCGGTGGAGAATTTTGGAGCCCACATTTATTTATTTATTTTTCTTCTTCCTCTCCTTTCTCTCTCTTTCTCTCTCTCTTTTGATTTCCTGAATGAAAAAGAAGTTTATTTTATTTTATTATAGATACATATATATATATATTCTACTCTCTCTCCCTCTCTCTCTCTCTCTCTTTCTCTCTCTAAAAAAGAAAAGAAACTTTTTTCTCTCTTTTCTCTCCAAATTGAGCTCCTGCACTCTCTTCCTCCCTCGCTCTCTCTTTCTATCTCTCTCACTCCCTATGAGATTCACAGAGATTAAAAAAAAGTTATTATTATTATTTTATTTACCTTCACTCTCTCACCTCTCTCTTAAAAAAAGAAACAAACTCTCTCTCTCTCTCTCTCTCTTCTTATATATATATATATATATATATATATATATATATATATATATATATATATATATATATATATATATATATATATATATTGGTTGCCACTTTTCTTGCAAATATATAAATGAAATGTATGTGGATATACAAAATATATTGCGTTTAATTTTATGCAAGTGTTCGAAGAGCCTATGCGCGTCTTTTTAGATGGATAGGTTGGAGGACTTACAGTTGTAGTGTTGCAAAACACCACACATCTTGGCGTCTTTTAGATGAGTGGGTATTTTATTTTAGAAATCTCCCAGAGAGGGTGTTAAAATATGAACATCTGGACTTGTAGAATAATAATAAAACATACTCATAATTGATTTAAAACCTAATCAAATACAAAAAAAACTTCAATCAAGGTTAATAATAAATGCAAATAAAAAAAAGAGAAGAAGATAAGAATTCTATATATTTAAATGGGATTAAAGAAGATGTACCTACAAGCAACACTTAGGTAATCTTCAAAGCTCACTCAAGATTTTTGAAAGTGCAAAATGGAAAGAATGAGAGATGGTAGAAATGGAACCACCTCACCCTCCTCATTTATAGAAGTAAAATGGAATTTTCTTCATTAAGTGACAATCATATGAAGAAAAAATAAAGAGAGAGAAAAGTAAAATACTCAATTGTGTGAGGTGACTGGATAATGTGGATGAAGATAATAAAACTTGCATATATTTTGAAATGACAATATATTGAATTCAAATTATTTACATTAAGATGCATGTGAACAAAAAGCATCTTCATGATTTTAAGGCATCATACCCTCAAGTTTATTGCCTCAAAATGCGAGTAAGTAATTTAAAGAAATGAGTTATGCACATATATTAAGGTGATTGCAATGCATGCATATATCAATATGTGTATGAGTAGCGAAAATAATAAGTCAATTGAGCACACATCCAGAAGAAGAAAATTAGCATCGATACATTGAAATATGTGCCAATATTCTTTTTTTGAAATAATACGGCATGTATTTCGAAGCAATCATTGACTTCAACTCATTGTTTCAAGATTTATGCATATAATGAGATGAATTCAAATGTAATACTTTAAGAAGTGTGCATGCATCCTCAAGTGATTTACACATTTCACGAGGAGTGTCTTAAGCTTAACCCTCATAAAATCTATAAATTATATAAATTGCACAAAATTTAATGAAATTAAAAATAGACTATATATGGCTTTATCATATATGATGAAATTAAGTAAGTCCCAATCAATCAATCCTTTTTTGGAAAATAGGAGTTGACAGGATTGATTCTAAATCAAATGCTCAATCACCAAGAAGAGAATTTGATTAAACCCTGGTGATGGCTGTGTTGAATGAAGAGTTCATTCAGGGGGGATATTCATCATTAAAATGTGCATACAAATTCAAATCAAATTAATCAAAGTCAAGTATTAGTGCAAATATAAAATCAGATAAATTACTAAGTTCTAAATTGTTAAATAAAATTCACTATTTATAACTCAAAATAAAACTCAATCCAACCCACCTTCCACAACCGTTTGTCAGAGGTGACAAATTAAGAAAATTTTAGCTCATAAAGGAGCCAATGTCAAATTAAGTACATAATTATGTTCACTCTCAATCAATCTCATGTAGACAGGGCGTGACTGTATCTCCCAACAAATATGCTGATCTTTGATTATGGTCCTCATTGGATGGCACCAAATGACACCATACTATTAGCCTTTCCCAATGGCTGTACTTTGATTCATGAATTATAGAGTGCACTTAGATGGGATGACTCACCTTGAGACAAACACCACCCCATGTCTACAAGGTCCCTTGGGCGATGCAACCATTGGCAGTTCCATCGAGGTTGGGTACCTCCTCCGGTAGACTAAGAGACTGGGATAAGAACCTAGATCTCGGGCGTCATGGTTCCCCGACCATCCTCTTTAAGTTAAACATAATGAATTTCATAAATTCTAAATTTCAAAACTCCACATCTTTCTTTACTCGATATGCATTTGGTGATCTAGCCTTAATCGAAAGTTCTCTCTTAGCATTGAGAAGGATAATTAACTATAGGTGCATGCTTTATAGGTAGAACCCTAAAGTCCTCACAAAATGAGGGTGAAATCTATGTAGTGTCTCTTGTTTCATCTACCTTATGAAAAGATACTTTAAACACTCTTTTCATGAAGGAGAGAATTTTTTTGGAGCCCACAATCTATTTTTATTTTAAATAATGGTTAGGAGGAAATAGAGAATAAGAGAAGAAATAATGCATACTAATGTGTTAGATGACTACAAGCTTATAGAACAAATAATGTGATTCAATGTCTTTTACAATATGTTGGAGTGTAATTAACTAAAAATAAATGAAATTAAATTCAAAATATCATTTAAATATGATATAATTATGCGTAGCAAAGTTTGGCATCAGAATAAAAATCTTAGGATGAGTGTGCTAATATATCCATTGATATTGGCTACATATGCTATGATTAAATTTCTAAATCACATTTTTGATGTTTAAAATTAGGGGGATTTACATGAATACCACAAAATTCTTATATTTTTATACATCTAATATCTAAAATTTAATTTTTACATATATAACACCTCATTCTTAAATATCACATCAAAAATATCATCATTCACTTTTTAAAAGTGAAATAACCATTTTCAGGCATGAGAAAATATTAAATAAATAAATATCATACTTTAGGTATTAGATATGTAAATTCATTCAAATTTTGTGTGGTATGTATATAAATCTTCCTTAAAATAATTATTCTAAAAGCACTATACACTACTAAGATGAGAAACTAAAATGTTACAAATATTAGAGTGATTTTAATCATGAAGCAACAACTTAAGCCATTATTATAAGGCGAATTTATATTCTCAGGCCCCTCCCTCAATCTAAATAGAAGAGGCCTCATATTAAAGGGTGAAAATTTAAAATTTAAAATAGATTTGTTGTAGGAATTAAAAATTTGATGTCTAATCATACAATCATCCTTGTCTGCTTGCCAAATACCTCTGCTCTGAATTTTAAAAAGCCAAAATTGTTTCCAAACACATCAATTCCCTACCTTGGAGCAAGTCGGTTAACAGCTTGAGGTGAACTTTCAATTCCATGTGCTAGATAAACAAAGAAACTATTCTAACAAAAATTAACAAGTTAGATAGCTAGAAGTTTAATAAGCATGGTAGTAATTATATTCATTATTTACTATCATAATTTTAAAGCTAATCAGGTTCCTGAGGGGTCAGGCACTATTTCTCTAGAGCACTCATTAAAGGAAAAAATTACATACATAGCATGTAATTCTTATACATTCATATATAACACATAAAATTTTATATTTTATGAACATATTTCATAAAGGGTTAATATTCATGACTATTTTTGATGTAATGATTAAAGATTTAGATTTGATATTTTTGCACTCACACCTGCTTGCCTTTTTCACACACACACACACACACACACACACACACACACACACACACACACACACACACACACACACACACACAATATATATATATATATATATATATATATATATATATATATATATATATATATATATATATATATATATATATATATATATATATATAATATATATATAATGATACCTTGTGTATGTCTAATTGGGGGGATGGTGCTTTTCTTTTATATGGGAAAGGTTCATACATGAACAAGAAACTTTCATGTATTAACATCAAAATCATTAATGTTGGTGCACAAATTAAGAACTTAGAGATATTCTGATTATTTTATGAATTTTTAATCAATAATCAAATTTTATAAAAAATAAATGATTCATTTGTAAAAGAGATTGCTTCATTTTATAGGAATATATACACACATAAAGAGAGAACATAAGAAACTACTTACATTTAGATAGATAAAACCTCTTATCCTTATGAATATTTCATCATCCACTAACAAATTTTGAATTGTTAAAATTCAAAGTTAAGATTCAAAATGGCTAAAAATACAAAAAGTAGCTAGTTAGTTTTTTAAGTTTTGAATTGAAAACTTAAAACTCAAATTTTATAATGGGTGGTCTCTCTCTCTCTCTCTCTCTCTCTCTCTCTCTCTCTCTCTCTATATATATATATATATATATATATATATATATATATATATATATATGTATGTATGTATATGTATGTATGTATGCATGTATGCATGTATGTATGTATGTATGTATTTGTGTGAATAAACTTCTATCTTATTTTATTTTTGTATGTATAATTGTTAAACATAAGATCTAATGGCATTAGATATTTGAAAGAGGCATGCACATATAAGTTAAGAGATGAAACAAACATACAACTTTCATTATAAAAGTAAGATATTAATTTCAAACAAATTATTTACAATTTTGAATGAAAACTATAATGGTTAAATCCAATTTTAATTAAATTTATTTGGCCCACTATTAAAAAACAATGATTTTAAAAATAATAAAAATGCTAACAATTGAAATTCCATGTAAGAAAACTACATTTTTATAGATCAACTAAAATCAATTGCACTTCTAACTAATAACAATAAATAATAAAAAAAGGAAAGAGAGGGAGAAAAGGAGAAGTGAAAAATAGTAAAAGATACCCACTATTGAGATTTGTCAAATATAAGAGAATTTAAGAGGTCAACAATTGTAAAGTCAATAATTAGTTGTAGACATTAAGGTAAGAGACACGAGGACTAAAGTTGTTAGTCATTTGGCACCAACATAGGATGATATTTTGAAGACCAATCTGACACAAAGACTATAAAGAAATTGAGGAGACTATGACAATGTTTGAGGCAAAGTCATCGATGGAAAGCACAAAGTAAGCATTATAGCTTTTGAGTTGATCTCAAGAAGTTAATGATAAGATGTTTGAACGGTAAAGCCAAAGGGAGAAACCTTAAAATGTATTAACAGCACTTTGAATAGATGTGATTGCCAACTAATCAATCCAAGGATCAGGGCTAAGAATGACTAATTTAGTGAGGGGTCTTCTAGCTCTTACAGCTCTTCGGGATCATAAGGATATAGGGTTGGGTTTAGGCATTTTATTAATAATAAGTTGGTGGATTTTGGGTTAACTAGTATAAGACTCAATTTTTAGGTCATGTTGACTACAACTATGTCTGTGTAAACTTAAATAAATGTAGAGGTTAAACCTCCACCATGTAATCAAAATGATTAAATTTTCTTCGATTTGAAAATTGACTTCGTCGCCTGAATATTAAAATTAATTAAATGGGAAAAGATCAAATCAATTAATGATCGATCCAAAAACTAAAATTAATTTTTAATGAAATTATGCACATATCAAAGTCGGGAAGCCCCGACAACATCCGAACGACCTCTGTTCCCAAAATTGATTTTGTCGTTGTCGTTGAAACGTCAAAACCTATCGAACGATGCCTTCCGCGATTGATTCGGCAAAGTGTGCGCGAGGGTCGGGCAATTTGAGCTCGCTGTTTAGACAATTTTCGACATTGTTGACTTTTGCTCAAGCGACCTTTGATTTGAAATTGATCATATTATGTTGACTAAAACACCTAAAATGGACATCATTGCTAGGGTTTGTTATAAATTTATAAAATAAATGAAAATATATTAAACTATAATTCGTTAACTAATGGCTTAATTGTTCTTATTCTCACTTCCCCTACTAACCACTTGCCTTGAGCTCAACAAATTAACCCAGGCCAGCTAATTCTATTGGTTTGCCATTAGGCAACCAATCGAGAGCCAGCTTGACAAAGATCAAAAGCGAGGTTGACCTCATTTCATTGCTATCTCTCTCTCTCTCGTTTCTTGCTCTGGTCTCTCTCTCTCGAGCAATCTCCCTGCTGCTCTCGACCCTCTCCCTCTCAAGAACTCTCTCATTTTCCCCTCTCCACTTCTGGCTCCGCGGCTCCTCTCTCTCGCGATTGACTCCCTTTCGGTTCTGCTCTCTAAGCTCTTGTGTGATTCTTCTCTCCTCATCTTTGCTCTGGCGAACTCCCCCCACGGACTCCTTCTCACTCTCTGAGTTTCTCCTGGTTCTCGTGCGATCTCTTCTCTCCTTTTCCGATGGGGCTTCGAAACCGAACATGAGTTGGCCAAACCCTAGCCTGAAATCCCTTCTCCTTCTTCTCCTTTTAGCAAATCAACACCTCAGTCATTTCTTTCTAATAAGCTTATTCTTATGCATTTGGGTATCTTTGAAAATTAGGGTTTTGCAAAATATGCTTAAATTCATGCTTAAATTCATGCTGAAAGTTTCCTTTAGGAATTTGGGATGATGTATGGCCCAAATCTCATGCTTATTGCTTTTATTTATGAAATTTAAGTTGTTTAGTTTGCTGAAAAGATGATTTGGGATGATGTATGGCCCAAATCTCATTTTATTTCCTATTATCTATGGATTTTATGGTGTTTATCTTGCTGAAAATATTTTGGGATGATGTATGGCCCAATGTTGTGTTGCATGCTATCTTTTAGGGGTAGTTATGATGCTACTTTCTTTGGAATTGGTTATACCTAGGAAATCAAATCAATTTGCTTTCTAAATGTAATGCTGAAATCTATGAGAGGAGGAAAATTATTAATTTGTTATTTGAAGTGTGTTGTTTGCTGAAATTTTGTGTTCACCAAAGAGGAAATTGTTGAATTCATGTTTACAAAATGGGGAAAGCTATTAATTTGTTATCTAAAAGCATAATGCTTGCTGAAAAAATTTCTGGATATGGGAAAATTGCTGAAATTGGTTTTACCTAAGCGGAAATTAGATCATTTTGTTGATTGAAAGGTATAAAGCATGCTGAAATTATTTTACCTGGGAAATCCATTGATTGGCTTTTCTAAAGGGACAATGCATGCTGAAAATATTTTACTAGAGGGAAATTGAATCGATTTGCTTCTAATGTGTATGATACATGCTAAAAGTATCTTTATGAAAGGTTAAAACTATTAGCTTGTTGTCTAGAGGCATGAAGCATGCTGAAAATTTGTTTCTATCAAAGAGGAAATTGCTGAAAATATTTTCCTCTAAGGGGGAATCAATCATTTTGTTATTTAATGGGTAAGATGCTTGCTGAAAATATTTTCATCTAAGGGGAAATCAGCTAATATGCTATTTAACGAGTATAAGGCTTGCTAAACTTTCTTATCTAAGGGGAAATCAGCTAATATGCTATTTGATGAGTATAAGGCTTGTTAAACTTTCTTATCTAAGGGAAAAATCAATTAGTTTGCTGTTTAATGAGATATGATGCCATTCTCCTATGAATTTCATGCTTCTACTTTGTTTCAATGGGTTTCCTATGAAGGGAATTATATATATCATGCCTCTTTCATATGTAAGTTGAAATCTGAAATTGAAAGGGAGGTTTCCAAGTATTGTATGGTTACATACGTCATGCTTCTTTCATTTCATGCTAAAATCTGAAAGTAAGGGAGGGATTTGAAGTGTTATGTGACATAGATCCTAGACCACATGGGAGACTCTATATTTCTTTCACTTATAAGCTGAAATCTAAAATTGAAAGGGAGGGTTACCTTACTTCATTGCATGACTAGTTGCTATTATGAAAGTCAAAATGTGAAGGAAGACTCATTTTTGAAGATTAATTTCAGATTTTCATATATTTTTTAGCAAATGTTCAATATACATATTGCTTTCATGAACTTACTTTGGTTCCAATGCAATGCTCAGCAAATTCTATCTTGTTTATGTATATATGCAAACATGTTCACATGCCAATGCAAGCTTGAAATTTGTGATATAAGTACCTACCATGTTCTCAAACATGGTAGGGAAATGCTATGCTATCAAAATTTCGGCCATGGTGTCTCACGACATCCACCCATACATGCCTTTCTTGGCATGGTGGGCAGGCCCAGTCTCTCATGGCAACCCCATGTGGGGAGGGAGGCATTGTAAGATTATTATGCTCTAATCAAATATACATGCAAGCGACTTTCTTTTGTTTATATATAATGCAAGCTTTAAATTTATTATTATAAGTACCTACCATGTTCTCCAACATGGTAGAAATATATTATGCTATCAAAATTTTGGCCGTGGTGTCTCACGACATACACCCATACATGCCTTTCTTGGCATGGTGGGCGATCTCTCATAACCCCACATGTGGGGGACAGGAGAGGTGTAAATTTTGATTATTTTAAATTAAATACATGAAAAACTTTGTTTATATATACAAATGCAATCTTTAAATTTATTTATATAAGTACCTACTCATGTTTCTCAACATGGAAGGAAACTTGTTGCTATATGCTAACCCATACACACCTTTCTTGGCATGGTGGGCAAATAAATTGGTGTTATCTCACGACACATATCTTTCTTGGCGTGGTGGGAAGACTAGTCCCAGTAGCCCCTATCGGGGATGATCAGGAGGCTGCCAAATTATAAAAAAAAAGAAGATAGAAAAGAAAGGGATGAAATACTTAAGTTGTTATGTTGGCTTAAAATTTTCTTTATCTCAAATGTGAATGCTTATGTGTTGAATTTCTATATCATGCAAGCTATTTTCTTATTTGGCCATTATGACATGTATTGTATAATGCTCACCTTAGAATTCTATTTAGCTTGACATGTTATGAAATACACATTAGACATATGCTCAGACATATATACCTCCCCTACTTTACTTGTCATTTCCACCATGATTTACATACATACATGAGACATAGTGAAGACTTGAAGCAAATACATATGGAATAAATTAAATCCACCATATGACATGACATATATCAAGAAGATATCAAAAAAAATTGTTGAGTTAGAAAAGAAACTCACAAGTATATGTGGCACAACTTAACCCTTTATGCAAGATTGAAAGAACTTAAACTTGTGGTATAAGGGAGAAAAGGAGAGTAGGAAATGTAGGTATTTTGTGAAAGGAAATCCCCTCTTATTTATAGGCTTCCTAGCCCTCTCCTCTTATCATCTATTCTTATGGCATCGACACATGTGGTGCCTCATCATAAGTTGCATGCAAGGAAATCATCTAATTTAATGCCATTTGTCATATCGCATGCACATGCATGGACATGTGGCATGCCCTTATACATCTTTATCACTTTCTTGAAAGGGAAAATAAACTCTTTGCCATATCTTCTTAATAAATTTAATGAGTATTTGTCCCCCACTTGCCATGAGCTTGCATGTGAAGGAGGTGGATTTTAATTAATCCACTTGTCTCTTTTAAATGACATATGACATCTACTCATATCTTTGTATTCTCCTCCCCTTATCAAGAAAAACAAGGGCTATGGGTGATTGATCATATGGGCCTTCAAAATGATTTATTTCAGCCCCTTTATGTTTGCTGATTTGCCACATAAAGAAAGGGTTCTTAGCCCAAATCAAGTGCCTAAATTCATTCTAGGCCCATTACTTTATATTTGATCATATGGCCACCAAAATAATTTATTTCAGCCCTATACCCTTGCTGATTTCTTACATAAGAAGAGGTTTTTAAACAAATGCTATATCTATTTTGGATCCATTACTTCACAATTGATTCAATAGGCCTCAAAATAGACTATTTATCAAATATGTTTTTTTGACATAAAGTTTAAAATAATATGCATATCATATTTCCAATGAAAAGACTTAAGTCTATGTTTGGTCTATTACCTATATTTGATCAAATAGGCTTCCAACATAATTTATTTCAGCCTATACCCTTGCGATTTGTGACATAAAAGGGGGGTTTTTGGCCAAAATAATATACATATCATATTTCTAATGAAAAGGCTTAAGTCTATGTTTGGTCTATTACCCTATATTTGATCAAATAGGCTTCCAAAATAATTTATTTCAGCCCTATACCATTGTTGATTTGTGACATAAAAGGGGGGTTTTGGCCAAAGTAATATGCATATTATATTTCCAATGAAAAGGCTTAAGTCTATGTTTGGTCTATTACCTTACATTTGATCAAATAGGCTTCCAATATAATTTATTTTAGCTCATATCCTTGCTGATTTGTTGCATAAATGGGTATTTATCGATTCATAATATACTCTCAAGTAAATGACAATTATCTTATGTCAACATTTTATTTGATCAAGGGCTCAAAGTATTATTTCAATCCATTACTTGATTCTCATGTAAGTAAGGGCGTTGAATAAATAATGTTCATGTTATACCCCTAGATGAATATCAATCTCTATCTTATATATGCTTCCCGGTTTGGTCTTCGGACCGGGTCCGGGTTAACAAAACCCAAAAATGTTATATTAAAACCTAAACTTGCAAATTGAACCTACATTTCAGCTAGACATTTAATGTCCATACAACATTTTAAAAGAACAGATACTCGTATGTATGTTGAAATGTTCAAACATTAGGGACATGTACAAGTAAGATAAATACAAGAACATATGCTATATATTCTGATTTGGTCTTCGGACTAGGTCCGGGTTAACAAAACTCAAAAATCAAAATTCGACATATAAACTCCAACTTAGACATTCTAATGTCCATATAATTTTCAAAGAACAGATATCCGTATGCATGTTGGAGTAATTACTAAGTCAAATATAAAGAACAGATGCTATACTTCCCGGTTTGGTCTTCGAACCAGGTCCGGGTTAACAAAACCCAAAAATGTCATATTAAAACCTAAACTTGCAAATTGAACCTACATTTCAACTAGACATTTAATGTCCATACAACATTTTAAAAGAACAGATACTCGTATGTATGTTGAAATGTTCAAACATTAGGGACATGTGCAAGTAAGATAAAATATAAAGAGATGCTATATCCTGTTTGGTCTTGGTGGGTCGTTAACAAAATGTCATATTAAAACCTAAACTTACAAATTGAACCTACATTACAACTAGACATTTAATGTCCACAATATTTTAAAAAAGAATATACTTATGTATGTTGAAATGTCGAAACAATAGAGATATGTACAAGTTAGATATAAAACAAAGAACATATACTATACTTCTCAATTTGGTCTTCGGACCGGGTCCGGGTTAACAAAACTCAAAAATCAAAATTCGATATATAAACTCCAACTTAGACATTTTAATGTCCATACAATTCCCAAAGAACAGATACTCGTATGCATGTTGGAGTAATTACTAATTCAAATATAAAGTATAGATGTTACATAATCTCGGTTTAGTCTTCGGACCGGGTCCGAGTTAACAAAACTCAAAAATCAAAATTTGACATATAAACTTCAACTTAGACATCTTAATGTCCATGTAAAATTTTCAAAAGAACAGATACTTACATGCATGTTGAAGTAATTACTAAGTCAAATACAAAAGGACATATGCTTCACTTCCCGGTTTGTTCTTCGGACCGGGTCCGGGTTAACAAAACTCAAAAAATCAAAATTTGACATATAAACTGCAACTTAGACATTCTAATATCCATATAATTCTCAAAGAACAGATATTCATATGCATGTTGGAGTAATTACTAAGTTAAATATAAAGAACAGATGTTACATATCACGGTTTGGTCTTCGGACCAGGTCCGGGTTAACAAAACTTAAAAAAATTGATATTATAAGAATTTCAAATTAATAATATTTGAGAAGCTAATTCTGTCATATAATACAATATATGAATCAACTGACATAGCTTCTAAAATTCAAATCCTCGTGAAGAAAAGTCCCAAACCCGATCCTCTATGTTCAAACTAGAGTGGACAAGAGGATTATACTTGAGATAATGAATTTAGCGATCCTCTAGAAAAACGTAGTAGACAAGGTCTATTAATTGATATTAGCCATATGATCGAGAAGGGTAATTATAATTAAAATTTCAATGATAAATGATCATATATTCAAATCTAAATCAATCGTAATTGATCAAAATTCAAAAAAATAACAAATATAAATAAATTAAAAAATTTAAATTAATTATTTAAATTAAAAACTAAATAAATAAATAAATAAATCCATCCCTCCACAATTGTTTGTCTTAGAGTGACAAATTAAGGAAACTTTTGCTCACAAAGAGCCAATGTCAAATTAAATACATAACTACCTTCACACTCAAATATTCCTAGTAAGGACGCGGGTCTTGTCTCATGGTTTTGCCGATATGGCACCACATAAATGGCATTACGACCTCCGACTGGTGGTTCCATGATATGGCACCACTAAATTATGCCAGGCATATATGTTCCCAACTTTGCTCTTTGAGTGAAATATAGAATGTATTTGGTTGGGCAAAAAGCTCTATGTTAGCTAAGTTTGACTTATATTTGTCCCCTTAGACAAACTCCACCCTAGGTCTACAAGGACACCTTGGACGACGTAACCCATGTGTTGCTGACAAGGATCCTTCGGTCAGGTTGGGTCGACTACCTCCGACTATGCACTGTGGACCACATGACACCGGATGACTAAACCATGGATCTGGGACGCGGCCATCGCTCCAAAAAGTTTTAAATTAAAATAATAAATTTCATAAGTTCTAAACTCCACTCACAATTATATACTCTTTAACGATTCATTGACCTTTTAATCGAAAGTGCTCTCTCGATTGAGGGGTAATTAACTATAGGGGCTTGCGCCTAGGAAACTGGAACCAGATATAAAAAGTTCTCACCAAATGAGAATGAAATCAGGTAGTGTCTTATCTACTATTCATCTCTTCAAATTATCATCACACTTAAACAACTCTTTCTTTCTTTTGTTTTTCAAAGAGGTGGGTGAATTTTGGATCCCACAGATTTCACTCACGGGATAGGTTTCTCTTCCATCTTTGGCTAGTCAAATCTAAGTTATAAAGTGGAGTATATAAAAAATTAAATAAGAAACCAAAAATGAAATGGAAATGATAAGTTAAAACTTAAGATTTTCTTAAAGTCTTAAGTCATTTGAGATTTTATTTAGTGCATGTAGTATGTTTGTCTTATCATACCCATATTTTTGGAAGTAAGGTGATAGTGCTTATTTTAATTGCTAATTTTACCTTCAACACTTAATGGCACTCATCACAACACATCGCATTTCTAAGGGCCAACATCCGTTTGGCCAACGCTGTCATCAATGCTGGAAGCATTGGAGCTACCATCTAGTTTGGTAGCGTGGATTTCCCATCGAATGAGCAAGTTGTTCGCCTCGACTTGTTGAAATTAAACTCATCCGCACCATGTGCGAATCACTCAAGGGTCAAAGTGCCCTATCTAGGGTCACTGAAAGAAGTCTTTGAGAGCTAGGCCCCTCGGAGACACCAATCTTAAAGAGGGTTGTCACTGGTCTCTCCTAGTCCCTCGAATGCAATCCTACCAAATTTGAACCCTTCGCCCGGAGACGTCAAGCTTCTTCATCTGAAGCAAGCGAGGCACGAAAAAAAAATCTTGAGCTACGTGCTCAACATTTATTGCCCGTGCAGCCAGCTGCACAATCAACTCTGGAACCAACAGTGAGTGTTCCAACCCACAACCGGTTTGACAACCTTAAGTGGGTAAAATAGAACAGCCTCTACTTACATAGCCCTTCTGGACCCAACAAGTTCCAGCTCTCCTCGCGAGGAAACTATATGCACGAGTGCATCGGGTTCTCCAAGTTGCCAAGGAGAGAGAATTGATGAAAAGAAGGTACCAGGGTCCTATTATCAAGGATGCTAGGACTGCTCCTCCAAGGAGACCTCATCCCGTAACTCAAATGGCAGGACGCCAACATATCCATGTCCCACACGGTGAACATCGGGGTGTGACACTTGGACCACATGTCCAGGAATCCACCGAAACCCCTGGAAAGGTAGCAGATATGGAGGCTAGCCTCAAAAAAGAAATTACTAGAAAAGGCATGTGACATCCGGTGTGAATTCCCAGAGATCCCCAACTCAAATCTATCAGCGATGGGAGCCTAAAAAGAGGGCCCCCAATGATAAAGAATATGACGATAGACACCTTGGAGAATCCTACAGGGGATTCTGTCATCAATCAACTCCATCCCATCAAGAGGAGGTTAACTTCAATCGAAGCTGTCTAATTGAAGAAATTTCGATTCCACACTTTGAATCGGAAGTCCATTGGAGATGCCGATCTGAAATTCATATCCAAGAGGACAAAGAAGAAGAAGAGGATGCAACGACTGTTGAAGTAGTGTATATGGTACAATAAGTCGGTGAGCCATCTGGTTTACGCCAATATCAACATAGGCGTGACATACATTCTCCCTCAACCTGAAGAACAACAAAATGTTCAAATAGAGGAAGCATCATCTGAGTCTTTAGGAGAGGAACAACAAGAAGAAGAAGAAGAAAGGGAAGAATATCCCATCTTTGCCGATACTACCACTTTGGCGTAAGCAAAGACAAATTCCGATGAAAGCCAAAGATAAAGAAATCGCCGCTTGAATACAAAATGAGCAAAATGATGATGATGACAATGATGTAGTTAATGCAGAAATATCACGGCAGTCCAACACTGCCCCCAAATAATCATCAAGCCTCTAGCCCAATGATAATCCTCCAATAAATTTGATCTCACTTTCAAGGGTCCAAATTGAGCCCGGCGAGGATTGAAATAAATGAGTCGCAAGAACTTACTTCGAATATACAAACTATATCTCAAGCGCGATAGCCTCTCAACTTGATATTATCTTGAATGAGAAGATCAAAGTGTATACCGGCAAAAGTAAAATTGGTGAGCAAAGGTCGCCCATATCCCACGGAGTATGATCAAATTTCATATCCAAAGGGATATTCAATACCAAAGTTTAATCTATTCGACGGGAATGGTAATCCCAAGCATCATCTAGTCCAATTCAAAGCATCCTGCGATAACACAGGGGGTAATGATGCATTATTATTCCCGTCAGTAGTTTAACTTCTTTGCCAATGGTATCTTTGAGTTATCAAATGACTAGTCAAGACTTTTGCCGAACTTGAAAACATGTTCGTTAAAAGGTTCGCTAGCACTGTCAAAAAGACAACAATTGTTGATCTCGCTCTTGAGAAGAGGAAGAAAGATGAGTCAGTAACCCGATATATCACATGTTGGCATAATATAAGTATGAAATGTGAGCAACAGTTAGAAGAAGAGCATGCAATCCAACTGCTGATGGAAAATATTGATGATAAGATGGCGCCTTATCTTTGCATGGCTTCAATTACCACATTTCAAGAGCTACTTGATAGGGTGGCTAAATTTGAGAAATTAAATTTATCACTCGGCCGAAGATAAATCAAAAGAGCAAAAGCTCCACCAAAGAAAGGTGAAATGCATTTCACCTCATACAAGAAGGATACGTAAGTCTATAACGAGACAAAGAAAGGCTACTGCTTATCAAGAAAACCAAGGCGCCGCTCAATCCGCCCACAACCCAAGCTCATACTTGGAGGTAATGATGTACCTCGAGGTCGCTGAAGGCGGCACCAAAGCAAACAAAAGGAGAATGACTCAATGGCCCACCCTAAAAGAAAAGTTGAACAAAGAGTATTCTTTTAAGAGGAAAGTGTGGCCAAATTGTTTAAACATGCACTCAAAGTAGGTCTCCAACTACCGTGAGTGTAAAAGACCAAGAGGTCGGACAAGAGATAATCCTAACTATTGCCCATACCATCTGGTGCCATCCCATTGAAGATTGTTACATATTATTCAAAGATTGGCTAGTGAAAATATAGAAATGAAGAATTCACATTATCGGATAGTGTATTGATGCGTCCAAGAAAGAATCAAAGTAATCACCTCATCTCTATTAAGCAAGATAAAGGCAAAGAGAAGCGGTCGATGATGAAGGATGTAAACCGCAGTCTCTAAAAAGATCAGAAAATGTTGAAGCAATTGGAAGGCCTGGTATTCAGGAAATCACCACTGAGCTGCATTGAGTTGAGACAAAACTTAAGTTATGGGAAGGCTAGTTCATCTCATGAAAGACAGCCTAGCCAAATACCGCAAGGAAAGGCTAAGAAACCTGCCAAACGAAAAAAATAAACTAAATAAAAAGAAGAAGGCATTAGCACAAAATGTTACTACTACTATTGATGGTCGCAACGTAACACGAAGGATCATCAATAATATGGAAGATTATGTTCAATCAGCAAGGTGACCTATCACGCTTGCAAAATTCATTACAAATCTTCAGATCAATGAAGAAATAGAAGAAGAAGCTGAAGAACTTCCTACTGAGTCTTGCTTGATGATGCATGAGGCTGATAACAACTTAGAAGAACTCTGTTTCCCAGATGAAGATGAATCAGAGCTCACCATATTAACAAACATAAAAAATGTAAAGTTGGGCAGTAATTCTGAATCTTCCAGTTTATCATTAGACGGTAAAGCGATGTGAATCAATCATCCAAGATTCGATGCAAATGAAGTAGCTCAAGTATAGTTGAGAAGTGGTGCTACCATCCCAATAGAGGAAAGAGCCAATGAATAGGATAAAGGAAAAGAAATTAAAATCAATGAAAAGTTATCCCTAAGGATTCAAATAAGAAGCCTTCATCAAAAGGGATCAATATTCTATCCCATCTAAGGAAAATTCAAGAAAATTTTAGTGTATACAAGCACTTCTAATGTTGGAAGATCTCACCTTAATTGAAGCTCTCAAAGAGCCGAGAAAGTTGTTGAACGCCGCCTAACGGAGACCTTGCATATTCAAGAGCCTCCAACTATCACATTTTCGAAGATGATCTAATGCTGGACCGCAGCACAATCGCCTCTCAGCAGATGTACAAATGTGATGAAATTATATACTGGATCTTAATTGATCCGGTTCCTCCGTGAATCTTATGAACTTGAGAACTCTAGATGGCTATCTTGATGTACAACATGGGATGAGATAAAGTCATGGTTCAACGTTTCAATGAGAAAAAAACTATCGGTCATTCTTCCTCCTCTTAAATTTGGAGACCTACACATAAGCCAAATTTCATGTGATCGATGGATACTTCATTGAGCCCTTCTGACCATGGCTTCATAAGTATGGCATTGTCCCATCTACATTGCATCAATGTATGAAATATACAAAAGGATGGAGAAGAATGCCAAATTGTGGGTGACATGCAACCTTTATGGTGCACAAAATGAAGATTTATCAAGATACTTTCCTTCAAGGAATCAAAGCTAACAAAATAACTAGCAACACGCATCTACTTCAAAACCCATAAAAGAATAAGTTAAGAAGAAGGAGAAGATAAAATGAATAAAGGAAAGGAGATTGTTCCAAATATTCCTAGGGATATAAAGAACAGTCCAAAATCAATAACACTTGTCCCTCATCTAGGATACCGAAGAAGAAGATGTGTTCCTTCTAAATCCAAAGGTCCATAATCTTCGAAAACACGATTGAGGAAAATCGCTTTGACTCGATTATGAGTTTGAATCGAAGGTAAGGTGCAATGCACCTTTTTAAAATAATCATAGATCATCGCCAGAGAGACTACACTCGTCACCCCTGCTTCCTCCCCAACATTTTAAAGAAATCACCCCTCGAGAAACTCACAAAGTTGAGAACCGACCTTCTATGTACCTCCTCTCGGAAAGCATGGGCCGAAGTTTATTTATAAATTGAGGTCAAGAAGAGGATCCCGATTGGGTAATGCAACTATCAAGAAGAAGAAGCTATGCCCACAAGGATGCCAAAATATTACTCCAAAGATGCAAACCTAATGCACAAACATGGGGTCCAGTGAAAGTAAGCAAAGGACTAAACTCTTTGAAATGATGTGGTACCCAAAAGGTTCTCAAACCATTGGTAAGAGAAATAAACACACCAAAGGCCTTGGTTTCATCCAAGACAATGGTCCACAGAATATACGTTACGCTATAACAGAATAGAAGTTGAGAGTGACGAAGATGAGAATGTCATTCTTAATGTTAGTCTCACAAGAAGTAGAAACACCCCAAGAGAGCTTGAAGATGGTGGGGAGGCCTACTATGGATGAACTTAAAGAAATTAATTTGGGAACTCAAGAGGATCCTCTCAACATTCATCAGTGCTCTACTTCCTGAAGATAAAGTGGAAGAATTAAAAATCTTGCTCTATGAATTGTGGATTGCTTTGTGACATTTTGAAATGCCGCTTATCCTGATATAGCGGTTCACAAACTAGCAATTAAGTCGAGACATCACCTAAGCCTCAAAGCGAATGAGATTGGAGGTTGAAGAACGTAATTGCAGAAACCAAGAAGCTCATTGAAGTTTTATTCAAGAAGAAAAATACCGACCGGATAGCTAATATTGTCCCGTGAAAAAGAAGAATGGTCGATTATACGACGACTTGGGGATTTAAACAAAGCATGTCCAAAGGATGACCGCTTCGTATCGAACTGTAGTGGATAACACTTCAAACCACCATATGTTCTCATTTATGGATGGATCGCCGTTACAATCAAATCAAGATGGCTCAAGATGAGAAGCATATCTCAGATGCCAATTGGCATATATTGCACATAGCCATGCCCTTCGGCTTGAAGAATGTCAAGCTACATACCAAAGGGCTATGACACAATCTGAGTTGATTCATCAAAAGTAGAGTGCTATGGCCTCGTTGTTGTCAAGAGTATAGATCAAAGATCATCTCGATGATTTAAGGATCCCTTGAAAGAATCAAAAAATATGATCTCAAGATGAATCCTCGCCTTTGGAGTCTCGAAAGTTCCTTGGATATGTTGAGCGCGTGGAGGGATTGAAATCGATCCCAACAAAATCAAAGATTGTCGAAATGCCTCCTCCAAGGAGTCTTCATCAACTTCGCTCATACAGGACATCTCGCATTCATTAGAAGATTTATATCAAATCGCCGCGATGTCACTTTGCAAAATTAATGAAGAAAGATACTCCTTTCAAGTGGGATGAAGAATGTCAAGAGGCCTTCGACAAGATCAAGAAATATCTTGAACCCACCCATTCTTCGCCCAATCCGAGAAAGCCTCTCATCTTGTACGAAAGACCGGAGGAATCTCTAGGTGCTTTGTTGGCACAACATAATGAGGAAGGAAAGGAGAATGCTCTATACTACATTAATCGAAGTCTAATAGGAATGGAAGCGCATTATTCTCCAATTGAGAAGCATTATTTGACATTAATTTTTGCTGCCCAAAAGCTATGTCATTACATGCTATCTCATAAAATTACCCTTATCTCAAGGATCGATCCGTTGAAGTTCTTGATGACAAGACCAACATTGACAAGTCGCTTGGCATGGTGGGCTGTCCTTCTGCTATAATTTGATATTACATATGTTCCAAGTTGAAAAGGGCAAATTCAAGCAGAGATTTTCTTGCCTCTCATCCCATCCCAGACTTCATTGCTTAACGATGATCTTCCCGATGAGTAAAATCATGCACATATGAAAAAGAAAAGCAACAAATGTGGAATTATTTTGATGGAGCTTCATTAGATACACTCAACCCTCAAATCTCCCAAAGGCTCGCTGTATTGGTCTCATCTTGATCACACAAGGTGGCATCAGAGTTCTTATAAATTAACTCAACCCAACCAACAACGGCGAATATGAAGCGTTGGAGGCAGGTCTAGAGGAAGCCATTTCCATGGGAGTCCAGAATCTATAAATTTATGGCGATTCTCAACTCGTCATTAATCAAGTGTTGGGCCTTTACAAAATCAACAAGCTTGAATTGGCCTACTATCACAAACGAGTTCTCGAGCTTATGAAGCAAATTCCAAATGTCATTATGACTCGAGTCTCCGAGCTAGAATAAAAGCGTGATTGTTTAGCTAAATTAGCTAAATAAATGGCGAGTATGGATGACGATGACTACATACTAATTAGTATTTGCACTCGTCGAGTCCTAGAGCTAATAAATTTAAAATCACTGGAAGAGGGTCATCAAACAAATCAACGGTGCCATGTTGCTCCTCACACTCCCTTACAAATTACTTTCCAAAGTCAACAAGATAAGCTTCAAACCATTCAAGAAGAGAGCCTCCAACCCGCAGAAGCGCCAAAACCATACAATGAAATTCTTGCAATAGAAGAGAAGGAAGACTGGAGACAGCCCTTCGTCGACTACTTCAAGGAAGGCAAATTGCCAAGTAATAAGTTGATAGCTGCACAACTTGAGAAAAGGCTTCGACTATATGATTATGTTGGCAATACTCTGTATCGTAGATCCTTCGAGCAGATGTGGTTGCGATGTTTGGGAATAGAAGAAGCCAATAAAGTAATTGTTGAAATCCATCAAGGACTTTGTGGTGCACACCAATCAGGTCCTAAAATGGCTTTTAAAATTAAAAGAATTGGATACTATTGTCCGTCTATGGTAAAAGATTGTATCAATCATGCCAAGAGATGCCATGAATGCCAGGTCCACGGTAACATAATTCATCAGCCTCCAAATTGCATCAATGACATCTTGGCCGTTTGAGTGGGGACGATGTAATTGGACCAATTGATCCATCATCACCGGTCACCGCTTCATCTTAGCCACCGATTATTTCTCCAAGTTAAGCCGCACCATTTAAAGAAGTTACAACAAGTGACCAACTTCTTTACCCATAATATTGTCTATAGATTTGGTGTACCTCCAATCATTTCGATAACCTTCAAAAGTACTAAAGTTTATAAATCATCGACATAAGATTGATTGGCGATATTCATCAATTTATAATCCGAGAGCAAATGGCTTGGCTGAGGCATTTAATAAAACACTAGTCAAATTGCTTAGAAAAATTTTCACAAGAAATAAAAGGGAGTGGCATACCAAGCTTGTGGAAGCGTTATGGGCTTATCGTACCACTTGCAAAACTCTTACAAAGTCTACTCCCTATGCACTAGTGTTTGGCGCTGAAGCAGTTTTTCCACTCGAAGTTGAACTACCTTCGCTCTGAGTAGCCATTCAACAAAATCTTACCCAAGATGAGAATGCTCATCTACGGATGGAAGAGCTTGATGCGCTTGAGGTTAGGCTCCAAGCTCAAAGAAAAATCAAGTCTTCGAGGATGTCTGAGTATTCGATCATACAAGACCTCGAAGCTTTTAGGAAGGGAATTGGTCCTGTGAGAAGACCAATCATCCCTCATCAGAATCAGAATTTGAACCTAATTGGGAAGGACCTTTTGTTATTGAAAAAAATATATCAGGGGAACTATCTCGTTGACTTCAAAGGTGAAAGACCAATGCCTCCAATCAACGGTCGGTATTTAAAGAAATATTACACATGAAATTGTGATTGGATAAATCCTGCATTTGAAAATCTTTATTGCCAAACGCTTATAAAAATTTTCATTGGAATTTCTCTTGTAACACAAGAATGCATTTCCGAAGTAAAATAAAAAATCCCCTTGTTAGACAGGGGGCATTTTTTTAGTTTTATAGTAAAATATCGGGCATTCCTGGTAAGACAAGGGGGCCTTTCTTTCTCTTTGGGTTGACATCGTGCCTAGTGCCAAGATCCCTACATATATACTCAAAATTATATGTTCAAATGCTCAAATTTAAAAGTCTTACTGACCAAAGAAGAAAATTTTCAAGTCTTCAAACTTCAACAAACCAAGTTAGAAATACATTTATCATCCCACTTCAAATCTAAAGGCTGAGTTGGTGTATAAAGTCGGACTCAACATGCTCAAATATGGTCGAGTCGTTGATAGGTCAGCTTACTCAACACGCCACAAAGGTCGTAGTAAGAGATCCCCACCTCGTTAACTCGAGGATAAAATCCGTCATCAATTGCTCAAGTCCACGACTCGAGTTGGTGTATAAGGTTAGACTCAACATGCCAAAATACTGGGCCGGTCCTTACTCAACATGCCACAAAGGTAGTAAGGGATCCTCCCTGCTTAGTTGAAGACAAGAGCATCCAAATCCTCAAATCTCTCCAACTTGGTGAGTTCAAGTGACCCAGACTGAAAGATTATCCCTATTGGTCGTAAGGTCATTTCTCAAAATCCTCCAATAAAAAAATCCTAACTCAAGAAGGCACTAAGCCGAGTTAGGAATCAAATACAAATGTGAAATTTTAACTCCTTCAGTAAGTCTATCAAAGTAGAAAGCAAAGACCAAAGGAAATTCTTCTTCAGTAAGTCCAATCAAGCAAAAATCAAAGGACTGAAGAAGCTATCCCAATGTTCATATAAAGCTAAATCAAGGAGTTTTGTCATCAAGATGTCCATTACATGTGCAAAGCAGGTGATGACTCTTTGCCATTGATCCAACACAAGCTCGAGCTAGGTGTTGGCATGTATCCTTCCACAATCCTACAAGCAAAAAAGCTAGGAAGGTAATTTCAGACGCTTTAAAAAAATCTCCAAGATAATTCAGGACTTTCTCCCATCAAATCCATCAAGGCATGAAGCCAAGATAAAAGGAGGCACAAGATACAACTCCTCGAGATGAAATCTTCAACGAGTCCATCAAAGCACAAAGCATAGGATCGAAGACATTTCTATCTCATAAACTCCATCAAGTCTGTCAAGGCATAAAGCCAGGACAGAAGAAAAATACAAATCCCAAATTTTGAGATGAAATCTTCAATAAGTCCGTCAAAGTAGAAAGCACAGGACTGAGGACGTTCTCATCTCATTGACTCCATCAAGTCCACTAAGGCACAAAGCCAGGACAGGAGGAAAATACAAATTCTAAATCTCGAGATTGAGTCTTCAACAAGTCAGCCAGCACGCAGGATCAAGATGTTCTCATCTCCACTCATCAACTCCATCAAGTTACTAAGGCACAAAGCTAGGGGCAGGAGGAGAAAATATAAATTTCAAACTCTCAGGAGGAAGTCTTCAATAAGTCAAAAACATAGGGTTGAAGATGCACCAAATTCTCTTGACAAGTTGATGATGACAAGTCAAAGCTCTCTTTCATCTAGTCAATCAAGCACAAAGCATTAGACTAATGACAACAAATATGGTTCAATGAGCTATTGTAGCTGAACCGATAAAATGCAAATGCTTGTCCAACCTGAGAGTTATACTCACTTCTATCAAAGGGCAACAATCAGGTATTATCAAGAGTTGTAGAAATTACAACTTCAGCATGACATCCAAGCAAATCTCTTGGAGATTCGCAAGGTCAACTTACGTACAACAAACACGGTCCGCTCCATGCGCGCACCATGTTTGTTGGGGAGCATTTGTTGACCTACAACTATGCGTCACTTAAACTTAAATAAATGATGTAGAGGTTAAACCTCCCCTAATCGCGATCGAAATTGAATAAATTCACTTCGATTTGAAATTTTGACTTCATAATGCGCTTTAAATATTAAAATTAATTAAATGGGAAAAGATCAAATCAATTAATGATCGATCCAAAAATTAAAATTTATTTTTAATGAAATTATGCGCATATCAAAGTCGGTAAGCCCCGCCAATACCCGAATGACCTCGTTCCCAAAATTGATCGCGTCGTTGTCCAACGTCAAAACCTATCGAACGACGCCTTCCGCGATCAATTCGGCAAAGTGTGCGTGAGCGTCGGGCAATTTGAGCGCGACGTCGCATAATTTAGACCCAATTTTACTACGACCGCCACCGACTTTGCTCAAATGATCTCCGATTGCAAAATTGATCGCGCCATTGCGTTCGGCACAACTGAAACACCTAAAATTGACACCCATATTGCTAGGGTTTGTTACACGAAATAAATTTATAAAATCTGGCACGAAATAATATGGGCTATGGGTGATTGATCATATGGGCCTTCAAAATGATTTATTTTAGCCCCTTTATGTTTGCTGATTTGCCACATAGAGAAAGGATTCTTAGCCCAAATCAAGTGCCTAAATTCATTCTACGCCCATTACTTTATATTTGATCATATGACCTCCAAAATAATTTATTTCAGCCCTATACCCTTGTTGATTTCTTACATAAGGAGAGGATTTTTGGCCCAAAACAAATGCCTATATCTATTTTGGATCCATTACTTCATGATTGATTCAATAGGCCTCCAAAATAGATTATTTAAATCCAAACTCTTCGATTTGTGACATAAAGGGGGGGGGGGGTTGACCAAAATAATATGCATGTCATATTTCCAATGAAAAGGCTTAAGTCTATGTTTGGTCTATTACCCTACATTTGATCAAATAGGCTTCCAATATAATTGATTTCAGCCCTATATCCTTGCTGATTTGTGACATAAAAGGGGATTTTTGGCCAAAATAATATGCATATCATATTTCCAATGAAAAGGCTTAAGTCTATGTTTGGTCTATTACCCTACATTTGATCAAATAGGCTTCCAAAATAATTTATTTTAGCCCTATACCCTTGCTGATTTGTGACATAAAATGGGGGTTTTTGGCCAAAATAATATGCATATCATATTTCCAATGAAAAGGCTTAAGTCTATGTTTGGTCTATTGCCTTACATTTGATCAAATAGCTTCCAACATAGTTTATTTTAGCTCATATCCTTTGCTGATTTGTCGCATAAAAAAGGGGTATTTGGCCTATACGGGATTCATAATATACTCTCAAGTAAATGACAGCCTTATCTTATGTCAACAACATTTTATTTGATCAAAAGGGCTCAAAGTATTCAGTTTCAATCCCTATTACTTGCTGATCTCTCATGTAAGTAAGGGTGTTCGAGCCTAAATAATGTTCATGTTATACCCCTAGATGAATATCAATCTCTATCTTATATATACTTCCCGGTTTGGTCTTCGGACCGGGTCCGGGTTAACAAAATCCAAAAATGTCATATTAAAATCTAAACTTGTAAATTGAACCTACATTTCAACTAGACATTTAATGTCCATACAACATTTTAAAAGAACAGATACTCGTATGTATGTTGAAATGTTCAAACATAGGGACATGTGCAAGTAAGATAAATAAAACAGTCTATATATTCGGTTTGGTCTTGGATAGGGTCAAGTTAACAAAACTCAAAATCAAAATTTGACATATAAACTCCAACTTAGACATTCTAATGTCCATACAATTCCCAAAGAAATATCCATATGCATGTTGGAGTAATTACTAAGTCAAATATAAAGAAATGCTATACTTCTGGTTTGATCTTGGTTAGGTTAACAAAACTCAAAAATGTCATATTAAAACCTAAACTTGCAAATTGAACCTACATTTTAACTAGATATTTAATGTCCATACAACATTTTAAAAGAACAGATACTCGTATATATGTTGAAATGTTCAAACATTAGGGACATGTGCAAGTAAGATAAATACAAGAACTTATGCTATATATCCCGGTTTGGTCTTCGGACCGGGTCCGGGTTAACAAAACTCAAAAATGTCATATTAAAACCTAAACATGCAAATTGAACCTACATTACAATTAGACATTTAATGTCCATACAATATTTTAAAAGAACATATACTCGTATGTATGTTGAAATGTCCAAACAATAGAGACATGTGCAAGTTAGATATAGAATAAAGAACAGATACTATACTTCCCAGTTTGGTCTTCGGACTAGGTCTGGGTTAACAAAACTTAAAAATCAAAATTTGATATATAAACTCCAACTTAGACATTCTAATGTCCATACAATTCCCAAAGAACAGATACCCGTATGCATGTTGGAGTAATTACTAAGTCAAATATAAAGAACATATGTTACATAATCCCGGTTTGGTCTTCGGACCGGGTCCGGGTTAACAAAACTCAAAAATCAAAATTTGACATATAAACTTCAACTTAGACATCTTAATGTCCATGCAAAATTTTCAAAAGAATAGATACTTACATGCATGTTGAAGTAATTACTAAGTCAAATATAAAAGGACATATGCTACACTTCTCGATTTGTTCTTCGGACCGGGTCCGGGTTAACAAAACTCAAAAAATCAAAATTCGTCATATAAACTCCAACTTAGACATTCTAATGTCCATACAATTCCCAAAGAACAGATATCCGTATGCATGTTGGAGTAATTACTAAGTCAAATATAAAGAACAGATGTTACATATCCCGGTTTGGTCTTCGGACTGGGACCGGGTTAACAAAACCTAAAAAATTGATATTATAAGAATTTCAAATTAATAATATTTGAGAAGCTAATTCTGTCATATAATATAAGATATGAATCAACTGACATAGCTTCTAAAATTCAAATCCTCAGGAAGAAAAGTCCCAAACCCGATCTTCTATGTTCAAACTAGAGTGGATAAGATTTTGAAGGATTATACTTGAGATAATGAAGACTGATCCTCTATAAAAGAGAGTAGACAAGGCCTATCAATTGATATTAGCCCTATGATCGAGAAGGGTAATTATAATTAAAATTTCAATGATAAATGACAATATATTCAAATCTAAATTAATCATAAAATGATCAAAATTCAAAAAAAAATAACAAAATATAAATAAAGAAAAAAAATGAAATTAATTATTTAAATTATAAACTAAAAAAATAAATACAATAAATCCACCCCTCCGCAATTGTTTATCTTCGAGTGACAAATTAAGGAAACTTTGCTCACAAAGAGCCAATGTCAAATTAAATACATACCTTCACACTCAAATATTCCTAAAGCGTGGGCGTGGCGTGTCCTCTGTCTGCATGGTTTTGCGATATGGCACCACATGCGATTACGACGACCTCGGCCGGTGGTTCGCATATGACACCACTAAATTATGGTCACGCGGCCGTATGTTCTCCAACGGCTTTGCTCTTTGTGAAATGTATAATATTTGGGGCAAAAGCCTATGTTAGCTAAGGTAGACTTATATTTGTCCCCTTTAACTCCACCCAGTCTACAAGGACACCTTGGGACGTATTGTGTTCTTGACAAGGATCCTTGGTCGGGTTGGGTCTACCTCGATTAAGCGGACCGGGGACCACGGCGGCGGGATAAAACCATGGGATCTAGATCGGCGTCATCGTTCCCCACAAAAGTTTTAAATTAAAATAATAAATTTCATAAGTTCTAAACTCCACTCATATACTGGTTATATACTGCGATTCATTGACTAATCGAAAGTGCTCTCTCAGTATTGCGAGGGGTAATTAAGTATAGGGGCTTGCGCCTATAGGAAACCTGGAACCAAATATAAAAAGTTCTCACCAAATGAGAACGAAATCTCTGGGTAGTGTCTTATCTACTATTCATCTGCCTTCTGAAATTATCACTGATACTTAAACAACTCTTTCTTTTTCTTTTGTTTTCCGAAAGAGGTCGGTGGCGAATTTTCGGATCCCACAGGTCAAAAATAGGATTATATTCTTAGTACACTAAAAATTCACCAATAAAACTTAATTGATAAGAAGATCCCTTAAAAAGATGAAGGTCCTTTTTAGGAAAATCCTAAGATTAAAGTAACCAAGTTAAGATTAGCACTTTATAGATCCTAAATATAAGGTTTAAATTGGGAGATTTTGGAGATCAAAGAAGTGGCTAACAATAAGGTGAGCTAAATTTATTTTGAGATATCATGATTTATTTATTAGTTTATTATGCAGTACTACAATACTAGAATTAAGTGCTAAAAATATTTTACATGTATTGATATTATCAAAATAAGTATTTATGATATCATAATAGAGCACAATCTCTCTCTTTATTATAATGAAAATTTTATGTGGATACTATGATTCTAATTTAAGTGACTGTAGATTGTAATTGATCTCACACAAAACTCTTTGATAGCTAAAGTCAACTTAAAATTATCCATTCAAGTAAATATCTAGCCTAAACTTACAAGATCCTCTTAGACAACACAATATATGAATGCTAACAATAAATTGGGTTGACAACTTGCTTTAATTATGTAGATCATAATCCATGATAACCTAGAATGAAAATAATCATGGGATCTTGACCAAAAATTTTCATCATTCTTCCCACCATATAATTTAAGCTAAAGATAATAAATTTAATTTCTCAATCTAAAATCAAAATTATTACTAATAGCTAAACACTTAACACCTTATAGCTAGCTTTATTTGAAAGTTCTCTCTTATCATTGAATAAATAAATAATCATGAGGCCATGCAACTTTGCGAAACCTAGAATCATGCCTTAAAATCTTCACAAAATAAAAACAAAATATCTCGAAAGTATTTTAGCTACAATTTAATTTATCTTCTAAAAATTTATCCCAAAATCACACAATCCGATAAGAAAGATAGGTATAATTATTTTGGAGTTCACTAAGGGTTTAGTTTAAACTCAACCTATAAATGTCATAATTGCCTGAATTAGACAAGTGAACTTAAAAAAACATAATTTAATTTTTTTCTCATAAAAAATAAAAATCATATAGGTAAATCATTGTTTTAAAATTAAATTGAACTCTACCCGACATGACTCGAACCCAAATAACTTTTTTTGAGACACTTAAGTTGATACATACCTATCCTTAATATTAAATCAGTTGACCTAACCAAATTTTATTGTATTAAGTTCATGCAAAATTTATTTATACTGCCTTTTTTTATTCAAAATGAGCTTGACAAACTTGTTGGCCTATAGAATCAACAATCCATTTTAACAATGAAGCCTTCTCATCTAAAGCAACTGCGAAGGTAGCATCAACTTCATATATATATATATATATATATATATATTTCAAGTGTTAAAACTCTGAAGCCAAAGACTCCTTATTGTACTCACAAGCAGTCATATATTACATGTTGTACTTATAAGCTACATATCTTTGGAGATGGATTTCTTCAACTCCTGATTCTTCTTCTCCAAATTCTTTAGTTAATTCATTAGCAAGACCAAAGAAGTTTATTTAGACAATAGCTCTCCCATCAAACTAGTATTAGCTACCTCTGATCTAACTAATTATGCCTAAAGTCAATCCATATTTTCATTCTCCAATTTTTGATAGAGAGATTGTTTGATGTTGACATTTTACTTCGCCTCTTCAAGATGATGGCTAATGTTAATATGCTGTTTTGCTTCATTAGACATTTGTGAATAGGCCCTTGAGAAGAAGTATGTGTATTGCCATTTAATGGCTTTTTTTTCCATATTTTGTCTTGATGATAAGTCTCCATGGACATTGCCTCCATGGACATTTTCTCCAAGTCATCCCATAGCATTCTTAAGTAGATAATTGACACTAAGTCAAGCATTATTTGTCACAATTAAACTAAAGATCAATTGCAAAGTTGATAGAGCTTGAGTATGACCCTTAATGTAGTTGTACAAATGACAAGTAATAACTATTTAACCACTAACATGGTATACAATCAAGGATGTTGACGTCAATCCACTATCGACATTTCAATCCCTCATCACTATAATACACTCATTAATTTTCCATTTATGATATGTATATTCATTCAAATCATTGAATAGAGACATCATTGATAGTAGATGCCATCTATTGCTACTTTTGAAACTCCATGTATAACCTAAGTTTAGGCGAATTTACTTGGTTAACCTAAGGATAGTATCATTTGATCATAATTTGATCATAGAATTATATGATCTCCACTATCATTTTTTATTTTTTTTTGCTTCGAAAATATCTTTACATTTGATGTTTTTGAAACACACATGTGTGTCTATATATATATATATATATATATATATATATATATATATATATATATATATATATATATCTATATATATATATACATCAGCTTTTTTTATCTTATGAGTCAGCTAATTATTGAGATAAGCTCAATACAAAACACTGAAGGGATAAATATTGTAAAGGTTATAAACTTTTAAAGCCTCTTATTTGCTTGTTTCTCTGTTGTTCCTCAAGATTTTTTTATGTGCCGTTGTGTTATTTTTGTACTGATTAAAATAAAATCATCTAACCACAACAAAAAAGAATGAACTGCGACATAAATGTGTTTCATTTGCATAGAAAAAACAGAAAACAATATAACATTGAGGCAGAGAGATTTTAAAACTCATGATTTAAATAGATTAAGATTACTTGCTAAATCAAAGTAAAAGATATTTTCTTTGCCGCACAATCAGTTTATCTTTCAAAAGTGAAGCAAAATAAATATATATTAGGCTGTCTGAAGATGCCGGAAAATTCAGTGAATCAAAATATTAAAAAAAATTTAATAGGCTCAAATCAATTCGCATTAATAAATAATAAAACCACAAGTCATTTTGCTTCATTTCATTTCCTTGGTTTTTGCTTCAAACAAAGCAACAGCATAAAAGATACATCAACATATATGTTTCTGATGTAGACAAAATCTCCAACATAATTAATTTACAGATATTCATCTAAGATATGCAAAAACATGAAGGCCTTGATCTATGTGAAGAGTAAGCATAGTTTTATAGTGGACATCGTCGCTCTTGCAGCTAAGCTTAAACTTGAAAAATGGAGGAGGACCGCTGCGAAGATCTTCATCTGTATATACGCAAATTCCTTTCCTAAGCAGATACGAGGTCCAGCCTGCATCACGAGGCAGATTAAGGACAATAAGATTTGGATTGAATTTACAGCTTGAAAGGCAGAAGTCCAATACAAATTAAGAGTTAATTTACGCTTCAAGTTTTCATGCAGAAAGTTGGAAATTTATAAATGCATGTAATTCAGTTATTGGATCGATAATAATTTGCCTTTATGGATAAAGTTTTGTTCAAGCAAATAAATATTTGATAATGTACAGCCTTACATATTTTAATTTAGAATATATTTAGTTCCAAGAAAATGGGGAGCAATTCAAATTACTTTAACGTAAAAACTCTCAAATTAGCTAAACTAATATTACAGTATATTAAGAAAACAAGTAAAAAATATGTCATGTATAGTTGTCATAAAATCAAATACATCTAAATGTAATTTGGAGGTTGGCTGATTTTACTGCAAATTATTCTGGTTCATATTACGCGTTACTTCGGAAGAAACCGAGAATTTAGTAATCCAAGCAGCCAATTAATCATTTTTCTTTAATTTACGGCAAATTAATTTAAAAGGTAAGCCAAAATTGATCAACATTTGACATAATAATAATAATTTTTTAACCTGGAACGCTGTAAACTTAAAAGGACTTTCATTACGGATTGATCCATCATCATCTATCCATCTCTCTGGCTGGAAATTTTCACTATCATGTCCCCATAGTTCTTCCATCCTACCCATTGAATAAGGCAAGTAGAACACAAGGTCTCCTTTATTTACATTGAATCCATCAGGTAATGTGTCATCAGAGAAGCAGCACTTCGCATTCTATATGTATACATTCAATGGAAAGGATATCAGCTCATCAACTGTTTCTAAATAATATTGTTATCAAAATAATTTAGAAACTGCGTAAGCCTCTAAGCAACAAGCAAGCAGATAAATATATTAGTATTGATGTTAAAGATAAATCAATAATATTAAATATTAGGCTGCAATACATGTGAATTCATATATTTTAGAGCCGTAACCAATTAAAAATCTCTAGATAAAAATATATTGAAAGACTTAAGTCATGAAGAAGCATACCATTGGAACCACTGGGTACAATCTTAAAGTTTCAGATAATGCAGCGTGAATGTACTTCATTCTATCAAGACCCTCTTCAGTTATTTTCTCAATGAATTCATTGACACTAATACCTTCTCTTGCCTGGGTAGCTTCTTTCACTTCTTGGAAAATTTTTTCTTGCACAGAAGGATGTTTGCATAGCAAATATATGAACCAAGAGAGAGTTTCAGCTGTGGTGTCTTTGCCAGCTATAACAAAGTTGAGCGCGATGTCTCTTAAATACTCGTATGATATATTTTCTGGATCATGGTCCATCTCATTCATAAATCTTGAGAGGATGTCTTCTTTTTTTTCCTACAACACAGCACAAGAGAGCTAAATCGAATTTTTATTATCAAAAATAGATCATTAATACTGATATTTTTACTCATCAATTGGTCATTACGGAACCATGTAACCTGAAACAGATGCATACATTCATAAAGCTTATTTATTATACACACACACAGAGCTGGGGGGAGAGAGAGAGAGAGAGAGAGATTATAAGCTCTATGTAAAAAAAAAGTATGAAGAGGGTGCATGAAAATTGTACCGAATTATTTTTTTCAACAAGCATTTGCTGTTTTTTCGCACGAATCAACTTGTATATGAAGTTGTCAATAACTTTGACGTCCTCCTTGAGCTTTGCCTCAGAGCCAATGTTGAAAAACCTTCTGATTTTCCAGAAAACATCAACATAACGGCCTAGGATGCAAACACTCGCGTTATCAAAAGCTTCTGTGAATTTAATAGAATCAAGAGATCCATCCAGACTCTTTAGGTCAACTCTTTTGAATATTGAGTCCATTGTTGAACTCATAAACAGTTCCTGCAAAATTAATAAAATGCTCTTAATCTACTAAAACAAAATTGATTTTTTTGAAGATTTACATGCATACCACACTAATTTTAATGTCAAATACTTAAAATTTTATATTTACATAAATAAAATATTAGTTATTGTGATAAATTTTTATTTTGATATTAAAAACTGAAGTCTTATATATGTCAACATTAAATTTTAGCTATTAAAATTGTAAATATATAGAAATTGTGTGGTATTAGAAATGTAAATTAACCTGAATATTCATTGACATATTGGATCTCGCTTTTTCCAAAATAATGTCAGCAAGTTTTGCTGCATTTGTTTTAAAAATACCGCTACTATAGTTCCTCAATGTTCTTGTGGAGAACTCAAAACTCGCTAATTTCCTCTGATGACGCCATTTTTCACCATCTACTGCGAAGATTCCATCTCCAAATAATACCTTCAAACTTTCATGATTGAGTTGTCCCTGAAATTTTACACAACCGTTCGTCTAAAAAATAAAAATTATGATTGAATTTTTAATTGCAAAAATATTAATTTAGAAGATAAAGCTATGGGGAAATATAACAAACTTGATAAGTAGAAGCAAACACTACATGGCATTGGTTATGAACAGACCTCGCTAGGCGTTGTGCTTTAAATAAACGAACGGAGGCAAGTATTAACCTACTCAAATTTATTTATTTTTTCTCTCAAATTTATAAATTAGGTGAGTGCGAAAATCATGTTCAAACTATTTTATTTACTTTCACATTTAGGAGCTGTTTGGTTGCTTGTATTTAGAGTTTAAAGTAAATCAAATGCAAGAAATTTAATTTTTTGAGTATTTGGTATGGTGCAAAGTAAAATTTTAATGTATTTTTAGTGTATTTTAAATGCATTAGAATGGTCATTTTGGGTGTATTTGGAATTTATCGATTTGGCAAATTAATCTGGCCGATTGTAAAGTGTTTGGCCATACGGCCGCGCGTCACCCGAATAGCCGACCAGACCGCCACCGTGCACGCCTTCGACCACCGCCATGCCGCCACCCGTAGGCCATCGCCGATTATATCGTCGACGTACCGCCATGATAATCTTGAAAATACTTTATATTATATTTATTTTGCTAAACAAGAAAAAAGAATTTCATGTATTTGTAGAGTTTTCAACCAAACAAGTTAAAATAATCTAAATATACTGCATTCTTTTTACAATACATTCAGTTTACTTTACACTCTAAATGCACGCAACTAAATAGTCCTAAGTGTAAGTGGTAATTGAGTTTGAATAAGTATAATTATTTGCATTTTCGATTGTAATTATTTAAAATATAATTTATTATTAAACATAAATGCATTCCTATTTTTTTATGAAAATTGATAGAAACGATTCGGTATAAATTATAGTGTATAGTGAAGCTCATGTAATATATAAATGCTTGCTAGAAGAATTTTTTTATTTTTTTTTGAATTTGAGGGAATGTATTCGTAATTTAAAGTAAAATGCAAGCGCTGGAGCTCGAAAGGGTGGGCGGGGTTCCTGTAATATATATAAAGCAGCAGAAGCACTGTGATTAGTTGAAGGGGGAAAGCCATGAGAACCAGGACCGCCTTATCTCCTCTGACTTGATTAATTTGAATTATGAGAAGAAAGATGCGTGGTGCTTTATTTTTTTGAGAATATGTAAGTGCTTCAATTGCGTGACAAGAAGGAAACATTGTCACATGGCTGTCGGTCGATTTTGTTATGGATTACTTCTAGCTTGAAAAGACATTTCTACGAAAGCAAATATATTTAAAATAACGCAACAAAGAAATTAATACTATTAAACTACGAACAAATATATATATATTTATAATTCATGTAGACTTATTACCCATTTAAAAGCCAAAAAAGTATATACAAGTAAATAATAAGATTTTATTTTAAATATGAATTTATTTAGAAGTTATATATTTGATGTGCAAAAAAAGGTTATCATGTGATATAGATTTTCATACAAATTTTAGATTTCAAATCATAAAGTATTTATACTAAAATGACAAAAATCAAGTTCAAAATCATTCAAGCTTCAATTTCAATAATTTATCATTAAGAAATCATAATTTAATAAGATGAGTCAACGTTAACAAAAATTAAATCAAATCTTCAAAAATGTGATCGAATTTTTTAAAGTTATCTAACATAATCAAATGTATTTTGAATTTTATGTATATATAGTCAAAACATGAACATGACTAGATGAATCTAAGATTACTCTATTTTAAGCTTATTAAGGTAACCATATGCATGAAAATATCAAATGATAAAAAAAAAATTAAGTTTAACATATGATTGGGTCTAATTTTTGGTCTGATTTTTGATAAAAATGATTATGATAGCCATTCTAGAAACTTATAAATAAGTTACGGTGATATGCTAAAATAAGAGCTTTCAATTTCGAGAATTTTAAACTTGAGGAATTTTATACCTCTTCTTACTAATAACTGACTTCAATCTTTGACCATTGTTAACCCCTATCATATATAGAAGAGGTCAACCCTATACAAACATCAACCCTATATACTTGATGACTTTAGCATATGATAGAAGAGGTCAAATTGATTTCCTTTAAGACGTACTTTATCTTGATTCAAGTGCGACATCTATTGTGTGTTTCCAAAAACAAAGGGTATAAGTGGCATGCCTTTAAAGTATTACTATTATTTACGTAGTACATGACTAAGGCTTTCTTGGGTAGTAAAAGTCCAATTGATGATTGTATATGAAATTGAGATTTACTTTAAAATTTTCAATGAAATTTCTCACATATATAAGAAACCCTAAAAAGTTAATTCATAATTTGCTTGTTGATTCTTTTTTTTGAAAGGGGAGACTAACTAGTAGCAATCTTAGACAATGGCAATAGTTGCAACATTATGGTAATAGTGGCAATTATAAATGTCAACCTAAGTAGCAATGGAGGCCATCAACATTATTGATGACAATAAGAGCTAGGTTTTAAGTGACAGTAGACATCAGTGTCATCAAGGGTGATGAGCATCAACATTAATATAAATTGCATGCATTAATGTTGATAGTTATAAAAAGTATCAATGCTAGTGTTGATTGGTGTATGTTATAAGATAAGAGCAATGAATGACTAAAAAATTAAAATAATAACACAAAATTTATGTGAAAGATCTTAGATATGAAAAAATCACGAACAAAAGAGAAGAATTCACTATATCAAAAGAAGAGAGAAATTACAAGTGAAGAGTTTTACCACACACATGATTGTACTAAAGAACAAGAGTGAATTGCTTTTACAAAAGGATGAGGTATTTATATATTTCTATAAGATCCTTTATAAGAAAATATTCAAAAGGAACCAATAAAATAAGAGCATACAATTTATATTCTAAAAGCTATAATAAGATCAATCTAACAATGGAGGACTTCAATTCATGTGCCCATAATTCTCTACTAAGGTAAGATAGGACAATAAAAAGTTGGGTCACAATTTAGCAATGCCAATAAAAAGAAATGAAATTGATGTCAATAATTAGCTTTGATGTTTAAATATGTCAATGATAAACATTAGTCTTATTGGTGATGATTAGCATCGACATTATTATGATGACATATATATATATATATATATATATATATATATATATATATATATATATATATATATATATATATATATATTCTTTATCATATTCAGCTTTTCTTTGATGTGTGGCTAAGCAAAATCTTGAGATAAACTTTATATATATTGATGTCTAAACGTCTATTGCAAAACATTACACTTTGGAAGCATCTTATTCTTTTCATTTCCCTTTATTAGATCGTCAAGATTTTAAGAGAGTTTTTATTGACAATATATTCAAACATTATCTATGACTAATTTAATTCCAAGTTGTTAAGATTTATAAAATCAATAAGGTCAAACAAATACAAAAAAAATTATTCAGTTTAAAAAATAATTTTTATAATAAACATGTTTTTTACAAGATTATTATTATTAGTAATTCTAAAAAAATCAGATTAATCAGGATGTTAAGAGTTTTATTAAGCATTTAGTGCAAATAACCAATGAAAAAAGTTATCCATATGTATTAATTAATACTTGTGAAAAGTGTGAATATTTGAAGTCTGAATTCAGTCACTGTTAACTTAAATATGAGATCTAAAATTAATACATGCAATCATTTTTATATTAAATACATTCATTTTTTAAGGGCTTTAACTTAAACTCATGCATACATTCATTGATTGAGCAAGAATTGATTTTTCCTTAATTAGGCATCTTGTTTTAAGTCTCCTAGAATATTTCTTGTATTTTTTTTCACTTTATTTTCTATCATTGATAATTATTATAAGTTTTATTTTAATTATTATAGATAGTTAATAATTCTAAAAAATTTTAGAAATATTTGGCACGCTTATGGTCTTAATTAAGTTCAGTTGAAACATTACGCATCTCTATTTGATTAGTAATGAATTGATTTCTAAATTTTGTTTAGTATTATAAAATAATTAAGAAAAATAATTGTTAATTCCCAAATTTTGAAATAACCATATTTTTCTTGCAAAATCAAATTATTAATTTAAAATTTTAAAAAATTTAATATTATGTATTAATATTAAATTTCTTATTTTTAAATATCAAAATCATGTTTTGATAGATAAAGAAAATTTCAAAGAAAAACGAAGATATAAAAAACCATAAAATCATGTTTAATTTTATTAAGATTGGATAAGGTGACTTGAGAGCAAATTTCTTTTATATGTTAGAACATTAGCATTAATTTATGTGAGGTACAAGTCAAATCAGATCAAACTAATTAATTTAGTAGCTTTATGTCATCAAATATTCAGAGTCATATGTATTTGTATTGTATTAGACATCAATTCAATATCATATGCATTGAAGCGTATAGTGGTGCAGATCAGATCGTGTAAAGGCGCAAACAACCTAATGGTTTTATCCTTGATTTTGTCCACAAGCTAATCATGCAATCTTAAAGTATAGGATGAATTAATTCATAAAACACTTATTCTAAGAATATATGAGACATTTAACATCATCCCTCTCTCTCTCTCTCTCTCTCTCTCTCTCTCTCTCTATCTCTCTCTCTCTCTATATATATGTTCTTTTTTTTTGGATATATATATATATATATCAACCTTATATGATATTTTCAATATGAGCATTATGAATAAATAACCAATATATATATATGTTCTTGCATCTATTTATGGAATTTTCATCAAAATATTAAAATCCACAATAAAACTCCAGCTAGTGTTTTTCGCTTTAAATCAAATCATCAATGATTTGATTGTGATGCACATAAAATATGAGCTCGTAGTTCATAAAAAAGAAGAAAGATATATACTAATTCTATAATTACATAAGTTTTGAACGTTGTATGTAATTATCTCAATCTATACATATAAAATAAATAATTAAATATATAAAATAATAAACAAAATTGTAAAATAACTTTTAGGTAATATAATTTTAGGCATCAAGAATATTTTCTTACTCCATCATATATGGGCATCAGTCTAGCAGATGTGTTAGAGGACTGATTCCCATCAAAACAAATTAAATTCTTCTAATTCTAAATAATGAAAAACATAAGTAATATATAGATCGATGGATCACCTTGCCATAATTTTTAAAGTTGGTCTTTAGTATGTACTCCACAATTGCAGGGTCTGTGGTGAAAATCAGATTGCGAAATGGAATATACAATCTGAAGGTTGTGTGTTTGCGAGAGAGATCTGTGAGGAAATCCTGCAATCTTTTAAAGTTTAGAAGCATATGGAATATAGTTCCAACGATGGGATGATATCTCTTCACTTTTCTAGACCAAAATCCATGGCTTCTTAAGACTTTGAAGGCAACCAAAACTAGCAAAAGAATTATTATTGGTTGGAGATAAGGAGCCATGAAAGCAAGAGAAGGCCCCATCTTTGAATTTATTGACTTGAATTTGAGAAGAAAGAGTTGGAGTGATTGATTTATATAGCAAAAAAGATTCCCAGTTTTTTTTCCATCAATTCAATGATTAAAAAGACACTGATTCTATTATTAGTCTATATCATTATGGGTTACTTAATTTTAGTATTACAAAATAGAGAAGATGAAATATTCACTAAAATAACTTAGTAATATCAATCGACGAATAAGTTGAGTACTAACACTTCATTATTTAAATAAATCTATACATAATATAATTAATGATATTAAAATTTGAAAATTGAAATGTATGTATATATGTGATGCAATCAAGAGGCAGAAGATAAGAAACAATATATTTTTATTTTAAATATGAAATTATTTTAAATATATACAGTTGACTAAAACTTATTTTTATTTATCCACTTGATTGAATGCGTTTAAAGATTACTCAAAAATCTATATTTTAAAATGACTATAAGCATTCTCATGCTTGTCTATTTACATTTGTCAAAATATTCTCTTGCTATCTAATAAGGATTCAATGAATTCTCATTGAATATGTATTGATTAACTTATTTAATAGCTCAATTTATATAAATATGCTTTTCTAGAAATTCACTTTTCTAGACCAAAATCCATGGCTTCTGAAGACTTTGAAGGCAACCAAAACTAGCAAAAGAATTATTATTGGTTGGAGACAAGTAGCCATGAAAGCAAGAGGAGGCCCCATCTTTGAGTTTATTGACTTGAATTTGAGAAGAAAGAGTTGGAGTGATTGATTTATATAGCATAAAAGATTCACAATTTTTTTCCATCAATTCAATGATAAAAAAGACACTGATTCTATTATTAGTCAATATCATTATGGGTTACTTAATTTTAGTATTGCAAAATAGAGAAGATGAAATATTCACTAAAATAAATTAGTAATATCGATCGACGAATAAGTTGAGTACTAACTCTTCATTATTTAAATAAATCTATACATAATATAATTAATGATATTAAAATTTGAAATTTGAAATGTATGTATATATGTGATGCAATCAAGAGGCAGAAGATAAGAAATAATATATTTTTATTTTAAATATGAAATTATTTTAAATATATACAGTTGACTAAAACTTATTTTTATTTATCCACTTGATTGAATGCGTTTAAAGATTACTCAAAATCTATATTTTAAAATGACTATAAGCATTCTCATGCTTGTCTATTTACATTTGTCAAAATATTCTCTTGCTATCTAATAAGGATTCAATGAATTCTCATTGAATATGTATTTATTAACTTATTTAATAGCTCAATTTATATAAATATGCTTTTCTAGAAATTAACTTTTTTCATAGATGGAGCATGATAGACTAAACAATTTGAAGTAAGAAAAAATACATCTAAACATGGTTGAGATGATTCTCTCTTAAATGGAGAGGGGTGAATTAAGTCAAGATAATTGTTTTGTTTAATGGAGAAAGTGATTGAGACAATCCTTCTCAAGAGAGTGGATGGGCAATGATCTGGAGTCAACAACATACATAAGTTGGTTAAGTACTCAAAAAGTGAAGTATATGTATTAGATGAATAAAAGTCAATGTGAGATAATAGATGATCAAGATAATTATTCTTATAAATAGATGGGTTAAATGGACTAAAGTTGATAAGGAATGGAGACAAGCGAGATGGCTCCTCTTTGAAAAAATATATAAAACTACACAAACAAAAATTGGCAAATTAAAAGAAATTTTTTTTTTTAAATTTCTTATACCAACTAGAAGAATCCATCTCGTTAAAAGAAATTTTTTTTTTTTGAATGTTCCAAAATTGACGTGGGAAGAAGGAAATGAAGATAATTCTTCTTCTAAAAAGATGAGGGTGCGTGAACTAAATAACTTGAAATAAAAAAAAATAATAGAAGATAATCATGAAAATGCTTCTCTTAAATTGATAGGGTGGATTGATTGCCTATAGTAAAATTTGAATGAAGATAATGAAGATAGTCGTTCTCTACATATTAGGCAACCTAGAAATAGAAAACTTTAAGAGGAAATTAAGATAAGCCATCTTTTGAATGGAGGGAAGAAGACTAGATAATTTAAAGTTGGTAGATAATAAGAGGATAAGATAATTTGTCTCTTAGATAAAAGAAAGTAGATTGAATACCTTGGAGAAGGTAGTGTAGCGAGGATCAATAAATGCCAAAAAAAATAAAAAAAGCCAATTAGAACCTCAACTAATGGTTAGAACTTTAAAATTTCAATGATTATGTATTTTAATATAAGAAATCATAATAAATTTTGTTTATTTATAGATTGAGAGGGATAGTAATTTAGTCTTGATCTAATCTTTTAAAATAATAATTCCTATTGTTGTAACAATACATTATTTCACACTATCCCTTAATCAGAAAGTAAATATTCAAGTGAGGTTCCAAATCAGTCGTTAGTACTAGCATGCAAGCAACGATGTGCCAATCATCATTTTTTTTCCCATCCATGTAAGGTGAAGCTTTATTATGGTGTAGGCGGGATTCAAATCCTTTCCAAGGTCATTACCAACTGGATTAATTGGCACCCATTAGTGCGATAATCATCATTACTGAAGAAGTTTTGATATACAATTAGTTACACTATTTTGTAAATTTTTACATTATAAATCAAATATAGTTTATAGATTAGAATTTTGATGATATAATTAATACAAATTATTTTAAAAAGAGTTAAAGAGTAAATTTAAAACTATTAAAAAATTATGACAATAAATCATCATTTACATGAAAATAATCATTTTAAAAAGCAACAATACAAAAAAAAGAATGTTTTGCAAAATTGAGACATTTAGAGATCATAATAATAATAATTATTTACTACAATTCATAAAGTAGAGTTTTATTATGGTGGAGGTAGAATTCAAACCTAAGACCTTGACAACAACTTCTAAAATCCTCACCAACAAAATAATTGGCACTCACTAGATCTTACTACCTCTATAAAGCCTAAATATATTAAAATGAATTTCATAGAAATAATCATGCTTTGGAACAACTAGATACTATAAAATAATTTTTTATGATTTGGTTGGCTAATTTTGTTGCCTTAAACCAAATAACCAAGACTGGAGCAACTATCCTTATTCCCTCCATGTGCATATCCATCTTTGCATGTGATGAAAAAATGAGAGGAGATAATTGGTTTAGTTCAAATAGTCTCTTTTGATTGGGCTTGTCCAAGCCTAAAATTGAGCTTTTTTTATTGTAATTGTCATAATAATATAAATATTTTTATCATAAATTCACCTTAATTAGAGTATATTTTGCCTATATAATAATTTTTTTGGCAATTTAGATGCCATGAGATATGCATTTTATCTAAAAATTACATTAATTTGATGGGCTTTTTCTAATCCTAACATTATTTAAGTGATTAATGCTCTTATTGATGGAATTGTTATAGAGTTCAACTAATATTAATACTAAATATTAACTTTAAAATTTTTCATAAATTATATCAATTTTGAACAATAATTTAAAACTAATTAAATTTATATAAAATCATGAGGTCATATATAAATTTACTGTTCAATCATAAACATTAAGTTGATTTGTCATTGCATGCCCTTAATCACGTCATAGGTTTAAAATCTCAAGAAAAAATTTAAATTTTAACAAATACATATTTTTAATTATACTTTGTTATACATAAAACTCAATAAATAAATAAATAAATAATTCTAAAATTGGCTTGTATGTAGGTTTTTTCTCAATAAAAAAAATAACAAATTTACCTTTATACTAAAATAAATTATAAGTATTGATAATAAGTAAGGGCAATAATTGTTGTTAGTATAAAGAAGGATTCACACATAAACAAGCAAAGACATTGTTATCATAGTGGACTATGATGTTGTTAAGTTCATGAAGTTGTGTAACTAAGTAAGTTTTGCCATGATAGAGGCAATGGTAATGTTTTTCTTAAATTTGATGAAAGAATGAATAATAGTGTGTTGTTTCTTGGAAGTCCATATGATAATATTGTGGTTAGGAAAAATAACATGAACACTTATGGAGGTTTAGTTCACAATGTTATCCACTTAGTTGGCATTGAAAAAGGCATGCAAAGTAACTCATTAAGATTGAGGTTGGCTCATTAGATTAATTAAAAGAATTAAGATAAATTCATGAAATTGAGGTCCTCCCTAAAATTTTTGAAATCCTTCATGATAAAGAAGCCATAAAGTCATAATAGGAGCGAATTAGAGAACACATTAATAGAGGAAGTCAAGACAAGAGCTCATTGAAAATGCATTCAAGATGAGTAAGAAGCTAGAAATTTCATATAAAGATTATTAGGGAATCAATAGAGGAAGTCTTGATGGAGTTTGCTAGAGAAGCCTCAAGTAGAAGATGAGTAATAGAGAAAGCTGACTAAAGAAGGAAAAGTGAGTTTTTGAGAATGTCACATCGACAACTATGGAAAAAGGCATCAATGGGACTAGTAGCAATTGAAGAGTAGGAGTTTATGAGTTTTGAGACTTAACCTAAAACAATTGAGACAAAATGAGATTTAGAAATTTTTAAATAAATGAGTGTGATGAAAATTCAATAGAGACACATTAATTAAAGTGAGATTCTTTTTAATGGAGGGAACACATATGACACTAATTAAGGTGAATTTTATGAAAGAAGTGTGTAAGGAAGTTTGTGGTGTTTATTTTTGGGATGTGTGGGGGGACAAAATGCCGATTGTAGATGGTGCTTATTGAGGTGATCGGGTACGACATTGGGGTATGATGTACTATCTCGAAAGATAGAGGCATCACCCTTTAATGGATTGTTGACCTCATTTTTAGAATGAGCTTTCAACCTCTCCATCTTAGACACTAAAAGTTCCTTAGTCTTAAGATACTTCTAGTGATTAGGTGAACACTTAACCTAACCTTAGAGACTTAAAAGAGTTAGCCATAGGAATAGGTCATGCCTTAGGGGTGTTAGGAAAACTTGCCTACCCTATAGCTTGAGCCAAATCCTTACTTCCTTCTTTCAAGTCAAACTTCAAATCCAAACCAACTTCAAACTCAAATCAATTCCAACTTAATTGATTTTCTCAAACCTTGAATCAATTCCAATTAATTTTCTCAAACCTTGAATCAATTCCAATTAATTTTCTCAAATCATAAAATAATTCCAAATGATTGAAACCCATGATTGAATTCCAAATCCAAAATCTTTCCTAAGCCATTTTGATTTCATTTTATGGACTTAGCTTAAATCAAATTCAAATCAGTCAAAAAAAGATTTTCTCATAACCCATTTATATTCTCATTTATATTCACAAATATAAATGAAATATAAATTCAAATCAACTTCAAACCAAAACCAAATTCAAAACTCAAATCCAAATCTAATCAAAATCCAACCTAAACCTATTGAAGCCAAATTCTTGAACTTGGCCAAATCAACCTCAAATCAAACTAAACCCTTGGATTTTCTTTATGCTTCAATCAATCCTTCAATCATGAAGCCAAATATAAACATAAACTTCAATCATCAAACCAAAACTAAATTTAAAACTCAAACCCAAAATAAACTCATGTTCATCCTTTGAACTTGAAATTGTCAAATGAATCAAAACCCATTTGACTCCAAATCACTTACAAATGGACTTATATTTCAATCATAAGTCCATATGTAAGTTCAACCAAACTTGAATCAAGCCTTGATCAAGTCAATTGACCCACTTAGACTCACTTGACCCAAAGTGACCTAAAGCACCTTTTTGAGCCAAATTTTAATCCTACCCAAATTCGATTGAACTAAGCCCATCTAAACTTGAGCAACAATCATCATAAGATGATCAATCACTAAAATTGGGTCAAACCAAGTCAAACATAGCCTTTGACCAAGTCAACATTTGACCCAAATGAAATCTAAACTAGCCAAAATCGACCATGGGCCAAATTGATTGAAACCATTGATCAAAACCAGTTTATGATCAATGTTTGAACTTCCAAGTCAGCCAAACCTATCCCAATTGGCCACTTGACCCAAGTTGACCCAACTTGACCTAAAAAGTCAAAATGTGTCAAATCTTGATCTAAGCCAAATTGATTACAACCAATGGGTCAAATTAATTCTAAATCACTTGTTGAACTTGACCAAAGCCTCAATGGCCAACTAGATCCAACCTTCCCACCATGAACCCAACTTGACATAAAAGGTTAAATCAAGTCAAAATCAAATCAAACCAAAATTGATTGAAACCAAAGCTTGCAATACATTTCAAATGACAAATCAAACCTAAACCAACCCATGACCTAACCCAATTGGGTCAAATGGGTCAAATTAGTCAACTTGACCCATTTGACCTAAGTGAACTCAAATGAACCAAAAATAAATACAAATCAAATTGAACCAAACCAATGATACCAAAATATTTCAAATGGTCTTATGAACTTGACCCAACCCTTGATTTGACCCAATTTGACCAATTGGTCAAGTTGACTCATTTTCACCTAAATGGGTCAATATGAGTCAAATGACATCAAATCAACTCCAAATTATTTAAAATTTGGCCCAACTCAATTTCAAACTATTCCAAATCTGTCCAAATTGAAATCAAAGACAAAGGACCATTTTACCCCTAGTTCAAGGGGTAACCTATGGCCAATTCCACTCAGAATTTGGTCAAATCCTTTTCATGGCCACTTAGCACCATCTTAGTGGGTCAAATGGACACTAATGAGTGTGGTGCACATGACCCAATGGCTTTGGGTCTTCCAAACCCAACCCAAAGCCAAAACCGACCACCCAATGGAAAATTCTCGACATGGGATCCCTCATATCCTCATTTAACACATGGGTAACTCCTCCACTACTCTTCTCTGCCAAAACTGAATCACATGACATCCATAACAACCTAACAAATCCACTCAATCAAGTCAATTGATCAAAAACAAAAGGGAGGCTCACGACTATCCAATCCAAGTAGGGGGAGATATACTACCCCTCATTTTCATTCAATCCATCACACTTGCACTCGATTGAACCAGAGAGACTGAAGGAAAGCACCCCAAGCTCTCTCAAACAATCCCCAAGCTCTTCCCAATTCCCCTTCTCGATTTTCCTTAAGCCAAAAATAAGGGAGGTAGGAAGAAATCCAAACTCACTCATCACTCCATAGAAGTTTAATTCCTCTTGCAAGCACCATCAGAGGACCCAATCGAGCTCACCCAAAATCCCAAGCAGCTAAACCAAAGCCACAAGCCATTGAAGCCCACTTTGGTCAATAGGAAGATCCACTTCACCTCAAGCCTTCAAACCTTCAACAGGTCTCAGTCTGCTACCTCAACATTTAGAGCAAGGTGATAGCTTCCAATGAGGTATGCTTCAAAACTGAGCTTAGTGTAGAAATTCTTTGGTCCTTTGTGAAGGGAAGTGTAATCCCATTACAATTCAACCGTTGGATGTCTTTCTTCTTACTCTTAGATGGTGTGTGTTCAATCCTAGCTCAATCTGAGCTTAAGTGAGCTCGGATTAAGCCATGGAGGATGGACAGCCTCCGTCTCTCGAAGTCAAGGGCAGGGATGAATCATGGACCGTCCATCCTGCATGTTTTGGAAGGATGATCCTGATTAATCTGATCAGTTCCTCTGATTAATCCTTTAGAAATCGCGGGCTTGACCTTAACCGTCTGATCTTTGATCGGACGGTCCAAGAGAAAGCGCATAGTGCCACCGGCTGACATGACATAAGATATGATAACTTAAATAACCAATCCCATCGCGCCATGGAAAGTGCGCACCACGTCAGCAATCCACATGGCGCCGAAGGGATTAGTTAATTAATTAGGCTTCCTAATTACCTAATAATCACTGAAACTTCAAAAATACATAACTAAATGTAGAAAAATAAAAAAATATAAATGAGGGCTCATTTTAAAGATAATTCAGTGAGGAATAATATAAAATTATTTCCAATTGATTTTGAATAGTGAATTTTCCTTAATTAAGGTTTATTTAAAATCTTAATAACTTTAATTTCTCCTTAATGAATTCATTAATTAATTCCAAACTTCTCAGGCATATTTTGGGGGATGACCTCTGCCTTCTCTAATTTTCTTAGAATTTATTAATGAGTTAATTAGGGAAATCAATTAATGAACCCCTAATCACTCTCTTAAGATAATTAAGGATAATTAAGCATGTGAATAGTGGTTTAATCATTTAATTAAGGTAATTAAATATTGTTTAAGTGATCAAGAAGTTTATAGAATAATTTTGGGATATTTTTCTTAAGCTATTCCCTAAACCCCCTTCCTTCCTTAATCCAAACTTAATTAAGGGTTAATCCACTAATAATCTTCTTAATTAGCTTAATCAAAATTTTAAAACCAATCTGAACTTAATCAATTCTTTGCTGGGTAGATCCTTAGGTGTTCAAAAGCATAAGGTAAATTTAAGGAAATCATTTCCAACCCACATGTGTGGGAAGGTTATGAAAGTACTTAATTAAACCCCTTAGTTTAATTAATCATTAATTATGAGTCAGTTGCATTAGGCCCCTTTCTTTATTAGGAGCATTGTTAATTTAAATTCAATGTGGTTGCATATCATATGTTGACTCACAATTATTTGAATAATTATGTTAAGAATGTGTAGGTAAGGGGTAATTAATGAACTTAATTCACACCTTAACCTAAGTAAAACATAAAATTAATCTAATGGTTCTAAAAATTAAATTAAAATAACAAACACATGTGGGAGATGGGTTAGGACCAGCAAACCTTTTTTGCATTTCCTAAAATCAAATCGAACCCAAAATTAAAACAAAATTTCTTTAAACAAATTTGATCCACCTTAAATGATTCTATTCCATAGGATTGACTTTAAGAATTAATTATGGTGAATGAATTTACATATTTATATCACTTTATTTTTTTTCTAACATGCTAAATGTTGTGTGCCATATAAAAATCATGCATTCATACCTTTTGAAAATTAAGATTAAAATGAAATATTTTCTTTATGTCAAATTGCATGCTTTGGCTAAGTAAGAATATGAGTGACTACTATCACTACTAAATCAAAAATTACTTTCAAAACTTATAAATCAAACATTATAAATGAAAGCATGCTACTTATAAATACTTATAAGCTTGCATGTGATTATAAAATAAAATGTGTTATGTGTTTTTTCTTCTTTCCCCTTAACATAGATTTGAATAGGATTTGCAAAGTGTATAATTCATTTGAAAAGAACATAACACTTGCTTAAATCCATTTTTATCCACTTTTATGTTATAATTTGAGAAGTATCTTCATATTACACATATAAATTAAACAACCAACAAATCAAACAAACAAACATAAACCTTTTGCATGACTCTTTTTCCATTCATTTCTTTTATACATGCACATGTATTTAAGAAAAGTGGTATATTAGTCTGGACATCCTAGGGTTGCAAGGCTTTAAGCAGCCCCAAGTAAGTTTTGTACCTTACACCCTTGGTGTTAAAAATAATGACATCATACTCACTTCTGTCTTTCATATATGTAAATGTACATTTGATTAATGGATAAAAGAATCACTCTCTTTTCTACATAATAAAATCATGCATCATGGAGCATCTAAATTTCCTTAAGCAACATCTTTTAGCATTCATCAATAAGGTATGTTAAATATTTACATTTGTATGTATAGTTATGCTTAGGATACATTTATATGCATGATACATATGTTGGAAAGAAATAAAGTGTTGTGTGTTTTGTGATAGTAATTCACTTTAATTAATCCTAAAATACCTTTCTTATTTGAATAGGTTTATTTAGAGCAAATCTAAACTTAGAATTAATTAAAACATATAATAAAATATTTACTAAACAAAAATCACTAATGAATATATCTTAGAAATTACCTAAGGTAGGGAGGAAAGAGAAGTTCTCTTCTATTTCTCTCTCTTTACAACACTTAGTAATTAAGTGTAGGTTCATTCAAACCAAATTAATTCTTCAAATAAAATGAACAAATCAACTAAATCACTTAAATGAAATCACCCTCTAAGTTGAACTCTTTCACACTTAGAAAATCTTAACCTTAAAGCCTAGTTAAGACATACCACACAAGCCTTAAATGGCACACACTTTAGGCTAAGCCAACATTTCTAGTCCTATGTTAGGATGGTGCATGATTTGATGCCAGATTTTATTTTATGATGTGATATTTTAGTCTGGATGTTAGGGTGTATGTGCGTAGACTGAATGGTAGGGCGATCTTAATCCAACCATTATCTTCTGCAGGGGATTGTGCTTAAGGAGCGCTGTAATAAAAAAATATAAATGCTTTACTGTGCAGGTTGCTTATACCCCTAAGCATAATCCAAAATAGGCCAGGTGGACTTGGTTACCCATGTGTGGGGTGTTAAGTAATTTATTCATATACATGCTTGGGATTGTGTGGTTTGTTTAACTTATCTCTATTTTACAGATTTTAGTTAGATTTACTTTTCCCATTTCCATGTAATTTTGCAATTAGGATTTACAATAAATGTTATGGGGGGATTAGGATGAACATTGGTCATAAGAATATGTCTTATGTACCATGTGAAGCCTTTGGAGCAACCACATTCCAACCAAGCTAAAAGAAGAAAGAATAAAGAAGAAAGAAGAAAGAAGAAAAAAAAAGAAGAAATGAAGAATGAAAACCCCCATAACATGAATTCCTTTTTGATTGTAACTAATTCATTTGTAATTTGGGTTGTATAAGAGTAGAGCTCGGCTACCCAATTTATTTTAGGGTTTGTGTGGTGGAGTCCAACCATAAAAGAACTTTTATTCTTTTGCACTAGCTTTATAAATTGTTCGATGTTTATTTAGCTTGTGCATTAAGATGACATATTTTTCTTTGTTTCTTTCTTACTTTGATGAATGGCCTAGATGCGAATAGGCTCTTAGGAAAAATAAATTTTCTATTCAATTAATCAAATCAAAACTAAAAATTAACAACTCATACCTCACCTAAAGCCTAGGTTATAAATCAAGATAAAAGATTTAGCAACCCCTTAGTTAGATGTTGTATATTTTCACATTATGCATAAAAAAGCATCTTGCTTCACTCTTGATTATGGAGGGCTTCCACATTTGTCAAGGAACTTGGCTTGACCTTTGAGAGCCATGGTGGAAATACACCTCCTTCTTATTGATTTTGGCCCATAATCCAATTTCTCATGCATTAGGCTTATGAATCATATAGCCTGTGCCAAATCAATTATTCAAAAATGAAAATAAAATATAACAAAAATTTTCATAAGATTAAGTCATTAATCATGCCCTACATGATCTAGTCTCTTAGGGAGTGTGTTTAAGGACTTAAACTCTTTCCAAATAAACAACAACTTAACTATCTTGCAAAAGCATATGACTTGCCCATATTTAAAATTGTAGGATGAATTAGTTGGCGGCCAACCCCAGACGGTTGTAAGTCCAAACAGTCGGCTGGTTTATCCTCTCTTGTGGAGGTAAACTAAATACCAATTTTGCCTTAGATTTAGGTCATGCTTTGGCCCTCACTAAAGCTCCCTAGATTTAGGTTCAGAGGTTGTTACTTCCCTTTACGGGCTACAAGCATAAATCCTCATCTCTTAGGCTTTTTCCATGATATTATGTTGTGGAATTATAAGCCCTAGATTTCTAATAAAAATTCAACTCAAACAAATAATTCACTTCAATTTCAAAATATAAAGCCCAACCATAGGATAGTCTTGGATGCTTACTAGGCTTCCTAACATCTTAAACATCCCCTACTTATCTTCCTTTGATTTCGATAATAACTCCTCTCTTTATCAATCCCACTTGATCTTCTAAAAATAAACCAATTGATTGATAGTCCTATTTTTAAAATCTTTGGAGACACCGATCATTTACCTTAATCATGAGTATTCTTAATGAATCTCATTCTTTAGGATGTAATTAACTATAGAGGTTTACCTCCATAGGGAACTTAATGAACCAAGTTTAAAATAAACCCTACTTTACTTTTCCATGTAAAGTAGGAAAAGAATCTCTGGTACATTCAAAGACCCATAGTCTTTAGGAGTTTTTATTAAGGTGATTACGTCCATTATAGGATAGTGACTTCTGTCTCTCGAGGTAGTACATCATTCCTCAATGTCATACTCGATCACCTTAATATGAAAATCTGCGGATCTACGTGGTGTCCAACACAGAGAAAGTTGTTATTTTTGTTCTTCATTTATTTTTCTTATAAAAGATAGATGAAGAATGAAAATTTTCACCACATGGACCTAATCATCTAATAAGGACTCTTAAGGCATGATGGATCTTCGAATATACCAGAGATTTTCCCTTTACATGGATGAATAAAGCAAGATTTATATTAAATCGGGTTCTTAAGTTTCCTATGGAGGAAAGCCTACATAGTTAATTACATCATAGGGAAGGAAATTATCTAAGAATACTCTCAATTAAAGTGTACAATTATCATATCCAAAGCTTTCAAGGTTATGGTACTAAAGGATCGCTATATTTGAAAAATTAGGGATAGATCAAATGGAGAGACTTATTTTGGAAGCCAAAAGAGATGAGTAGGAAATACTCATGATACTAGGAAGCCTAGTGAACATCCCAACTTAACCTATAGTTGGCCTTTATGTATTTAAAAGTGAGAAGATTTATTTATTAAGAGTTGAATTTTATTAGATTGCTAGGGCTTATAATCCATCAACATAAGGTTGTGGAGATGCATAAAAGGTGGGGATTTATGCTTGTAGCCCAAAGGAAATAACAACCTTAGATCCTAAATCTAGGGAGCTTTAGCATAAGCTAAAGCAAGACATAAATTTAAGTAAATATGGGCAAAAGGTTTACCTCTACAAGAGAGGATAAACCACCTGGAGTGGCTAACAACTAACTCCTCCTACAAGTTTAAATCCATGTAGGCAAGCCTTATGAATTTGCAAGATAGTTGGAATGTTATCAATTTAGAAAAAGACTAAACTCCTTAAACCCACTCCCTAGGAGACTAGAGCATGAGTGGTATGAATAATAAAATAGTCCGATGTAAAATCTTTTCAATTTTTATTCCAATTTTGACAAAGGCTTTAGGATTTTGATGCCTATATGCATGATGAAATAAATTTGTTGGCTAAATCAATGAGAAATGGATGTTTTCCACCATATGGAATGCCCTCACAGGTCAAGCATTTCCCTATCATGCAAGGATGGAAATCCCATATTTTTCAAGAATGAAATAATATGATATGCATGTTGTGAAACATTCAACCATTCAAGGGGTTGCTAAACCTTTTAATTATCTTATTTAATGCCTAGGCTTTATGATGAGGTTATGAATTATTTAAAACTTTAGTTATGAGTTGTAGTTGGGTAGAAAATTTATTTTTCCTTTAAGAGCCAAATCGAACCTAGGCCACACATTAAAGCATTAATCATTTAAGAAACTATGAAAAATATGTTGTTTCTAATGCACAATTTAAACATAACATCAAAAAATTTTATAGCTATCACAAAAGAGAAGGTGTGGCCAGGTACCGCCGTACAACCTGAAAAGAAACAACAACCCAAAATTACAAAATAATAATTATAATTTATAATGAATGAATGGTATAGGGGTCTTCATTCTTCATTCTTCATTCTTCATGTTTTCATTTTTTTTCCTCCTTGCTTCTTTGATTTTGTAGGTTTCAAGGAATCACATGGCACCCTAAGACAAAGCCTTCTAGCCACTACTCATCCTAATCCCTCATAGCACTAATCCTAATTCCTATTATAAAATTACATTAAGAATAGGAAAAGTAAATATAACTACACCTGCAAAATAAGTGTTAGCTAAACATAGATGTAATCCCAAGTAGTTATATGTATAATTTAGACTTAGCACCCTGCACATGGGTAGCCAAGCCCACCTGTCCTAACTTAAATTATGCTAAGGGGCTTAAGCAGCCTGCAAAGAGAGCATTTATATTTATTTTTGAGCGACCCCTGTTGACCTCACTTTTGGAGTGAGTCCTCAACCTCATCATCTTAGACTTAGGAGTTTTCTAGACACCAGACTTCCTAGTCATAAGACTTCTAGCACTTGGTGAATACTTAACTTAAGAGAGACTTAGAAGGGTTAATCATGGATTAGGCCTAGATTAGGATAACCCTCCTACCCTACAACCCAAATCCAATCCATGTTCACCCTATCAAACCTACAATCAAACTCAATTTTAAATCTGAATCCAAATCCAAATTCAAATTCCAACTCAAATGATTGAAGCCCATGATCAAATCCAAACTTGAAAATTTTCCTAAGTCCTTTGAATCAATTTCATGAACTTAGCCAAAATCCCATCTAAATCAATCCAAAATTAATTGATTTTCTCATAATCAATTTATATCTTCAATCATCTCCCTAAATATAAATAAAATCTACATTCAAATGATCAAAACTAAATGAAACTAAATCAAATTAAATCAAAACCCTTCCTAAGCCACATGAATCAACCTTCATGAGCTTAGCCAAATCTAGTCGAATCACTTCCAATTCAATTGATTTTCTCATGAATCAATCATATCTTCAATCATATTCACAAATATAAATAAAATATATATTTTAATCATCAAAATAAATCAAACTAAATCAAAATCCAAATTTAAACCCTTTAAGTCAGTTTCATGGACTTAGCCAAATGCCATTCAAATTCAAACCAAATTCAATTGATTTTATCACAAATCAATCATTCCATCAATCACTATTCCAAATAAAAAGAAAATCTACAATCATCAAGACAAATCACAATCAACCCAAGTCAAACCCAACTTAGCCCATTTGACTTGAAATATTTAAATGAACCAAAACCAATTTAAATCCAAACCAATTGCAATTGGATTTATATATCAATCCAAAATCCATAATAAACTCAAGTAAATCAAACTCAACCCAAAATCAAACCAACTAAACCCAATTGACTCACTTGACCTAAAGTGACCAATTTGACCAATTTGAACTAAAATCCAATTCAAGCTAAACCAAAGTGAATTAAGCAATCCAAAATTCATGGAATGATTGTTGATCATCCTTGGTTCATCAATTATCATAAATTGAGTCAAACCAATTCAATATAGTCCTTAGACCAAGTCAACCTTTTAACCCATATGAACTTAAACTAGCCAAATTGTAACCTAAGCCAAATATTCTGAAACCGTGATTCATACCAACCCAAAATCAACACTTCAACATGACTTGACCTTCAATTGAGCCAAACCTAACCCAATTGGCTTTCTTGACCCAAGTTGACCCAATTTGATCTAAATAGTCAAAATGGATCAAATAAAAATCTAAACCAAATTGATTGGAATCAATGGCTCAAGTTCATTCCAAATTGACTATTGTATTTGACCAAAGCCTCAATTAAGCCCAATTGACTCACTAGACCCAAATGACCTATTGAACCCAACTTGACCTAAAGGGTCAAACCAATATAAAACCCATTCAAATCTAAATTGAACTCAACCAAAGCTCACAACATATTCCAAATGATCAACCAAACCCAAACCAAGACCAATTTATTAATTGGGTCAAATTGGTCAACTTGACCCATTTGACCCAAATGAACTCAAATGAACCAAAACTATATCTAAACCAATTTGAGCCAAACCAAAATACATTCCAAATGGTCATATGAACTTGACCCAACCCTTAGTTTGACCCAATTTGACCTAAATAGGTCAAATTGAGCCAAATCAAACTAAATGAACTCCAAATCTCTTGAAATTTGGGCTAACCCACTTTTGACTCATCTCAAATTTGCCCAAATAAAATCCAATGCTAAATGACCATTTACCCTTGGGCTAAGGGTATCACTTGAGGAAAATCACCCATGTAAGTGGTCATTTCCATTCCTTGACCACTTGACACTCTCGTATTGGTCCACCTAGGCTCCTAGGACATTGTCCAACCCACCCAAGGGTGGTTGGATCGGCCATGACCCATGGAGAGGTAAAATCACCTCACCTCCTCCCATTGAAGCATTTAAAACCACCAAAGACATCCACTACCTTCCTTGGCAGCCACCTCCACACCCTCACCCAACCAAACCAAGCCACCTCATTCACTGTTGCATTAGACGACTCCCTTGGTGCTTTGTTGGTCCAAGCAAATGATCAAGGGAAAGAGAATATGCTTTACTACCTCAATTTTCATCTAATCCCTGTTGAAGGAAACTATCCACCCATTGAGAAGCAATGCGTAGCTTTAATCATTGCATCCTAAAAGCTACAACATTACATGCTTTCTCATAAGGTGAACTTGATCTATAGGATCAATCCACTGTAATATCTCATGACATGGTCCACGTTATGAATGGTATGCTAGTCCATGATTTTTTTGTAGTTTGATTACTTTATACCCCCTCGTGGTGAAAGGACAAATGCTAGTAGATTTCTTAGCACACCCACTTCGCAACCTCCGCAGTGGTGGTCTCCCTGATGAACAAATCATGAACTTAGGGAACACTAGCATTCACCACTGGGAGATGTACTTTGATAGTGCAACTTTCTCTCAAAGAGGAGAAGAACCACAATTTATTATCCCAGGAAAGGTAGGGGTAGGAGTAGTTCTCCTAACTCCGGGCCACGATGTGATGAGATTCTCATATCATCTGTTCAATCCTTGCACCAACAATGAAGTCGAATATGAGGCTTTGATTGTCAGTCTGGAGTTAGGCGTTACTCTAAGCATCCATAACATGAATATCTTTGAGGATTCTTAGTTAGACATCAATCAAATTACTAGGTCCTACAAGGTTCTAAAGCCTAAGCTCCATCACTACCATAAGTATACTATAGAGTTGTTGGCCCAAATCTCAGAGGTTACCATTTACAAAATTCCTCGAGGAGAAAATGCTATAGCAGATACTTTAGCTAAACTTGCCAAAGAGTTGAAATGTTTAGAGGATGATTCCATATCGATAAGGGTCCAAAATAGACAAGTCTTATCCTTTATTGATACTGAACTCATCAAAAAATACTCTTTTGAAGGGGAGGTTATTGTTGCCAAAAGAATGAGAATTTGGATTGGAGGCAGCCATTCATGGATTACCTAACTAAAGGTAAACTACCTCAAAAGAAGTCACTAACACATCAGGTGAAGAAGAGAGCACTTTCCTATGCTCTCGTGAGTAGCACTTTATACCGACGGTCCTTCGATCATGTGTGGTTACGTTGTTTAGAAAAACATGAAGCTCGTAAGATCATGATCGAGGTGCATTCAGAATTATATGAAGCATAAAAATCTGGTCCGAAGATGAAATCCAAGATCAGGAGACTAGGATACTACTGGCCGTAGATGATCACCGATTGCATGGATGTAGATAGGCGATGCCACTAGTGTTAGGTACACGGTGTAGTCCTACACCAACCACATAACATTCGACATCTTTCTTTGGCCTCATGGTCATTTGAGTGTTGGGGTACAACATAGGTGACGATTCTCTTCTTCCAAAGGTCACGATTCATCCTAGCTACCGACTACTTTTCTTGGGTGGAGGCAATCCCATAGAGAGGTCACAAAGATATGCTCTAATTTTTTTGAACCATATCATATATAGGTTCGGGTGCCTCAATGAATTATATCGATAGGGTACGCATTCAAGAGTACCAAGATCAACAACTTTTCCCAAAGACACAACATAGATTGCTGATATTCCACAATCTACTACCCGAGGGCAAATGGCTTGGCAGAAGCCTTCAATAAAACTCCATCCACATCTTAAAGAAGACACTCGATGATAACAAGCGGAAGTGGCATGAGAAATTAGTTGAAGCCTTATGGGCTTACCGCACCACATATAGAACTCTAACTTAGTCCACTCCCTTCTCCTTAATGTATGGGTCCAAGTCGCTCTTTAGAAGTCTAACTCCCATCACTAAGGATAGGCAGGCAAGATCATAATGGAGCAGAATGCTAAGTTGTTGTTATAAGAGCTTGAAGGTTTGGAGGAGTGACGCCTACAGGCATGCCAGAACCTCAAGTTGTACATAGCCAAAAGGATTAAAACTCACAATAAGTTGGTCCATCCTAAAGCTTTTCAACTATGAGAGCTTATTTTAGTTATAAGGAGACCAATTATTAGTCGTTGTAAGATGGGAGGCAAGTTTGAACTCACTTGGGAAGGTCTTTTTTTCATAGAGAAGGCTTACCAAGGAGGATCTTATCAACTCATTAATCATAAAGGAAAGCACCCGATGCTTTCGATTAATGACCTTTATTTAAAGAAATTTTATCCTTAAATTCATGTTTATCCTTAACACATAACACATACAAATTTATAACACAACAACAAGCAAATCTTTTATCTCAACTTGAGTTGGGATAATGCCCTTACTCACTCTAGCTTCTAGGTTGGGTGACGTCACCCTACTAGTGTGTCACCCCATTGGTCTTGTATATAAGTCTGCTACGCTTTCTTTCCTGATTTGGCCACTACACACCGATGAGCACCCTATTAGTTTGGTAGGCCTTACTGCGTGGCCGATAAGCTACCTCATGAAAACTTCATTTAAGAAGATATAAGTATGCTACACCTTCTTCTTGAACTAGCCATCATGTGCTGACTTGGTCGAGTATATTTAAGGTTTAGAGTAAGTCCCCCTAGAAGCTCTTTTTCTATTGACTACTTCAAGTCTAGGTCCAGTGCTTCTTGTGACTCCCTACTTAGTAGTCACCCTTAGGTCGGGCTGATCTGTTGTGCTAACAATGGGTCACCCAAGTAGTAATTCCTTGCTTTGAAAGATGTAAGTCTACCACGCTTTCTTCCTAGCACAACTATTGCACACCGATGGGCAGCCCTATGTCGAGATAGCACCTGTCTAGCCGAGACAAAGACTATCTCGGGGATCAGTTCCGCTTTATGGGGATATAAGTCTACACGCCTTCTTCCTAGGATGATTGTCACACATCGACGAGTACCTTAGGTCGGCTGGTATTCACTATGCTGACAGTGATCCACCCGGTGGATACACCACTCTTGGTTGATGTAAGTTTACTATACTTTCTCCTTGAGTTGCCACCGTACACCTACAGGCTTTCTTCTTTACAGGGTCTAAGATAACGCCCCTAGTGGCACCTCTCTTGTGGGCACTCTATTTAGATCACGTCTTTTGCGACCCTATTTAGACACTACCCGGGTTACTACTGGATTGGATAGTACCCCTTTCCTAATAACCACCCTAGTGGTTGGAGATTATGTTCATACACAAATTCTCCTTTGGTGCAGTAAACCTGAGATAGGTCAAGATTGACATAGCCCCTTCTCAGTGTGGTCCCTCGTACACCAACAGGGTCCACGATAACAAACTAACAAAATATATATTCGCTTGTGGATTAGGAGAACGCCCTAAACAGCACCTTTTCCAAGCAATCATCCTATCTTTAGGGTAATGTCAACAAAACTCCCTATAGCAATCGCCTGACTACTCTTGCGTTGATATAAGTCCCCAGTGACACTCGCTCAGTAGTCACCCTTAGGTCAGGTTTGATTTATTGTGCTGCCAATAGGTCACCCCAACGATTGTTCTTTGCTTTGGAAGATGTAAGTCTGCTACACTTTTTCCCAAGCATAGCCGTTGCATACTGAAAGGCACCCCTTAGGTCGAGTAGTCCTACACTTCGGCCGGTAGACTACCCCTTTGGATCAGTAAATCTGAGATAGGCCTAGGCCGACATAGCCCCTTCTTAGTGCGGTCCATCACACACCGACGAGATCCATCGAATAAAATCAAAATAAATGAAAATAAACCAAATCAATCAAACAAATCAAATGAAATTAATCTTGACTACTCTTGAGCTGAGGTAAGACCCCAACGACACTCTCTCAGTAGTCTCCCTAGGTTGGGTTTGATTTGTTGTGCCATCGATAGACCACCCCAGTGGCTGGTACCTACTTTGGAAGATGTAAGTATACTACACTTTCCTTAGCATAACCATTGCACGAAAAGGCACCTTGCCTGATAGTCCTACCTTGTGGCTAGTAGACTATCCCTTTGGATTTGTAAATCTAAGATAGGCCAAGGACGACATAACCCCTTCTCAATTGGTCTATCACACACCAACAAGGTCCATAAATTAAATCCTTCACACTTAACCGAGTTCACATCCCCAGTGGATGTGACCTCAATTCAAAACCATCCTCCACAGTGGAGCCATAACAAATTAAACCAACTTCCCCAGTGGAGTCTAAATTAAAAAAATCCAAACCTTTTTAACCCCAACAGAAACATCCCCAAAAAAGTAAAGAAATGAAATCAAACCCTTATCCCTAGTAGTTATCTCAAACCTGCTTCCTTAGTGGAAGGTTCATATTCCCAATCCCTAGCGGATTAGAGCCCATATCCCTAGTGGATATGATTCCGCATCAATCAAAATAAAATAAATTAAAGTTAATTTGATCTTGATCTCTGACGAATTATAGATTCTTGATCCCTAATGGATTATAGATTCTTATCCCCAGCGGATCCTCTTCCCATAGATCATATTCATAATCAAAATCAAATCTATATCCTCAACAGATAGCTCAAACCTGCTTCCTTAGTGGAAGGTTCATATACTTTATCCCCTATGGATTCCTCCTTTTATGCCCTCGATATAGACCTCTCACATGTCATGTCCAATACATGTGTGATCTTTGAACGGATCTTCTTTCATGTCCTTGACATGAAATTTTAACCAAATCCTTTTCCCTCTCTTATGCCTTTGGCATAAGTTGAGTTGGATTGCTCAAAGTTTGTGATTCTATCTATCTTTCAGGTTTAGGTATAGATCATTTTTGTTAGCATTTGCAATCCTTTGGATGGTGTTAATCATCTCGGTCAATGGCGATATGTGAGGTGTGGCTTGTTAGTTACACCACAACTAGTGGGGGTCCTTTTGTTGACCTCACTTTTGGAGTGAGTCCTCAACCTCCTTATCCTAGACTTAAGAGTCTTGTAGACACTAAGAATTCCCTAGTGATTAGACACTTCTAGCACTTAGGTGAACACCTGACCTAGGCCTAGAGACTTAGAAGAGTTAATCATAGAATTAGGCTATGCCTTAGGGATTAGGATAACCCTCCTACCCTACAACCCAAATCCAATCCATATTCACCCTATCAAACCTACAATCAATCTCAATTTCAAATTCTAATGCAAATCCAAATTCAAATTCCAAGTCAAATGATTGAAGCCCATGATCAAATTCAAACTTGAAATCTTTCTTAAGTCATTTGAATCAATTTCGTGAACTTGGCCAAAATCCCATCTAAATCAATTGATTTTTCATAATCAATTTATATCTTCACTCATATCCCTAAATATAAATAAAATCTACATTTAAATGATCAAAACTAAATCAAACTAAATCAAATTAAATCAAAACCCTTCATAAGCCACATGAATCAACCTTCATGAGCTTAGCCAAATCTTAGCTTGAATCACTTCCGATTCAATTGATTTTCTCATGAATCAATCATATCTTCAACCATCTTCACAAATATAAATACAATATACATTTAAATCATCAAAAATAAATCAAACTAAATCAAAATCCAAATCTAAATCCTTTAAGCCAATTTCATGGACTTAGCCAAATGCCATTCAAATTCAAACCAAATTCAATTGATTTGCTCACAAATCATTCATTCATTCAAGCACCATTCCAAATATAAATGAAATCTACAATCATCAAGCCAAATCAAAATCAACCCAAGTCAAAACCAACTTAGCACATTTGACTTGAAATATTCAAATGAACCAAAACCCATTTGAACCCAAACCATTTGCAATTGGATTTATATATCAATTCAAAATCCATATATAAACTCAACTAAATCAAATTCAACCAAAATCAATCCAAACTAAACCCAATTGGCTCACTTAAAGTGACCAATTTGACCTATTTGAACCAAAATCCAGTTCAATCCAAACCAAAGTGAATTAAGCTAATATGAACTTCATGACATGATTCTTGATCATTCTAGGTTAATCAATTATCATAAATTAGGTCAAATCAAGTCAACCTAGCCCTTTGACCAAGTCAACCCCTTAACCCATATGAACCTAAACTAGCCAAATTATAACCTAAGCCAAATCTATTGAAATCAATGACTCATATCAACCCAATACCAACATTTGAACCTGACTTGTTCTTCAATTGAGCCAAACCTGACCCAATCCAAATCTAACCCAATTGGCCCTATTGACCCAAGTTTATCTAAATTGACCTAAATGGATAAAATGAGTTAAATCAAAATCTATATCAAATTGATTTTAACCAATGGCTCAAGTTCATTACAAATTGATTGTTGAACTTGACCAAAGCCTCAATTGAACCCAATTAACTCACTATACCCAAATGACCTATTGAACCTAACTTGACTTAAAGGGTCAAACCAACCTAAAACCAATCAAATCCAAATTAAATTCAACCAAAGCCTACAATACATTCTAAATGATCATCCAAACCCAAACCAAGCCATGACCCAAGCCAATTTGATCAATTGGGTCAAATTGGCCATTTTATCCAATATGAACTTAAATGAACCAAAACCAAATCTAAACCAAATTGAACCAAACCAATGACACCAATACATTCAAATAGTCATATGAATTTGACCCAACTTATGGTTTGACCCGATTTGATCAATTGGTCAACCTAACTCGATTTGACCAAATGGGTCAAATTGAGCCAAACCTAACCAAATGAACTCCAAATGACATGAAATTTGGCCCAACCTAGTTTTGACTCATTTTAAATCTGCCCAAATCAAATCCAATGCCAAATGACCAAGATACCCTTGGGCTAAGGGTATCACATGAGGCAAATCAATCATGTATGGTTATTTCCATTCCTTGACCACTTGACACTCTCCCATTGATCCACCTAGGATCCTAGGACACTGCCCAACCTGTCCCAAAGGTGGTTGGGTTGGCCATGACCCATGGGGAGGTGAAATCATCTCACCTCCCCCATTGAATCACTTGAAACACCAAGGACACCCACTACCCTCCTTGGTAGCCATCTCTACACCTTCACCCAACCAAACTGAGCCAACTCATCCACTCAAGTACACTCATGACCCTCTAAGGTGGATGGATGATCACATACAGTCAAATCAAGCCCATTTGTCCGATCCAAGGAGGGGTACACACCCCCTCATTTCCACTCAATCTTATAGGAATTCATTCCCAAGAGCAAGAGATCCCTAAGACGAGCCCCCAAGAGCTTCCTAGAGACTTCCCAAGCTTCCCCAAGTTCCCCATTTTTGGATTGCTTCAAACCAAAATAGGGGAACATCCCATTCATTCCCATTTGCTCAAGGCTCAACAAAAGTGCAAATAACTTTGCACACACCTTCCTTCAAGCAAGAACAAAACATCCCCTAAGCCCTCCGACCATCGGACGACCAACTTCGATCAATACTAACCACCAATGCATCAGGTATTGGCCTTCCAAGCAAACTACCTCAAATTGGAGCTCGTGCTGATCAATAGAGCTTCATCTCCACTAGATGAAGCTTCATCAATTAGATTTTGCATCAATCTTAAGCTCTTGTGAGGTATGCCATTAATATCAATCCTTAGGAAAAAATGACTTAGAGCTTTTTTGAAGAAAACTTGCATCTCGTGTGATCTTGGCTATTGGATCCCTTCGAAATTTCCTTGTGAAGGTGTGGGATTAATTTAAGATCGATCTGAGCTCCGGTGAGCTCGAATTGATCGAAGGAAGGTGGACAGTGCTCGTCTTCCATCGATCGATAGATGAGGGATGACACACCGTCTGTTCTGCGTGATTGGAACTGATGGTAGTGATTAAATTTGTTAGAATTATCCTATTTTATCCTTTAGCACCGCTGGTTTAATCATGGCCATCCGATCATAGTTTGGACGGTGCACGAGACAGCACATTCTGTCGTCGCCACACAAGCGCTGACTCGGATTATTTTTAATAACCAATCGTGCAGTGCCATGTGGAAAGTGCATCGCGTCAGCGCGCCATGTGGCGTCGACGAGATTAAGAGTTAATTAGGCTTAATTAATGAATTTTAATATCTGAAACTTAATAAAATCATAACTAATTATAGAAAAATCATAAAAATGCAAATAAATACTCATTTTAAAGGTATTTCAAAGGAGAATTTATTAAAAATATCCTTAATTAAATTTGAATAGTAATTTGAGCTTAATTAAAGTTTAATTAAAAAATTAATTAGCTTAATTACTCATTAATTACTTAAGTGATTAATCCCAAACTTTATGGGTTAAAGTAATGGGATGACCTCTGCCTCCCATAATTTTCTTAAGGTTTATTACTTGATTAATTATGAAATTTGACTAATTATGCTTTAATTACTCTCTTATGATAATTAATTTTTAATTAATCATATGAATAAAAAAAATGTCAGTTAATTAAGTGGTTAATCACTATCCAATAGTGAATGAACTAATGGAACAGGATTGAGGCATCCTCCCCAATCTATTTCCTTAAATTCATTTTATTAATCAAATTAATTAAGGCTTAATTAAGTAATTAAATTACTTAATTAATTAAATTGAAATCATAATCACATCAAAACTTAATTAATTAAATCTCGGGTAGGTATTTAGGTGTTGAATAACCTAAAGGAGTTTAATGAAATTATGGTTATTCCACATGTGTGAAAAAATCATAAGAGTAATTAATTAAGTTCCTTAGCTTTATTAACCATTAATTGTGAGCCAATTGCATTAGGCCATTTTCCATTTTTAGGATCTTTTCTAATTTTATTTGTAATACATGTCCATATCAATGTGACTCATAATTATTTAGTTAATTACTTTAAGGTAACATAAGTAAGGGTTAATTAATGGATTTAATGCATATTACAACTTAGTTAACTCATAAAATCAACTTAATCATATTTCATTAAACCAAACGAATTAACAAATATAGGAATGGGTTAGGACCAGCAAACCTCTTCTCACGTCCTTAAATCAAATCGTAAAACATGAAGTTAAAATGACATTAAAGGAATTTTGATTTGCTTTAAATAGTTTTATTTGACATGATTGCCCTTAAGAATTAATTTGATTGAATGAAATCATGTGTTTATGTTCATTTATTCCTTTTTAACCGTGTTAAATGTTTTATGAAACCAGTGATTCATACCAACCCAAAATTAATACTTCAACATGACTTGACCTTCAATTGAGCCAAACCTAACCCAATTGGTCCTCTTGACCAAAGTTGACCCAATTTGACCTAAATGACTAAAATGGGTCAAATCAAAATCTAAACCAAATTGATTGCAACCAATGGCTCAAGTTCATTCCAAATTGACTATTGAACTTGACTAAAGCCTCAATTGAGCTCAATTAACTAAAAATGACCTATTGAACCCAACCCAAAACCTAATCAAATCCAAATTGAACTCAACTAAAGCTTACAATTCATTCCAAATGATCAACCAAACCCAAACCAAGCCATGAGCCAAGCTAATTTGGTCAATTGGGTCAAATTGGTTAACTTGACCCATTTGACCCAAGTGAACTAAAATGAACCTAAACTAAATAGAGCCAAACCAATGACACCAATACACCCCAAATGGTCCTATGAGCTTGACACAACCTTTGGTTTGACCCAATTTGATCAATTGGTCAACTTGACCCAACCTAACCTAATTTGACCTAAATAGATCAAATTGAGCCAAATCAAATCAAATGAACTCCAAATCACTTAAAATTTGGGCTAACCACTTTTGACTCATCTTAAATCTGCCAAATCAAATCCATTGCCAAATGACCATCTTACCCTTAGGCTAAGAGTATCACATTAGGCAAATTACCTATGTAAGTGGTCATTTTCTTGACCACTTGACACTCTCCCATTGGTACACTTAGGCTCCAAGGACAATGGCCAACCTGAGCCAGGGTGGTTGGTCACATGACTCATGGGATGTGAAATTGCCTCACCTCCCCTTGGAGCATTTGAAACCACCAAGGACATCCATTACCTTCCTTGCGCCCACCTCTGCACCCTCACCCTCTCATTTCCACTCAAGTTGAGACACTTGCATTTTTGAGCCCTAGCTACCCAAGATGAGCCACCAGAGACCTTCCCCAAGCTCCCAAGCTCATTCCTCATTTCCCCATTTCAATTTTCTTCAAGCCAAAATAAGGGAGCATCCCATTGATTCCTATTTACTCATTTCTCCACCAAAGTGTAATTAATTTTGTACACACCATCCGTGGAGGTAGTTTAGAAAGAATGAATTGCCTCCCAAGATTCCCGATGGCCGGAGGGTGGACTTCGATCAACACCGACCACCTACGCCTCGTGAGTTGACCTTCTAAACTATCCACCTCAAATTAGAGCTTGTGTTGATCAACAGGGACCTGTCTCTACTAGACAAAGCTTCTTCATTCAGATTTGGCACCGGTCTTGAGCTCGGTGAGGTATTCCATTGTAATTAGGCTTAGAGTAAAACTATGTTGGAGCTTTTTGAAGAAAAATTGCATCTCAAATGATCTTAGTTGTTGGATTCCTTCAGATCATTCTTGCAAAGGTGTAGGATTGATTTAAGATAGATTCAAGCTCGGGTGAGCTCGAATCAATTGAAGGAAGGTGAACGGTGTCTGTATTCCATCGATCGATAGACGAGGGATCACGCACCATCCATTTTGCATGATTAGAATAGATGATCATAATTAAATCTGATATAATTATCCATTTTAATCCTTTACTATCACGAGATTAATCATGGCCGTCCGATCTTGGATCGACTCACGAAAGACGATGCGTCGCCATCCGACGCAAAGATTGATGGCGATGACTTAAATAGCCAATCCCGCGATGCCACATGGAAAGCACGCTGCGTTAGCGTGCCACGTGGCCCGATAGGATTAGAAGGTTAATTAGGTCTAATTAATGTGTTTTAATGGCTGAAACTTCCTAAAATCATAACTAATTATAGAAAATTCATAAAAATACAAAAAAACTCATTTGAAGATATTTAGAGGAGAATTTACTAAAAATATTCTTAATTGATTTTGAACAGTAATCAGAGCTTAATTAAGATTTGATTAAGAAATTAATTAGCTTAATTACTCTTTAATTACTTAAGTAATTAACCCCAAACTTTGAGGTTAATTCAATGGGATGACCTTTGCCTCCCATAATATTCTTGGGATTTTAATTAATTGGGAATCTTAATTAAGCTTTTAATTACCCTCCCAAATTAGTCATTAATTAATCACATGAACGAGAATATCATTTAATTAAGTGGTTAACTATCCAACAGTGACTGAACCTATGAAATGAGATTGAGGCCTCCTCCCCAATCCATCTCCCTAAGTTCATTTCTCTTTTTCAATTAATTAATCAAATGTTTTAATTAATTAATTAGATGGCTTAATTAACTAAATTAAAATCATAATCATATCAGAACTTGCTTAATTAAATCTCGGGTAGACCCTCAGGTGTTCAACAACCTAAGGAAGCCATATGGAAATTAGAGTTGACCCACATGTGTGGGGGAATTATAAGTGTACTTGATTGAGTTCCTTAACTTAATTAATCATTAATTGTGAGCCAATTGCATTAGGCCCTTTCATTTCTTAGGATCATTGCTAATTTAATTCTAAATGTATGTGCATACCATGTTGGATCAGAATTATTTAACTAATTATGTTAAGGTAACATAGGGAAGGGTTAATTAATAGATTTAATGCATATTATAACCTAATTAACTCATAAAATTAATTTAATCATATTTCATTAAACTAAATCAATTTATAAACATGGGAATGGATTAGGATCATCAACCTCCTCTCACATCCTGAAATCAAATCAAAATATGAAATTAAAAATGACATTAAGAAAGCTTTGGTTTACTTTAAATGATTTTATTTGATATGATTATCCTTAGGAATTAATTTAATTGAATGAGACCATGTGTTTATGTTTATTTATTCCTTTCAAATCATGTTAAATGTTGTATGTCATTTGAAATTATGCATTAATCTTTTCAAAGTTAATAAGATCAAATTATTTTCCTTTATTTAGGTTAGGATCTTGGAATATAAGTACTCTTATAGGTAAATTAATTGAATTAATAGATATTATGGTTCATAGAAAGATAAATATTTTATGTGTTCAAGAAACTAAATGGGTTGGGGAGAAGGCCAAGAAGATTGATAGTTTAGGTTTTAAACTTTGGTATTCAGGTAAAAATCGAACTAGAAATGGTATAGGTGTAATTATAGATAAAAGTTTGAAGAATAATGTTATAAATATTAATAGATGGAGATAGAATTATAGCTTTAAAGATTATTATGATACTAAGATTATCTTATAAGTGTCTATGCCTTAAGTAGGTTTAGATGTAAGCACAAAAGAAAAATTTTGGAATGAATTAGAGGGATTAATACAAAAGATACCTCTTGAAGAAAAGTATTTATTGGAGGAGATTTAAATGGACATGTTGGTAGAGTGGTAGAAGATTTTAAAAGTATTCATGGTGGTTATGGATTTGGAGTGACTAATGAAGAAGGTAGAACTATATTAGATTTTGCTTTAGCTTATGATTTTGTAGTTGCTAACACTTTATTTAAGAAAATAGATGAACATAATATTACTTATAAAAATGGATCTAGTAAAACACAGATTGATTATTTTGATAAGAAAAAATAGATCATTTAGATTGTAAAGATTGTATTTCCAAGTGAAAATCTAAGTACCCAACATCGATTGTTAGTTTTAGATTTTAAGATGAAAGGTTATAAGAGAAAAAATAAACCAAATTATTGTCCTAGAATTAGATGGGGACACTTAAAGAACACAAATAAAAATATTTTTAAGAGCAAGCTACAAGCGATTAGAATTTGGGATGTTCATGAGGATGCTAACATTATGTGAGAAAAAATAGTAAGTAAAATTAAGCAAGTTGCTAAAGATGTGCTTGGAGAATCAAAAGGAAAAGCTTCTTTTAATAAGAATAGTTGGTGGTGGAGTCAGAGTGTGCAAAAAAAGATAAAAAATAAGAAGTATTATTATAAAACTTGGTTTAGATGTAAAAACTTAGAGAATTGAGAAAGATATAAAGTGGCCTGTAGAGATTCTAAGAAAGCAGTATATGATGAAAAAAATTTAGCTTTTAGTGATTTATATAATAGATTATATACCAAAGAAGGTGAAAGATGTATGTATAATTTAGCCAACCAAAGAGATAGAAGAAGTAAAGACATAGTTCAAGTGAGGTGTATTAAGGATGAAAATAATAAAATGCTTTTTTTAGAAAAGGATATTGAAAATAGGTGGATGAGGTATTTGATAAACTTTTCAATGAAGGATCTGAAAGTATGAGCAACCTTAATACCCTAAACAAGAGAATTTCATTTTATCATCAGATTAGTAAATCTAAAGTTAGTGAAGCTTTAAAGAAAATGAAATGTGGAAAAGGAATGGATAATATTCCAATAGAAGTGTGGAAATGTTTAGGAGATCAAGGAATTTCTTGGCTTACAAATCTTTTAATGTCATTTTAAAGACCAAAAAAGATGCTAGATGAGTGGACAAAGAGTTTGTTGGTTCCTATATTTAAGAATAAAGGTGATGCACAAGAGTGTGAAAAATTATAGAGGAATTAAGTTAATGTGCCATACATTAAAATTATGGGAGAGAGTAATTGAGCATAGGTTACGATGTGATGAAGTTTCTCACAATCGCTTTTGTTTCATGCAGATCTACTATGGATGCTATACATTTGTTAAGGGGTTTGATGGAGAAGCATAGAGAAAGTAAGGAGGATCTATATATGATATTTATTGATTTAGAGAAAGCTTATGATAAAGTTTCAAGAGATGTTCTTTGGAGAGTTCTAGAATAGAAAGGAGTTAATATTGAATTAATATATGTGTTTAGGATTGAAATATAAATTCAACTACAATCAATTTAGGCTATGATGGGTTTTGGTTCATTTGAAATTTTCAAGTCAAAAGGGCTAAGTTGGGCTTGACTTGGGTTAATTTTAATCTAGCCTGATGATTATAGGTTTCATTTATATTTTGATAGATGATTGAAGGAATGATTGATTCAAGAAAAATCCATCAATTTTGGCTTGATTTAGATAGGATTTGGTTAAGTCCAAGGGATTAGCACAAAGGGTTTAGATTGGGATTTGATTTTATTTTGGATTTGGTTTTCATCATTTGAATGTATATTTCATTTATATTTGGGAAGATGATTGAATATATAATTGATTTCTAAGAAAATCAATTGGGTTTGAAGTGATTTGAAGGAAAATTTGGCTAAGCTCATGGAGGTAGGTCCAAAGGGCTTAGAAGGGAATTTGATTTAGTTTGATTTAATTTTGATCATTGGAATGTGAGTTTCATTTATGTTTATGAAGATGATTGAATATATAATTGATTCAAGAGAAAATTAATTAATTTTGGGTTGATTTGGGTTAAGATTTAGCTAAGCTCATGGAGGTAGGTCCATATGGCTTTGGAAGGGTCTTGACTTGACTTGATTTAGTTTGTTTTAGTTTTTGATCATTTAAATGTAGATTTCATTTATATTTAGGAAGATAATTGATGGAATAATTGATTCATAAGAAAATCAACTGATTTTGACTTGATTTGAACAGGATTTTGGCTAAGCTTATGAAAATAGATCACATGGCTTAAGAGGAATTTGAAGCTTGGATTTGATCTCGGGTTTCAATCATTTGGAATTGTGTTTGAACTTGAATTTGATAAATGATTAAGGGATTGAATTGAGCTTGAAGAAAATTAATTGAATTTAATGTGAATTGGATTTGGCTAGGGCTAAGTCCATGGAATTCAATCATGAGCTTAGGAAGAGTTTTGAGTTTGATTTTTTAAAGATTGATTGTAGATTTTGGAAATTTGATTTTAAATTTGAATTTGGGTTTGAGAGGGAGAACATGGATTGGGTTTTGGCCATAGATATGCAAATCTCCCAAAGTCAAGGCATAACCTACCCTATGACTAACCCTTCTAAGTCTCCGTGCTTAAGTGTTCACCTAATCACTAGAAGTGTGTTAAGACTAAGAAACTTTTAGTATTTATAAGAGTCCTAGATCTATGATGAGGAGATTGAGAACTCACTCCAAAAGTGAGGATAACAAAGTTAAAGCAATACTAGTGATTAAAAATCCTATATCATCACCAATGCGAATGATTTCAATAATGGGTTATTCATACTACATGATGAGTTTTGGAAGGTCTATTATGATGTGGTGGGAGTTTCCAATGTTTTAAACCCATTCTATTTTAAATAGTGCAAGAAAATAGATGTGATGAGAGCTTGGATATGAGAAGGTGCACACATTCTTGATTATTACAGAGATGCTGGTAACTAGATAAAGTTAAGATATTAATGGGGTAAGTGATTCTGTTGTCGATAGAGTTGTATTTGCTAAGATATAGATGAGTATGGTAGTTTTGACTTTGGTTTGTATGATGAAAATTATAGTACATTTTGGGGATGAATGAGTACAATTTTTTACTGAATTTTTTAAGGGAATTATTAATGAATTTTAAGGGGATTGGAAATAACTAGCATGTGAGGTAAGCTTGTTTTCTTTCTTGGCTCAACTTGAAGTTGACCTCAAATTTGAGTTTTTCATACAGTTCCTTAAATGTGATACAACTCCTAGGATTTTTAGTGTGAGATTATCTTCATCAATTGGATGGTGGAAAAACATGGCTAATTCATCGATAATAATTTTGACATGTTCCATGTACTTGGTGATTTCTTATGTTCTCTTAGTGAGAAGTCGAACGTCTTCTTTAGTTGGTTAAGATGCCCTTAGGATGGTTTGGTGTGCAAGAGTTATCAGGGATTTTGTGATAAGTAAGGTGATGCAATAAAAATTATTAAATTTGTGGATATAGAGTAATCAAATAAACTTAGAATAAGTGAACAAAGTAATATTGGTGGATCCATAATAGGGGAGTAGGATTTGTTTTGTAGCTATCATCATGTAAGTTCTATGATGGATAGAGATAAAATCTATCAACAATAACCATGAGATCATACCTATTGTGGGTAGTATGAAACTTGAATCCCCATGATGAGTAGTTGGAGGTGATAAATTTGAATTGTGTGTTAGTGTTGATGATGATGGGCATTTGAGATCTATCAAATGGGTTGAGGATAATGCATTGGGATGAGGAAATAATGGACGAGGATTCAACCATGGGGAAACTAAATTAAATTGATTGTATTTGAAATCATTAATAGAAAGAAAATGCCTAGCAATTAGATTAGAGACTATTTTACTATATTCATAACAGGAAAACTATGAAAGAAAGAAATGATATTTTCTTCAAAAAAGGCTTTAAGTTAATTGCACATATTAACAATATTAATCACTAATTTTTAACTTAAATTGTAACTAAAACTTAACTTTAAAAAAACAAGTATTTTAATGTTTCTAATTAACTGCTAGTCTATAAAAGCCATTGAAAATTGGAAAAAAAAAAAGGTATCAAGAACTTATGAAATGAGGGAAATCTAATTCAAATAAATGCAATTCTTGATGAGAATAAGTGAAATTCAAATGTAGTATAAATCATATTCAAATTAATTTGAATCAAATTCAAAATATTTTGAATTAATATTCTTATATATAACACAGAAAATTCCACTAGTTGAAGCACCTAATCTTGATATCAAAAGCAATCTAATTCAGTGACAGCCCAAATCAAGTGCTTAAAATATAATTGAAAACTTTGGGATATTAGTCAAATCCTGAAATAGCTCCTCAATATGGAGTGTTTATAATCAAATCAAGCATCTTCTCGAGCCTGATCTAACAAGCCCAAGATCCCATGATTCTAACTTCATTTGAGCATTCAAATACTTAAAATACATCAGATGATCAAAGGAATCATTTTTTCGTCGATGGAGTGGTTTGATTTTGTAATGATTTATAGAAATGACACTGATCTAATCTATAAATAGCCCCTCATTCTTCATATGAGGGGCCCAAAAAAACTAAAGAGAGGAGAGAGCTTTGAGGCTTGAAGAACCTCAAAGCATAATCGTGCCACCAGTCAACGGTCACCGACCACCGTCACCGATCACCACCTCCGACCGTACGTAATTCATCACGGCCATCCGCACCGACCGCGTAGCCACCACCGCTGGTCATTGCCATCGCCGACCACCGCCGATTGCCACCGCCGACGGCATCGCCTCGCCACCGTTACACCGCCGCTACCACCATCGGCACTACGCTACCAATTTAGCCGATTGTCGCCACACCATTATCTATTGTTGGTCACCGCCATCGCATCATCACCGCAACCACCACCCGACCCGCCAGATTATCACCGTTGTTCACCATCGTCACTACCACTAACAACTACTGCCAATTATCACTACATATTGTTTGACGATGGAATTCTTATTGTTAAGCTTTCTCACATACAATTTTGTAATCCCATTATCAGGAAAACTTAAACTTTGTACTCTAAAGCAGATATATAGTGGTACATTTTTACTGCACTAGGCCCTGTGATTTTTTCCCTCATTTTGGGGGGTTTTCACGTAAAAATCATGGAGTTTCTTATTCTCTCTTCAAATATCTATGTGTGTTGGATTTCTCAATAAGATTAAGGAGTAAAGTTTTATCCTACCACAATTAATTTTCTAGCACGCAACAGTTTGGCGTCATCTGTGGAAAGTTTATCCCACAATCGTAATATATGTGAACACCTGCATTATGGCCAATAAGTGCAATACTCGCACCAATGGAGTCTCCCGCTCCAACTCTCACTACTCTCGAAACCAATCTTTAAACCAAGGATGCCATGCTTCTTTCTCACTTCTCCCTGATAGGCATGACCCTATCAGTGAAGGTGCAATAGGGACCTCTCTAGAAGATCGTGTTCACCGAATGGAAGAGTCTTAAAATGAGATAATTCAATTTTTATGAGAAACATGATAGCCACTACTATGATAAATGCATCTCCCCTAAGATCGATCATTAGCTAAGGGAGGACAAAATGTCGATACCTTCTCACCATCGTCAAGTTTCTCCACTGCATCGTGATAACCTCCTTGACACTACTAGTTCTACTCATCTAACACTTGCGGCTCAACCGATTTCTAACCCATCGATTATTACTAATTGTTTAGCACGTTGCAATCCTGTTGATTCCACCCATCATATTATACATGCAGAATTACAATGCTTAATGCGAGAAGAATTTCATCTTGAAGATGAAAATCATCTCCCCTCTCACCGCGGCTATCAGGAGTCTTCACCTTTAGTTGAAGTTATTCTTCAACATCCTATTCTCGTAGGTTTCAAGCTTTCGAGCATTGACTCCTATGATGGGGCGACTAACCCATATGAACGCATTGACCATTACAGAACCATCATGCACATCCAACGAGCTCTTGACACACTGCTTTGTCAGGTCTTTCCAGTCACCCTCAAGGGTTAAGCTAACACTTGATTCTACTCTCTTCTAAGGGGATTTATCTATACTTTTGTTGAACTCGCTAAGATTTTTATAGAACAGTTCATTACAAATTGAAGGATCATTGAATTCCTCTCATCTCTCAAGAATTCATCAAAATGAAGGTGAATCTCTTAAGGAGTACTTTTAGTGGTTCTCCTTAAAAGCTCGCCAAATACCAAGGGTAGACCTTCAATTACTAATAGGAGTTTTCCTTGGAAGGCTTCATCTTGGGCCTTTTTACTCATCACTAATGCATAATACATTCGCCACTCGACTTGGTTCATCATGTGGAAGCACAAATTTTTCTAATGAGACTATCAATGCATATTGAAAGTAGTTCGAGCAATATGTGGGAACAATCATTGACTTGGCAACTCTTATTATAACCTCAAAAGATTATTCATGTAAATATCTAAGGAATGATTATGATATTCAACACGTGGCAATCACCTCATACCAATCAAGCTATAATCAATCCCAGGGGGATCCGATTCGACCCCTTCCATACAAGTTAATGTCATCAAATAACATTTTGACAAACAACCTCAGATGGGTCAAAAAATTCCGCCGATTCAATTCGACCATAGGTTTGATCATCAAGTAACACTTTGACAGACAACTTCAGATGGGTCAAAAATCCATGGCAGATTCGATTTGACCTCTTTCTTACGGGTTAATGTCATTAAGTAACACTTTGACAAACAACCTCAGATAGGTCAAATATCCTCAACGGATTTGATTTCATCCCTTTCATACAGGATAAGTCATCAAGTAATACTTTGACAAACAACATCGAATGGGTAAAAAATCCTTGGCGGATTTTATTTGATCCCTTCTATACAGGTTAATGTCATCAAGTAATACTTTGACAAACAACCTCGGATGGGTCAAAAATCATTACCAGATTTGATTCGACCCCTTCAATATAGGTTAATTTTATCAAGTAACACTTTGACAAATAGCCTCGGATGGATAAAATATCCTCGGTGGATTTCTTTCGACATGTTCTATATAGGTTAATGTTATCATGACAAACAACCTTGGATAAGTTAAAAATTCAAGATGGATTTCTTTTAGCATTATATCATGACAAACAATCTCAAATGGGTCAAAAATCCTTGGCGGATTTTGTTCGACCCCCTCCATATAGGTTAATTTCATCAAGTAATACTTTGACAAACAACCTCGGACAAGTTAAAAATTCTTAGCGGATTCAATTCGACCCTTTCCATACGGGTTGATATCATCAAGTGACACTTTGACAAACAACCTCGGATGGGTCAAATATATTTCACAGATTCTTTCAACCTCTTCCATACAAATTAATGTCATTGAGTAACACTCTAACGAACAATCTTGGATAGGCCAAAAATCTTTAATGTATTACTTCTGGGTTCTTCCATACAAGTTAATGACATCAAGCAATATCTTGAAAAATAACACTCTGAAATTATCTGTCAGAATTTTTGAATTTTTTGAGGAATGGTTCTTAATCGATGCTTCCCTGCCACCTTGGCAGTTGTCAACTATTGCGCCTTCCATCAGAGTTTCAAGAAAATCAATTTCCTACAAGAAAAAGTAGACAATTTGGGCCTTGATCCCCTCCAAACCTGATCGGTCCAACGATGACATTTAATGCCCCTCCCGAGGGAAAACTGAAGCCTCGCTGTATGAGCTACAGGCCTTGATTGCCTCCAAACTCGGTCTGTCCGTCTAGAATAGTTGACGCATCTCCCGTGAAAAAATCGGAGCCTTGTCGTATGAATTACGGGCCTTCATCGCCTCCAAACCCGGTTGGTCCGACAAGGACAATTGATGCCTCTCTCGACGGAAAGCTAGAGCCTCGCCATATGAACTATGGGTCTTGATCAACAAAGCAAATAACCTTCTTTTTAGAAGAATATCAGAGCTTCGCTGACAAAAGAAATTTCTTTTATTATCCTTATCCCATGAAATTTTGCTAGATAATTTCTCATCAAACATAGAAGAACATTAGAACATATGAGAGAAAACTATATCTCCTTATTTGACCTTAAGGTAGGGGTGGGGGTTTATAGATCCACAATAGGGGCAAAAGAGGAATAAATTTTAAGAAGAAATTTAGAAATATTTAAATAGATTTTGAAATGTATGCGCTCAATTATATATTTACTTTTATAAAAGTGAAAAAGGAAGAAATAAGAAAAAATTAAAAAAAACAAAAAAAAACCCAAATTTTTGCTCATCTTGTGCGCTGAAGGCTTGGGCTCATGCTCTATGCTCCACCACGCACCCATCGCTACTCATGGACCGCCTCATGACCGATGTGACCCCGACCGCCAAGAATCAAATACGACATCGACCGCCTCGCGACGCATCGCGAGCCGAACACGTGAGTGCTCGAGCGCCTGGCGTGCTCAGTTCTGATAGCCTCATGCCACACACACCCACGCTCATGCCCTGCGTTCGGCTCCATGCCCTTCACCGCCTAGATCATAGTGCACCCATGAAGATCTATTCTCTCAAACCATATGTGAGCAAAGGTTAATGAGCTACAGATTTCATTAATATTGAGCGATTTGATTACGGTCGAGACTAGTTAAGATCAACTGCTTAAAATATAATTGAAAACTTTGGGATATCAGTTAAATCCCTAAATAGCTTCTAAATATAGAGTGTTTATAGTCAAATCAAGTGTCTTGACGAGCCGGATCTAACAAGCCCAAGATCTCTTGATTTTGACTTCATTTAAACATTCAAATACTTAAAATATATGAGATGATCAAAGGAATTATTTTAAAAACTTTGGGATATCAGTTAAATTCCTAAATAGCTCATAAATATGGAGTGTTTATAATCAAATCGAGCATCTTGACGAGCCGGATCTAACAAGCCTAAGATCTCTTGATTTTGATTTCATTTGATCATTCAAATACTTAAAATATATGAGATGATCAAAGGAATTATTTTGAGCCAGATTGAGTGGTTTGAATTTTGCACGTATTTATAGAAATGTCACTTCTATAATCTATAAATAGCTCCTCATTCTTCATATGAGGGTCTCGAGAGAAAAAGCTAAAGAGAGGAGAGAGCTCTGAAGTTTGAAGAACCTCAAAGCAGAATCGTGTCATCAGTCAACAATCGCCGACCACCGCCGTTGGTCACCACCGCCAACCGTCACCATACCACCACTATCGCTGCCACAACGCCATTATCGCCATCGCGCCGCGCCACCATCATTATCACCACTGACCGCCGTTTGCTACGGCCGACCACTATCGCTTTGCCACCACCGCCATCATCACTATCGCTGCTGCCATCAATGACCACCATCGCCGGCCGCCGGGCCGACCACCTTCACTACCACCGCCCATATTGGTCACCGCCAATCACCGCTACCGCCAATCATACCCCACCATATCGCCGATTACCATCACCGCTCACCATCGCTGACGCTACCAATAACCGTTGTTTACCTATGTGATAACTATTATTATATGATTCTATAATTCTATTCGCTTTCACATACTGTAATCTCGTATTGTATTAAACTTAAACTTTGTACTTCAAAGCACATATATTTGTAATATTTTTACCGACCAGAAATTTTCCCTCTTTTGAGATTTTTCCACATAAAAAATCTGAAGCTTTATTCTCCCAAATATTTGTATGATCATTTTTCAACAAGACTAAGACGAGTTGTATTCTACCGCAATTGATTTTCTAGCATGCAACAAGTCTGAATCAGCTCAATCTCAAAATAGGTTCGCCTTGCATCAATCTGAGCTTCTAAACAGCCAATTGTATGGAAAAATTCAAATATTAATTTATGAACAGGTTGATTAAGATTAACTAAAGCACATTCAATGCCGACGAAAAAAGATAATCGACATTCATAAATAAAAGAAATGATTCACCATAAAATTAAATGAATATACACAAATATGAAGGTTTATCTCTTATTTAAGATTTTTTAATAAAAAAGAAGTCAAAGTTCTCTCTTAATATATAACAACAATTTTATTTTTAATTTAAGGTTTTATTTAGGTTGGTGTGCAAAGTCCGCTCTCTGTATGCGATCACAATTGGATGCTCTTAAATTACCAAAATCTGATGATAATGAAACTAAATATTAGAAGTATTGACAAGGGATCGAGAGATATCTATTTTAAATTGGAGCGCGGGTTTAGTTTTCTTAATCTAATTTGAAATTTTAATTAAACAAATCATTTGAGACTGCTGGCCAAGTTACCTTGTCTTTTAGAGGAAAGAGAATATGCAGGAGAAGCTGGGAAGATAGTCATTGAAACCTATATAAAATATTTATCAGAATTTTTTTAATAGGTTTGTTTTTAGAATTTGGATTTTTAGATTGTAAAAGCATATTTTATTAAATATTATTTTAACATTAGTTAGTTGATGAACCAAAGAAAAGACTTTAAAATCCTTTAAAGTTGATTTATTGACTTGGTAGAGTAACTCACAAATATTTTTGCCCATATAAGTCCTTAAGATTAGACAACTTTATCATTATATAGGCAAGAATTTAATTGAAGATCATAGAAATAACTTCTAAAGTCCTTATCAAATGAATTAATTAATGAGTTAACTGCAACAAGGACAACTTTTTTAGTCACTTTATTATTAATGATATTTATAAAAATAATTTACTGTACAATAAATAAAATATTTTCTCTAATTTTCCTTTTTTTTTTTTTTTTTTTGAACTCTTATTTCTCAGTTTAGATGTCCTCCACAACAAATGTAGGCTATTATATTTTTTGGAACAATTAGATTTTACATGCATTGTGAAGAAATCTAACAAATTAAGATGCACTTCAATTATGGACAAGTTGGTCAAAATGTTCATGAGAGATATATTATTTTTAATAAATTTTTGTGATTATTAGTTTGCAATTAATTAAGTAGACGGTTTTATTAAAATTGTCCTATCTGCTCATACGTGATATGGCCAATCAATATCTCAATAATTTTAACTAATCCCCATTACTGAGTCATCAAATTTGTTTAAAGATCAGAGTGTGCATTTTATTCTTTATGCTATTATAGTTTTGCGAATAAAAAAAATTATTGGTTAAAACTCCCTTTTTGAGATAATTGCTGTATGTAAATAGAGAATCTGAACAATGCATATTCATGGGTTAGAAACTTATCATATACCCACAAGCGTATGGATTAAAAAAATGCGACACAATGTCTTGGAATGTAATTGCTATTAAAAGTTACTGAAGTTAAATTCAAAATATCATTGAAATATGAAATAATTAGGTGTTACAAACTTTGGCATCATTATGAACAATCTTTTAGGATGACTACTGAAATCTTGATTATGTATGATATGAATGGATTAGTGAATTACATTTATGGTGTTTCAAATAGTTATTCTAAGAGTAGTTGATACAGTAGGCTTTCATAATAGTACAACTATTATATTTATTTGATTACTTGATTATATTAAGTGATATTTAGTTATCTTAATTAGACTTTTTTAATTTTGTTATTATTATTGTTAGTGGCAAATATTTTCCCTTATAGAATAGTGAACTGAAGCATTATTATTGTATTTTTCAAACTTCTTCAATTTAGTAAAATTTACTCTTTTCGTTTCTCTCCACATTTCCTCTCTTATGTTTTCCACTCAATTGGGCACTACATCAATTAGTATCAGAGCCAATGGCGATGAAGAGGGAAGGAAACTTCATTTCATCTTGTGGCATCAATCGAAGCTGGCCACACCTTTGAGGATGACAAGGCTCTTGTGTGCAAACGACGATGTCATAGATTGGTGTTTTTTATTGTTTGAAGGTTGCTATGAGAGTTCCTTTATTTCAAGAATAATGATGTCTTATACGACAACCAGATTGGTGGATCAAGCACTCGTACCATAAATGGGCAACATTGTTGCTGTGAATCGAAAACTATGTTGTCTCTTTCGTTTCTACCAACTGACTCGAGTAGAGCTACTTGAATTCACTGGCAAGCTTTATCTTTGTCATTGAATTGTTCATTCCTGATTTATGCTATTTTGATAGTAATTCCCACATAGAGGAGTATTTCAATTGGGAGTATAAATTGGAATGTTTGTTTAATTACATGGATATTCCTCAAGAAAAGCAAGTTAATTTTGTTTTGCAAATTAAGGGGGCGAGCAACTGCTTGGTGGAACCATCTAACGCAAGCTCATCATCCTGAGGGGTGAAATCATGCCAACACATGGTTCAAGATAAAATAATTGTTAAGAGAACAATTCTTTCTCGATGATCACAAGTAATCATTTTATTACTTTCAAAATTTTAATTGGCACAAACAAGATGATACTATTAAAGAATTATATATCAAAGAAAGTAAAGCGAGACAGGGAACTATGGAGAATGAAAATAGTGCATCACAAGAAACTTTGGGTATTGAAAATATGCCTTGTGACCTCTAACATCCCTCAAAAGATCCACTTATGGTTCCCCTATGAATTCTAATAACTAACAAAAACTCTTCAAATTAGTTGCACATTAATATTTAAGCACAAATCTTGTTCTGGGCAGGAACAAGTGACAAATTCTAGTAAGATTACAACAAAAATGAAGGATGTATTATTGGAGGAAACTCAAGATCTGAGCTACTACTTTAGTGTTATAATGGTAGAATCCAAATTACTCCAATCAACGTTGCCTCTATTTTATGGTTCAATCCATGAAAGTTATTGAAGAAGCGATTTCTCTAGAGTTTAATTGAACAAACTAAGAAAGCTATTAAAAACATCTCCAAGTGGTCTTGACCTAAAGTCTTCAAAGCTCTAAAGCAATGCTTAAATTAGTTTCAATTAGTAGATTCTTTAGGGATCCCTGACAAAGTACTTGATTCTCTTGTAGCTAGAATTACCATAGTACGTGATACTACCAAATAGTTATGTCCTCCACATATTATTTGATACAAAAAATAGCATTAATTCAAAGAACAAACATTATCAAGCTTGGTGGTTCAAAGACCTTACAATTATAAACATCAAAATGATTAATAAGGCCATTTTAATTTTGATTTTCAAAAACTAGAGCATGCAAAAATCAGATTCCTCTTTTATTATCTCAAATGTAAGTGCTCGAATTTGGCTGTGAATGAGAAGTAAAAGGTGACTAAGAATGTCATTGATCTCCTCTACCATATATGATGAAACTTGGTATCTCGCATAGGCTACATATTATAGATTATGATTTGTAGTCAATTTGATTTAGCTACTTTGGATGATCTGCTTATTTCTATATGACTAAAGTTGCACCTGATATCTTTTTAAACACTCAAAATTTATAGCATCAATAACTACCCTCCCAATGCAATAAGAGATTCACATGACTCATTGTATAAAGTCATTGACATATATCTTGAGGTTAACAATAGATTGATTGAGTGATAATATGAAGATTTTTTGCACCATTAATTACAAGAACCTATTGGTACTAATTAATTCAATGTTTGAATGATAATTGCTTGTATGTATGATTATTTTAACTAAACACGATTCTGCAAATTTAGTGAAGATTTTACTTTAGGATTTTAAAGATAATTTGTACTCAAACTAAGTTAGAGCCACAACGCTTAGGGATAAATAGTTGTTATAAAGCATAGATTTGATAGACTTTGTGACACTTGGAATAGCTATATTATAAAGAAGTAAAACACGAAGACCCCATTTTTCTTTCTTAGTTCTAGATCGGGTTGTATGGACAGAGCTCGACTGTTCATTTTTCTTTTTCTTTAGAGATATATAGCAAAATTTGATCGCACCGACTTTTTCAAATTAATTTAATTATTTAATATTTTATTTACTCTATATTGCACATTAAAATTATATCTATTTTTTAGATTCTATGATGATATTATGATTACATATAAGCTTGGATTTCATTAGGCTCTTAGGAAACTAATTTTTCTACCCAACTAAATTTTTAAATTCATAACCTAAATTAAATAATTTATAACCATTCATATTTAATATCTTTGGACTAAACTAATAAACTTAACTAAAAACACATAGGTTGGAGAACAATAAAGCTTGTTGTTTTAATCTTCTTATATGAGCCCTTCACTCATTGTATATATGGAGCATCTATCCAATGAAAATGATTACTTTCTTGAGGAACTTTGCCCTCTATTTTGATTTAGCCCATGAACATTTCTAATATTACATGCATGTAGACATGATTGCATTTCCCAATCTGTTAAATGAAATAAGAGCCTAATAATACATAAAATTTGTATATTATTACATTTGTTAAAAGCATTATATATTAGTTATTTCATATATTTAGAGAGTGAGTTTAGATTTCTAAATTCATTTCTTAATTAATAATCCTAGCTATCTTATATTATGGAGTGTTAGCTAGCGTCTATAGATGGGTTATAAAGCTAGAAGAGTGGATTGACTCATAATTCTTGATAGGAGTGAGCCAATAAATTTTAATTTCCTCTCATTATATTAGGTCCAAAAATATCTTTAGCTTTATAGACTGAGACATCTTGTTTCTCCCTACGATTATAAGTCCTCCCCTTTTATGCATATGCATTCTTATGATCTTGTGCCAACTGAATACAAGCCTTAACATTCTAACAAATTGTCAATTCAAAAATACAAATAAATATCAATTTTAAAAATTTAAAATCTAATTATATAATAAACTAAAGTGCTTATAAGATTTTTCAGTATCTAAGCACTTCCTATTTTTTCTCATTTAGAATCTGAAAAAAAATGATTCTACTTTATTCATCTCATTTAACTTCCATATTTAGCAATCTTAACTCAAACTTTGAAATCTATAGAAACATAACAGACAATTTTAATTGGAAGTTTTTTTTAAGAGATCATATCCATTATTTACCTCCTTTTGTGCATCTATCAAAATTTATTTTAAATATTTCATCTTCTTAAATAGTCTCTTCACCAAGATTATTGTATTTCCTCTTTCTGATGATGAAAGAGTGAGAATGAGAAGGGTCAGAAAAAATGAGAAAGATAAAATAAAAAGAACAAATAAACAAAAAAGAAATGTAGAGAGTCTTTATATGATAATTTTTTGCAAGATAAGTTGAGAAACAAAAGTCTGAAAAAAAAATCATATTAGCCCACAAATATATATCTATAAAAGAACTTGTAGAGACTCTCCACATATAATTAGAGATTAAAAAAAATTTATTCTAGGGTTAAAAGTAACTCCTAGACAGGCATGTCAAATATGATTAATTACATCTTGGTCGATACCCAAGAATACTCTTGATTAAATGAATCTTGTTGTTCTATAGATCATCATATAGTCAACTAAGGAGATTGTTGTCATTTCAATAGAGGATACCTCATGATGTTAAGACTAAACCAGCCACTATGTAGAGGGATGAATTAACATAACCCAACAAGCAGATTATGATGAAATCAAAAGATATATTAAAGAATACATTGGACTCAAGAGAGTTTCCAAAGGAGTAAGAAATTTTTAAAATTAGTAGACATAACCTATCAAGATTTCATGGATCCATCGTCCTCGGTTATAAGACCCTAAATTTATTTAGTCCAAAAGGTAGTCGATCTAATATCAATAATCCATGAATTATATCATCTAAGAGAATTTCATAAACTTAAAGTCAAGGAAAGAAACCAACTTAGGATCATATGAATATATACAAGTTAAAAAAAGTGTAAGAATAAGACTTATACTCCTTGAAGTGAAGGACAAGCCTATGAAATGAAGAAAAGAGTAGCCAAACTGCTAGGGTTAGACTATCCAACATTAACTTACAATCCTATCTCGATCACCTTAGCTTCAATGCAAACTCTTTCTACACTAAAAAAAGTACTTAAAGAAAAAATATAGACTAAATTCCTACAAGAGAAAACACAAGTTAGCATTTATAGGTATAATATAGCATGCAACATGAAATAGACTATGCTTGATGAGAGAGAAAAGTTATCAAGCACCTGTATAAAAATATGATATAAATTTAATCATTATAGCCCCTCCACTTTAGATATGACCTCTTACAAAAAGTGCATATATTTTTAATCTAGTGAGCACATCTCACACCATTAAATATCACATAAAAGGCAAATATTAAATGTACAACAATCATAAAACAAAGCAAACACAATGGCTTTATAATAAATAAAAAAATTCTAACTACACGTTATCCTAGACTAAGTAAACATCTAAAGATGTGCTTATTACAACCCCTAATATGTGTAAGTTGGCGTGATTAAAGGGATCCTCATATAATCTTAATACGACTATCAAGTCTGGTCTCATCCTAAAGATCCAACTAGACTAAAATATAACATCCTAGTTTGGTAATTTCAAAACAACTTTTGAGTATATACACATTACTGAATTAATTTGATTATGCATCGTATGAGTATTCAAATTAGATGATGGTTTGATGGGCGTCTATGATGTAAGATAAGGATGTCAAGTATGTTTAAATTAAATTATCTTATTATTTTATTTGATATTGAAATTGTATTTAAACTCCAAAGAGAGTGACTCAATTAAGATACGATGCCAATCTAATGCTAACCAATATATAGTTTGTATGTTGAATGTCTAATGTAATCATTACATGATTAATTTGAATTTCAATTTTCAATAGATAATCATTTAAAACTATGTAAATAATTAAATAAATTTTATATATGTACATATTTTAACAAAATAGGATGTGGTTATATGTTGATCAATTTTACAATTTCATTCCAGATATTTATCTCAAATATTTTTAAGAGTGGTTTTATTAATTTTAATTTCCAAAACCTTATCGGAATAGTAGGGGATGCATGGGCAATGGCTTCAGATTATGGGTGAGCATGATAGCGCGCTTTCTACTGCGTGATTTCTCACACAAACAGGCAACGTTACCTATAACGGTTCTCTACAGCAGCCTAGGGGGCCCCTAATCGAGAGACAAAGCAGGGGAGATAGAAAAATTACACCTGAGAGGGGATGTTATAGGTTTCCACTCAATGTCGATCCCCTGTTGAAGCTCCGGCAAAGAGATGGTCAACAACAACTAAACTAAATGGGTATGTCAAAAATTTCTGCCCAAGGACATCAATATTCTCAGAAGATAAATTTTGAAATTGCAACCTCTAAGCTTCATAGACAGGATCAAACAGGGAATGCAGTTGCAACAAATCCTCAAACTGAGAAGATACCAAGCTCTAATAGTATACTCCACCCTCTTGCATAGCTTCAAAAACTCAGCTCTGTCTGTACCAAGCTCAATAAGGTTGGCCAGATTCATGATAGGCTTGGGCTTGAAGATGGGAATGACGGACTCCCGCTCCAGCAGGATCACATCCTTGCTTCTCAAATTTGGTCCTACATCCATCACCACCAATGATTTATGGCCGCCAGAGAGAGGCGTATCTTGACTTCGTTGGAGCAAATAGCTCAGTTGGCCACTCTGTAACTTGGTGAGATGAGTGACTTGATAGACTTCCAATGAAATAGGAGTTGCCTCGTCCTTGGCATGAATCCACTCTACGTAGAGGCATCAGCCACTTTTGTTAGCAATCCTCACAGATGGTATTAAATGCCTTTCCTCTTCTCTTCCTTGATTAAGATAAATTATAAGTGTGAGTGCGCCTAGTGGGCTCAAGCTCGGCACATGTATAACCTGCTGAGCCAGATTTATTGAGCGTCAATATATATATATATATATTTATATGTATATATATATACATATATATATATATATATATATATATATATATATATATATATATATATATATATATATATATATATATATATATGTATGTATATATGTAAAATAATTTTATTTTTGAAAACGGTAAATAAAAGAAGCTCTGATTTGCTGTTTAGAAACGTGACCAAAACTCAAAACTTTGTATATTTTTTTGCAACTTAAAATTTGTATCTATTATGATAGTTTGACAGCTAATTTGTTTTTTAGAAGGCCGTCAAAGATGTACTTTTTGGGATCTTAATAGCCTTTTAAATTTTACTTATTTTTTAAATTCATTTTCATCCATCACTGTTTACCAGCTAGTCGCAACGTTGCTTCCGCTCTCGAGCTTATTAATAGCTCCCGCAACGATAATTATTCACGAATCAATAGTCGAGCTCTCAAGCATGAGAAAATACACGATTCAGGGACGAGCTCAAGCTCATGGGGCTGACTCAAGCTTGAGTTCGAGCTGCTTTCTGGGCTAAGAAATCGAGCTTGAGCTCGCTACAAGCTCAGCTCATTCGTTTACACCCCTAAGATGTAATATTTGGAGAGCAAAATATTTATATATTTAGTGAAACCTGCTAAATGCTTCAATGCAATGTGTAATATATATATTGGATTATTATCCTAAAAAAATAAATTGATCCTATTCTATGAGATATAAAACAACTCCTTATATATATTTACTAAAAATCAAAAAAGAGGCATCACATGATGACGTGAGGGAAATGAGAGATTCCATGCTTGATATTTAAATTTTTTTATATTTTATATGTCTCAGCGTATAATTATTTTAAATAAGAAAATCTTAATCTCTTGACATACTTCAAATGATGTCTGATTTTAACATGAATAAGCTTATTAGAAACGTCGCAAAGATACGAATGCAAAAGTGCAGTCCGTTTTGGAAAATAATCTTTCGATAAAAAAAAATTATGTGGATGAAAATTTGATGCATGAAAGCTTGCTTGCATAAATTTCACGTAAAATTATCGTAATATGAGCCACATGTCATTGCATGTATAATTATAGCTGTTGGAGAAGATGATACAACTCATGAAATTTAAATCTAAGATACAAAAGCAATGCGAAGCTTTAAGTATCTATGTGATGATACATAATGCATAGCTTGATATCACGGCTAGGTAGTCAGCATTGGTCAAGGCAATATCTGCATATATATTGAATCAAAAATAATGCTAACATCTCCTAAGATGTAATTAACTATGAGAGCTTGTCCCTGCAACACAAGCTAAAATAAATCATGTCTTACTTTCATCTATGTAAGGTAAAGAGAAAAGTTTTGGTATATGTAGACCCATCCATTTTCGGAATTCTTATTAGATGATTGAATCAATTATAATGTGATATTTCAGCTTTTGAGGGAGTATATTACTCCTTGATATTATGTTTGATCACCCATATAAGAATCCCAAAGATTTGTAAGATATCCTCACATTTTAATCATCAGTTCTAGGGATATCATTTTTCAAGATTCATTTTTTCTCTTTTGTTTGATAGAAAAAAATTTTGTTGGCACTAAGATGTCAATGTTGGACAATTCATTCTTGAAAATTCTACAATTTTTCTGTACCTATAAATAATGAGGATTGAACTACAAGTAAGTAAGTATAACTTTTAGAAATTTTATAACTAAAAGTGGTAGCATGAATCAAACTTGTAGAAAATTATACCCTAAATGAAAGTTGTTCTCTTCAAGAATGCATCCTTTAAGGATAGATAAAGAGCTACAACAATAAAAAAAATAGGTGAGAGTGTGTCCCATTAAATGAGCTAGAAATCACACATTCTAAGTTAACAAGAAGACCCTTACTAAGAAATGCATCCTTAGTTTTTAAGCCATGATTAAGAATTTTCCAAACAATCATAACATATTTGAAGGTGTGACTTTTGAACTGAACAAGTTTTTCACATGCAACTTTAGGATGATTCTTATATGTAAATTGGTATACTAATTTAAGAGAAAAATATTTTTTTCCATCCAAAAATAATTCAACCATGTATCCCAAATAAGATTATTGTGGATGAGTTTCAAGCACTAATTTAGAGTAAAAGGCATGAGAGCTTAACACCAATTATTATCAGTAATAACATCTTGAACTCTTGTGATAGGCAAGAGAGAAAACTAAGTAAATTGAGTTTCCAAATCTTTTACAAAGGGATGAGCCATCCAATCATGAGTTAAAAAAAGAAAGAAGTCTACCACTCTGATTCACTTTGAAAAAAAAGTATTTTTGGGTTCTAACAACAATGTGCATTATATTTGTTCAAAAGTGAGCAGGGTTGTGATTCATCATTTTTCAAAGAGAGCCATTTATGTTGAGAAACCAAAATGATATTAATGAATTATAATTATGAAACATTTAAATGAGTTTTGATTTATACATAAGATTAAGAGTATTTAGATTGGGAAGACTCAAACCAATACAAACTAAGGGCCTACTGGTGCTCCAAGTAATTGTGCAAAACTTATTGGTTCCATTATTACACAAAAACTTATTTATATATTTGTTATAGAGGAGATCTTGTTTTTCAATCCCTTAAAAAGATTGGTAGAATGAACCGACAAAGGTAATTCTAGAAGATAGTTTTGAAAAGTTAAAATCTATTAGCAAATGAAAATAATTTTTCTTTCAAACCACAAAGTAAATTTTCAATAATTAGGCGTCAAATGTTTTAAGTTTTAATGAATTAATGATAATGCCAAGTTGACCATAAGAGAGACATTTAAATTGAAATCAAAGAGTATTGCATATAAGTTGCCTTGAGTTGATATGCATTAATTTAGAGAAGTAGATGGTTGATTTGATATTATTGGTATTGAGCTTGGTGGTTATGGTGTTTATTTTTTGATTGGGGTGGGGACATCATATAGATCGTAGAGGGTACTTATTAAAGTCATCAGGTACGATATTAAGGTTTGACATACTATCTCGAAAGATAGAGACATCACACTTCAATGGACCTAATCACTTAATAAGGACTCCTAAGGCATGATGGGTTTTCACATGTACTAGAGATTTTTCTCCTACTTTATATGGATGAATAAAGCAGAGTTTATATTAAACCGGGTTCTAAAGTTTCTATGGAGGCAAGCCTCCATAGTTAATTACATATTAGAAAATAAAATTTCCTAAGAATACTCTCGATTAAAGTAGACAATTATTATCTCCAAAGATTTCATGGCTAGACTATCAAAGGATTAGTTATATTTGGAAAATCAAATGGAAAAGTTCAAGAAGAAGACTTATTTTTGAATCCAAAGGGAGGAAGTAAGAAATGCTCATGATACTAGGAAGCCTAGTGAGCATTCCAATCTATCCTATAATTGGGCTTTATATGTTTGAAAGTGAAGAGACTTATATGTTAGAGTTGAAATTTCATTAGATCATTATGGCTTATAATCCACCAATACAAGGTTATAAAAATGTCTAAGAGGTGAGGATTTATGCTTGTAGCCTGAAGGAAACACCCACCTTAGATCCTAAATCTAGGGAGCTTTAGCAATAGCTTAAACGCTACCTAAATCTAAGCAAAGATGGGTGTAAGTTTACCTCCACAAGAGAGAGTAAACCACCCAACTGGTGGACTTATAATCGCCTGGAGTAGCGGCCAGCTAACTCCTACACTTTTAAAACTATGTAGGAAAGTCTTATGAATTTGCAAGATAGTTGAGTTGATATTAATTAGAAAAAGACTAAAGTCTTTAAACCCACTCCTTAAGAGACTAGAGCATGAGTGGTATGAGTAATGACTTAATCTACAAATGCAAATCTTTTCAAATTTTACTTGATTTTTGACACTTCAATTGGACAAAAGGCTTTGAGATTTTTGAATGCCTAAATGCATGATGAAATGAGTCTTGGGATAAATCAAGAGAGAAGAGGGTGAAGCTCCGTCAATTGGGGTTGCTCTCACAAGTCAAGTGGTCCCTATGCATGTAAGGATGGAGGCCATCATTTTATAAGAGTGATTCAAGATGATGCATGATGTGAAACATACAACCATACAACTAAGAGGGTTGCTAAATCTTTTAATTATCTTAATTTACATACTAGGCTTTTATTATGAGGTTATGGGTTATTTAGTTATTTAATTATGAGTGATTAGTTAGGGTAGAAAGATTAATTTTATCTTAAGAGCCTAATCATATCTAGGCCACACATTAAGGCATCAATCATATAATAAAGTAAGAAAAGCAAAACCTTTTCTAATGCATAATTAAACATAACACCAATCAATTTTATAAAACTAACTCAAAAGAATGGGAGGCCGGTGCGATCGGGTGTCATCGTACAACCTGAAAGGAAAAGATGGGTAGACGAGCTCTACCCTTATACAACTAGAAATTACAAAAGAATAATTACAATTGGAATGAATGAATGTTGTGGGGGGTCTTCATTCCTCATGTCATCAACTTCATATCTCTATTTTGTTTGATTTACTCCACTTCAAAGGCATCACATGGCCTCCTAGGACAAAGCTCTCTAGCCAATGCTCATTCTTATCCATCATAACACTAATCCTACTTCTTAATGCTAAAATTACATTAAAAATAGGAAAAGTAAATCTAACTACACTTGTAAAATAGAGGTTAACTAAACATACATACATTCCCAAGTAGTTATATTTATAATTAGGATTTAGCACCCTGCACATGGGTAACCAAGCCTACTTGTCCTAACATGGAATATCCATAGAGAGTTTAAGGAACCTGCAAAAGAGAGCATTCATATTTATTTTAAGCACCCCTTTAAGCACAATCCTCTGTAAAAAATATGATTAGGCAAATATCGGCCTAATATCCAGTCTAAAATAATACATCACAAAATAAAAATATAAATCACACCATGCACCATCCTAACATAAGGCTAGAAGTGGTCACTTAGTTCTAATGTGTGTGTTAAGACTTATATGGTATGTCTTAAGTGTAGGAGACTTTCATTTAATATAAAGGGTTGATTTCACTTGAAATAATTTAATTAATTTGAGAATTTTAATTTATATTTTCTTTTATTTCATATGGTTACACTTAGCAACTATGTGTTATAAATAGAGGGAAGAGGATTATCCTTTTCCATCCCTACCCTAAGTTACTTTTTAAAGCATGCTAATTTGGTTTAGTTCTCTTTCGTGATTGACTTATTAAATGATTTAATTAATGCTAAGTTTAGGTTCACTTTAAGTAATTTTATTTGACATGTAAGACATCTTAAGATTAATCCAATTTAATTACTAACATATGACACAAATGAAATCATTCCTTTTCGTCATAAATATCATACATATGATTTAATCCTAAGTGTATTTATACATATAGCACACTTAAATGATGAATGTATGTATATGTGAAATTTACACTCCTTCATGTGATTGAATTATTTAATCATATTAGCTTAAATCTTTATCTAAATTCTTATAAAAAATACATAGGGATAAGATTAAATAGGTACGTATCATTGTTAACCAGGAAAGTGAGGTAATCAAATGACCTCCTTGGGGCTACTTGAAGCCTCATATTCCCGAGATGTCAAAACCATATACCCTTTTGCATTCAAACATAAGTAAATTTATATATATAAATATAAGGAAGCAAGCTCCAAATTACATGATTAATTAATCCAATGACTAAGCAATTATGAATGCATGTATTTTTAAATAAAAAAAAGGAAAAAGGATTATCATCCTCTAATCAAATACACACATATATGTATAAAAGACATAAACAAGTACGTGCCTTTGTTAACCAGTGGAAGTTAGGTAATCAAATGACCTCCTTCGGGCTACATAAAGCCTTGTATTCCCAGGATGTCCAGGTTATATGCCCATTACATTCATACTTATGTAAAGCAACATGTGAATAAAGGAAAGAGACTTCACTTTATACACTTAAACTATAAACACATCATTTCTCATGTACTTGTAATTAGCATCATAACACATATTACTATTCATTTATATGCTTTTGAAAAGTACATTTGGATTTAGTAGTGATAATAGCCACACATATATTCAATTAAATAAACACATGCAAGCTTACATAAAAGAAAACCATTTGATTTAATTAACTTTTTGAAAAGGGATGGATGCATGAAATCAAATGACATACAATATGTAGCATGATTGGAAAGGAATAATCAAATACAAGCATCGATTCATTCAATCAATCAATTAATTCACAAGGACAAACATACTAAATAAAATTATTTAAAATAAACCAATGCTTTTCTAATGTATCATTTTTAATATTCATGTTCAAATTTGACTTAAGGAATGTAAGGAGTTTGCTAATCTTAACCCATCCTCATGTTTGTAAATTAATGTGGTTTAATGAAATATGATTAAGTTCATTTTATAGATTAATTAAGTTGTAACATGTATTAAGTTCATTAATTAACCCTTTCCTATATTACCTTAACATAATTATCCAAATAATTATGAGCTAACATGATATGTAAATGAACTAAATTAGCAAATGGTCCGGAAATGAAAGGGTCTAATGCAATTAGCTCATAATTATTGGTTGAATAGATTAAGAAACTTAATTAAGTGCTCTTATGATTTCCCCATGTGGATTAACCATAATTTCTTTAAATGTCTTTAGGTTATTAAACACCTAAAGATCTACCCTTGAATTCATTAATTAAAATCAGATGTGATTGTAATTTTAATTTGGTTAATAAAATCATTAATTAATTTATTATTTTCTCTTACTTAATTTGCCAAATTGATTATTTATCCTTCAAATGAAAGGGACTTAGAGAAAGGCTTAAGAAAGAGGTTGCAATCTTATTCCTTGAGTCCCCTTAATTAATTTAGATCTCATGTGATTTGAACTTTAATTTAACCAATTAAGTAATTAATTAGTTAGTTAATCCTTGATTGATTTTCCTTGAAAAGTGAGAGGAACTTAGGGAAAGGGATTAGGAAAGAGGTCCCAACCGAAATCCATAAGCCCCTCATTATTAAGCATTGATTAAGGAGCCCATTAATTGGTTACTATTCATATGATTAATTAATCTTAATTAAGCTAAAAAAATAAAGGCTTAATTAGCTAATTTTCCAAATTAATTAACTAATAAATCCCAAGAAAATTAGGGGAGGCAGAGGTCATCCCCTTAAATAAGCTCAGAAAGTTTGAGTTTAATTAAATAGGGAGTAATTAAGCTAATCAAAATTTTAATTAAACCTTAATTAAGCTCTGATTATTGTTCAAAATTAATTAAGGATATTTTTTTATAGATTCCTCTCTGAAATACTTTTAAAATAAGTATTTATTTGCATTTTTTGGATTTTTTTATGATTTGTTATGATTTTATGAAGTTCCAGCCTTTAATTCTAATTAATTAGCCTTAATTAATTCTAATCCAGCAAGCGGCTCACGACATGATGCACTGATGTGGCACGCGGAATTGGATATTTAAGTTGTTGCCATCAATGGTGAGTCGGTGGCGATGCCGTGTTCGATCTAAGATCAAACAACCCGATTAATCTCATAGTTAACAAAGATTAAAATGGGATGATCTAATGAATCTAATCATGGCAGTCCATTTTGATCACACAGAATGGATGATGCATGATCTATCTCCCAAGACGGAAGCCGCCCCGCCATTGTCCCATGATTTGAGCTCACTCGGATCCACTCAAATTGATCCCACACCTTCGTGCAAAGGATCAAAGAGGATCTAAAGGCTAGGATCGACGCACATGTAGATTCTCTTCAAAAATCTCCCAAAAAAATTAAAGGAAGCTCGATTTCAATGGCATTACCTCATCGGAGTTAAGACCAGTGGCTCACACCCTTGAGGAAGCTTCGTCTGGTTGAGATGAATCTCTGTTGAGTGACAATTGAGTTGATTCTAAGTGGTTTGCTAGGGAGGCCAAGATCCGTCCTTTGGAGGCTCGATCTTGATTGAAGTGGCACCTCCGGTGGGCTTGGAGCTCGAGGGAAGATTCGTTTGGCTTCGAGGAGGTGCGGGGATGGTGTGTGCAAGAGGAATTTGGCTTTGATTGAGAAAAGAGAGTTTGGATTGGATAAGGCTTGCCCATTTCGAATGCACTTGAGAAGGAGAAATTCAATGAAGGGAAACCTTGGGAATGCTTGGGAGCTTACTAGGGGACTCAGAATTGCCTTAGGAAGCTCTCACGAATTGAATGCGTGAGTTTCTCATGAAAATTGAGGGGGTATATCCCTCGATTCACTATGATGGATGGACGAAATCATCTCCCATTTTTCGGCCGGCCAGCCTCGGCCAGGGCGATGGAGTTATCTCCATCACCTCCACGTGGCATGTCTTCAGTAGAGGAAGGCTTAGGAGGTGGCTCAAGGTAGAGGTGGGGTGGTCCATGGTTCTCGGCTTGTGATGGAGGTGAGTTAACTCACCTCCCTTTGGTCCATGGCAAGCCTAGCCCACATAGGCTGGGCTAGGTGGCTAGGTCAGACCCCAAATAAGGTGGGCTAGGTGGCTAGGTCAGACCCCAAATTGGGTACTTGATCGCTGCCAAAGGGAAAGAGGGAGTGGACTTTGCAAATTTTGGCAAAATCCCATGTGGGGAGGAAAATCCAAGTGGGATTTGCCATGGGTTTGGATCCAATTAGGTTTGGGCTGATTTTGGTTTTATCTTAAGTGAGTTTGAGTCAGGTTAGGTCAGCTGCCAAGGTGCCATGGCTTGTTTTCAATGGATTTGGCTCAATTTGGGTCATTAGGGTCACTTTGGGCATTTTGGGTTATGTCAACCAATTGGTCAAATTGGGTCAAACCAAGGCTTTGGTTAGGTTCAAATGATGATTTAAAGAGTTTGGTTCAAGTGATTTCAATTAATTTGGCCTAAGTTTGATTTTGTCTCATTTGGAATCAAACAGGTTGACCAATTTGACCAAATTGGCCTAATTAGCTTGGGTTAGGTGTTGGCTCAAGTTCAATTGATCAACTGAAGATGATTGTAAACTTTGGTTTGAATTGATTTGGATTTAATTTGGGTTTAGGCCAATTTGACCCTTTAGCTCAATTTGGGCTATGCTAGTCAATTTGGTTCAATTGACCAAATTAGGCTCAACTATGGCTTTGGTCAAGTTCAATGATCAATTTGGAATGAACTTGAGCTATTATTTGTAATCAATTTGGGTTAGATCATGATTTGATCTTTTTTGGCCTTTTAGGTCACTTTGGGTCAACTTGGCTCAATTGATAGTCAAGTCATGTTTAATCATTGATTATGGGTTGGTATGGAGCCATTATTTTAATTAATTTGGTGTAGGATGAGTTTTGACTAGTTTGGGTTCAAATGGGTTAAGTAGTTGACTTGATCAAATGACCAAGTTGACTTGGTTTGACTATTTTAGGCAATTGATCATCCTAGGATGATGATCATGGTATGAGGTTTGGATGAGCTTGGTTCAATCCAATTTGGGTTGGATTAGAACTTGGTTCAAATGGATTCTTTAGGTCACTTTGGGTAAAGTGGACCTAAATGGGTTGATAGGCTTGGTTTTGGTTTGATTAAGGCTTAGTTGAATTTATATATGATTGAAATATATAAATTCAACTACAATCAATTTGGGTTTCAATAGGTTTTGGTTCATTTGGAATTTTAAGTTAAAAATGGCTAAGTTGGGTTTGACTTGGGTTGATTTTAATTTGGCTTTATGATTGTAGATTTCATTTATATTTAGATAGGTGATTGAAGGAATGATTGATTCAATATAAAATCCATTGATTTTGACTTGGTTTGGATGAGTTTTGGCCAAGTTCAAGGAATTGGCTTCAAGTGATTGGGTTTTGATTTGATTTTTGATTTGGTTTTGTCTATTTGAATGTAGGTTTCATTTATATTTGGGATGATAATTGATGTAATAATTGATTTAAAAGAAAATCAATTTGGTTTGAAGTGATTTGAAGGCAAATTTGGCTAAGCTCATGAAGGTGAGTCCAAAGGGCTTAGAAGAGAATTTGATTTAGTTTGATTTAATTTTGATAATTGGAATGTGGATTTCATTTATATTTGTGAATATTATAGAATATATAATTTATTTATGAGAAAATCAATTGATTTTGGGTTAATTTAGGTTAAGATTTGGCTTAGCACATGGAGGTAGGTCCATATGGCTTAGGAAGGGTCTTGACTTGACTTGATTTAGTTTGATTTAGTTTTGATCATTTGAATATAGATTTAATTTATATTTAGAAATATAATTGATGGAATAATTTATTTATAAGAAAATCAATTGAGTTTGATTTGATTTGAATGAGATTTTGGCTAAGCTTATGAGGGTGGATCACATGGCTTAGGAGGGATTTGGAGCTTGGATTTGATCTCGGGTTTCAATCATTTGGAGTTGAATTTGGATTTAAATTTAATAAATGATTGAGAGATTGAATTGATCTTTGATAAAATCATTTGAACTAAATTATATTTGGGTTTAGGCTATAGGGTAGATAAGTCTCCCTAAGTCCCTAAGGCATAGCCTACTCCTATGACTAACCCTTCTAAGTCTCTAGGCTTAGGATAAGTGTCCACCTAATCACTAGAAGTATCTTAAGACTAAGAAGCTCTTAGTGTCTATAAGAGTCCTAGATCTCTAATGAGGAGATTGAGAACTCACTCCAAAGAAGAGGTCAACAGTGGCCTTTCAAAAAAAAACAAGAATAGAAGATAAGTAATTGATGGAGTTTTGATCCATTTTTTCAAACACTAACAATTATCAATATAAATGAGATGAGAAACATTGCAATTATTCTTCATAATACCAAAGAATGATGAATTAGTGTAGTACATATACATTAGCCTAGAGAAAGCAAAGACATGGAGATATGTGCATCCTTGCTTTAAACTTGAAAAAGATGCAAAATATGATGACAGAGAAATATTCTTGGGTAGTACATGCCTTGATTCACATTATCAATGATTTTATAAAGATTATTTTTGGAGCAAAACTATTTTTTATTGTTAAAGTTAAAACCATGGAGGAGATCATTAGTGAGTATTACATTATTAATGATGTCATGATCAAATATAAAGCAAATCTGATAAAAATGGATAAGATTAGGGATGAGTGGCATGATCTTATTATCAATGAGCTTGGAGATAATCTTATAGATGATGTTACAAAATGAGATAGATATGCAATCATTAAAAGTCTCATTATGGGAGTTTTTAGATATCAAGGTGATAATATAGCGCTTAACCATATTAGGAAGCTTAGATGAGAAGAAAAAAAAATTAATTACTTCAATGAAAGAGGGATCAATAATTATCCAAGTGTCTTTAAAGAATTTATAAGAGAAACTATTTAGGCCCAAAGCTTTATTAAAACTAATGCTAAGGCATGCCTTCTTAATATTATCACCATTAAAACTATTATTAGGTTATCATATTGTGTGCTAGAATAATACTCTACGAGTTTGTCAAACAAAATTTGAGTGAATGAAATATATGAATAGTTGAAGAATAAAGAAAATGAAGATTGGTTTTCTTGACAATATTATCCTTGGAGTAGAGAGATGTGCTATTGATAGATAGGTCTCTAATATAATTACAATTACCTTTTTTTTTATTTTTAATCCTTTGATGGAGAAACTTGATATCATCCTCATCCTTGGAGAAAAAAAATACATTTGGCACATTGTTTAACTCATTTGTTCCCAAAAATAAAGCTTCAATAAAATTATTTTGTTAAAATTATTTTATTAAGAAAAGTTTAACACAAAGGCTAGCCCTCTAATTTTTGAAAAATAAGCATTTGTTTATCTTTTATTTGAGAGTTGGTGCTAATAATATAGTTTAAGGATTCTAGGTGGTACCTTTAAGAGAAATTTTGATATTATTTAGTTTATCACATAGTATAAATATGGGATCACCAATCACTTGGGTGTTCCAGACATTTTGAACAATGTTAAAGAAACCAGAATAGTGACTTTAATAATTTTGTAAAAGAATTTATATTTAAATTTTAAATTATTTCCAACTGAAATAATGGGTGATTAGAGGTGAGGGATTTCATATTCCTTTACTCTAAAATGAGAGAGAGTAAAAATATTCAATTAATAATCATTATAGAAAGCTTTATCCAATAAGCATCTAATGAGAATGTTCGGTTGTTGATTAAATCAACTACAAAAAAAGACCAATGTTTGGGAGAGGTCAGAAAGCCAAAATATAAGTATTGAAATGAACTAATTTACAAAATGGAGGGAGAGTACCATTAATTTTTGTCTCCCACATGTGAATGCAATTGAAGTTCCTTAGAATGAGCCATAGTTCATTAATAGTGGTGACCATAGAAGTAATAACTTCATATAAGGCTTTCCTCAGAGGCATTATTTTCAACATATGTAAAAGTAACCAAATTTTTTTATGGATATAGAGAAAGATAGTAAACCAAGTATTCCAAGGAGATGAGTATCTATGATAATTAAAGAAATTTTAATGACAGTCCATTTTATATAGATGCAACCATTAGAAGAGATATGAAAATTATTGTAGTTATCTTCATATGAAAAAAATATTCAAGTGTCTAGAGGCAAAGGACTTTGAAATGACTAACTTGGAAAGCTTAGTCTCAAGTAAGTATAAGAGGTTAATTTTACTGACTTTGATTAAATTCAAATGTGCAATCCATGATGTGAGTATCACTATTAAGGCCATTGACATTCCAAGCAACAATTTTTAGAAAAAGCATAAGTTAATGTTGAGTTGGAGGTCTTCCCCTTTTTAGTTTGCCCGATCTAACTCTTATGGAAGAAGGTAATGTTATAAAAACTTAATAAATATCCACAACAAGATTTACTTTTTTGTTTGGATGAGAAAGGAAAGTTAACTATAAAACATGCCAGATGTAAAGGTAGAGGAGGGATGTTGACCTCACTTTTAGAGTGAGGATTTAATCTTCCCATCTTAGATTTAGTAGTCTTCTAGACACTAAGACTTTCCTAGTCATAAGACACTTCTAGCAATTAGGTAAATACTTAACTAAAGCCTAGAGACTTAGAAGGATTAATCATAGGATTAGGCTATGCTTTAGGAATTAGGGAGATTCACCTACCCTATGACTCAAACCCAATCCATGTTCACCTACCTAAGCTAAAACTAAACCTCAATTCAATTCAAATCAAATCCAAATCCAAATCCAAATTTTAAGCCAAATGATTGAAGCCCATGATCAAATCTGAACTCAAAATCAACATAAGCCCTATGATTTTATCTTATGAACTTAGCCTTATTCAAATCAATTCAATCTCAATTGATTTTATCAAATATCAATTCAATCCTTCAATCAATCTATCAAACTTACAATCAAACTTCAAATCCATATCAAAGCCAAACTCAAAATCCTCTTAAGTCATGTAATTCCATGAACTTAGGCAAATCTCCATTCAAATAAAACCCAAGTCAATTGATTTTCTTATAAATCAATTATATCTTCAATCATCTCTACAAATATAAATCAAATATACATTTAAATTATCAAAACTAAATCAAACTAAATCAAACCCTTCTCTAAGCCATATGGCCTACCATTAAGAGCTTAGCCATGCATTCAAATCACTTCAAACTCAATTGATTTTTCCATAATCAATTTATATCTTCAATTATCTTCACAAATATAATTCAAATCTATATGTAAATGACCAAAACTAAATCAAACTAAATCAAACCCTTCCTAAGCCATATAACCCAACTCCATGAACTTAGCCAAATTCCTTCATTCTAAAACCCAAATTAAATTAGTTTTCTCATAAGTCAATCATTCTTTCAATTATCATCCAAAATATAAATGAAATCTACAATCACCAAGCCAAACCAAAATTAAAAAAGTCAAACCCAACTTAGCCCTTTTGACTTGAAATATCACTTAGGCTCACTTGACCTAAAGTGACCTAAAGAACCCATTTGAACCAAACTTCAATCCAACCTAAATTGGATTGAACCAAGCCAACCTAAACCTCCTATCATGATTGTTGATCACCCTAGATTGATCAATTATCATAAATTAGGTCAAACCAAGTCAACGCACTTAACCTACATAAACCTAAACTAGCCAAATTAAAATCTAAGCCAAATTTCTTGAAACAAATGATTCATATCAACTCAAAATAACATTTGAACATGACTTGATCTTCAATTGAGCCGAACCAAACCCAATTGGCCCTCTTGACCCATGTTGATCCAATTTGACTTAAAAGGCAACATTAGGTCAAATCAAAACATAAATCAAATTAGTTGCAACCAATGGCTCAAGTTCATTCCAGATTGATTGTTGAACTTGACCAAAGCACCAATTGAACCCAATTGACCCACTTAGCCCAAATTGACTTAAAGGATCAAATTGTCCTAATCAAAGACAAATCAAAATTAAGTGAAACCAAAGCCTATAATCATCAATTGGTCAACTAAACCCAAACCAACACCTAACCCAAGCCAATTTGGCAAATTTGGTCAAATTGGTCAACTTAACCCATTTGACCCAAAATTAAATCTAAGTCAAACTAAATCAAAACATCCCAAATGATCATATGAACTTGAACCAACCCTTGGTTTGACCCAATTTGACCAATTGGTCAACTTGATCCAAAGTAACCCAATTTGACCCATTTGAGCTAAATTGAGCCAAACCTAATCAAATCAACTTCAAATCACTTGAAATATGGGATAACCCACTTTTGAATCATTTCAAATCTGCCCAAAATCAATGCAAAATGACCATTATACCCTTGGTTCAAGGGTATGACATGAGACAAATCACCCATGTTAGTGGTCATTTTCATTCCTTAGCCACTTGGCACTCTCCCAATGGTCCACCTAGGCACCTATGACACTACCCAACTTGGCCCAAGTGGTGGTTGGGTCGGCCATGACCCATGGGAGGTGAACTCACCTCGCCCTCCCCATTGGAGCATCTGAAACCCATAGGACACCCACTATCTCTCTTGGCAGCCACCTCCCAAGTTTTGGCTAACCAAATCGAGCCACCTAGGATAATTCCCTACCATCCTCGGCCATCACCGACAACTGGACATCCATAAACCTCCAAATCAATCCAAGCCCTCCGATCTTTGGAATGAGGGGTTATAGCCCACTCATTTAAATCAAAATCAATGAGAGAGTTTAGAGAGACCTCAGTGAACCCTAGCACCCCAAGGTGAGCATCCTAGAGATTTTTCAAAGTTCCCCAAGCTCCCATTGTCGGTTTGACCCAAGCTGAAATAGGGCATCCCTCCTTCGATCCCAACTTGTCCAAACCTCCATAAAAACCAAATTAACTTTGAACACACCATCCTCACACTCCATCAAGCAAGAACAAATCATCTCTCAAGCTTCCTAAGCAATGGAGATGAGACTTCGATCAAAGCCGAGCTTCAAATCATCAGTTCATGGCCTTCCAAGCAAACAATAAGGAATTGATCCAATTGCTTTTCAACAAGGCTTTGTCTCCACTGGACGAAGCTTTCTTAATCATTCAAGTAGCCGGTCATGAGCTCCAATGAGGTATGCTTCCAAAACTGATCTTTAGGCAAAAATGGGTTGGAGCTTTTTGAAGGAAATGTTCATCTCATGTGATCTTGTAGATCTTATCATGTGAAGGTGTGGGATCCTTTTAGAGTTGATCGCGCTCAAATCAATCGAGCAATGGTGGACAGAGTTCGTCTCTCGTAGGTCGCGGGATAGTAGATCAATCACTGTCCATTCCGCATGATCGAAATGGACTGTCATGATTAGATCCGTTAGTTTAATTCGATTTATTCTAATGCACCATGGGATTAATCATAACCATCTGATCTTAGATCATATGAGAAAATGCATCCTATTGTAGTTAAGCCGATTATTTTAAGCAACCAATCTGTGCCATGTGGAAAGTGGCCCGACGCCACATGTGCATGGGATTAGGCTTTAATTAGGCTTAAATAAATAATTTTAATGGCTGAAACTTCTAAAATGATAACAAATCATAGAAAAATAAAAAATACAAATAAATACTCATTTTAAAGGTATTTCAGAAGAAAATTAATTAAAAATGATCTTAATTAATTTTGAACAGTTATTAAGGCTTACATAAAGTTTAATTACAAAACTAATTAGCTTAATTACTCCTTAATTACTTGAGTAATTAATCTTAAATTTTTTGGGTTAATTTAATGGGATGACCTTTGTCTCCTATGATTTTCTTGGGATTTATTGCTCACTTAATAAGGAAAATTAATTAATTAAACTCTAATTACTCTTTCAAGTTAATTAATAATTAATTAATCCCATGAACAGTAACAAATTATTTAATTAAGTTTATTAATCATTGTTGAATAGTAAATGCATTAAGAAATAGTGTTGGGCCCTCTTTCTTAACCTATTCCCTAAGTTCATTTTACTTTTTTAAAATAAATTAATTAAGATTTAACTAATTAATTAAATCACTTAATTAATTAAAATGAAATAATAATCATATTAAATTTTAATTAATCAATTCTTGGCAAACCTTTAGGTGTTCAATAACCTAAAGATATCTTAAGGAAATTATGGTTAATCCACCTGTGTGGGGAAAGCATGAAAGTACCTAATTAAGTTCCTTAATTTAATTAGCCATTAATCATGAGCTAATTGCATTAGGCCCCTTTTATCTCTTAGATCATTGCTAATTTAATTATCAACTCATGTGCATATCATGTTGGCTCATAATTATTTGGATAATTATATTAAGGTAACATAAGAAAGGGTTAAGTAATGTATTCAACTCAAATTACAACCTAATTAACTCATAAAATCATCTCTTAATTATATTTCATTAAACCAAATTAATTAACAAATATGAGAATGAGTTAAGATCAGCAAATCTCTTCTTCACATCATTAAATTAAATCAAAATATAAAATTAAAAAATGGCATAAATAAAGCTTTGGTTTACCTTAAATGGCTTTATTTAATATGATTGTCCTTGGGAATTAATTTGATTGAATGAAATCATGTGTTTATGTTTATTTATTCCTTTCCAATCATGTTAAATGTTGTATTTCATTTGAAATCATACATTCATCTTTTCAAAATTAATTAAATCAAATGATTTTCTTTTATGTAAGCTTGCATGTGTTGGACTAATTTCTAATATGTGTAGATATAATCACTAATAAATTCAAATTATTTTTCTAAAGTTTATAAATCAATTATATTGATTAAGGGTGATAAAAGTTATGAATACATATAGGCTTTGCATGTTCTTATAGCTTAGGTATGTGAAGGAAAGATTTCTTTTCCTTAATTCATATGTGGTTTTACATGTATTTGAATGGTAATGAGTATATAGTCTGGACATCCCGAGAATACGAGGCTTTAGCTAGCCCTAAGGAGGTCATTTGATTATCTCACTTCTTTGGTTAACAATGACACATACTTATTTGATTTCATTTACATTTATTTCTACATCAAAATTTGAATGGAACTCAATTTCACATACATAAATGTTTTGATCACATAGAAATGTAATTTTTGCATGATTTTCTTCCTCATATTTTCATATACATTCATGTGAAGTGAGATAATAAAGCATATAGTCTGGACATCCTGGTAATACGAGGCTTTAGCTAGCCCCAAGGAAGTCATTTGATTACCTCACTTCCCTAGTTAGTAAAGGCATGTACTTGCTCATTTATCTTTACATGTGTATGTGTGGCTAAAAGATAAAGATCCCTCTTTTCCACTAAAAATGCATGCATTCATAATCAATTAAATGTTTGGATTAATTAGTCATGAGATTCAAAGCTTTCTTTCCTATATTCATGCACAAAAATTTACATATATTTGAATGCAAATGAGAATATAATTTGGACATGCCGGGAACACAAGGCTTTAGCTAGCCCCAAAGAGATCATTTGATTACCTCACTTCACTAGTTAATAATGCAAGTACTTATTTAATTTCATCCTATGCATTTTTGTATAAGAATTTGGATAGATCTTTAAATTAATATGAGAAATAATTCAATCAAAAAATGATAATATAAACTTTAAATATACACATCTACGTTCATCATTTAAGTGTGCTAAAATATGTTGCATGTATAGATACACTCAGAATTGAATCATATGTGTGATATATGTGATGGGAAGGAATGATTTGATATATCTCATATGATAGTAATTTAATCTATTTAATCTTAAAGATGCTCTTCATATTGAATAAAGTTATTTAAGGTGAACCTAAACTTAGGGTTAATTTAAAATGTGTAATAAGTAATTCTCTACAGAGGACTAAATCAAATTAACATACTTTAGAAAGTGGCTTAAGGTAGAGATGAAAGGAATGATCTCCTTTCTTCTCTTTATAACACTTAGTTGCTAAGTGTAGGTTGTATGAAACAAAAGAAAAATACAAATTAGATTTCTCAAATCAATTCAACAATTTAAATGTAAAACCAACCAACTTTCATGATAATTTGAACATTTTCTACACTTAGAAAAATATAACTCTAATGCTTAGTAAGACATACCACACAAGATCTTAACACACACATAAGAATTAAGTCACCACTTATAGTCCTAAGTTAGGATGGTGCATGATATGATGTATGTTTTGTTTTGTGATGTATTATTTTAGACTGGATGCTAGGGTGTATACTTCATTGACTGAATGTTAGGTCATTCCTAGCCTAATCATATTTTCTGTCAGGGATTATGCTTAAGAGGGTACTTAAAAATAAATATAAATGCTCTTTGTAGGTTGCTTAGACCCTTAAGCATAATCCAAGTTAGAATAGGTGGGCTTGGTTACTCATGTGTAGGGTGCTAAGTCCAAATTATATTTATAACTGCTAGGGATTGTATGTATGTTTAATTAACCTCTATTTTGCAGGTGTAGTTAGATTTACTTTTCATATATAAATATAAGTTTTGCAATAGGATTCAGATTAATGATGTGGGAATAGAGTAAGGCTTTGTCCTAGGGTGCTGTGATACCTTTGAAGCAAGCACATCTAAATCAAAGAAAGAAGAAGGGAGATGGAAGAGTGAAGAATGAAGACCCCCATAACATACAATCATTTAAATTATAATTATTCTTTCATATACCGGGTTGTATAAGGGTAGAACTGCTACCATATTTCTTTTTCTGCAGGCACAACCAAGTGTCTCTTATTCTTTCATGATAGTTATAGAAATTTATTAATGATTTGTTTAGATTGCATATTAGAAATTACATCTTTTTCTTAGTTTCTTAATAATTGATGCTTTAATGTGTGGCCAGGATGCATTAGGCTCTTAGGAAAAAATAAATTTTCTACCCAATTAATCATTCATAACTAATTTTAATAACTCATAACCTCATCATAAAGCCTAGGTTATAAGTAAGATAATTAAAAGATTTAGCAGCCCCTTATATGGTTGTATGTCTCACATCATTCATGCATCTTGAATCACTCTTGTAAAATTGGGCCTCCATTCTTACATAGGGACCGCCCGTGAGAGCAACCCCCTTAACTTCACCCTCTTTCTCTTTTGATTTGGCCAATAATCTACTTCATCATGCATCTGGCATATAAAATATTTCGTATCTGTAGATTAAGTCATTGCTCATACCACTCATGCTCTAGTTTCTTAGAGAGTGGGTTTAGGATTTTCATCTCTTTCTAATTAAATAACTTCCTAGCTACCTTGCATATACTAGACTACATGGTTTTAAAATCGAATGAGGAGTTAGGTGACCACCCGTGTTGGTAAGTGAGGGTCGACGTTCATCCTCTTGTGGAGGTAAACTTTTATGTCCACCTATCGCTTAGATTTAGGTCATGCTTTAGCTCTTACTAAAGCTCCTTAGATTTAGGATCCGAGGTAGTTGTTCCTTTTGCTACAAACATAAATCCTCACCTCTTAGGCATTTCCACAACCTTGTGTTGATGGATTATAAGCCCTAGAAATCTAATAAAATTTAACTCAAATAAATAAATATCTTGACATTCAAATATATAAAGCCTCACCATAAGATAGATTGGAATGCTCATTAGGCTTCTAGTATTATGAGCATTCTATTCCTTTTGGCTTCCAAAATAAGTTTTCTCCTTGAACTTTCCCATTTGATTTCCCAAATATAACCAATCCTTTAATAGTCAGCCTTGAAATCTTTGGAGATGATGATTATCTACTTTAATCGAGAGTATTCTTAGAGAATTTCATTCTCTAAGATGTAATTACTATGGAGGCTTGCCTCCATATGGAACTTTAAAACCCGGTTTAATATAAACCTTGCTTTATTCATCCATGTAAAGAAGGAGAAAATATTAGGTACAAAGACCCATCATGCCTTAAGAGTCCTTATTAGGTGATTGGTCCATTGAAGGGTGATGTCTCTATCTTCGAGATAGTATATCATACCTCAATGTCATCACTTCAATAAGTACCCCCTATAATCGCATTTCCAAAAAAACACCACATTTTTTTAGCATTCCAGGGTAGTTCCTCTCCATCTTTAGTAGAATTATTGTCTCCAATCATTGTGGACTTATATTTTATATAAGCAGACTATCTTTCTTTCCATTGGCACTTAGCTTATTTCATCCTTAAGCAAAGCTAGTCAACATTCTTTAGGTTTTAGGACCTCACCCATGTGTCTTGAAACCCCTATTAGTCCCCCAATAGGTAAAAATAAATTAACTCAAGGAAGGAGATATCTAAATTCAAGAACTTCTTTACCATTAGCTTGGTGAGGCAAGGTTCATCCCATATTTAAGAAAACTTAAATAAAATTTAAAGTAAAACATGTCTTTTGCAAAACTTTTCAAAAGCACTTTTTCAAAACAAAATCACTTTGAACTAAACTTCACATACCACAAAATATAAAAAAGAAAATCTTCAAATCTCGCTTCAAAGATGAAAAATAATTAATCCTCATTTAACATACTTAAATTTTTTAAATGAGAGTTCTCTTTAAAATCAAAATCAAATATGCATCATCAAAACCCTTTTCAAAATTTATTTTTCGAAAGCACATTTTCAAAGTGAAGTCAAACAATCAACTCCATTTAACATACCCATATTTATTAAATGAGAGTTTCATTTTAAAACTAAAATAATCAAAATATAACTAAACTTCATTTAACATATTCATATTTTGTTAAATGGGAGTTCCCTTTTTCAAACTAAAATCAAAATAATCAACATATGAACTTTACTTAATAAACCCAAATTTATTAAGTGAAGGTTCCCTTTTTCAAAACTGAAATAAAATCAAGATAAGCAAAACATAATTGAATTGCATTTAACATACCCATATTTGTTAAATAAGAATTCCACTTTCCAAAATAAAATTAAAACCAAAATATCCAACACACATTTTGAATTCCATTTAACATACCCATATTTGTTAAATGAGAATTCAATCTTCAAAATCAAAACAAACCCATATATCAACAAACAAACAAACATATAAGTGAGCTCCATTTCACATACCTAAAGTTTTTAAGTGTGGGTCTCATTTCTAAACATCAAACATACACATATTTGAACTCTATTTGACATACCTAAATTTGTCAAATAAGAGTTCCCCTTCTTCAAATCAAATCACATAAAATCAAATCATCAACAAACCTCAAACACATATATTGAACTCCATTTAATATACTTAAATTTATTAAATGAGAGTTCTTTAAATCATATCAAATCAACACATATCAATAATCAACAAACACATCAAACACATTTAGCCCCTACTTAACATACCTAAATTTGTTAAGTAAGGGTCCCACTTTCAAATCAAGAATCAAATCAACACATATCACACACATGACAAACAATCATCACAAACAAGATGCTTCCAAAAATTTTCAAACATATAATTGAAATCTTTTAGCATACCTAAATTTGCTAAATAAAGGTTTTCAAAAATCAAATTCCAAACAAAATATACAACACACACACACACACACAAAAACATATATATATATATATATATATATATATATATATATATATATCCAAAAGTCTTTTCTAAATATTTTGACCCCACTCAACATACCTAAATTTGTTGAATGAGGGTTTTAAATCAAATTCTATGACAAAGTCTTTCCTCAAATCTCAAAATCTTTCTAATTCAATTAACCCCATTTTACATACCTAAATTCATTAAGTGTGAGTTCAAATTCCAAGTCAAATCATGAAGACGATGATTGAAGGCAGTTATCAAAGTAAGGGTTTGATCCAGCTCTATTTCAATTGTAGAGATATCAGTCATTTTCTTCATCCCTTCCGGATCGGGCCTTGCATCATGTCGAGCAAGATGATCTTCTCATTCTGTGTGGATTTGGCCTTGGATCATACCACCACCACCACCGCATGTGATTCAGTTCATACGTGGCTTTGAGGGTATCAAAGTCACTTGTGAGGGGCCAGCTCTCACATCTTTTAGTAAGGAGGAGGTGGCAGAACAAAAGCCACTCCTCCGCTTTTACATCTCGTCAGATTTTGAATTTCCCTCACTAAAGAGGAAAGTTGTTATGGTCCCCACACCCCGGTCAGTGTCAGTTTCAACACCAATGATGGTACAGTCAATTACCCCTGCTATAGTTCCAAGGAGGGTTAGCACCTCCTCATTGGTTTCCCTCATTCTAAAGGGGAAGGCTATCTTAGTCTCTGAGTTAATCTCCCCTACCTTTAAGGTAGGTTCTAGCTCTACCCACTTTCTCGGACACAATGGCCAAGAACCGAAGGTTAAGGTAGTATGAGTGCAAGGCGAGGATGGTTGACGATGCCTCTCATGTAATTGAGGAGGATTCCTCTTGTGAGACCTCTCCACTCTTGAGTGGAAGTAGGTTCCACCCCCTCTCAACTTTAGAAGGAGAGAATGACTATATGAAGATAGTCGCATTGCCTCCACGACGTTTGAGATAGCAGGGGATACTAGAAGCCCTACCGGTGTGCATCGATTCACTGGGTCGTGAGCCATGAATGCTCGGTCCGCTTCTTACATGACTTGAGGAGTTTGATCCCTAAAAGCGTTAGGGGTCAAATTCACAAAGAAAGAGCCATGGATGCTTGAATCGCTGCCTAAGTGAGCAAGCAAGGTACTCCATACAGTCAGCGGCCTCCACTTTGTTAGACTTTTTTGATCGGCGCCCTATCAGGGTCGATCATTCAGACAACATTGTTCTCACTAGCACCATTCTATACAAGAGGAGTTCTTCGACCGAGAGGTAGTCAGTGTCTTTACCTTCACATCACTCCACTCGTCATCCACCATCACCAGTCCAGCTTGCAGCATCTACCATCCCCGCGAAGCTTTAAAAGCCCCCATCTAGGGAAAGTCATCTCCTTTGGTGATCTGGCTATGGCCTAAGGATCCCACTCCATCCATTTTACCCATTGAGGTGAGATCAACCTCGACCTTCTACCAAGGTAAAGAAGGGAGGGACATCGACATAATCCCATGATAGTTAAGCTAGTTAGGAGTGCATAGAGTATTCAATATATATATGTAGGCACGATCACGTGGCGGTCGGCTAGTCTATGTTCCAATAAAGCCAAGCAGGATAGATGACTATTCATTAGATGATATTATAGAGGACTACTGCACTATAGTCAAGAATATTGTTGGCAGTGATCACTCAGATCAGGAGGAGGGTAGAGTTAACTTTGATCCTGATGAAGATGACATGTTAGACGACACAACTGAGGTCCAGATAGTCGGTACTCAAGGATCCTTACAGCGGGATCAGCACAATTAGGAAGGTACTATGATCAAGGAAAGTGACACTTCTCACTCGACTCAGCACCTCCTCCACCAGCTTAAGCAGAAGATGATCATATAGACAGGATTGGGAAGTGGGTAGAGGAGTTGATGGTAGTGGTCTTAATGTTGTAGAACTCAACCCTAGTATCGCAACCTTCCCCTATGGTAGTCGACCGACCAAATTTGATACATACTTTAAATCATTCTTGGTGCACTCCTACAAATGATGCTCACAGTTTGCATAGGAATGTCACATATAGTACCTCCATGCATGAGAAGAATATCAAGCATATGGTAAAATAGCAGGTGAAGGAAGTGTTGACACAAGCTAGGGGGAGCTCATCCATTCCAAATGGTAGACCATGCCCAGAGGAATTTGATTTGGTTCAATATTCCAAGGGTTTTGTGCAACTTCCTTCAAGATTTTTTATGGTAGTGGGAACCCAACATATATTGTACTTCGTCGGTTGTTGCAAAGCTAGTGACAGTGATGCACTTCTCTTTCTCCTTTTCGTTAGCAGTCGATCAAGTGTTGCATTTGATTGGTACGTCAAACTACCCAACAGTTCGGTGAAGACCTTTTCTAAGTTGGAGCATCTATTCATCAAAAGATTTACTGGAGCTTGGTGAAGACCTTGTTGTAGAGAAACATAAGCCCAACGAGTCCCTTATTGATTATATTCTTAAGTGGCACAACTTAAGCATGAAATACGAACCACAACTGTCCGAACAACATGCCATTATGATTCTTCTCAAAAATATCCATGGCCTGGTCTCTTTAAGGGCTTTACTATTAAAATATTTGAGAAATTAATCTAAGAATAAGGAGCCTATAGGAAAGCCAAAACAGTTATCTTTTTTTTTGACCAATCATCTTGACCCATGTAGAAGATGTTTGAGAGGAAGGCAGGGACGGGTTATTAATGGGAAGAGCGACTAGAGTTTAGTATGAGAGACCACGAGCTCAATAGCCTCCTTTGTCAACTCCTCTTCCACCACCTCTGCTGTCATACCGACCACCACAGTCGCCACAATGGCCATTTCCACCACCTTAGTAGCCTACCCAGCATTGATACTCATATCCACCGCCAGGTAGTTACTTTCCACCTACTCTTATCGATTGATTGAATAAACCATATTCATTCAAGAGGGAGGTTGTTAGAAAAATATTTAAGAATCTCTTAAATAAACCTGACTTTCAGTTACCAGAGCCTAAGAGGTTGGAGGAAGTGGACAAGAGCAATGATCCTAGCTATTGCCCCTACCACCACATGTTTGGTCATATCTTAGAGGATTGTATCACTTTTAAGGACTGGCTTGAGCATAGTTACAAGTCAAGAGCCATAATTATCCCCAAGGAGTACCACTTAGAACAACCATACAATTCTGTTAGAGTAATCCTTAGGGATACTTGTGATCCTCTTAAGACTAAAGAAGGTTGGGATATCTCCTTATCTCAAACCTTTAGAAAGATCATTTCTAAGATCAAAAAACTTTTTTTGCAGGTGCCTGAAGCAGTTCAAACCTCCAACACCAAGGAAGGTTTGCTAGTTGAAAAGGCAACTCGGGAGTGACACTGACCACCCTGACTCACCAGTTGCGATAGTAGTAGTGCGACCACCATCTACTCCCTCCACCATTGTAGCTACTACCTCTTCTACTAGCTCCCCTTCTGCTAGCAAGAGAGTTATATCTATGAATAATTGCACTAAATCCTTTACTCTGCTTGCTTTACTCGATTTCTATCATATACCTCCACCCAAAAAAAATCAATAAAGAAAGAAGATTCTACTTATATCTTGTCTACTTTCGATGCCCTTGATTTTATTCCTATAAAAAACTCTTTGAGTTTAAATAATAATATAGTTATAGTATTTCTGATTCCTTCCTTTTTGATTCAAAGTCAGATTTTCCTTCTCTGAACCAATTGAGTTCACCTCTTGTGATTGACTTGGAGTCAACCGATTTTGAGAATCCCATAGAAGAAGCTATAGGTATGCTTGATGAGAAGGTATAACTTTTCATAAACTCATCATTCCAAGAAATCACTAAAGTGAACCTACGTAGTCAAAAAGTTCTACCTCCTAGGGTAGCACCTTAGGATAAGGGTAAGTAAGTCATTAGTTCTAGTGAGCAGATAGCACCTCCACAGGATGCTCCACCTATGGATATGCTTGTGGAGGACCAGCCCAGAGTTGATTATAACTTCCTAACTCATCTCAGAAAGTTGTCAGCTAAGTTAAGCATATATGATGCCCTTGTCTTATCTAAAGAGATAAGGGAATCTCTAATCAAGTCTTTACTTGATCCTGAGATATGCTTAGCCCAGCTGACCACTATTAGAGAGGAGGCACACTACTCAAAGGATGTATTCTTTATTTTTAGATGTGGGACATCACGCAGATCTTAGGGGACTTATTGAAGTGATTGGGTATGACATTAGGGAATGATGTACTATCTCAAAAGATAGAAATCATCAACCTATATTAGACATAATCACTTAATAAGAACTTCTAAGGCATGATGGATCTTTGAATGTACTAGAGATTTTCCCCTTACTTTATATGGAAAAGTAAAGCAGGGTTTACAATAAGCTGGGTTCATTAAGTTTCCTATGTAGGCAAGCCCCCATAGTTAATTATATCATAGGGAATGAGAAATCTTTAAGAATACTCTTGATTAAAGTAGGCAATTAGGGTCTCTAAAGATTTCAAGGCTAGGACTATCAATAAATTGGCTATTTTAGAAAATCAATTGGGATAGATCAAAGAGAAGACTTATTTTTAGAATCCAAAGGGAGAAAGTAAAGAAATGCTCATGATACTAGAAAACCTAGTGAGCATTCCAATCTATCCTATAATTTGGCTTTATATATTTAAAATTGAAGAGAATTATTTATTTGAGTTAAAATTTTATTAGATTACTAGGCTTATAATCCATGAACATAAGATTGTGGAAATGCAAGAGATGAGGATTTATGCTAGTCCCAAGGAAATAACAACCTCAGATCCTGAATCTAGGGAGCTTTGGTATAAGCTAAAGCACGACCTAAATCTAAGTGAGAGATGGACATAATGGTTTACCTCTATAAGAGAGGATAAACTGTCCGGCTTCTAAACTTATAACCGCCTGGAATGGTTGCCAGCTAACACCTTCTATGATTTAAATCCATGTGTCCAATCATATGAATTACAAGATAGTTAGGTTGTTATTTTTTATAAAGAGACTAAAGTCCTTAAACCCACTCCCTAAAGGACTAGAGCATGAGTGGTATGAGTAGAGACTTAATCTATAAATACAAATATTTTTAATTTTTATTTCATTTTTTGACACTTCATTTTGACAAAGGCCATAAGATTTCTTATGCCTAAATGCATGTTGAAAATAGGTCATGGGCTAAATAAGCTAGAAGAAGGTGTTCTCCACCAGAAGGGATGCCCTCACAGGTCAAGCATTCCCCTATCGTTCAAGGATGGAAATCCTTCATGTTCAAAAGAGAAGAATATGCATGCATGTTGTGAGACATTCAACTATTCAACTAAGGGGTTGCTAAATTTTTTAACTATCTTGTTTAATGCTTAAGCTTTATGGTGAGGTTATGAGTTGTAGAAAATTTTAGTTATGAATTGTTAATTGGGGTAGAAAAATTAATTTTATCCTAAAAGCCTACAACATCCAGGCCACACATTCAGACATCAAACATTGAAGAAACTAAGAAAAGCATGTTATTCCTGATGCACAATCTAAACACAACATCAAATAATTTTATAGATTATCGTAAAAGAATAAAAGGCCGGTGTGGTTGGGAACTACCATACAACTAGAAAAGAAAAATGGTTAGCCGAGTTCTACCCTTATATAACCCGGATTACAAAATAATAATTACAATTATGATGAATACATGCTATGTGGTGGGGTCTTCATCTTCTTCATACTTCACATCTCATCTTCTTTCCTCATTTGACTTGATTTGAATATACTTGCTTCAAAGGCATCACGGGGCCTCCCAGGGCAAAGCCTTCTAGCCACCGCTCATCCTAATCCCCAATGACACTAATCTTAATTCTTAATTGCAAAATTACATTTAAATGAAAAGAATAAATTTAACTATACCTATAAAATAGAGGTTAGCTAAACACACATTCCACCCAAGCAATTATATTTATAATTTGGACTTAGCACCCTGCATATGGGTAACCAGGCCCACCTATCTTAGCTTGAATTATACTTAGAGGCTTAAGCAACCTGCAAAGAGAGCATTTATATTTATTTTTCTATGGCCCCTTTAAGCACAATCCCCAAAGATGCTAATAACTAACATCTAGTCTACTGAAATATACACCCTAACATCTAGTCTAAAATAATACATCATAAAATAAAACATACATCAAATGCAAAACATAAAGCTACTTAATCTAATGTGTGTATATTAAGGTTTGTGTGGTATGTCCTAACTAGTCTTTAGAGTTAATATTTTTTAAGTGCAAAAAGATTCAATTTAAAGGGTGGTTTCATTTCAAGTGTTTTAATTGATTGGTAAGCTTTACTTAATATTTTCTTTTCTTTCATTTGACCTACACAAAATAACAAAGTGTTAGAAAGAGAAGGAAAGAGATGATCACTTTGCTTTTCCCTATCTTAAGTCATTTTTAAAACCAATTAATTAAACAATTCTCTTTAGTGAATGAATTATTATGTAATTTAATTAGTCTTAGGTTTAGGTTTTTTTTAAATAACTCATTCAATAAGAAAGGCATCTCAAGATTAATTGAAATGAACTACCAGCACATGACACATGCTTGTTTATTTTTTTTTATCCATCATATATACCATACCTATACATATAATTTATACTTTTGGCACATGTGAATGATGAATGTAAGAAAATGCATTTTGGAGTTGATGTTTCATTTAGTTGAATTATTTTGTCATATTATTTTAAAGCTCTATCTAAATTCTTATACAAAAGCATAAGTAAAGAGCTTTAAGTTACATGACCAAGCAATTCAATCAATTAAACCAAATATGAATGCTTCTTTTAATAGAAAAGGGGATTTTCATTCATTTGTCAAATGTACACAAATATATAAAGTTTTAAGAAAGTATCGTCATAATTGTTCTACACCAAGGGAGTGAGGTAGGAACCTCCTTAGGGCTACTTAAAGCAGTGTGTCCACGGGATGTCTAGACTAATATACATGTTATCCAAATACATATGGATGTATAAGTAACTATAAGAATGAGAATCATGCAAAAGTAGAATTTGATTTGATTAAATTATGGTTTTCATCCACTAGTATCATACATGCACATGTATATATAGAATTTTAAGTAGGTATGATGCCATTATTTCACACCAAAGGAGTGAGGTAGGAACCTCCCTAGGGCTACTTAAAGTCGTGCATCCCTGGGATGTCCAGACTAATATACCCACCATTCTTATATATATGTGAATGTGCAAGCAACTATAGAAATGAAAACTATACAAAAGTTGGATTCAATTTAATTGATTTATTTGTGTAAATAAATTAAAACTCTATCTAAATTCAAATGTCAAAGATGCATAAGAATGAAATCAAGTAGCGTCACCATTTTTTACAGAGTGAGGTAGAGACCTCCTTAGGGATATTTAAAAAGTGCATCCCGGATGTCTAATATACCCTAACATTCTTACTTATGAAAATCAACACATGAATATAAGAAAGAAACTTCACTTCATATACTAATTTTATATTCACAAGACCTTCTATATATGTATAACTAAAGCCACAATACATATTCTTATTCATTAAGAAGATTTTGAAAATATGTTTGAGATTTAGTAGGGATAATAGCTACACATATTTTTAATTAAGTCAACACATGCAATTTTGACATAAAGGAGATCTTTTTTTATTTAATGAATTTTAAAAGAGATGAATGCATGAATCAAATGACATACATCATTTTAATATGATTGGAAATAAATAAAGGAGCATAAGCACATAATCTCATTCAATCCAATTAATTCTTACGGACAATTATATTAAATAAGATCATTTATAGTAAATCGAATCTTCTTATTAAGTTATTTTTGGATGCTTTATTTGATTTAGAGGAGAGAGGAGATTCATTCATTTGTTGCTCCTAACCCATTCCCATATTAGTTAATTAATTTGATTTAATGAAAAGAAATTAAGTGAGTTTTATCGATTAATTAAGTTGTGATATGCAATAAATCCATTAATTGTCCCTTACCTATGCCTCCTTAGCATAATTATTCAAGTAATTATGAGCCAACATGGCATGCACATAGTTTGGAAATAAAATTAGCAATGATCCTATGAAAATAAAAGGTTAATGTAATTTGGCTCACAATTATATTAAGGGACTTAATTAAGTACTCTTATGCCTTCCCCATACATGTAGATTAGCCATAATTTTCTTAAATAGCTTTTGGTTTTTAAACACCTAAAGATCTACCCAAGGAACTTAATTAGATAAGTTCTAGAATGATTATGATTTTAGTTTAATTAATTAAGTAATTTAATTAATGAATTAAACCATTAATTAATCCCAAATTAATTAATCTCAAGTAAAGTGAAATGAACTTAGGGAAAAAGGATGAGAAAGAGGTCCCAATCTCATTCCCCATGCCCATTCACTATTCTACAATGATTATCAAGCTTAATTAATAATTTTTTTACTATTTAGAATATTAATTAATCGCCTAGTTAATTAAGAGAGTAATTAAGGCTAAGATAAGTAATTTCCCTAATTAACTAAGCAATAAATCTCAAGAAAATTATGAGAGGAAGAGCTCATCCCATTAATCAAACTCAAAATTTGGGACTAATTATTTGGGTAATTAGGAGTAATTAAGCTAATTAAGTTTTTAGTTAAATTTAAATTAGAACTTAATTACTATTCAAAATTAATTAGAATTAATTTTAAATTAATCACCTCTAAATATCTTTAAAATGAGTACTTATTTATATTTTTTAGATTTTTTCTATAATCAGTTGATTTAAGTAATTTTTCATGATTTTTATAAAACCCATTAATTCAATTCTACCATTTGAACTTCAGAGAGAAATATCTTTTAATTCAGTGATCCTTTCGATTTGAAATTTTTATGGTAGTGTATTTTAACTTTAATTTTAATCCTTGAAAATTTTAAATTAATCTAAGGTGTAGTTTTGGTTTAATAAATAAATTTTAATTTTTACTAAAACTTAAATTCAGCTCAAACTATTCTGTTGAATTTGATAATTTTTGGTTTGTTGGATTCCTCTCGAAAAGATGAATTCAACGAGTCATGTTTGCAATTTTTTGATAAGTTTTTTAATTTATATGAATTTTTGAAGTTTCACGTGATTTAAATAATTTTTAATGTCAGAAAATATGTGGTTTTTCCACTTAAACTAGTCAGCACCATGAACGACACTGACGTGGCAACGTGGTGCCATGTGGCATCGTGCAATTGGATCTTGCGATTTTGCGTGGCACGCGGCGCCGCGTGATTGGCTGGCGTGGTGCCACGTCGGTCGAACGGGTGGGAAATCACGGGTGAATAGGATATCAATGCACAAATTGGATGGTCCGATCGTCGAGGATCACGAAGGCGGCGTGCGGGCCACGATCGGCCGTCGATCACAATGGATGGTCTGTCGATCCACGTGATCGGCTAAAATGCGGATCCATGAGATCTCAAGTTGATCCAGCGGTGGAATCAAATGGTTGGCGGGTGTTCCGACGAATGGATGGACGGGAACAATAATTTTAGGTAATTTTTTGCGATTTTGGGTGAAATTTCATCCGATTTGGCTCATTTTTGTGGCGATTTTCACCCGAAAACCTCACAATTCACATGGGAATGATATAAAATAAAAATTTGAAGGTTTATCTAGGGGAAATTCCTAAGATCGCACAAAAAACTGAAATAAATAATAGATCCTAAGGCCAGCTACGGTTTGGCAAAATTACCTCGTCGAGGATGGTTTTCAGAGGTGGTGATGACTCGAGCAAGCTCCTGAATGTGAGAGGAAGCCTTGGAAAAAGTTTGAACCTTTGCCTTGCTTTGGAAAATCATGAACACCAATGGTTACCACTTTCCAAAAAATCTTTGGTTTGATGTTTTTTGGCTCAAATCAAGTTGGGGAAGGTTGCTCCTTGCATTAGGAAGCTTTTGGGGGTTGAATGAGCTCAGGACTCAATAGAATGAGGCCTCATTTTTTCTCTTTCAAGGGGATGGCCCAAAATTGCATTAAGGAAGATGGGGAGGTGGTTGTGATGGTGATGACTTGATTGAGGACTTTGGATTTAGCTCCAAAGTCCCCTTTTGGGGCTATGAAGTCAGCTCCATTGAATGCCAAGGATGTGGGTAGTGAATGCAAGTGAGAGGATTAAATGAGATTAGGTGGAATCCTATGAGGGAGGATCCATGAGGATTTGATTGGGTTGGTATTTTGGCTGATCCCAAGTGAATTTGGGTTGGGTTTGATCATCTCCCAAGATGCCATTGGTTGGTTTCAAAAGATTTGGCTCAATTTGGATCATATGGGTCACATTGGGTCATATTGGGTTAGGTTATCCAATTGGTCAAATTGAATCAAACTAAGGCCTAGGTTAGGTTCAAATGATAATTTGAAGTGTTTTGGAATGATTAATTTGATTTAGTTTGGCATAGGATTGATTTTGGCTCATTTGAAATTAAATAGGTCAAATGGGTCAATTTGACCAAAATTGGCCAAATCAGCTTGGGTTATAGATTGATTCATGTTCAATTGGCTAATTAAAGATGAATGTAGTCTTTGGTTTGAATCAATTTGGATTTCATTTGAATTTAGGTCAAATTGACCCTTTAGGTCAATTTGGGCTAAATATTTGGCCCAATTGATCAAATTGGGTTCGTATGGCTTTGAAGTTCAATAATCAATTTGGAATGAACTTGAGCCATTGGTTACAATCAATTTAGGTTAGCTCATGATTTGACCCAATTTGGTCCTTTAGGCTAATTCTGGTTAACTTGGGTCAAATGGCCAATTGGCTTTGGTTTGGCTCAATTGGTGGTCAAGTCATGTTCAAATATTTATTTTGAGTTGGTTTGAATCATTGATTTCAATTAATTTGATGTAGGATGGGTTTTGGTTAGTTTTGGTTCATTTGGGAAAAAAGGTTGACTTAGTCAGGTGATCAAGTTGACTTGGTTTGACCTAATTGATTGTAATTTATCATCTTAGAGTGATCAATAATCATGGTTGATTATTTTGGTGAACTTGGTTCAATCCGATTTGGATTGGATTGGGAGTTGGCTCAAATGTGTCCTTTAGATCACTTTGGGTCAAGTGGACCTAAGTTGGTTAATTGGTTTGGTTTTGGCTTGATTTAGGTTTAGTTGGACTTATATGTGAGCCTAGGATTGAAATATAAATCCAACTATAATCAAAGTCTAATAGGTTTTGACTTATTGAAAGTTTCAAGTCAAAAGGACTAAGTTGGCTTGACTTGGGTTGACTTGGATTTGGTTTGATTTAATTTGATTTAGTTTTGATCATTTGGATATGGATTTCAATTGTATTCATAAAAATATAAATGAATGAATAATTAATTTTTAAGGAAATCAATTGAATTTGATTTTATTTAAAGTAGGTTTTGGCTAAGGAAGGGTCTTGGGATTTTAATTTGATTTTGGGTTTCAATAATTTGGAGTCAAATTTGGAACTAGATTTGGAATTTGAATTTGAATTTGAGTTTTGGTTTGAGATTTGAATCTATGTTTGATTTGAGAAGGTACATATGGATTGGGTTTAGGCTATAGGATAGGTGATTTTCTTAAGTCCTAAGGCATGGCTTAATCCTATGATTAGCCCTTCTAAGTCTTTAGGCTTAGGTAAAGTGTTCACTAAGTGTCTTATAACTAAGAGCTCTTAATGTCTAGAATAGCCCTAATTCTAAGAAGAGGAGGTTAAGAGCTCACCTCAAAAGTACGGTCAACAAAGGACACCTTAAGGGTTACATTCAGTGATGAAGACATACTTCTAAGGATGATCGAGCACAACTGTTCTCTTTACATCATAGTGGATGTTGATAGGTATATGTTGTCCAGAGTTCTGGTTAACCCAGGTGCATCAGTCAATATTATGAGTCTAAGAACCCTTGCCTACTTGAGGATCAACATCTCCAAACTCCAAAAAGAAAGGATGGTGTTGAGAGGATTCAATGAACAAAGCAAGAGGGTCTTAGGCTCCACAGTGCCTCCATTAGAGATAGATGATTTGAATACTAAAGCCAAGTTTCACATTATAGACTTGGATACATCTTTCAATGCTTTTCTTGGGAGATTGTAGATACATGAAAATAACATGGTTTCATCCTCTCTACATCAAAGTATAAAGTTTATGAGAGGTGGGATTGTCTACTATGTCAAAGGAGATCTCAAGCCATTTACAATTCATGAGGTTGGCATATGAGGATGACATTACCTCCCTCAAAACCAACAAGTGTACTCTTGTGAGCTCATTCAAAATCCACATATCATAAAAACAAAAAGAAATAGAAAAAAAAAAGAAAAGCAAAGAAAAGAAGTGGAAATTAAGAAAAAGAGGGAGTGAGAAATATACTTGGAGGAGGAAGGGCACGATTAGATTCTCACAGTTCATTACTCCATTCGAACATATGGGTAGGATAACCTGATCTCCATCAGGTAGAGGAAGAGGTCAGTTCAGAGGCAATCTTAAGGGTTGAAAACCTCCTTATTTGCCACTTAGTAGGATATATGTCTAGGGGTACACACTTTATCCATAGACTTAGAATCTAATTCAGATGATGAATTTTATATGTTTAGCACACCAGCTAGCTCTTCTCAATAGTAGATTCTTTTGGAGGTGATACTTTAGCCAAATAGTGATGAAGACTGGACTCTAAAGCAAAGCATAAGTATATCTAAGTCTATATGTGAGACAATCAACCATCAGTTGGAAACTTTAGCTCTAACCCCACTTTTCTCACAGAAAGTTGAGGGATTGGTAATTAAGGAAGCTCCTAAGTCATCCACAAATATGAAGACTCATAGGTTCTTTCTGAGAGCATCATCTTCAAGTTAAGAAGTTGATGTAGAACTTGAGGATAATTCATATAAAGATTTAATAGAATTATCATTTGTTTGGGACTTGTGTTCATAATTTAGCAAGAAAGAGTTAATCCACATACTTGGTCCAAGCATAGGTTAGACTACTTTGAAAGAATATGGAAGAAAAATGCAAAATCTCAATTAAGATCTAGATTGATATGGTGGGTCGATGATGATGATTACTACTTAATCATCACCAATCATTTGGAATCTAATAGGTTCTTTTCAAATCACATTAACTCATATGAAGAGGTGTTCTTAGAAACTTTAGATGGCCCAGATGATTTTGAAGTCAAAGATGCACTGCTAGAGTTCGAAGAAGAGATCAAGTCAACCATCAACGAGCTCAAAGAAATCAACTTAAGAATTGAAGAAAATCTACACCCAACATACATCAGTTCCTTATTGAATGAAATTGAAACCAATGAATAAATTAGGCTATTGAGTAAGTTTAAGAACTACTTCGCATGGAGTTATGAAGAGATGTCCAGTTTGTCTTGGCGTTACCCAGCAATAGAGCTGGCTCTTATCAAACAAGCTAGATGCGATTAGACATTGAATAGTAGGTCATTTTAGAAGTCATTGATCGACCGGTGTCATCCAGAAGAAAAATACCTATCTTGGCGGTGTCGTCCCAATTAAGAAGAATTGCCATTCAATATCATGATTTTAGGGATCTAAATAAGGCATGTCCAATAGACAAATTTCTACTACCGATACCAAAACTGATGGTAGACATTGCCTCATCTTATGAGTCTTCTCTTTCATGGATTGCTCAACTAGATATAACCAAATAAAGATGGCCTCTGAAAATGAAAGAAATACTATTTTTAGAACCCTAATTGAAATCTACTGCTATAAGGTCGTTCCTTTCAGCCTTAAAAATGTCGGTGATGCAAACTAATAGGCTATGACTCGAATCTTCGATGAACTCATTCATCATCAAGATAAGTGCTATGTCGATGATCTCGTGGTCAAAAGTAAAGAAAAGGAAGATCATCTATTTGACTTGAGAGTAGTTTTCAATCAGTTAAGACAATTTAACCTCAAAATGAACCTCCTGAAGTGTGCATTCGGAGTAGCTTCAGAAAAAATTTTTGGCTTTGTTGTCCGACACCGAGGAATTAAAATCAATCCAGAGAAGATCAAGGTGATATTAGAAATGCCACCCCCTAAAAGTCTAACTCAACTCAGATAATTTCAAGAATGGTTGGTGTATTTAAGACACTTTATGTCCAACCTATCAGGAAGATGCTAGCCATTCTCAGCAATTGTTAAAAGATGTCAAGTTAAAGTAGAATGACAAGTGTTAGTATGTCTTCGAGAATATCAAGCACTACCTGATGATGACGTTGGTTCTAGCAGCCCCTATCCCAAGCAAACTGCTCATACTCTACACTACTACATTAGATGACTCCCTTAGAGCTTTATTGGCTCAAGCCAATGATGAAGGAAAGGAAAATGCACTCTGCTACCTTAATCATCATATAATCTCTATTGAGGAAAATTATCCACCCATTGAGAAGCATTTCCTAGCTTTAATCTTTGCATCCCAAAAGCTACAACATTACATGCTTTCTTATAAGGTGAACTTGATCTCTAGAATCAATCCACAATAATATCTCATGGCATGGCTGACACTATTCGGATGGTTGGCACGTTGGTCCATAATTTTGTTATAGTTTGATATTACTTTCGTACCCCTCCATGTGATGAAAAGACAAGCACTAGTAGATTTCACACCCACTTCTTTCTGACTATCCGCTTAGTGATGATCTCCCCGATGAACAAATCATGAAGCTGTGGGACACTAGCATTCACCACTGAGATATGTACTTTGATGGTGTGGCTTCCTCTTAAAGAGGAAAAGAACTATAATCTAATCTTTCAAGAAAGGTAGGCGTAGGAATTGTTCTCCTAACTCTATACCGTAATGTGATGAGATTCTCATACCATCTACCAAACCATGCACCAACAACAAAGCTAAATATCATGCTTTGATTACTGGTCTGGAGTTAGTTATTACTCTAAGCATCTAGAATATCGACATCTTGAGGGATTCTCAGTTAGTCATCAACTAAATTGCTGGGTCTTACAAGGTTCTAAAGCCCAAGCTCCACCACTATCATAAATACACAATGGAGATGTTGGCCCAAATCCTAGAGGTTATAATTTATAAGATTCCTTAAGGAGAGAATGTCATAGTGGATGCTTTAGCCAAGCTTTCCAAAGAGTTGGCATGTCCAGAAGATGAATCCATATCAATAAAGGTCCAAAATAGATAAGTCTTATCCCATATTGATATTGAACTCATCAAAAAGTCTTATCTTGAAGGGGAGTTGTTGTTGCCAAGAAGGATAAAGAGTTGGATTGGAGGCAACCATTAATGGATTACCTAAATAAAGCCAAACAATCTCAAGAGAGGTCACTAGCCCATCAGATGAAGCAGAGAGCACTTTTCTACGCTCTTCTGGATGGCACCTTGTACTAGTGATCCATCGATCATATGTGGTTATATTATTTAAACAAACATGAAGCCCATAAGATCATGACCAAGGAGCACTTAGGATTATGCGAAGCTCATCAATCCGGTCCAAAGATGAAAGCTAAAATCAAGAGACTAGGATACTACTAGCCGTCGATGATGACAAATTGCATGGGCGTAGCTAGGCGATGCCATTAGTGTCAGGCACATCGATGTGGTTCTACCAACCACCTAACATTCTACATCCTACATTAGCCTCATGGTCATTCGAGTGTTGGGGTATCGACATAGTGGGTTCGATCTATCCTCCTTCTTCCAAGGGTCATCGGTTTATCTTAGCTGCTACCGATTACTTTTTCAAGTGGGCGGAGGCGATTCTTCTCAGAGAGGTCATAACTCGACATGTGCTCTAGTTTTTCAAGAACCATATTGTATATAGGTTTGAGGTATCTCGATGAATTATATTCAATAAAGGTAATGCATTCAAGAGCACCAAAATTAACAACTTTGCCCGGAGACACAACATAGATTGGAGAAACTCTACCATCTATTATTCGAGGGCAAATAACTTAGTAGAATCCTTCAACAAAACCCTCATCCAAATACTCATGAAGACAGTTGACAACAATAAGCGATAGTGGCATGAGCAATTAGTTGAAGCCTTGTGGGCCTACCACGCCACATATAGAACACCAACTCAATCTACCCCTTTTTCTTTAGTGTATGGGTTTGAAGCCATTCTACCTTTAGAAATCCAACTGCCATCACTAAAGAGAGCTATGGGTAGCAAGATTACAACCTAGCAGAATGCCAGATTGTAGTTAGATGAGCTCGAAGGTTTGGAGGAGAGATGCTTATGAGCATGCCATAACCTTGAGTTATATAAAGCTAAAATGATTCAAGCTCACAATAAGTTGGTCTGTCCAAGAGCTTTTTAAGTAGGAGAGCTTGTTTTAGATCTAAGGAGACCAATTGTTTCCCATCGTAAGATGGAAGGCAAGTTTGAACTCACTTGGGAAGACCTTTTCTCCATAGAAAAGGCCTACTAAAGAGGATCTTATCAACTCATTAATAATAAGGGAGAGTGCCCAATGCTTCCAATCAATGGGCTTTAAGAAATATTTTCCATAAATCATGTTTGAAAATAATGATCAATAAAATTTAATTTCAGATTCAATCTCTTCTATATTGAAAACATCTTTGTTTGTGAATCTGCCATGATGTGTTTAAGGTAGATATAACCAATCTGAGCAGCATTCTATCCTTCATCAACACAACAAAAATACAAACTACATAAAAATACATAAAAAAAATGCATATCTTTATCTTGGACTACTTTGAGTTGAGATAACTCCCCAACACTTAATTGCTGGCTCATGCTACCCTACTAGTGTGTCACCCCAGTGGTCTTCTTGCTTTAGAGGATATAATTCTACTATTCTTTCTTTACTTGGACACTACTCATCGATGAGTGCCTTGTTAGCATGTTAGGCCTTACTGTGTGGCCAGTAAGCTATATCATGTTGGCATCATTTAAGAAGATATAAGTTTGCTATGCTTTTTTTTTAGCTAGCCATCATGCACTGACTAGGTTGAGTATATATGATGTTTAGGGTAATTTCCCCAATGGCTCCTTTCCTCCTGACTACTTCAAGTCTGGGTCTAGTCCACCCCGCTTAGTAGTCGCTATAGGTCGGATAGTCCTTGTCTAGTTGATGACAGGCAGTCCTGGTGACCAATTCCACTTGGAAAGTTGTAAGTCTATACACTTTCTTTCCATATTGATCGTTGCACACCGATGGGCACCTTAGGTTGGTTGGTTCTCGCTATGCTGATATCGACCAACCCGATGGATACACCACTCATGGCAGATGTAAGTCTACTATGCTTTGAGTTGGCCACTGCATAACATAGGCTTTCTTTTCCGTGGACTCAAGATAACGCCTAGTGGCACCTCCTCTATGGGCACTCTATTTGGAACACATCCTTTGTGACCCCATCTAGACACTACCAAGGTTACTACTATATTGGGCAGTTCCTCATTCCTAGTAATCACACCCTATGGTTGGAGAATCTATCCTGTGGATGTGCAGATTCTCCCTTGGTCTAGTAAATCTGAGGTAGGTCAAGTCTGACATAGCCCCTTCTCAGTGCGATTCCTCGCACACCAATAGGGTTCATGCAAATATATAAAAAAATAAATATATATTCACTATAGATTAGGAGAATGCCCATAGTGGCACCTTTTCTCAAGCATGCATCTTATCTTTAAGGATGTATCAGCAAAACTCCCTCTAGGAATCGCCTGACTACTCTTGAGTTGTTGTAAGCCTCCAATGACATTCACTCAGTAGTCACCTTAGGATGGGGACTTGTTGCGCATCTAGTTGATCACCCCAGTAGTTTCTCCTTGCTTTAGAGGATGTAAGTCTGCTATGCCTTATTCTTAGCATAGTCGTTGTACACCGAAAGGTAACCCTTAGTTTGGTTAGCTCTACCCCATGGCTGGTAGGCTATCTCTTTGGATTTATAAATCTGAGATAGGTCAAGGTCGATATAGCCCCTTCCTAGTGGATCCATTGCACACTGACAAGGTCCATAAATTAAATCAAATTAAATCAATTCAAATAAATCATATAAAATTAAATGAAATTAACTTTGACTATTCTTGAGTTGGCATAAGTCCTCAGTAATACTCACTCAGTAGTCACCCTAGGCTAGGTTCGATCTGTTTTGCTACCAAAAGATCACCCCGGTGGTTGTTCCCCGCTTTGGAAGTTGTAAGTATTTTACGCCTTCTTTCTGACACAACCATTGCACACCGAAAGGCAACCCTTAGGTCAGATAGTCTCCTTATTAAGCATGTAGACTACCCCTTTGATTTATAAATCTGAGATAGGTCGAAGCTGATATAGCCCCTTCTCAGTGGATCCATTGCACACCGACAGAGTCCATAAATTAAATCTATCAAATTTGATTCAGTTAACATCCCCAATGGATATTCTTTCAACTCAAAATTAAACCAAACCAAACTAATCAAATCAAATTAAATCAATTCAAACAAACCATATCAAATCAAATGAAATTAAAATGAAATTAATCTTAACTGCTCTTGAGTTGAGGTAAGATCCTCAACGACACTCTCTTATTAGTCACCCTAGGTCTGGTTTGATTTATTGTGATACTAACTAATCACCCCAGCAGTTGCTCCCCGCTTTGAAAGATGTAAGTTTACATGCCTTCTTCCCTAGCCGCTCAATCAAAGGCATCCCTTTGGTTGGCTAGCTCTACCTCGCACCCGGTAGACAATCCATTCAGATTTGTAAATTTAAGATAGGTCGAGGTTGATATAGCTACTTCTCAGTGGATCCATCGCACACCGATAGGGTCCATAAATTAATCTGAATTAAAATTAAACCCAATTTGATTCTCCCGGTGGAGCCAAATCAAATTCCTCCGCTAGTGGAGCCCATAATAAAATAAACAATCAAATAATCACATCTAAAATTCAAACCTCTTGTATCTCAAATCATATTTCCAACATGTGGTGGAAGGTTCAAAATCCCCAAATCTTCTTTCCAAAATCATCAATTAAACAAGTTCAATCTTATCCCTAGGATTTTCTTCTCTTATGCCCTTAGCAAGAGTTGAGCTACATTACACTAAGATTGTGATTCTATCTACCTTTCGGGTTTAGGTATAGATCATTTTCATTAGCGCTTGCAATCCTTTGGACATTCTTCATCATCTCAGTCAATGCCAATATGTGTGATGTGCCTTGTTAGTTACACCACACCTATTGAGGGTCCTTTTGTTGACATAACTTTTGGAGTGAGAATTCAATTTTCCCATCTTAGACTTAGGAGTCTTCTAGACACTAAGACTTCCCTAGTCATAAGATATTTATAGCAATTAGGTAAATACTTAACCTAAGTCTAGAGACTTAGAAGAGTTAATCATAGGATTAGGCTATGCCTTAAGGATTAGGGAGATTCACCTACCCTATGACCCAAATCCAATCCATGTTCACTTTCCTAAGCTAAAATAAAACCTCAAATCCAAGTCCAAAGCCAAATTCCAAGCCAAATGATTGAAGCCCATGATCAAATCCGAATTCAAAATCAACCTAAGCCCTATGATTTTATATTATGGACTTAGCGTTATTCAAATCAATTCAAACTCAATTGATTTTCTTAAATATCAATTCAACCCTTCAATCAATCTATCAAACTCAATTCCAAATCCATATCAAATATAAACTCAAAATCTCTCTTAAGTTATATAATTTAATTCCATGAACTTAGCCAAATATCCATTCAAATCTAATCCAAGTTAATTGATTTTCTCATAAAGCAATCATATTTTCAATCATCTCTACAAATATAAATCAAATATACATATAAATCATCAAAACTGAATCAAACCCTTCTCTAAGCCCTATGACCTACCTTCATGAGCTTAGCCAAATTTGCCTTCAAATCACTTCAAACTCAATTGATTTTTCCATAATCAATTAATATCTTCAATTATCTTCACAAATATAAATGAAATCTATATTTAAATGATCAAAACTAAATCAAACTAAATCAAACCCTTCTTAAGCCGCATGACCCAACTCCATGAACTTAGCCAAATTCCTTCATTCCAAAACCCAAATTCAATTATTTTTCTCATGAATCAATCATTCCTTCAATTATCATCCCAAATATAAATGAAATCTACAATCATCAAGCCAAACCAAAATTGATCCAAGTCAAACCCAACTTAGTCCTTTTGACTTGAAATGTCCAAATGAACCAAAACTCATCCAAACTCAAATCAATTACAATTGCGTTTATATATCAATCCTAAACCCATATATGACTCAACTAAATCCAAATCAAACCAAAATCGAGCCAATTGGCCCAATTAGGCTCACTTGACCCAAAGTGACCTAAAGAACCCATTTGATCCAAACTTCAATCCAACCCAAATTGGATTGAACCAAGCCAACCTAAACCTCCTACCATGATTATTGATCACCCTAGGTTAATCAATTATAATAAATTGGGTTAAATCAAGTCAACTTGGTCATTTGTCAAAGTCAACCCTCTTAACCCATATAAACCCAAACTAGCCAAATTACAACCTAAGAAAAATCCCTGGAATTTAATGATTCATACAAACTCAAAATCAACATTTAAATATGACTTGACCTTCCATTGAGCTAAACCAAATCCAATTGACCCTCTTGACCCTAGTTGACCCAATTTGACTTAAAAGGCCAAATTGGGTCAAATAAAAAAAAACCAAATTGATTGCAACCAATGGCTCAAGTTCATTTCAGATTGATTGTTGAACTTGACCGAAGTATCACTTGAACCTAATTTGATCAATTGAACCCAATTGACCCACTTAACCCAAATTGACCTAAAGGGTCAAATTGGCCTAAATCAAAATTAAATCAAAATTAATTGAAAATAAAGCCTATAATCATCTTCAATTGGTCAACTAAACCCAAACCAACACCTAACCCAAGCTAATTTGACCAATTTGATCAAATTGATCAACTTAACCCATTTGACTCAAATGAACTCAAATGAGCCAAAATTAAATCTAAGCCAAACTAAACCAAACCAATTGAACCAAAACATCCCAAATGATCATATGAACTTAACCCAACCCTTGGTTTGACCCAATTGGTCAACTTGACCCAACCTAATTTAACCCATTTGAGCCAAATTTAGCTAAACCTAAACAAAACAACTCCAAATCAATTAAAATTTGGGCTTACCCACTTTTAACTCATTTTAAATTAACCAAAATCAAATCCAATATCAAATGACCATTAAACCCTTGGGTCAAGGGTATCACATAAGAAAATCACTCATGTAAGTGATCATTTCCATTCTTTGGCCACTTTGCATTCTCCCATTGGTCCACCTTACTAGAGAGCCTACATAAGGGGTGCTGGTCAATGATCATGAGAGGAGAACCCACTTTTAACTCATTTTAAATTAACCAAAATCAAATCCAATATCAAATGACCATTAAACCCTTGGGTCAAGGGTATCACATAAGAAAAATCACTCATGTAAGTGATCATTTCCATTCTTTGGCCACTTTGCATTCTCCCATTGGTCCACCTAGGCACCTAGGACACTGCCCAACCTGACATAAGGGGTGCTTAGGTAGGCAATGATCATGAGAGAGAACTCACCTATTAGAGCATTTGAAACCCATATGACACCCACTATCCTTATTGGCAGTCACCTCCCAAGCTTTGGCCAACTAAACTGAGCCACCTAGGATGATTCCCTGCCATCCTCGGCCACCACCAGTGGTCGGACATCCTCAAACCTCCAAATCAAGCTGAGCCATTCGATCTTTGGAATGAGGGGGTATAGCCCACTCTTTTCAATCAAAATCAAGGAGAGAGTTTAGAGAGACCTCACTGAGAACCTTAGCACCCCAAAGCGAGCATCCCAAATCTTTTTCAAAGTTCCCCAAGCTCCTCATTGCCAGTTTCACCCAAGTAGAAAAAGGGCATCCCTCCTTTGATCCCAACTTGCTCAAACCTCCAAAAAAACAAATGATAAGCATGGCTTAGTGACTAGAGCTTTTGTTATGAAAAAATAGGCACAAGTTCAAATCATCCACCCTCCATATATTTTTTTTTTCAAATTATGAATTAGATGAGAAATCATTTCCTCTCGCATAAAACCTTTTTCTCCCTCGACTCCATCCAGTTTGATTACAAGTTGATGAAATCCAGATTATTTGCACACACCATCCTCACACTCCATCGAGCAAGAATGAATCATCTCTCAAGATTCCAGACCGGAGGTGGGACTTGATCGAACTCCAAATTGTGCTGCGGGCCTTCGAAGAACAATGAGGAATTGATCCAATTGCGCTTCAAGGTTTCATCTCCACTGACTAAGCTTCCTCAATCGCTCGAGCCACCGTGAGGTATGCTTCAAACCGATCTTTAGGCAAAATGGGTTGGATCTTTTGAAGGAAATGTTTATCTCGTGTGATCTTGATTGTTGGATCCCCTCCAATTGACATCACGAGGATGTGGGATCTTTTTGGAGTTGATCTAAGGTCAGGTAAGCTTGGATCAAGTGAGCAATGGAGGACGAACTCTGTCTCTCATCGTTCGCGGGATGATAGATCACACATCGTCCATTCTGCGTGATTGGAATGGACGGTCGTGATTAGATCCATTAGTTTAATCCAATTTTGTCCTAATGCGCCGTGAGATTTATCATAGTCGTTCGATCTTAGATCTACTGAGAATATGTGTTCCATCACCGCCACGTAAGCGAAGTCATGGTAATCAATCTCGGCACCAAGTGAAAAGCATGCGATTTCCACGACGATGGGATTAGGCTTTAATTAGGTTTAATTAATCAATTTTAATGGTTGAAACTTCTAAAACAAATCAAAAATAAAAAAAAAGATAAATAAATACTCATTTTAAAGGTATTTTAGATCAGAATTAATTAAAAATGATTGTTGACCTTAATGTATACTACATAAGTTGAGTGGAGCTCACAAGACAAATTCGACGGACTTCGGATGCAACAGAATGCAAATCAAGGATGAAATGCACTGGACATTACCAAAACTAATCGAAACGATCATCGATCAATGAACGAACTTCACAATCTTGTTCAGAACATCGAAATTGATTGAAATATATATATTGCATAATTTGACGATATCAATGAAATCAACGAGCGGAAAGAAGAATCGAGGCTACAATGATGCCTGAATGTCTTTCGTTCTCAAAATTGATTACGTCGTTAGCTTTGAAATATCAAAATCTATCAAATGAAATTATCCGCATTCGATTTGGACAAGTCTACGTAAGTATCGAGCGGTCGGAAGATATAATGCACATTTTTTTGAACCAAAATCGACCCGATTCGACGCTGAATTAAACCAAACGACCTCCGATCGTGAAATGGATAGCGTCATTAAATCCATAACATCCAAATTATTTAAGATAATTACCTATATTGCCTTAGATTATCGTATGAGAAAATTCACTCAATTTTTCAATGAATAATTCAAGAGAGCAAAAAAATGATAAAAAATATGACTATATACATATGTAATTTTACGATGTAGAATTATACTAATTATATCACTCCTTCTAATATTACTACATACATATAGAATTTAATCTAATTTTGAAATAAATTAAATAAACATAAAAATGAATTTATATTAACAAAATATTGATTTATGTGAAAATATAAAATCTGTAATCATTATCATTATATATTAAGATTAGTATTAACCTTATTATATATTAAGACTTCCACCTAATTGTCCAACCAATTATTCATCTCATAACAATACTTCTAAACTTGAGTATATAAAACATTTTCTTCATAATTGCTTGCATATCTAATTTGCCAAAGCATGAAAGCACCCCATTAATCCCATTTTTCTGTTCTCGTAGAAATGCCCGATCCTGGGAGAAAATATTACGTCGAGTCCGACGTAGCTTTACGGCGACTCCACCTGACGACATCTATCCGTATTTTCCCCGCACCGATTAACAAAATTGAGAGAGACGGCTTTCCCCGGCCCGACCCGTAGAACTGATGGCGATTAACGGATCTGAGATACATTTCCCGGCCGACCCGCCGTAGCATCATTCAAAAATGCGGAGGAATTTAAAAGAAATATATAGACGGATTTAGGTTCAGGGTTAGTTTTTTCCAAGCAAAACGAGCTGAGAAGAGATACATAAAATCTCATTTCCTTTTTACAAAAGAACCATGAAGATGGAACGTTGAGGAAAAATAACCATTTTAGGAGATGTATTAAATACAAATCCATCTTAATGCTTCTGCATTTTTTCTACGGTTTATTAGTGATATTCTTGCTCTATCAAAAGAATATGTTCATTTCTTCCAATTAGAAGTAATTTGGATGTTTTTTTTTGTCAATATTTAATTTTGAGTGTTATTTTGCATTCCCTGTACCTCTTTGAGGGTATGCACATTTTGACCCTTTTTCCATTTTTTTGTCACCTCCTTATGATTATGTTTAGAACATTGCAGGGAAGCATTTGATGGTATTTTAGGTGGTTTCAGGTGGTTTAGTGCACTGGTACCTCTTTGAGGGTAGACTTTTGACCTTTTTCCCATTTTTTTTGCCAACTCCTTATGATTATGTTTAAACATAAAGGAAGAATTTGATGGCGCTTTGGGTGGTTTCGGGTGGTTTAGTGCATATGTACCTGTGTACCTCTTTGGAGGGTACGACCTCTTTTGACCTTTTTTTTTTTTTGCCAACTCCTTATGATTATGGCATTATAATGGAAGCATTTGATGGCGGGTGGTTTTGGGTGGGTATTTTGCATTTGTACATGCCTTTGAGGGTCTGACCATTTTGACCTTTTTTTTCCCATTTTTTTGCCAACTTTATGATTAGGTTTAGACAATAGGAATCATTTGATGTCGGGTGATTAGGGGTGGTTTAGTGCTGCACCTGTACCTCTTGAGGGTACGACATTTTGACCCTTTTTTCCTTTTTTTTTGCCAACTCATATGATTATATTTAGAACATTATAGGAAGCATTTGATGGCATTTGGGTGGTTTTGGGTGGTTTAGTTCATCAGATCTGTGTACCTCTTTGAGGGTACACATTTTGACCCTTTTTTCCTTTTTTTTGCCAACTATATGATTATGTTTAGAACATTGCATGGAAGCATTTGATGGCATTTTGGGTGGTTTTGGTTTAGTGCATCCTCTTTGAGGGTACTGACCATTTTGATCTTCTTTTTTTTTGCCAACTCCTTATGATTATGTTTGGCATCAAAGGAAGCATTTGATGGCGCTTTGGGTAGTTTGTGGTTTAGTGCATCCAGACTGTACCTCTTTGAGGGTACTGACCATTTTACCCTTTCTAGGTTTTTTTGCCAACTCCTTAGATTATGTTTAGAACATTATAATGGAAGCATTTGATGCTTGGGTTTTGGGTGGTTTAGTGCATCACTGTGTACCTCTTTGGAGGGTATAGACCTCTTTTGATCTTCTTTTCCAGTTTTTTTTTGCCAACTCCTTATGATTATGTTTAGGGCATTGCAAAGGAAGCATTTGATGGCAGTTTGGGTAGTTTTTGGGTGGTTTATGTTCAGACTCTGTACCTCTTGAGGGAAGACCATTTTACCCTTTTTCTAGGTTTTTTTGCCAACTCCTTAGATTATGTTTAGAACATTATAATGGAAGCATTTGATGGCGCTTTGGGTAGTTTCGGTGGTTTAGTGCATCTGACTGTACCTCTTTGGAGGGTACGACCTCTTTGATCTTCTTTCCGCTTTTTTTGCCAACTCCTTATGATTATGTTTAGGGCATTGCAAAGGAAGCATTTGATGGCGCTTCGGTGGTTTAGTGCATCGCACTGTGTACCTCTTTGAGGGTACGACCTCTTTTGACCTTTTTTATAGTTTTTTGCCAACTCCTTAGGATTATGTTTATTGCAAAGGAAGCATTTGATGTTGGTGATTCGGTATTTTCCATCCATATTTTCTAACATATTTTTGTATCTGTTCTGCCAGGTAAATGCAGTCAATGACCCATATTGGAGAAACTCCTGCCACCGCTCGTAATGAAACGGAGGCATAATGCAATCGCGGACTATGCACATCAAATTGTGTTGGAAGGACCATACTAGCTATTGGCCAAACTCAAAGAAATTGAAATCAAAAGATTTTCTATGTGCAAAGCTGGTAAGAAGCCAGCCTAAATAAATTAACAAAATTCCGAGATACAAGAACCGGATGTCCACCATGATTAGATTCTCTGATTTGAGGGGAATTGGACGATTAAAAATATACGTAAAGTCATAATCATTCTTTGGCGCTGACCTATCTTCTCGTGATCACGATGCATTAATGAAAAGGCGTCGTGTTGACAACAAAAAGGGGTATTAGAGCAACCGATGCATTCCTATCTAACCGAGGAAGTTGGCGAGAGAATATCGGGTTCACCAAAAGAGATGCTTTCAATTTTATTCGAAGAGAAAAGATCGAGGATTGCAAAATGGTGATGGTAATGCAATACATTTGTTTAAGGAGAGAAGCATCGGATGGGATGTTTGCATGGGATGCAAGTTGATGAGTGATTGCTTAGTAAGTTTTTTTTGTAATGGCATGTCGATAGAATATGATTGTTTTGGGGACGTGATTTTTTGATACAAGCTATCGACTCAATAAATATAATCTCATTTGTGCCCTCTTGTTGGAGTGAATCATCACGGCAAAATGTATTATTTGGAGTAGCCTTTTTATCAGAAGAGACAATTGAGTCATTCTCATGGCTATTCCAAACTTTTCTTCTTGATGAATGACAGACATCCTATAACAATATTCACTGATCAAGATCAGGCTATGGCGAGAGCCATTGAAATTGTATTGCATACTCATCATAGTTGTGCCAATGGCATATTTCAAAGAAAGCTCCTTCCAAGGTTCATTGCTTTAATAGTAATAAGATAGTACAAGGCCTATTTTATAAATGCATGAGTAAGTGTGACTTAGAGGAAGAGTTTAAAGAGGCTTGGTATGCCATGCTAGAAGAAGGCAATTTGCATGATCATGCTTGGTTGTCTGAGCTTTATAAGATTAGATCCAAGTGGTCAGATTCGCAATGACTCATTCGCATGGGCATCTTGTCAACGAAGATAGTGAGTCCACAACAATGTATGCCATGGAATATCTAAACCAACAAGTTCGCTCACAGATTGTTTCTTGGGGTTGGAAAAGGTTATGGAGACATGGCTTTGGAATGAACATGACGAAGACTTCAAGTGTAGCCATCGATTGTTCTCATAAAGAAGACAACAATTCTAAAACAAGTCGCTATGTTTTATACAAGAAAGGTTTACACTATGTTTGAAGAGAATTTTGCATGGGGTTGGGGGGTCTATCAAGATTAAAGTCGATGACGACCATGGAGTATTTGAAGAAACTTAGAGAATAAAATGCATCCAACATGCGTGTATTTCGATAGGACTACCCTAGAAGTGACTTGTAGCTTGCAAAAAATTTGAGATGATGGGATTACTTTGTGCCCATTGTATCAGAGTTCTTAGTCAGGAAGATGTTGTGCGCATTCTAGACAAGTATCTTCTGATGCGATGGTCTACTAGAGCAAAGAGGGATATTTACAATGATAGTGCATACGAAAATTAAGAGATGTAAGCAAGATGGAAATGCTTGGCATTATTTTCGAACCACATAAGTCGATATGCATATCAAATAAGCGTGGGCACAAGGCAATAAGAGAGAGTCGAGGACTATATGCTTGGATCCCTAAAAAACTATATGATGATGTTGACTCTATAAGTGGAATTCCAACCGACAAAGCGCTTAGAAGAAGAAGTTAACCACGAAAATAAGGGAAAAGACATCTTAAAAGATCCGCATAACGCCCGTGGTGTTTCCAACTCAAGGCTTAAGGGATATTGGGAAAGATCCAAGAAAGCCAAGAGTAATTTTCTACTTGTATTATTTTTGGTATTTTAAATATTGTTAATCTTCAAACCCTTCTACTTTTTTTTTGTTAAACCAAACTACTCCGATAGTGTGGTGCTTCTCAAGTTGCATCACCTTTCTGCTATGCCAAAGTGTTTTTTCGAGTATGCACATAATATCATATATCGATCGTAAGAATGTATCAATAATGTTCTCTACATGCAGAATTTAACTCGAGCTCCACAATGAAAACAATCTGAAGGGTACACTAACCGATGATGGATATTATCTCGTGAAAACATTTTGATACATGACATTATCCGCTTTTGGTTGGTTCGAGAAGGGAGATTTTGACACCGCTTGTTTGTAGCTCTTTAAGCAATAGTGAATGAGTTAATCCTGTTGTGGAAATTGTAATCATTGACAAGATCAATAAATATGTACCAATAATAGATCAATTTTGCCTTTTTTACCGCTTTTATTGCCAACTCCTTATGATTATGTTTAGGGCATTATAATGGAAGCATTTGATGGCATTTTAGGTGGTTTCGGGTGGTAGTATCTGTACTGTACCTCTTTGAGATATAAAACATTTTTGACCCTTTTTTCCCATTTTTTTGCCAACTATATGATTATGTTTAGAACATTAAATAGGAAGGATTTGATGGCATTTTGGGTAGTTTCTGGGTGGTTTAGTGCATCTGTACCCTGTGTACCTCTTTGGAGGGTACAGACCATTTTTGACCTTTTTTTCCTTTTTTTTGGCCAACTCCTTATGATTATGTTTAGAAGGAAGCATTTGATGTCGCTTGGGTGATTAGTGGTTTAGTGCATCTGCACTGTATACCTCTTTGGAGTACGACATTTTGACCCTTTTCCTTTTTTTTTTTTGCCAACTCCATATGATTATGTTTAGAACATTGCAAAGCATGCATCTTGGGTGGTTTTGGGTGGTTTGGGTGGTTTAGTTCATCTCAGACTGTGTACCTCTTTGAGGGTACATTGACCTTTTTTTTCCTTTTTTTTGCCAACTCCATATGATTATGTTTAGAACAATGCATGGAAGCATTTGATGGCATTTGGGTGGTTTTGGGTGGTTTAGTTCATCTCAGTTGTACCTCTTTGGAGGGTACACATTTTGACCCATTTTCCCTTTTTTTTTTGGCCAACTCCTTGATTAGGTTTAGGACATTAATAGGAATCATTTGATGTTATTTGGGTGATTGGGGTGGTTTAGTGCATCTCGTACCCTGTACCTCTTTGAGGGTACCATTTTGACCCTTTTTTTTTTTAACTCCATATGATTATGTTTAGAACATTGCATGGAAGCATTTGATGGCATTTGGGTGGTTTCGGGTGATTTGGTGGTTTAGTTCATCTGCACTCTGTACCTCTTTGAGGGTACGACCATTTGACCTTTTTTCCCTTTTTTTTTGCCAACTCCTTATGATTAGGTTTAGGACATTGCATAGGAAGCATTTGATGGGTGATTGGGGGGTGGTTTAGTGCATGTAGACTGTGTACCTCTGAGGGTACATATCATTTTTGACCTTTTTTCCCTTTTTTTTTTTTGCCAACTCCATATGATTATGTTTAGAACATTGCATAGGAAGCATTTGATGGCATTTTGGGTGATTTTGGTGGTTTCTGGGTGGTTTAGTTCATCTCAGACTGTATTGGAGGGTACAGATCATTTTTGACCATTTTTCCTTTTTTTTCCAACTCCTGATTAGGTTTTACATAATGGAATCATTTGATGTCGCTTGGGTGGTTTGGGTGGTTTAGTGCATCAGATCTGTACCTCTTTGAGAGTAACCTCTTTGACCTTTTTTCCTTTTTTTTCCAACTATGATTAGGTTTTAGGACATAAAGGAATCATTTGAAAAAGGGGTTTAAATTAATGGTAAAATCTTTGAGCCATTATTTTTTACCCTTTTTTTCCATTTGCCAACTCTTATTAATTATGATTAACATTGCATAAGCATGGTAGTTTGGGTGGTTTCGGGTGGTTAGAGCTTGTCTCTTTTGGTACAAACCATTGATCTTTTTTTTTAGAGGATACATAATCTATTATAAACATACTCAAATTGAATAAATTAACCTCAAATTGACAAAGCATAAATTGCTCAAGTATGTTCAAAGTGAGAAAAAAGTACCACATGTTAAGCACAACTAAAACAATCTATCCTAGTAAATAGAATTACTAATCAACATTTACCTCACAATCTAAATATAAAAAATATATATTGCAACAAACCACACTACTTGATTAAATCATCAGATATAACTACACCGCAAATCAACTAAAGATATATAATTTCATTAATCATAAAATAAACAATGAGCCATTTTGTGAGAAAAAACCTAAACATTTATTATGAAAAGTTATTTTTTATAGATCCATCTCATAGAACGAACTGGGAATTATCAATCATCACTATCATACAATAGATCCGTATCATGTGAAAATATACACGCAATCACTATTCATGACATGGAAATGGTCCATAACGGGGAAAATATACAATGAGAATCACACTTTATGTCGGGAAATCAATCTTTAATTAGCTTTGGGAGCTTCACCGATCGATGCATGCACTTCATTGAGTCTTCAAAGCGTAATAAAATATCATCCCAGACCATGCACTTCAACTATATGAGATGAGAGAGAAAGTTAAAAAGCGAGGAGTAAATATCATCCAGTGCATGCACTTCAAAAAAAAAAATAGCTCGGTCTTAAAGCCACTAGGATGCATTAAACAAAATCCTATGTCAGACAAAATAATATTGTTCTCACTTCACGGGAGGATTTTTAAGTCCCAAACAAAATGTAAGCGTAAGCGAACTTCATAAATATATTCATTATCTTTCTTTGGCCAATCGGTACACTTTCCGGAGGTTTCAGCGATTCTTTGCTTCCATGTATTTTGAGACAAACATTCCGATCGACACTTATTTTCTTGGTGGTATCCCACTCACTATGTCGATTGGCCATTTCCTTGGATGCTAAAGCACATGACATCTTCAACAAGTAATTTGATCTAAATAGAAAAAATTTCAATAAGTTGGATTAGGGAAAAAAAAGTAAGATGAACTAGATTTGAAAATAGTTCTTACAATCGGGAAGAATGCTCTTATGGGTTGGTTTGGGCAATGAGTCATAAAATACCGCCTCTCGATATGTCCAACCAAGAGTGTCAGTCTTGATTATCTATAGCGGCATTAAGATTAACTTCGATACAGCCACCTTGATGATATCTTTGGATGAACATCTTGCTTTCCATCTTGAGTACGGCATAACTCTGCGGAGAAAGAAAGAGAAACGATTACATTCGGCTTTCATCAAGCAAACAAGAGCGAATCGTAATCTAGAACATTCATGCGGGGTAACATACCCAATGCAAGCATGAAATGTACAAATATGGTTCACTATCCGAGCGAGCATTTCTCGGCTAGTAGGAAGCGAAGGCATCAATGTGCATCGAGAGATATTGATCCGTCGACAACTCATCGATCACGCCTCGTGCAATAATGATATTATTTCTTGTATCACCCAATTAATAAATATTTTAAAGTGATCGAACGAGCAGTAGGTTATTTTATGAAGGACTGACGAGGCTTGACTTACTTGTCCGGAACCGGAACCGATGTGTCGATAATAGCCACGGATGAGAACTTTGAAGTGCCGAGCGAAATTCTACGATGAAAAGCCATTATGAATGGATCTCCTATGATAAATCCTCGATGATGGCGGTCTGTCTATTGGCTCATCTTTGCTAACTGCTATAAAACAATTTAGTGATGACGAGCTAGGCTAAATATGACTTTGGATCGAGATTATTAATACCTGGGTCTCCTCCCACAACGGTGGCGTGGGTCATCGACCTTTATTGCATCATCACATGCTATTTACAAAATTTAGTGAAAGATTATTTCTATTATTTCCAATTTAAAGAAAGTAACTTAATACCTCGGTACGCTCCTCCACCACATGTGACACGTGGGTCATCGACCTTTATTGCATCGTGCTAACATACAAAATTTAGTGAAAGACTATTTCTATTATTTAATTTAAAGAAAGTAACTTAATACCTCGATTGATGCTCCTCCACCACGAGTGTGTGGGTCATCGACCTTTATTGCATCATCACGTGCTAACTATATAAAAACTTAGTTAAAATATTTTTATTATTTCAAATTTAAAGGAAAGTATCTTAATACCTCTTTTTGCCATTTCTGACTGGTGGAGCCACCACATCATTTGTTCTTGCTCGAGACTTCACGTAAGTGTGTGTGAAAGGGAAGTAACAATTTTCCTCTTTCTTATCTGAGCTTTAACACCAGCTCAATCTTTGCCAATTCTGGGGTTTGAGCATGGTCGTGTAGTGGTGGCCTCCACAGAACTTCTCTACGGTCAATTCCACGGGCTTCCCCTTTTGAGTATCCAACTCCATGATGGAATCTCTTGTGGTAGCCTCCCACAAAGCTTCCTCTGTTGTACCCTCGGGGTACATGGTAGTCTCCCAGGTGGGTACCATCCCAGGGAAGCTCGTGGTACGAAGAGTTTCTCTGTGGTGACCCGGTGGAACCTCCCACATTTGGGGTGGTAGGACCCATTGGATAGAACATCCTCGATAGCGACAACCCATAAATCAAGCCCATCCTCTCAGTTATTGTGTATGGAAGATGATCTTGTCTCTCTTGGGTCCTTCAAAGCAAACATCCTCTCCATGAGTGGGGGTCTGTGAGAGGCTTTCTTGGATGGGGAGAATATCGAGGAGAGATATAGGGAGAGTCGGTGGGGCTTGATGTGGACTTAAAATGGGACTACTATCGGGTTCCACATGTCTAGATTGTTGGGACTCGAAGGAGACTCTTCCAATAAGTCCTCGAATGAAAGGCGTGGTAAAAGGATAAAAAATTTTGAAGACATACAACATAAATGGATACATTCTTATTTGAACTAAGTGATATTATTATATGTCACCTGGCGTCCTCCCAAACCAGTGAAAGCATTTTTTGGGAACTCTATTTTAGCCCATCCGCGTGGCTTTTCGGTTAGGCAGCTTATGATGCTTATGTGCTCAGTCGCCCATATCTACAATGAATATATTAAACAGTAAACTTCAAGACATTATATTTCACATTAATGGAGATATAAAACATACCATCAGAAGAGTGACAAATCCACTCATGTAGCCAGCTGCCCTCTGGGTCTGAATCTTTGATGCAATAACATCAAATTGGGAGACTAGGAAGTCCCAAATGGCATCTTGTAGTTTCGGCAAATCTATCTATATCATCGTAAGCAATCAATTCTGATGCCACCCTGTAATTGTGATATACAAAAAATAGATTTGTGAGAAAAGCGATATATCAAGCACTGCTGTCTTTGCGAACAGCCATCGAATTCTCAAGGCGGCTCTTGTAGTCAGATGGTGAGTGGCGGCCGGGGATTTCTGCCATACAACCTTCTCCCCTCTGTTTGGCATCCCTATCATCAATGCAACTTCATCAGGGGTGAAAGGAATGTACTGCCCACCCAGTAGGAAAGCTTGCTTTTTTATGTCCCAGACAAGACAGGATCGATGTAATGGCAGGTCTTGCTTGATCGTGGAGTCTAATGAATTGATGGAGATGAAGCTTCTTTAAAATGTCGGTGGCTTCATCGGTAAAGCGTCTTTTATCGAACACATTTCTCATTGGTAGGCTGCACACCGAAGTTATCCTTTTCCCGGACATGGTTAACTTGAAAGACAAGTAAATGGTCAAAAAGTATGTACCCTCAAAGAGGTACAGTACAAATGCAAAATACCACCAAAATCACCCAAAAGCGCCATCAAATGCTTCCATTATAATGCTCTACATAATCATAAGAGTTGGCAAAAAAACCTAGAAAAAAAGGTCAAAGAGGTGTACCCTCAAAAGGTACCTGAGATGAACTAAACCACCCACCACCAACCACCCAAAATGCCATCAAATGCTTCCTTATGCATGTTCTAACATAATCATATGGAGTTGGCGAAAAAAGGTCAAAATGGTGTACCCTCAAAGAGGTACAGTCTGGATGCACTAAACCACCTAATCACCCAAAGTTGACATCAAATGCTTCCTATGCAGTCCTAAATAATCATAAGAGTTGGCAAAAAAAATGGGAAAAAGGTCAAAATGGTCGTACCCTCAAGAGGTACACAGGGCAAATGCAAAATACCACCAAAACCACCCAAATGCCATCAAATGCTTCCATTATAATGCTCTATCATAATCATGAGTTGGCCAAAAGCGTAAAAGATCAAAAGAGGTCTGTACCCTCAAGAGGTACCTGGTCTGAGATACAAATACTCGAAACCAAGCATTAAATGCTTCTTCCTTTTCTGATGTTAAACATAATCATGTAGTTGGCAAAAAAATGGGAAAAATGGTCAAAATGGTCGTACCCTCAAAGAGGTACATAGTCTGCAAAATACCCACCCAAAACCACCAAAAGCCATCAAATGCTTCCTTCATTATAATGCTCTATACATAATCATAAGGAGTTGGCAAAAAGCGTAAAAAAGATCAAAGAGGTACCCTCAAAGAGGTACGAGTCTGGCACTAAACCAGAAACCAAAGCGCCATCAAATGCTTCCTTTAATGTTCTAAACATAATCATATGTAGTTGGCAAAAAAATGGGAAAAAGGATCAAAAAAAGGTTGTACCCTCAAAGATTCAGAGTACAAATGCAATATCCACCCAAAACCACAAAGCGCCATCAAATGCTTCCATTATAATGCTCTATATAATCATAAGAGTTGGCGAAAACTATAAAAAAAGATCAAAAGATTTCCTCAAAGAGACGGTCTGATGCACTAAACCCAGAAACCACCCAAGCGCCATCAAATGCTTCCTTTGCAATGTTCTAAACATAATCATAAGGGTTGGCAAAAAAAGGTCAAAATGGTCAGTACCCTCAAAGGAGGTACAAAGCAATCACCAAAATCACCAAAATCAAAGCGCCATGCTCATACATAATCATAAGGAGTTGCAAAAAAGCGTAAAATCAAGGTATGTACCCTCAAAGAGGTACCTGATTACCACTACCAAAAAAAAATGTTCTAATGTAGTTGGCAAAAAATGGGAAAAATGGTCAAAATGGTGCGTACCCTCAAAGGTAGTCTGAGGTACATGTAAAATACCACCAAACCACCATCAAATGCTTCATATGCTTCCTATAACATAATCATAAGGAGTTGGCAAAAAAGCAAAAAGGTCAAAGAGGTCCCTCAAAGAACCTGATCTGATGCACTAAACCACATCAAATGCTTCCTTGCAATGTTAAACATAATCATGGGTTGGCAAAAAAATGGGGTCAAAATGGTGTACCCTCAAAGGGTACAGTTATAATGCAAAATACAAACCACCAAAAGCCATCAAATGCTTCCTCCTTTGCATATAATCATAAGGAGTTGGAAAAAAATTGCAAAAGATCAAAAGTACCCTCAAGAGGTACTGGTCTGAATCAATCAAAACCACCAAAATGCTTCCTTTGCATTATAAACATAATCATAAGCGAGTTGGCAAAAAAAATGGGAAAAAAAGGTCACTCAAAGAGGTACGTCTGATGCACTAAACCACCCAAACTACCATCAAATGCTTCCTTTGCGTTTAAACATAATCATATGGAGTTGGCAAAAAAAAAGGAAAAAAGGGTCAAAATGGTACCCTCAAAGAGGTCTGATAGTCTGAATCAAAATAACATATAAAAAATATCTTTGTATCGAGAAGAGCGAGTAAACCCTAAATTCATTCAAGTTCGGAATGCATGTGTAAATACCTCATGTAGTCACCTAGAATACCTCAATTTATGATTTGCTATACCACGGCGATGTCGGGCGTCATCGACAACGGAGCTAGGCGAGAAAAATCCTTCGGACGAGGAATGTCGAGCGTCGGTAATGTTTCTCATTCTTCTTCTCCGCTTTTGAGCACAGCTTCGGTCGGAAATGCTTTTACTGCCGTCCATTAATACGCCATCGGCGTTCTGGGCGGGTCGGGCAGAAAGCCGTCAGTTATCTCATTTTATCGGAATCGATGTCGTCCATGGGTGGAGTCCGCGTAAAGCTGCGTGCGGATCGGGTAATATTTTCTCCTCTGGGTCTCTCGCATCTTCGCCTCTTCTCCTATTATCCCTCTCGACCGATAGCCTCGAAGCCTTCACTATCAACTCTCCTCCTGATCGCGTTCTTGGTCTCTCTTCCGCGTGTTGTGAGCCAACCTGGAACCAACCGCCATGATTCTTATGGTCGCGGCAAAAAGAGGGTGGTGACGTACCATGGCTCTGATTTCATGAGAATGTTTGAATTTTTTGGAGCATGAGGCTAGTTATCTTATTGATGACACGGTTGTGTTCAGTTCATCATGTCATCGTGACTTCTTTAAGAACAGGATTGATGCTTGGAGGAAGTCGGATCAAGTTCACAATTCCATTCGGTTGAAGGACCTGAAGAAGATGAAGATCACTGGGTTGTCACCTCATAGTTTATCCCAGGGGTCAATCACAACCACCATGCCACCCTCTCAATTTTCCTTGAGGCTAACTCTGGAGACATGTGGAGAGTTTCTTTATAAGTCACCGACTTTCAGTTGTGAATCAAAAGATGGAGGAGAAATCATTGACCAAGGAGTCACAAAATTGCCATTCCAAGGCAGCAAAGGATTGGGGCTACTGAAGTTCTTATGTTGAAGGAAACTTCTATAATGCAAGAATTTAGTGATGTTGAGTACTTGTCATTATGTAATTCAGGAATGAATTCATGTTCTCAAATTGCTACCATTTTCAAAGAGTCATTCATTTAGAGGGTGGAGAACTTCTTATCCTTAACGAAATCATGAAAACTTGGAAGATCTTTAGCAAATTCTTTCAAGTAGGTGGCTATGAGCTGATATTAGTACATAATGGCTGTAGCTAATCAGAAGAACCCTGCTAAAACTGTGTGGAAAATATCTTCTATCTGCGTAAAACATGGAATAATTTAGTGCTTCAATTTATGAAGGTGTCAGATATGCTAGATTCTGATGCAGGCTTTCTTTTGCATGACACAATGGCATTTGAAGATCCCTTTATACTCAGAAGAGCGTGATGGGTTTGAAGACTACGATCCGATGTCAGAACCGACACCGCGAAGAGCGTGGCGGGTAGGCCAGCAGTCATCGACCTTTGTGGGGAAGACGCGTCGAGGCAAAATTGGAATGAGATGAAGCTTAAAGAGAATCAAATGAAAATACTAATGAGCTTAAACCCAACTTAAATGAAAATAATAAATCAAAGTTAAATCAACTTTCAAAAAATATGTATGTATATTTTATTTTATGCAGATATTTAAAGACTCACCCTTAGAAGAGCATGGTGGGATTAAAGACTACGATCGGTGGTGTGTAGACCGTGCAAGAAGAGAAGGCGTGGTGTTAAAGCAATCCTTGATGCAGCCCCCTTATGCAGAGATGATGTTGGGAGGCTGCCAAAATTTTGTCAAAATTTTACACTTACGGAGAATTCAAATGAGGACTAATTGGGATCATTTAAATCATCATAATCTATTTAAGTAAACTTAAATTAAAATTCAAAAAAAAAAGTTAACCTACAAATGATGAATGAAAGGAACTGAAATACTTTGCTTAAAATGTAAGTAGAACCCTCCTCAGATGCTTTGAGCTTGCAAGAATTCACAAGCATTTTTGATGTTGTGTGTTTGAAGAGAAGGAAAAACCTTCTATTTATAGGCATGAACCAACCCTGATATGGACTCCACCATAACTTATGATAATTTTAATCAAATAATTGATGAATTATGAAATCAAGGAGCCCATTAATGATATGTTATGAAGACGATAAAACTCATTAAGGAAGTCATAAATATGGGAGGTTTTGAATAAGCATGTTGTGCATATCATAACATAACATCCAACTCCAACTCAAGTGCTTCAAGATTTGGCAATGATCCTTATTTGAAATGAATGTTCACATGAAGGAATTATCCCTCCAAAAGAGGAAAAGTACCTGATCATGATATAAATTTACCAGTTTGGAACATTCAATTGAAATATGATTATGAAATCTATGACCATTAAGAAGATCATGAATAGGAGGGGATAGCAACACCATGACATATGACCCAACTCTAGTACTTTAAGATTTAGTAGTAGTGTCTAATAGAAATGAGTGCTCCCATGAAGGAATCATATGAGGTTGAAAGTCAAATCCAAAGAGATGATGCACCTTTGTGCATAGTACAAATTTGTCTATTTGCAAATTTGGAAAATTTAATTGTGTTTTATAAATATAAAAATCCATTAAATGATTAAGCAAAAAAAATTAGAGACTTCATTAGTTGATCAACTATGAAAATAATGAGATATATTAAATAGTTGGCTACAAAAATCAAGAATTTCACTAAGCAAGGAACCTTCAAAAAAATGAGGAATCAACTTAAATATCACATTCCATAGATTCATTGAAGTATTTTGAAGTGTTGAATTTCCATGCAAGCCACAAATCAAGCTATTGTGTGAATCTATAGCTTCAAAATATATGCAAATACTTGAGTAAAGTGAGTTCTTTACATTCATTCTCAAGCAATTTAATATACTATTCACGTGTTTTGCAAACATTCAAATGCACCCGCATGGGCCCCGACACTATGTTGAATGCTTAAATTTAGTGTCTGAAGATGCTGCGCGGGTTGATTCACAGTTTAGTCTTAGGATTGGGTCCAAGTTAACAAAACTTAAAAATCTATTATAAGAATTTTAACTTAATAAAATATCTGAGAAGCTAATTATATCATGTGACAGCAGATCTGATCCTCTGTTAGGAGCTAAACAAAGTTGATATGATCTAAAGTTCTCAAATATATTTGATTCAATCAATTAACTACTTCGATGATGACCGTGTTGACTGAATATTTCAACCCAGGTTTTCATCATAATAAAATATATTCAAATTCTATTGTCAAATCATTACATATTAAAATTAAAATCTATTATGAAATGATCATATATTCAAATTATATATATATATATATATATATATATATATATATATATATATATATATATATATATATATATATATATATATATATATATATATATATTATATATATATATATATATATATATATATAATTAAAATTATTTTATTTAAAGTAAAATCCATCCACATTACCATTTTGTATTTAAGAAACAAATCAAATACTATTTTCACACTCAAATAATCTTGTGTTGGCATGTCTTGTATGTGATTTTGCCACAAATGGCATAAATGGCGGTTCTGTTAGCTCTCAGTGGATTATGATATGACCACTAAAATTAGTCAGCGTATGTTCCCCAATGACTTTTCTTTTTGAGTTGTGAACTATATAATGTATTTTGAATGGGAAAAAAGCCATATGTTAGCTAAGGTTGACTTGTATTTGTCCCCTTAGACAAACTCCACCCTAGGTCTACAAGTGCCCTTGGACGACGTAACCCATGGCTCCTGACAAGGATCCTATGTTCAGGTTGGGTCGACTGCCTCCTCTGACTAAGTATACTAGGGACCACGACATCCTAGATGATGGAACCATGGGATCATTGGGCATGTCATCATTCCCTCAACCATTCGCTTTAAATAAATAATCATGAATTTCATAAATTCTAAATTTTAAATTCAAAACTCCACGTTACTACTACTATACCTCGCTACAAAGCCTTAATCGAAAGTTCTCTCTCATAGGGTAATTAACTATAGGCTTGCTATGGGAAGCCTGAACCGGATCTAAAGTCCTCAAAATGAGGGTGAAATCTCTGGCGTCTTATCTACTATTCCATCTACCTTCCGAAAATTACACGACACTTTAAATCACTCTCTTTATCGAGTGATGTGGAGAATTTTTGAAACCCCAGATTTGGTGACTCCAGTGGGATAGGTTTTCTTTCCATATTTTGATTTGAGCTATAGTAAAGCATGATAAAAATAAAATTTAAAATCAATTATCATTGAAATCAAAATTAAATCGTCATCTCATTATGACTAATACTTGTTCTCTATATCGATGGATAGTTGAAGAACATCGTTCATCAGAGTCAATATCATTCATAACTAATGTTGTAATCAGTACTGGGGATATTGAAGCTACCATCCAATTTGATAGTGTAAACTTCACACCTATTGCTGTTGCAAATAATCCTCTACTTGAAACGCCTGCATATTGTACACCAACCTGCGGGGAGTTCAATTAAAATGATTCTTGCGAGGTTCCTCAAAAGAGTGCTTTGTATTCATAAGATTGGGTCATTCGAGATGCTATGATGAAAAGAATCGACATTAGTAAAGTTTCAATTATGCTGTGAGTGCAATTACTCTACTAGTTGAACCATTTGTCCCGTGAAGACACAACATAATAGCTTCTTCATGGAAGCAACCTAACCCTGGAGAGAAGGTATCTTTGCAAGCTCATCATCTCACATGGGCCATCTGTTACAACCAAGGTGAGTATTCCTACCCACAATAAATTTGAACTTTTGGTGATGTTAAACAACCTTTTAGGCTCAATGCAGTTAGCTCCAACCCTTTAGAAGAAATAACCTGAAACTCTATTTGCTTGAGCACATAGAGTCCTAAAGGTTGTAAAACAAAAGGTCTTATAAAAGATATCAAATGTCAATTACCAAAGAAGTCGAGAATGCTCAACTTCAAAAGCTACCATTAGTGATAGTAAGAGCTCAAGACCGTCATAAGCAATTTCTGCACGATGAACATCGAGGCGTGACACTTGAACCGCATGTTTGGGAATCCACCGCTAAATGGTCCGGGAAAACAAGAAAATAAACATGGAGGCCGAAGTCTTGAGAAGAAGTAGCGATGTAGAAGATTCTTCATTTGGAAGCAAGCTAACCCACAAGTAGTGTAGAAAGAGAAATGTTGAACTATGTGCTCAACAACTATTATTTAAGTAGAAAATTATGCAACCAGCTATGGAGCTAGAAGAAATTGTTCCAACCCATAACAAGTTTGATAGTCTAAGATGGGTAAAGCAGGACAGCTCTACTAGTCAAATCAAATAGTCCTTCGACAACATTAGGTTCTAACTTTCTAATGAAACTCGAAATGCAAGAGTGCATTAGTCCTCAAAGTTTGAGGAGAAAGGACTAAAAAATTAAAGTCCATCAAGGAGGCTAGAGTTGCTCCTCCAAGGAGACCTCCTACCCGAGATGTTAACTAATTCAAGTCCCTGGTGAGCATCGATCTTGGACCACGTCCATCCGTCGCAGTAAAGCAAATTTGGAGGCCAAAATTGAAATTTTAAGACATCTAGTACTCCCACAAAATCCACTCCTTATGCACTAGTATTTGGAGATGAAGCAGTCTTATTGCTTAAAGTTGAACTACCTTCACAGTAACCATTCAATATAATCTTACTCAAGATGAGAATGTCTCTGATCAAGAGCTTGATACTCTTGACAAAGCTAGGTTCAAGCTCAATAAAATTTAGAAGTCCACCAAGTGGCGCCCAAAGCATTCAATCATACAAGATGTCCTCGAGCTTTTCAAGAAAGAGAATTAGTCATGGTGCTGAAGACTAATTATTCATCGTTGCCATTACATATGTAAGTTATGTTTGAAAATTCTCTTGTAATACAAGAATGCATTTCAAAATGAAGCAAAAATCTCATTATTAGATAGGGGCATTTTTTAAATTTTATAATAAAATGTCAAGCTCTTCTTATGAAATAGGGGTCCTTTCTGTTGTATTTGGGTTGACATCGAGCCTAAGGCTGAGATCCCCATATATGTATTCAAATTATGTATTCAAAGTTTACAAGTCTTAAAGTTCTAACAACTAAAAAGAGAAATTTTTAAGTCTGTAAACTACAACAAATCTAGTTGGAGATACATCATCTCACTATACATCAAATCTAGGGCTCAAGTGGGGGCATAAGGTAGCTGACATGCTCAAATATGAGTCAGTATCTACTACTCAACACACACCATAAAGGGGTAGATCCCCATCATGTTAGCTCGATGATAAAATCTTCCATCAATTGCTCAAGTCCAAGACTCAAGTGGGTGCATAAGGTCAGACTCAACACGCCCAAGTATAGTCGAGTCGCTGACAGTATGCCACAAAGGTCATAGTAAAGGATCCTCCTACTTTGTTAGTTCAAAGACATGAGCATCCAAATTTTCAAATCCTTCCAACTTAATGAGCATAAGTGGCCCAAAATGGGAGATCATTCTTAATGGTCATAAGATCATTTTTCAATTTTCAACAAAGAAAATCCTCACCCAAAAGGACATTAAGCTGAGTTTGACATCAATGTAAAATGTGAAATCTCAATTCCTTCAACAAGTTTGTTATGAAGAAAGCGAAGACCGAAGAAAATTCTTCCTCAGCAAGTCCAGCCAAGCAAAAAGCAAAGGACCGAGGAAGTCGCCCTAATATTCATACAAAGCCAAAGGCTAAACTAAGAGATTTATGTCATCAACGTGTCCGTTATGCACAAAGCACGGGACTGATGACTCTTCGCCATTGACCCAACACAACCTCTGAGGGCTAGGTCATTAGCAGACATCCTTCTGTAATCCCATGAATGCAAAAAAAAAAAACTAGGGTAGAAGATAATTTCGTATCACCAAGTCTTCAAGACAATTTAGGACTTTCCCCATCAAATCCGTCAAGACACGAAGCCAGGATAGAAGGAAAATATAAAGATACAAATCCCTAAGATGAAGTTTTCAATAAGTCCATCAAAAGCATAAGACATTCTCATCTCATCAACTCCATCAAGTTCATTAAGAGAACATGAGGAACATATAAATTTTAAACTCCCAAGAGGAAGTCTTCAACAAGTCTGAAATAATAAAGCATATGACCAAAGACATTCCAAATTCTCTCTCAGCATATTCTTGATCCCCATTAGGTGAGCATTTTTTTATATATTTATCTAAGTCGATATCTTCAAGTCGAGATCCTTAGATAAATATACATGATGATCATAATAAGTTATATCTATTTATATTAAAGAAGATCTTTTCATATGGTATATTTTGAAATAAGACTACAATCCCCCTGTTAGACATGAGTCTTTTTTTTTATGATCAAGATTGTTCAATCTTCTCTTGTGAAATAGGAAGCCTTCTTACATATAATCCTTAGATAAATATACATGATGATCATAATAAGTTATATCTATTTATATTAAAGAAGATCTAGCCATATGGTATATTTTGAACTAAGACTGCAATCCCCCTGTTAGACATGAGTCTTTTTTTTATGATCAAGGTTGTTCAATCCTCTCCTGTGAAATAGGAAGCCTTCTTGCATATACATTCAGGTTGATATCGAGCTTTGGGCTGAGATCCCTGAATATATCTATAATTGCTATTATTAAAGTTGTAGCTCTTGCAAGAACAAAAGAATCCACTTCATGCATAAAAGACAGCCCTAAATGTCAAAATTTTGTCTCCTAGATTTGTCAAATTTTGAAGATCAAATCAGAAGAGCTCTCAATTCTGGAAGCTTCAATCAACAAAGTTAGAAAAATATCAATCTCTATATATTCAAGTCTAGACATGCCAAGAAGTTCGAACTCAATAAGCCCAAATAAACTCACTCAAGAAAAGGCCACGGTGAAAGAGCCCCCGTTCCTTAGTCTGATGACCAAATCACCAAGCCATCACAGCTTAAGTCGAAGACTCGAGTAGGTTCTAAAAGTCAGACTCAACAAGCCTATAAATGGTCGAGTTGTTGACGCTCTCCTCACTCAACAGGCCATAAGAAAAGCAGTGAAAGAGCTCATGTTCATAGTTCAATGATGATAGTTGTTCAATCTCAAACTAGATTCAGCTTAGTGATTACAAGTAGTTAGAATCCAAGAGATCATTCAACTTGATTGATGAACCAAGACAATTTAAGAGATAACTCTAAATTCAGATCAACATCAAATCAATCTCTATATTGCCTGCAAGGTGATATTCCAAACTCTTTTCAAGCAGTTTGATCAAACACAAAGCATAGATCAAAGTCAATTTTCTCTCATCAAGTCAGTCAAACGACCGAGGAAGCGATTTTATAGTTCATACAAAGTCGATGGCCGAACTAAAAGAATTATGTGACTATTCAGTCTGTTAAAGCACTCATTGCTAGATTGATAACTCAACATTATAGACCTAATATAAGATGGAAGGCTAGGTCATCTGTATGCACCCTTCAACGAGTCTGTCAAAGCAGGAAGCACGGGATTGAAGGCACACATACACATCTTGACAAGTCAATATGGACAAATTGGTCAATCCTATCATTTAGCTTGTCCGAAATAAGGAATCATACTAATGACAAATCCCATCAAAGCCCCATAAGCTATTGAAATTGAAGCTGAAGTGATTCAAGATCCATGACCAACACAAAGCGTCAACTAGTTTTCAACAAACATGACTCGCTCCATGCTCGAATCATATTTATTGGGTGGCATTTTTTGACCTCAATGTATACTAAATAAGTTGAGTCGAGCTCACAAGACAAACTCGGACTTTTGACATGAAAATCGAGGATGAAATACACTAGACATAATTGAAACTAATCGAAATAATCTTCGATCGATGAACGGACTTCACAATCATGTTCAGAACATCAAAATTGATCGAAATATACATATTTCATAATTCGATGATCGACCGATCAAGAATGAAATCCATCGATATGTGTGTATAATGGAGCGATGATGCCGCGATCTTGTTCTTGAATTGATTGTTGTTAGCTTCAAAATATCAAAATCTATTAAATGAAACTATCCGATTCGGACAGTCACGCAAGTGTCGTCGGAAGAGATAATTTTTTAACCAAAATTGATTTGATCTTTGAATTAAACCAAACTCTCCAATCTAAATGGATAGTGTCGTTGCATCCAAATTATTTAAGATAATTACTTATATTGCCTTAGATTATCATATGAGAAAATTCACTAAAATTTACAATGAATAATTTAAGAAAGCAAAAAAATGATAAAAAAAATATGAGTATATACATACATAATTTTAAGATGTAGAATTATGCTAATTATATCACTCCTTCTAATATTACTATATACATATAGAATTTAATTTAATTTTGAAATAAATTAAATAAACATAAGAATGAATTTATATTAACAAAATATTGATTTATGTGAAGATATGAAATCCGTAATCATTATCATTATATATTAAGATTAGTATTAACCTTATTATATATTAAGACTGCCACCTAATTGTCCAACCAATTATTCATCTCATAACCACACTTCTAAACTTGGAGTATATAAAACATTTTCTTCATAATTGCTTGCATGTCTGATTTGTCAAACTTTCAATCCTGCCCATCCCTTTGCTGCCATCTCCAACCAATAGCAAGCCATCGCCTTGGAATGTGAATTGAAAAGTATAGATAATATAATCAATTGAAGCATGAAAGCAACCCTATTAATCCCATTTTTCTGTTGGTTACTGGCAGCTAGGCAGCAGCCCGATCTCTGGGGGTCTCTCCTGCATCTTCGCCTCTTCTCCTATTATCCCTCGTCAACTAGTAGCATAACCCAGCAAAAGCTCGCCACTATCAACTCTCCTCCCTGATCGCAGTTGCTGGTCCCTCTTCCGCATGTTTGTGTTGAGCCAACGCCCTGCTTGAACCAACCATGTTCACCATGATTCTTACGGCCGCTTTGCAGCCGACAGCAAGGGCGGTGATAATACCAGCCTTGGCTAGAATGATTTCAGGAGAATGTCTGAATTTTTGGAGCATGAGGCTGGTTATCTTGTTGATGACACGGCTGTGTTCAGCACATCTTTTCATGTCATGAAGGAGTCGAGCAGCTTCTTTAAGAACAAGGGATTGATGCTTGGAGGAAGGGCCGCAGCAAGAAAGTCGATGGCTACTTTGGCAAGTTAACGTGGAGGATTGAGAATTCCATTCGATTGAAGGACCTACTGAAGAAGAAGAAGATCACTGGGTTGTAACCTCATAGTTTATCCCAGGGGTCAATCACAACCACCATGCCACCTCTCAGTTTTCCTTGAGGTGACTGACTCTCGGAGCACAACCAATGATTGGAGTTGCATTGTAAGTCACCAACTTTCAGTTGTGAATCAAAAGATGGAGGAGAAATCATTGACCAAGGAATCACAAAATTGCCATTCCAAGGCAACAAAGGATTGGGGCTGCTGAAGTTCTTATATTGAAGGAAACTTCTATAATGCAAGAATTTAGTGATGTTGAGTACTTGTCATTAGGTAATTCAGGAATGAATTCTTGTTCTCAAATTGATGCCATTTTCAAAAGGGGTGCATTCATTTGGAGGGTGGAGAACTTCTTATACTTTAAGGAAATCATGAAAACGTGGAAGATCTTTTGCAAATTCTTTCAAGCAGGTGGCTGTGAGTTGAGATTAGTACATAATGGCTGTAGCTAATCAGAAGAACCATGCAAAAACTGTGGAAAGGATCTTCTATCTGCACCAAAACATGGAATAATTCAGTACTCCAATTTATGAAGGTGTCGGATATGCTGGATTCTGATGCAGGCTTTATTTTACGTGACACAATGGCATTTGAAGACCCCTTTGAGCTCAAAAGAGTGTGACGGGTTTGAAGATTATGATCGTGGTGTCAGATACCGACAGTGCTTAAGAGTGTGATAGTAGGCCAAAGCTTTCCTTGATGTAGTGTGGGAAGATGCGGAGGCTGAAAAGAATGACATGAAACTTAAAGAGAATCAAACTAATGAGATTAAACCAAACTTAAATAATTAATAAATCAAAGTTAATTCAACTTTCAAAAAATATGTATGTATATTTTATTTTATGCAATATTTGAAGAATTCACTACACATAGAAGAGCATGGTGGGATTAAAGACTGATCCGTGATTAATACCATTATTAGAAGAGTGTGTGGCGGTTAAAGCAGTCCTCAATGCAGTCCCCTTATGCGGGGATGACGCTGGGAGGCTACCAAAATTTTGTCAGAATTTCACACTTATGGAAGATTCAAATGAGAACTAAATGGGATCATTTAAATCATCATAATCTATTTAAGCAAACTTAAATTAAAATTCAAAAAAAAAAAGTTAACCTACAAATGATGAATGAAAGAAGGTGGACTTTGCATGAAATGTAAGTAGAACCCTCCTCGATGCTTTGAGCTTGCAAGAATTCAAAATGATGTTGTGTGTTTGAAGAGAAGGAAATACCTTCTATTTATAGGCATGAACCAACCCTTATATGGACTCCACCATAACTTATGATAATTTCAATCAAATAATTGATGAATTATGAAATCAAGGAGCCATTAATGATATGTTGTGATGACTATAAAAGTCATGAATATGGGAGGTTTTGAATAAGAATCCTGTGCATATCATAACATAACATCCAACTCCAACTCAAGTACTTCAAGATTTGGAAATGATCCCTATTTGAAATGAATGTTCACATGAAGGAATTCTGTGATATTGGAGGCTAAATTCAAAAGAGGAAAAGTACCTAAGATTATGATATAAATGTACCTGCATATGAGTTTGGAACATTCAATGGTCTTTCATGAAATCATGGAATTCATTAATGATATATTATGAAATCTGTGACCCATTAAGAAGATCATGAATATGAGAGACCTTTAACAAGCTTCTTATACATACCATGACATATGACCCAACTCCATTGCAAGTACTTTGAGATTTGGTAGTAGTGTATGATAGAAATGAGTGCTCGCATGAAGGAATCATATGAGGTTGAAAGTCAAATCCAAAGAGATGATGCACCTCTGTGCATAGTATAAATTTGTCTATTTGCAAATTTGGAAAATTTAATTATGTTTTATAAATATAGAAATCCTTTAAATGATTAAGCAAAAAAAATTAGAGACTTCATTAGTTGATCAACTATGAAAATAAAGAGATATATTAAATAGTTGGCTACAAAAATCAAGAAATTCACTAAGCAAAGAACCTTTCAACTTAAATATCACATTCCATTGATTCATTGAAGTATTTTGAAGAGTTCACAAATCTGTGAATCTATCATTCTCAAAATTCTAAGTACATTCAGTGCAATTTAGTAATATTCCGTTGTCTGGGCCGGGTCCAGTCAACAAAATTTAAAAATCTATTATAAGAATTTCAACTTAGTAAAATATCTGAGAAGCTAATTTTGTCATGTGATAGTAGATATGATCCTCTGTTAGATGCTAAATGAGTTAACAGGATCTAAAGTTCTCAAATATATTTCATTCAATCAATTAACTACCCCAATGATGGTCATGTTGTCTGAATATTTTAACCGGAGGGATTTTCATAATCATAATAAAAAATCTATTCAAATTCTAATGTCAAATCATTATATATTCAAATTAATATATATATATATATATATATATATATATTAAATGAAATTAATTATTTAAATTTAAAGTAAAATCCATCCACCCATCCACAATCATTTATCGAGGATGACAAATTAAGAAAACTTTTGCTAATAAAGAGCCAACATCAAATCAAATACATAAATATTTTCACACTCAAATAATCTTAAGCGTAAGGCGCCGTCCTGTGCGTGGTTTTCCATAAAATGACACCGATAAATAGCATTACCAGCTCTCTAAGGGTGGTTAGTCACTAAAATTGATCATGGTGGCTCGTATGTTCCCTAATGGCTTTGTTCTTTGAGCTGTGAACTATATAATGTAAATAGTGGTTATGACTAGAGCCCTCTAACCAGGTCTACAAGGTGCCCTTGGGCTACGCAACCCATGGCTGCTGACAAGGATCCTTTGGTAATGTTGGGTCGACTACCTTCTCTGACTAAGTAAACTAGGGACCACGATAGCCCGGGATGACGGAACCATGGGATATTGATTGGGCGTATCATCATTCCCCCAACCATCTACTTTAAATAAATAATTATGAATTCCATAAATTCTAATTTCTAAATTCCGAACTCTCGCTTTCTTCTATATTAATAGCGACTAACGAATCGAAAGTTCTCTCTCAGCATTGAGAGGGGTAATTAACTATGAGTGCTTGCGCCTATAGGAAACCTGGAACCAGATCTAAAGTCCTCACAAAATGAGGGTGAAATCTTTGGGTTGAGTCTTATCTACTATTCCATCTACCTTCTGAAAATTACACCGACACTTTAAATCACCCTTTCATCAAAGAGGTCGGTGGCAAATTTTTGGAGCCCACAATGATCTTAATTAATTTTGAACAGTAATTAAGGCTTAATAAGTGTTTAATTATAAAACTAATTAGCTTAATTACTCTTTAATTACTTGAGCAATTAATCTCAAATTTTGTGGATTAATTTAATGGGATGACCTCTGCCTCCTATGATTTTCTTAGGATTTATTACTCACTTAATTCAAAAAATTGATTAATTAAATCTTAATTACTCTTTCAAGTTAATTAATGATTAATTCTCATGAATAGTAATAAATTGGTTAATTAAGTTTATTAATCATTGCATAAATAAATAGTGTTGAGACCTCTTTCTTAACTTATTCCCCTAAGTTCATTTTACTTTTTTAAAATGAAATTAATTAAGATATAAATAATTAATTAAATTAAAATCATAATCATATTAAATCTTAATCAATCAATTCTTGGGAAGACTTTTAGGTGTTCAATAAAGATATCTTAAGAAAATTATGGTTAACCCACATGTGTGTGGGAAATCATGAAAATACCTAATTAAGTTTTTTTAATTTAATCTATTAATCATGATCCAATTGTGTTGGGCTCCTTTTATTTCTTAGGATCATTACTAATTTAATTTTCAACTCATGTGCATATCATGTTGGCTCATATAGGGTTAATTAATATATTTAACGCATATTACAATCTAATTAACTCATAAAATCAACTTAATTATATTTTATTAAAGTAAATTAATTAACAAACATAAGAATAGGTTAAGATCATGAACCTCTTCTTCACATCCTTAAATCAAATCAAAACATAAAGTTAAAAAATGGCATAAAGAAAGCTTTGGTTTACTTTAAATGGCTTTATTTAATATGATTGTACTTGAGAATTAATTTGATTGAATGAAATCATGTATTTATGTTTATTTATTTTATTTCAATCATGTTAAATTTTGTATGTCATTTGAAATCATATATTCATATTTTCAAAATTAATTAAATCAAATGATTTTCTTTTATGCAAGCTTGCATGTGTTGGACTAATTTATAATATGTGTGGCTAAAATTTATAAATAAATTATATTGATTAAGAGATAATAGTTATGAATACATATAGGCTTTGCATGTTCTTATAGCTTAGGTATATGAAGTAAAGCTTTCTTTTCCTTAATTCATATGTGGTTTTACATATATTTGAATGGTAATGAGTATATAGTCTGGACATCCCGAGAATACGAGATTTTAGCTAGCCCCAAAGAGGTCATTTGATTACCTCACTTTCCTGGTGAACAATGACGCATGCTTATTTGATTTCATTTACATGTATTTCTATATTAGAATTTGAATGGAACTATGTTTCACATACATAAATGTTTTAATCAAATAGAAATGTAATTTTTGCATGATTTTCTTTCTCTTATTTACATATACATTCATGTGTAGTGAGATAGCAAAGTATAAAGTCTAGACATCCCGAAAATACAAGGCTTTAGCTAGCCCCAAGGAAGTCATTTGATTACTTTACTTCCCTGGTTAACAAAGACATGTACTTGCTCATTTATCTTTACATGTGTATGTATGTGTGGCCAAAGAATAAAAATCCCTCTTTTCCACTAGAAATGCATGCATTCATAATCGATTAAGTGTTTGGATTAATTAGTCATGTGATCAAAGCATTCTTTCCTATATTCATACATACAAATTTGCATATGTTTGAATGCAAATGGGTATATAGTTCGGACATTTCAGGAACACAAGGCTTTAGCTAGCCACAAGGAGGTCATTTGATTATCTCACTTCCCTTGTTAATAATGACACGTGCCTATTTAATTTCATCCCTATGCATTTTTGTATAAACATTTGGATAAAGCTTTAAATTAATATGATTAAATAATTCAATCAATAAATGATAATCTAAACTTTAAATATACACATTTACATTCATCATTTAAGTGTGCTAAAATATGTTGCATGTATAGATACACTTAGGATTGAATCATATGTGTGTTATATGTGATGGGAAGGAATCATTTGATATATGTCATGTGATAGTAATTCAATCCAATTAATCTTAAGATGCCTTCATATTGAATGAAGTTATTTAAGGTGAACCTAAGCTTAGGGTTAATTTAAAATGTGTAATAAGTCATTCTCTATAGAGGACTAAATCAAATTAACATACTTTAGAAAGTGGCTTAAGGTAGGGATGAAAAGAATGATCCCCTTTCTTTTCTTTGTAACACTTAGTTGCTAAGTGTAGGTTGTATGAAATAAAACAAAAAATACAAATTAAAATTCACAAATCATATAACAATTTAAATATTAAACCAACCAACTTTCATGATAATTTGAACATTTTCTATACTTAGAAAAATATAACTCTGATGCTTAGTAAGACATACCACACAAGATCTTAACACACACATTAAAATTAAGTCACCACTTCTACCACGTCGTTGGGATGGTTATGTATGTTTTATTTTGTGATGTATGTTATTATTTGGATGTTATATCGTTCTATCCTAATCATATTTTTTTGCAGCTTATGCTTAGGTGCTTATGTATAAGTGCTCTCGTTGGGTTGTTTAAACCCTAAACATAATCCAAGTTTACATGTGGACTTGGTTGCCCATGTGTAGGGTGCTAAGTCCAAATTACATATATAATTACTTGGGATTGTATGTATATTTAGTTAACTTCTATTTTGCAATTATAGTTATAATTACTTTTTCATATATAAATGTAATTTTTGCAATAGGGATTATGATTAGTGTTATATGGAGTAGCCATAAGGATTTATCTTGGGGTGGCCTATGATGCCTTTGAAGTAAGCACATCCAAATCAAAAAGAAGAAGGAGATGGAATAGTGAAGAATGAAGACCCCATAGCATGTATTCATTCAAATATAATTATTCTTTCATATAGTTGTATAAGGGTAGAGCTCTACCATCTTTTCTTTTCAAGTTGTATGTCTTTTTATTGTTATAGATTGATGATTTGTTTAGATTGTGTATTAGAAATTGCATCTTTTTCTTAGCTTTTAATGATTGATGCTTTAATGTGTGGCCTAGATGTGTTAGGCTCTTAGATAAAATAAATTTTACCCAATTAATTACTCATAACTAAATTTTTAGTAACTCATAACCTCATCATAAAGCCTAGGTTATAAGTAAAATAATTAAAAAATTTAGCAACCCCTTAGTTGTATGGTTGTATGTCTCACATCATTCATGCATCTTGAATCACTCTTATAAAATGTAGGCCTCCATTCATACACATATAAGGACCACTTGACCTGTGAGAGCAATCCCTTCTAACTCAGCTTCACCCTCTTTCTTTTTTGATTTGGCTAATAATCTACTTCATCATGCATCTAGGCATATAAAAATCCCAAAGCCTTTGTCTAAATGATGTGTTAAAATGAAATAAAATTTTAAAAAATAGATTTTGCATTTGTAGATTAAGTCATTGCTCATACCACTAATGCCCTAGTCTCTTAGAGAGTGGGTTTAGGATTTTAGTCTCTTTCTAATTAAATAACTACCCTAACTACCTTGTAATTCATAAGACCAGGCTACATGGTTTTAAAATAGTATGAGGAGTTAGCTGGCAGCCACTCCATGATGTTGTAAGTCCAGAGGTCGAATGGTTCATCATCTCTTATGAAGGTGAATCTTTATGTCCACCTGTCGCTTAGATTTAGGTCATGCTTTAGCTCTTACTAAAGCTCCCTATATTTAAGATCTGAGATAGCTATTTCCTTTGGGCTACAAGCATAAATCCTTACCTCTTATGCATTTTCATAACCTTATGTTGATGGATTATAAGCCCTAGCATTCTAATAAAATTCAAATCAAATGAATAAATCTCTTGACTTTCAAATATATAAAGCCTCACCATAGGATAGATTAGAATTCTCCCTAGGCTTCCTAGTATTATGAGCATTCCCTACCCATTCCCTTTAGCTTCCAAAATTAGTCTTCTTCTTGAACTTTCTCATTTAATTTTTCAAATATAATCAATCCTTTAATAGTCTAACCTTAAAATCTTTGAGGATGATAATTGTCTACTTAAATCAAGAGTATTCTTAGGGAATTTCATTCTCTAGAATAGAATTAACTATGAAGGCTTGCCTCCATAAGAAACTTTAGAACCTAGTTTAATATAAACCCTGTGTTATTCATCCATATAAAGCAGAAGAAAAATCTCTAGTACATTTGAAGACCCATCATGCCTTAGGAGTCCTTTGATGTCTCTATATTTCGAGATAGTATATCATACCTCAATATTATTCCCGATCACTTCAATAAGTACCCCGTATGATCTGTGTGGTGTCCCCACATCCAAAAATAAACACCATAAGGGAAAAAAAGGTTAATTTAATTTCAATGCTATAATCTCAACATCAATCATTAAAGGAGAGTCACTGGTAGATTATTTAACATTGTTAACATGTGTAAAGACAAAAATATTAAGATTCAAGGTCATTTAGAGGGGAGTAGGAGATATTTTTTTATTTGTTGGGACCACTAGAGGCTCTTCTATTTTTGCTTATACTCCTTCCATAATTTAAAGATGTGAATATGTAAAATGGATTTGTAATTAGGTGATTTGAAGCAAGATGAGAAATCATACGCAAAGGTATAACATGTGGTACCATGAGTGGTTTTCCATTCATACACAACTAGCTATAGGGCAGGCATCCCTTTGGTAATAAAATTAGGAATGGTGGATGTTGTGAAAACTAATACTAGAAAAATTTAGGGAGTAAGAGGTCAACAATGAAATGCTAATCTTACTAGTGATTTTGATATTCCAACTTTTAACCAACGATAGAGAAGAAAATTGGGGAAGTTTATATAGATAGGAATATTCTTAAATTCATCTTTTACTTGTTTGAAATTGGGTGTCCAATTCTTAAAAATAAAAGGTTTATATTAATGAACCAAGGGCCCCCATTTAGGACCATTTCCAAGTCCTTAACATAATTAAACTTAAATGATAAAAAAAATAAGGAGATGAGTTTAATAGTACCTCACAGGCTCTAAGCTTTATTGATAGCTTGAAGAAGGTTGGTGTAAAAAAGATGTTTACTATTGTCATACCTGACTAATGTTAGGAATCATGTATTTGTGCCTTCCTTGTTCTTATCATCAAAGAAAATAATTTTGTCTTCATTATAGGGGATGACACTCATGTTGAAGCTGATTGTGTGAGTAGTTTGTGCAATGAGTAAACTTTTCCAATTCATAGCGAGAGGAGGGCAACCTAGGGTCAACATAGGCATGAGGAGGAGGTCCATAAGAGGGAAGTGATGCTTCATGAAGTGAAACCTAGTATGAGATTGAGAGGAATAGAGGAAAGAAAGTCTGGACAAAGATCCTAATAGTAGAGGGAGGTCCAGCTCATCAACATTCTAGCTTCTCACCAAAAATCATAGAACTTTAACAAGAATAAATAAGTTGCAACATAATTTTAAGTTTCATTTATATATAAAAAAAAGAACAAAGTGTAACATTGAGGTGGAGAGATTTCTAAAACATATGTTTTACATAAATAAAATTACTTTTTAAATCAAAATAAAAGAGAATTTCTAAATGACACGAGAAAATTATCTTTCAAAAGTGCAACAAAATAATTATATATTAAGGTTTCTGAAGATGCTAGAAAATCCAGTTAACCAAAATAAAATAAGCCTTTATCCCACCATATGGGGTTGGCTACATGAATCCTTTTTCTCCATGGTGACCTATTAAATGTTACGTATTCTTATTTAATTTCAATAAAATAAGGTTAAATTTTATACTTCTTAACCAAGTCTTTTTAGTTTTATCTTTACATTTTTAGCATAAGTTGAATTTAATGCATCAACTCTCCTAATTGGGTCATCAGATGATTGATATTTTATGTAGTCAAATCATCTAAGACAACTCTCTTTAATCTTATTTTCCATTTGAGTTACTCCAACCCTTTCATGTATTTATTTGTTCGCTTTTGTCTCAAAGTGTGAAACCACTCATCGACCTAAACATCCTCATCTCTACAACACTTAACTTAATTTTATGCTTCTTTTTACTGGCAAATATTTTCTGTCACAAAGTATTGCAAGTCTCATTGCCATCTTTTAAAATTTTCTCTTTAGCCTAAGAGGTACTTTTCTATCACACAATACATGATGCATTCCTCTACTTCAACCATCCAACTTGAATTCTACCAATAATATCCCCATTTATTTCACCATCATTTTGAACAATAGACATGAAATATCTAAAATGTTCACACTTTTAAAGACTTAATCACTGATTCTCACAACCCCATCATTAGATCTAGAACTACTAAAGTTACACTCAATGTATTCAATTTTAGATATATTCAAATGAAAGTCTTATACTCTAATGTTGACCTCCATAATTCATGCTTTCTTAACTCCCCCTTAAGTCCTATCAACAAGAAGAACATCATCAGTAAAAAATTATAAGCCTAGGTTCATTCTCTTGTATCTCTATTGTAAGGACATGCAAATTGATCATTTATGTAATCCAACTAAAATAGAAAAATACTTAGGGGTAGTTTGAGATCACTTTTGTTTTTTATTTTTTGTTTTTTTTTATGTTATTTTTGAACATATGTTTATTTAGAGTGTTTTTTATATGGTTTTATTTTTTATTTTCAAAAACATAAAAATGTTATTTTAAAATACTCAAAACATCTAAAAGATGTTTTGAGTGTTTTTAAAAATAACAAGTATAATCAAATAAATTTATTTAAGCAAAATATAAACAAAATAAAACAAAATAAAAATAATAAATAATAAATAATAAATAAAAGTGATTCCAAACGGTCCTTAGTCAATCCTCTTTTTATTTGAATGCAAGTAACAGTATATATATTTTTAATGACTTGAATATACACAATATTAACCCCTTTTTAATAACTTTTCGAAAAAAACTTCATAAAATTTTATTATATACTTTCTCTAAATCAACAAATATCATATATAGATCCTCTTTACTCCCTCTATACTTTTTCATCAAATCTCTCGACAAATATATAACTTCATAGTAAACTTACCTGACATGATCCAAAATATTAAAAAAAAAGTAGAAGGCTCAAATCAATTGCCGTTAGTAAATAATAAAACCACAAATTATTTTGATTCATTTTATTGCTTCTGTTTTCCATCAAACAAAGTAACAGCATAAAAAGAGATGCATTCATGTGTTTGTGTCACGGTGAATCTCCAACATAATTAATTGATGCATATTCATCTATGATATGCATGAACATAAAGGCCTTGATCTATGTGAAGAGTAATCATAGTTTTATAACGGATATCGTTGCTCTTGCAGCTAAGCTTAAACTTGAAAAAATGGAGGAGAACAGCTGCGAAGATCTTCATCTGTATATACGCAAACTCCTTTCCTAAGCAGATACGAGGTCCAGTCTGCATCACGAGGTAGACTTACAGCAATAAGACTCGGCTTGAATTCACTGCTTGCAAGGTAAAAATCCAATACAAATTAAGAGTTAATTTACGCTTCTAGTTTTCATGCAGAAAGTTGAAAAGTTAAAATTGAAGTTTTATTAATTCTATAAAATAATTTAAATTTTTTATTTTTTTATTTGGAAAGGACAAAAATATATATATATTTTTTTAATTTAAAAAAATGCACTTTCCTTAAGATAGATTCATGTTGTTACAACTCTATAAAGGTCAACAATATCATGAGTTCTTAATCTCTCAAGCTCTCATCTTAGTGTTGACATTCATGTATATCACACCATCTAAGCTGAACTAGCACAATGAAATAAATTGATGATAGGCATGACATCACTTCTATTGTGCTGAGGGATGGCCTTAGCTACAATTAAAGTCACTAAAATATCACATATTTTCAAGATGACAAATAAAGAATGTCTCATATGTGTGGGCTCTGAAACTCGCCACCGATCTCTCAACAATATCTTGAAATTGAAATTGAAGAGAGTGATTTGAAGTGTCGGTGTAATTTTAAGAAGGTAGATGGAATAGTAGATAAGACACTACCCAGAGATTTCACCCTCATTTTGTGAGAACTTTAGATCTGGTTCCAGGTTTCCTATAGGCGTAAGCCCCTATAGTTAATTACCCCTCTCAATAAGTAAGAGAGAACTTTCGATTAAGGCTACTCATTAGATCGCTTAATGCATGGCGTATAATAGCAGCATGTAGAGTTTTAGAATTTAAGATATGAAATTCATCATTTTAGCTTAAATCGGATGGTTGGGAGAATGATGACGTGTCTGATCTAAATCTTATGGTTCCGGCCATCCCAAATACGTCTAGTCTACCTAGTCGAGGAGGTAGTGAATTCAACCTCGAAGGATCTTCACAACACATGAGTTACGTCGTCCAAGAAATCCTTGTAGACCTTGGGTGATGTTTGTCTAAGGAGACATGCTTAAGTCTACCTTAGCTGACAGAGGGTTGTTTGCCCTATCAAATATACCTATGATTCACAACTCAAGTGGCAGAGCCATCGAGGAGCATACGGGCTACGGTCGTGATCGTAATATAATGGAGTCGAACTAGCCAAACCACCCTCGGACTCATAACCGCTCTCTGGTGGAGCCTATTGCCATGTAGTGAGAACACACCACGTGTGAGATTGATTGAGAGTAAACATAATAGAACACTTGATTTGATATTAGCTCATTTATGAGCTCGAGTTTTCTTAGTTTGTCACCCCCGATAAACGGTGCAGAAGGTGGATAGTTGAGTTTGATTTAAGTTTTTAATAATAGAATTTCATTTAAATAGTTTTTTAGAGTGATTTTTAGTTTGAGTTAACTTGGTTTGACCAATTGATTAATTTGAATATGTTTAAGAGCTTTAGATCCTATCAACTCTATTTAGCTGCTAACAGAGGATTATATTTATCACCATACAAAATCAGTTTCTTAGATATTTCACTGATTTGAAATTCTTATTATAGGTTTTTAGGTTTTATTAACCAGACACCCTAAGACTGAAGCAACCCGCCAAAGATCCTCAAACGCTTGAATTTAAGCATTTAGCATAGTGTCAGGGCCCATGCGGGTGTATTTAAGAATTTAGGCAGTTTTCATTTCTGAGTTATGAGATTGATTTCAGATTTTCATTTAATTCCAACTTTAGCCTACACAGTCTTTTTAGACATCAAAATTTGTACTTGAAATCTCTATGTCCGAGCACATCCAGGTGTTTATAGCTTAGATAATTTCACCTAATTAGTGATTTCATTGATTTTAAAATCATAATTTGAATGAAATTTCTTAATTTTTGATTAAAGGAAGCCCTATGTTTTTTGTAGATTTTGATTGAGTATTGTATTTTGTCTACTTGTACAAAGGATGGCATATCCGGTGGCGAAGAGGGCATTGTAAATTGATCTAATATCTTATTAGATTTGTTTAGATTAATATTTAATATATTCCAATTTGCCTGCGTAGCCTTTTCAGACATTAAAATTTGCACTTGAAATCTCTATGTTCGAGCACATGCAGGAATTTATTGCTTAGATAATTTCGCCTAATTAGTGATTTTGTTGATTTTGAAAATCATATTTAGAATGAAATTCCTTACTTTTTCATTAAAGGAAGCCTTATGATTCTTATAGAATTGGATTCAGTATCGTCTTATGTCTGCTTGTACAAAAAGTTGCAGATCCGATGGTGAAGCCTGTTTTGAAGCTACAGGTTCAAAGGATAATTTAGTTTATTGTTTTAAAAGAAGATTTACCCTCAAATTATCGTATTCTATCTGCTTGTACAAAAAGTTGCAGATCCAATGGCGAAGCCTATTTTGAAGCTATAGGTTCAAAGGATAATTTAGTTCGTTGTTTTAAAAGAAGATTTACCCCTCAAAGTAGATTTTATTTTCCCCACTTTTTTGTTTTACTTTTATATTTGTTGTATGTTATTTTCCCTCCCCCTTTTGTTGTTTGGAGTTTTTAATTTGAATTTTAGCTTTAGGTTTTGTTGCTTGACATTCTTAAGTTGATTCTTTATTTTTCATTTATTTCTAAGTCAAAAAGATTTGACGTTTTTGAGCCTCCTCATCATCCCCGATATGATCGTGAGTATTTTGGCTTTCTTTAATGAAATGAGTGTCTTCGCGACACCACAGCCGTCTTCATACCCACTACGCCTAATGGGAATTTGAAACTCGGAAGAAATGCAAGCAATATATTCAAGTCAGAATTAAATCCAAATTTCGGTAGCATTTTGGCAAGATTCCGTCATCCCGGGCTACATCGAACTATTTTTTACTCACACCCCCGAGCTGGACGGTTGTTTTAAGCTCTACCGACCTTCAATTCTCACTGATATATATATATATATATATATATATATATATATATATATATATATATATATATATATATATATATATATATATATATATATATATATATATATATATATATATGCAAATATTCTTAATTTCAGCAGTATTTCGGAGTAGGGGATGCCACATCTAACATTTTTGTCCGCCACTGTATAATGGTGAAATACCTCCTATTTTCATCTCACACGCCCCAATGAAAATGAAGAGGTCTTCAAATCTCAGCACAAGAAGCCATACTCTACTCTACAATGTCTGTGATGCTGTGCTTGAACTCAAAACCCAATTCGGTCAGCTTCTTAGAAGAAATCACAGATGGAGCACTATGATGCAATTCCTTTTCATGCCTTATAGAGTTGAAAGAAGGGTAATTCTCAGAGAAGAGTTCTTCCAATTGAGGCAAGGTGGAGCTGTTGGCAGAGCAGATATATCTGCCTTCAACTGAGTTCTTCTCCATAAGCAATACATGTGCATTGCATTAAGTCTTCAATGTGGACTAATGGGATTGACCCTCATCTGGACTGCACTGTGACTAGTATTGGATAGCGATTAGGACCACCATTTTCCTTTGCTAAATGAAATGCCTTCTCCTCTGTCATAAGTTTGATACAACATAGACCCATCCGTAAGGTTTTGTCTTCAAAACTACATCAATCGGATTAACAGATGATTCATCGACTACAGATCTCCATCCTCCTCCCTCTTTTCTTCCAGAGATTGTGCTAATGGAAGAAGTGAAAATCAACTTCTTCACAAACTTGGATCTTAAACAAGCTTGTAGGACATTGATTGTCCCTTTCACTGCCGCTTCCATCATCATATCTGTCACATATTTCTCAATGGCTTCTTCGTGCTCCACGTTGAACTGCATAGAGACATCAACATGGAATACACCAACGCAGCGCTCCACGGCCTCATTGAAGCTTCCTTTTTCATTGAGGTCCGCTTTGAAGATTTTTAGCCTGTGAGCAGCATTTGGGAATGACAGAAGATAGGATGTCTTGCTTGTATCAGTCGGTATCTCTAGCTATTGCATGAACGTTGTAGCCTCGATAGAGGAGGGAACGAACGAGTCAGGAGCCAATGTAGCCAGTGAGCTATTTCTTTCTACAAATTGGCAATGAAACTCTGATGATTTCAACTGATTTTAGAATTCCATTGCTTCAGAGGCTAGGTGGCTCCTTGTGATTGAGGAGGCGGAAGAATTGCTATGTTGAACCTGATCCTGAACTGCTCCTGTGTCACCGCCTGCGGGCGGATCCTTTCCGTCACCTTAAGATGGTGACTTCCATGGTGACGAATGCAAGAACAATCAAAGCAACTAGGAACACAATGAGGCTAACAGAAGCTCGCTGCTTCATTACGGCTTCCCCATTAAGAGTGTTCCTGGGCGAACTTCCTCGTTATACTCCTCTCTTCGTCTCCGTCGATCTCGATCTCTCTTCAGCTTCGAACGATAATTTAATCCACCAAAGAGAATGACTGGGATTTGGAATGAGCACCGATCATCTATAGGAAAGAGTGGGCATATGGATTTTGGAGATCGAGTGGCAGTAGTGAAGGGCCAAAGTTTTTGGTTGAGATGGGAAGAGAGTATCGCCTTCGATTTCTTGCGGTTTTTTCATTTGGGACTTGCAGTTTTTTTTTTTTTTTTTTTGTGCGGTTAAGAGAAGAGTGGAGGGAACGGTTGAGAGGAGCTGCAGCGGGAGTAGTTGTCGTTTGAACCACGTGCGGGCCTGGTTTCCATGCGTGAAGGGTGAGGAGCCGAGCCGATCAGTTATAGGGATTAGCCCTTTTCATGATATTTTTTTGATATTTTTTATTATTTAATCATCTTTAATATCAACCTTACACCGATGTCATTATATGGTCAATATATAAATATTGATTCAAGGTTATTCCGATATTCAGACTCAACGCCGCTTCGTTTCATGACGGAGTTGTTGTCGAAATGGGAATCGGTCAAAGTCACGCCGCCATTTCGACACTCAATTTTGTGCAAATTTGTCCGAATTGAGTGATAGATTTCGATGTTTCGAAGCTAACGGCATGATCAATTTCACAAACGAAGGTCGTTTGATCCTCGTTGGCGCCTCCTGACCTTGATATGTGTGTCGACATGTTGATGATTCGAGCACTTGATCAGTTGATCATCAAGTCATGAAATATTTATGTTCTGACCAATTTTGATGTTCTGAAAATGATGGAAAAGTCCATTCATCGATGGTCATTTGAAGACATCGATTTCATCCTCGATTTGTACTTCAAATCACTCGATATTTATACAAACTCATCCAAGCGACGTCTCATTTGATAGATGATATTTTGAAGCTAAAGCTGCTCAATTTTATGAATGAGGTCGTTGATCATCGCCGTAGCTTCCTAACTCGATATATGCATACACATAAAAGTGCTTAATCAATTGCTCATTAGATTTTGTAATATTTATATTTTGATCCATTTTGATGTCAACGCGGATTAAGTCCGTCGCCGATCGGAGGTTGTTTCACCATTTTCGTGGACGCCGAAAGTGCATTTCATTTGATACGACCGCCACCGCCGATTATTCATCATTGTGCACTCATCAATTGTCGGAATAGTCTCATTTGATAGTTTTCAATGTTTTGAAGCTAACGTCATGATCAGTTTCATGAACAGAGGTCGTGCGGACATCGTCGTAGCTTCTCGACTATGATATGCATGTCGACACATTAATAGCTCGAGCGCTTAATCGATTGATCATTAGAATTTGCAATATTTATATTTTAATCGATTTTGACATTCTAAACGTGATGGTGAAGTCCGTTCATCAATCGGAGGTCATTTTGATCATTTTCGATGATGTTCAGTGCATTTTGATCCCCGATTTGTGCATTGTCTCTTTTGAAGTCCATCGAATTAGACTTGTGGGCTTAACTTTGACTTATGGCACGTATGTGGAGGTCAAAAATGCCCCCCAAAAATGTGATTCGCATATGAAGAGAGTCACGTTTGTTGAAAACTATTTTTTGACCATAGAGCTTGGATCATTTTATTGATTACAATAAATTTTACGGAGCTTTGAGATTTGTCATTAGTATGCTGCCTTATTTAGTACATGCTAAATGATGGGCTTGACCGATTTGTTAGAATCGACTTCTCGAATTGATAAGAGTTCTTTCACCATCTACTATCTACTTCAATGGCTTTGCTGAAGATCTCTTTCTTTTATGTCCTTGCAGATTTAAGCCTCCTCCGACCCTAGCTTCATGCTTGGTTGGGTTTGATGGAGGAATTGGTCTGCTTGTTCTGATGAAGGACTCCACCGGGAATCGCTTTATCGTGCTTGCTCGATTTGAAATTCTTCGCCCTAGCTTTGAAGCTTGAGCACTGAAAGGACGAGATTTGTCCCTATTGACTTGTCAGGAAGTGTATGCACTATATGAACCCTGTGTTTGCTGCTTTGATAGATTTGTTGAAGGATACATATAGATGACCTAGCCTTCTGGCTTATATAGGGTCAATATTTAGTTATTAGTCTAGCAATGTGTGCTTTAACATACTGAATAATCATGAAATTCCTTTAGTTAAGCCATCGACTTTGTTTGAACTATGGAATTGCTTCCTAGGTCCTGTGCTTTCTGCTTTGATAGACTTGATGAGGAGATATGCTTTGATCAATGTATTGAGCTTGATCAGATCATTTAAGAATAAATTGAGATATCACCCTACGGGTAATATATAGATTGATTTGAGGTAGCCCTGAATTGAGTGTTTCCTTAAATTGCCTTGATCTATCGATCAAGTAGAAAGATCTCTTAATCCTGGTTTCTTGTAATCACTAAGCTGGATCTAGTTTGAGATTGAACAACTATCATCATTGGACTGACGAGCAGGGGCTCTTTCACTATAGCCTTTTCTTGTGGCTTGTTAAGTGAGGAGAGCGTCAGCAACGCCCATATTTGAGCTTGTTGAGTTTGACCTTTAGAACCTACTCGATTCTTCGACTTAAGTTATAGTGAGTTGGTGGTTTTGTCATCACCAACTCTCTTTCACCGCGCCTTTTCTGGCTTATTGAGGAGGAGAGCGTCAGCGACTCAACCATTTGTGAGCTTGTTGAGTCCCACCTTGGCCATCCGTCCTGTCTTGTGGATAGAGGTTGATGTTTCTCCAACTCAGTTGATTGAAGCTTCCGAAATTGGGAGTTCTTCTGACTTGATCTCCAGAATTTGACAAATCTGGGAGATAATTGACATTTTGGGCTATCTTTTAATGCATAAAAATATATTCTTTTTATTCCTGCAAGACTCTGCAACTTATCAAGTAATAATTATGGATATATCAGATTTTGGCGTAAAGCTCGATCAATAAGAATTTATTTGAGGATCTCATCTTATACGATGTCAACTCAAATAAACTTAACATAAATTAAAAAATGCCCCTGCCTGGAATTCAAAGTACATTTAGGAGAATTTTCAAGATGAAAATACATAAATATATCAATATTTGAATTGATGCACTCTAAAAGAGATTTTAACATACAACATTGATTTTGTCTGTATATAAAAATCTAAAAATGTGTGTAACAGATGAATTTTCACGAAAAGTTTTTCATCTGAAGTATGTTTATTTAGGGATCTCGGTATGAAGCACGATGTCAACCTAAATAGATATACTAAAAAAATGCCCCCTGTCTTGCAGGGGGATTTCTATTGTACCTCAAGAATGTGGTCATCAAGTATAGTACTTTTTAAGTATCGACCATTAATTTGAGGTATTGGCCTTTCACCCTTTAGGTCGATGAGTTGGGATTCCCCTCCTTGATACACTTTTCAATGACAAAATGGTCTTCCTAGTTAGGCTCAAATTTGCCACCAAATTTTGATTGGGAAAAATTGGTCTTCAGCACCAAAACTAATTCTCCTTTTTGGAATGTTCGAGGCCGCACCGTATGGTCAAAAGCCCTGGACACCTTTGCTCAATAAACTTCAGATTTTGATGAGCTTGCAGTCTAACTTCATAAAGCACATCAATCGCTTCCGTCCGTAGACAAGTATTCTCATCTTGAGTGAGATTGTGTTGAATGGCTACTCAGAGTGAAGGTAGTTCAACTTCAAGTGGCAAGACTGCTTCAGCTCTAAATACTAGCACATAATGAGTAATTTTGTGGTAGTATAATCAAGATGTCACATCGTCATCTTTCTTTAAGGCAATTTCACTTCGAGATTTTGGACTCCAAATTTGCTCACCTATTTGCCGGGACCTTTCGGCGATGGATTCTTGGACATGTGGTCCAAGTGCCACATCGATGCTCACCATGCAGGAATTACTTAGAATAGTCTTGAGCATTACCCACTAAGAGTAACCTTTTTGGTGAAGCTTTCTCATTTTCTCTAATAACTTCATAAGACCCTTCTCCTTAACAACTTTCAGCACCATGTGCATTCTAGAGGATAGAGTCTCGGGATGCCTTGTCACTACTCCTAGAATGATTGTTTGATATCATCAGTAGAGCTGTTCCTTTTCACCCACTTGAGACTTTCAAATTTGTTGTGAGTAGGAACACTCGCTTCTGGCATCAAGTATGGTCGCATGGCAAGTGATTCAGAAAGCAACTGCTGAACTCGCTCAATATTTCTTCTCCTTCTTTATCTTATACTCACTTTTCCTCCAGAGGAGGAGGCTTCAGCATCAAAAGTTTCAACTGGCAGAGTGGTTACATTCACAAGCATGATTGAAACTTTCTGCCAGTGATGGCTCTTTTCTTGACTGATGCCTCAAAATGAATCAATCTTTTAAGTATAAAGGCTCTCTTTTGAGAAACCTCAGTAGCAGTAGTGGCTATTCCAACTATCCTCCCCAACGGAGTCGCCGAAATTTGTGAGCTCCGAAAACTCGCCATCGACTCTGACAATATAATGATATTGAAATTGAAGAGAGTGATTTGAAGTGTCGGTGTAATTTTTAGAAGGTAGATGGAATAGTAGATAAGACACTACCCAAAGATTTTTCCCTCATTTTATGAGGACTTTAGATCTGGTTCCAGGTTTCCTATAGGCGCAAGCCCCTATAGTTAATTACCCCTCTTAATAAGTAAGAGAGAACTTTCGATTAAGGCTAATTATTAAATCGCTTAATACGCAACGTATAGTAGAAGCATGTAGAGTTTTAGAATTTAAGATATGAAATTCATCATTTTAACTTAAACCGGATGGTTGGGGGAATGATGATGTGCTTGATCTAGAGCCCATGATCCATCTCAGTCGCGGGTCCATAGTCTACTTAGTCGAGGAGGTATGACCCAACGATAAAATGATCCTCATCGAACACATGGCCGCCCAAGAAATCCTTGTAGACCTGGGGTGGTGTTTGTCTAAGGAGACATGCTTAAGTCTACCTAAGCTAAGAGAGGGCTATTTACCCTATCAAGTATACCCTATGATTCACAACTCAAAGGGGGGCCATGGGAGCATATTCTATATCATATAACATAATATAGGACTAGAAACCACCGATCGAGGACTCTAATCATGCTTCATTTGTGGAGCTTATTGGCCAAGCCACACAGTCAAAGGATACAGCCACATCCTTACTAATGTGAGATTGATTCAGAGTGAGCATAACATAACACTTGATTTGACATTGGTTCTTTTGTGAGCTAGAGTTTTCTTAGTTTGTCACCCCTAACAAACAATTGCAGAAGGTGGATAGATTGAGTTTGATTTAAGTTTTTAATGATAGAATTTCATTTAAACAATTTTTTAGAGTGATTTTTAGTTTGACTTAATTTGGTTTGAACAATTGATTAATTTGAATATGTTTAAGAGCTTTAGATTCTATCAACTCTGTTTAGCTGCTAATAGAGGATTAGATTTGTCACCTAACGTAATCGCTTAGATATTTCACTAATTTGAAACTCTTATTATAAGTTTTTAGGTTTTGTTAACCCAGACCCAGTTCTAAGACTAAACCGAGGAACCTGCTTAGTATCCTCAAACACTTGAATTTAAGCATTCAACAGAGTGTCGGGGCCCATGCAGGTGTATTTAAGAATTTAGGTAGTTTTCATTTCTGAGTTATAAGATTGATTTCAGATTTTCATTTAATTCCAACTTTAGCCTACGTAGCCTTTTCAGACATCAAAATTTGCACTTGAAATCTCTATCTCTGAGCACATGCAGGTGTTTATAGCTTATATAATTTTACTTAATTAGTGATTTCGTTGATTTTAAAAATCATAATTAGAATAAAATTTCTTAATTTTTAATTAAAGGATGCCCTATGATTTTTGCAGATTTTGATTTAGTATCGCCTTCTATCTGCCAAAGGGTCAGATGGCAAGAAGCGTTGTAAATTGATCTAATATCTTATTTAGATTTTTGATTAATATTTAATATATTCCAATTTAGCCTTTGCATTTTGACTTGAAATCTCTATGTCTAAGCACATATAAGAATTTATAGCTTAGATAATTTTGTCTAATTAGTGATTTCCTTGATTTTGAAAATCATATTTAGAATGAAATTCCTTAATTTTTGATTAAAGGAAGCTTTATGATTTTTATAGAATTGATTTAGTATTGTCTTCCGTCTGCTTGTACAAAAAGTTGTAGATCTGGTGGCGAAGCCTGTTTTGAAGCTACATGTTCAAAGGATAATTTAGTTTGTTATTTTAAAAGAAGATTTACCCCTCAAAGTAGCTTGCATTTTCCCCTCTTTTGTTTTACTTTTTTGTTTGTTGTATGCTATTTTTCCTCCCACTTTTGTTGTTTGGAGTTTTTAATTTGAATTTTAGCTTTAGGTTTCATTGCTTGACATTCTTAAGTTGATTCTTTTATTTTTCATTTTTTTTCTAAGTCAAAAAGATTTGATGCAATTTTTGCCTCTCTCAACATCCTTGAATAGGCTACATCAGTGTTTGGCTTTCTGGTATACCAATGACCATAAGTGGTGTCTTGACACCACCGCTTCACACCCACTATGCCCTAATAGCATTAGGGTCTTTCGCGGAAGAAATGCAAGCAATATATTCAAATCAGAATTAAGTCCAAATTTTGATAGCATTTCGGCAGTATTTCAACGTCATCCTCGCGCAGGGGGCTACATCAGAACTATTTTGGCCTACCCGTCACGCCCTGATGAGCATGATGGTTGGTATTTTGAAGCACCTTAGACCTTCAATCCCATTATGCCTTGATGAGCATAACGAGGCCTTCAATCGCCTGCATAAAAGTAAACATATATATGCAAATATTCTTAATTTCGGTAGTATTTCGGAGTAGGGGGTGCCACATCTGATGGTTTTTGGGCCTGCCCGTCACACCCTGATAAGCATAATGATTGGTGCTTTGAAATACCTCGACCTATTTTCATCTTGTCACGCCCTGATGAGCGTGAAGAGGTCTTCAAACCTCAGCACAAGAAGCCATACTCTACTCTACAATGTATTTGATGTTGTGCTTGAACTCAAAACCCAATTCGGTCAGCTTCTTAGAAGAGATCACAGATGGAGCTCTATCATGCAATTCCTTTTCATGCCTTATAGAGTTGAAAGAAGGGTAATTCTTAGAGAAGAGTTCTTCCAATTGAGGCAAGGTGGAGCTGTTGGTAGAGCAGATATTTGCCTTCAGCTGAGTTCTTCTCCATAAGGAATACATGTGCATTGCATAAGTCTTCAATGTAGACTAATGGGATTGACCCTCATCTGGACTGCACTGTGACTAGTATTCGATAGAGATTAGGATCACCATTTTCCTTTGCTAAATGAAATGCCTTCTCCTCTATCATAAGTTTTGATACAACATAGACCCATCCATAAGGTTTAGTCTTCAAAACTACATCAATCAGATTAGCAAATGATTCATCGACTACAGATCTCCATCCTCCTCCCTCTTTTCTTGCAGATATTGTGCTAATGGAAGAAGTGAAAATCAATCTTCACAGACTTGGATCTTAAACAAGCTTGTAGGACATTTATTGTCCCTTTCATTGCCGCTTCCATCATCATATTTGTCACTTATTTCTCAATGGCTTCTTCATGCTCCACATTGAACTGCATAGAGACAACAACATGGAATACACCAATGCAGTGCTTCATGGCCTCATCGAAGCTTCCTTCTTTGTTGAGGTCCACTTTGAAGATTTTAGCCTGTAAGCAGTGTTTGGGAATGACAAAAGATAGGGTGTCTTGCCTTATATCAGTCGGTATCTCTAGCTATTGCATGAACGTTGTAGCCTCGATAGAGGAGGGAACAAACGAGCCAGGAGCCAATGTAGACGGTGAGCTATTTCTTTCTACAAATTGACAGTGAAACTCTGATGATTTCAACTGATTTTAGAATTCCATTGCTTCAGAGGCTAGGTGGCTCCTTGCGATTGAGGAGGCGGAAGAATTGCTATGCTGAACCTAATCCTAAACTGCTCCTGTGTCACCTCCCGCAGGGTCACCTTAAGATGGTGACTTCCATGGTGACGAATGCAAGAACAATCAAAGAAATTAGAACACAATGTGGCTAACGGAAGCTCGCTGCTTTATTAGGCTTCACCATTAAGGGTGTTCCTAGGCGAACTTCCTCGTTGTACTGCTCTCTTCATCTCCGTCGATCTCGATCTCTCTTCGGCTTCGAACGATAATTTAATCCACCAAAGAGAATGACTAGGATCTGGAATGAGCACCGATCATCTATAGGAAAGAGTGGGCATATGGACTTTGGAGATCGAGTGGCAGTAGTGAAGGGCCAAAGTTTTTGGTTGAGATGGGAAGAGAGTATTGCCTTCGATTTCTTGATTTTATTTTAGGACTTGCAGTATTTTTTTTTCTTTTTTTTTGTTCGGTTAAGAGAAGAGTGGAGGGACTGGTTGGGAGGAGCTGCAGTGGGAGTAGTTATCGTTCGAACCATGCGCGGGAGTGGTTTCTGTGCGTGAAGGGTAGGGCTGTCAAAATAGTTCATTGTTCGCGAACCTCTCATGTTCAGCTCAAAAATTAGCTCGTGTTCGGCTTATTCATTAAACTAACGAGCCAAACACAAACAAAAAAATTTCATTCAAAGCGGATGAGAACAGAACAACTAACTGCTCACTCGGTTCTCCGACAAGGCTCTAGAAGGGGTTGCGCTGGGTCGACCTGACATGCATGTGTAACTTATTTCATTATTTATTTTAGGGTTTTAGCCTATTCTCGCGAGATTCAAATTCTGCTATTTTCTTAAGTCTTTCTGGCTTTCAATGGCCGTGGTTTGAGTGCTCATGCCCTCTTCTTCTCGATTCTCTACCTCTGAGTTCTCCAATCTCCACTTCTCCTCATTTGAGTCATCTCTTGGCTTCGAGCATCAGAGCACGAGCAATAGTGCAGTAAGAACTCCACAGTCCACAATCCCTTCCTCCCAAGTCCTACCTCTCAGATTTCTTTTGTTCTTGCGTCATTGCGTGGCCGTGGCATTTGGCATATCGAGCAAGTGGAGAGTCTTATATGTGAATATGATCCTCTATGGCTTTGTGACTCTATCCCTCTCTCTCGTTCTTGCTTTTTTTTGAGTCGTCTGATGCTCATACTCTTCTCTGTGATTTTCTTTACTGTTCAACTGCTCTACCCACTCAGGTATGTCACAGTCTCACAGATCTTTGTGGCCTTTCACCAATCTATGGTTATTGGATTATGTGATTTTTGTAGAAGCATGACTCCTATGTTGTATGGTCGTATGGGTATATGGGAGCCTCTATTGGTTATGATTCTTGTGAATTTGTGAGACTGTGATGTTGTTTACTGTTTACTGTTAGTGTTTAGTTTCAATGTGACAATGTGTTGCGTATTTTTAGGAGCATGACTCATCTGTTGTATGGTCGTATGAGTCTATGGGAGCCTCTGTTAGTTGTGATTCTTGTGAATCTGTGAGACTGTGATGTTATTTCTTGATCGTTAGTTTAGTTTCAATGTATTGCATATTTTAGTATTTTGTGTTGTTCGCTTCCTTGATCCTTCCGGCTTCTGGTATCTTCAAAGTTCAGAGTAACTTTGCTTGGTATTCTTTGATGTCCATTCTTTTACCCGTCGACTTTTGCTGCCATTGTTGATTTATTGTTTCATAAGTTACCCACCGAGAAGTGAGAACAGGCTGAATAGCCAACCAAGTTACCAAAGTACCAAACCTGAAACTCTGAAAGAATCAACAAAAGCAACCATCAATGGCTGGATAGAAATGAAATGAAACACAATAATAAGTCAAAATCCTTTGATGCCATATGCCCATAGCATAGCAAATACTCAATCACATGATTCACATCTAATAGCCAATAGGTTATATATTATAAGAAGTTGTTGACTTATATTCTTGCATATTTAAAATAAAAAAATAGTAGTTGAATGAAAATAACAAAATAATCAAACATCATAGAATGATAGAACCGGCAAGCGGGCGTAATGGTAGTGTGTAGTGGACAATAGTCTCAGTGGCGTGACGTAGTTGTATATTTGAATCAAAAGATAGGAGCTTTTGTAGCTAATTGTAAGCTCACAACTAGTAATGCACGAAGCATGCTTAATATCATCCTAAATGCCGAGCAAGAAAAAGGATCATATATTCATATGCTTTTACTTTGATATTTGATGATTATTTGTTGTTTGACTTGTTTCTACTTTTACTAATTTTTTTTAAATAAGTGATTTAAATAGCCATTAGCCAGTTAACTAATTTTCTAATAATCTTCTTATTTCCATTGTAATGAAGCTCACTCTCCTTCTATTATAAATGATATTCATCCTTGCAATTTTGATTATGCAAAGCTTAGTTGTAATGTATTTTGTATATTCTAAACTTTGTAATATCTTTGAATGCATTATTTTATAACATATTTGTCATTTAACACATGATGTTTGGAATTATTCATAGTTTACCTACAACATATGTCTTCATTTGAGCATTCCCAGTTTGTATCAACTGGTGAGGTACCACCTGTAGATATGGAACATTTGGAAGACATTCATAATCAAGCATCTCAACAAATTGTTGAGAGTACTACACTATACCGTGAGGGGGGATAAAAAATCTAGAAAGAAAGTCTATGTCCGGGAATACTTTGTAGAGGTTAAAACTATGTCTAAGGGTGTTGAGATTCCTTGCATGCAATGTATGTCTTGTGGAGTTAAGTTCCAAAATCAAAAATAGGCACAACTTCTATATATCAAAGATTGTGATAAAATTAAATCAAAAGGTAAACAAGTTATTGATTTGTCGGATAAAAGAAGTGGATTGAATTTCTTCCCAATTGATGTTGCTAGTGAATTTGGCATTTCTATTTTTCATGATCCTAAAAATTATGATCAAAGGTAGGTCAGAGAAATTATTGCAAGGATGATTATTATCCATGAATATCCTTTTATGATGGTAGAGCACACTTGATTTAATATCTTATTGAAATATTTGAATCCTAACTATGACAGTGTGTCTAGAAACACCATAAAAAATGATTGCATGCAAATTTATGATGTTGAGAAAGAAAAACTTAAGATTTATCTTGGCGGTGTGCAGAGAGTATCATTAACATCAGATTGTTGGACATCTAATCAGATAATAGGGTATATGTGTTTGACTATTCATTTCATTGATTTGTCATGAAAGATCCAGAAAAGGATTATTAATTTTATTGAACTTGACCCTCCTCATACTGAGACTTTCATCTGTGATACTATATGTGACTGTTTGTTAGAATAGAATCTTCAGGATAAAGTCTCCTCAATTACTCTTGATAATGCCAGTAACAATGATGTTGCAACTTTTTGCCTTAGAATTAACTTTGATTCAAGATGAAAACTGCATTTTCATGGTCATTTTTTTCATATCAGGTGTTGTGCACATATATTGAATACAATGGTGCAGGATGGTTTGAAAGAAGTGCATGATATAATTTATAATATAAGGGAGTCAGTTAAATATCTCAAAAAATCTCTTACAAGGCTACACAAATTTGTTGAGATTGTAAAACAGTTAGGTGTTCCTACATCATGATCTCTTTGTATTGATGTGCCAACACGTTGGAATTCAACTTATATGATGCTTGAGTCTGCTTTTATTTATCATCGTCTTAACTCATTAATTCAAATTACAAGTGGGTATCACTAGATTCTGATTGGCTGAGGTATGAAAAAATCATAAAGTTCTTATCAATTTTTAATAATGTCACTAAAAAAATTTAAGCACATCTTATCCAACATCAAATATTTTTTGCCAACTAATGCATGTTAAGAAGCTTCTGGAAGAATCTAGATTTGAAGATGAGTATATTAGAAAAATGGCCGAAGTTATGAAAATAAAATTTGATAAATATTGGGGGGAGTGTAACCTACTAATATCTGTTATTGTAGTTTTTGATCCTCGTTTAAAGTTGAAATTCATTTCGTTTACATTTCCTAAGATCTATGAATTACATGAACTTGATTCTCAAATTACATATGTTGAGAAGGCTCTTTGGGAAATACATGCAATATATGCTTCTGAGAGTTCTTCTATTGCTGCAATGAATGAATCTATCAATGTGGGGTTTTCTTCTTCAAAGTCTTATAGATCCTCTTGGCACATCCTTGAATTTGATATGTTGGGTTTTAAAGATTTTGTTATGTCATCGTTCCATTCATAAGTCCGACTTGCAAGTGTATCTTGAGGAAGGGTTATTTGTTTAATATCGAGCAATTTGATATTTTGGAATGGTGGAAAATGAACACATTGAAATATCCATGTTTGACTAGAATGGCTCGTGATATTTTATCAATTCCAATAACAACTGTTGCTTCTAAATTTGCATTCAGTACTGGTGGAAGGGTGCTAGATGATTATGGAAGTTGTTTATCTTCTAAGATAGTTAATGCATTAGTTTGTGCATCTAATTGGATCAGATCATCCCAATTAAATGCTAAAACACCATTGATAAGTGCTTCATTACTTCAATACAGTGTCATGCAATTTAATATTGTTATTTCATTATATCTATTTTGCTTCTAATGTTTTTTAATTTTGTTTCACAACAAGAAATGTTGGAGGAGGAAAATTTGGGTGTTCCATTGGGTGATTCATGAGCAAGAAGAGGATTGTGTTCCATTGTGTGCTTCATTGCTTTTAATATTTCATATACATTTAATTGCAAATACTTTTCATGTTTTTATTTTATATATTTGGTTATACACTTATGTTGATGATAGTTGATGGATTGTTTGGCTTTGGGTTGATTTAAATTTATGAATTACGGCTTAATGTTATTTTGTTCTAATTATTTTTTTGGCAGATGAATTATAGAGTGAGGCTATGATGATTTAAAATGCTCAAATAGGTAAATGCTGCTTTGTTGCTTGTTGCCTTTATTTTGGTTTGTCATTATTGCATATAACCCTATAGAGGATTATATTTATGGTAAAATATGCAAATTTGAATAGATACTTTTTAATTGATCCTCTATGGTTTGGATGTATGCAATTTGTCAACCTTATGTGGGATTTTAAGATGATGATTAATGAGCATCGAATACTTTTATGTTCCAACATTTGTCTCTCTATATTTGGAATGGCATGTTAAACTAAAATGTGCAACCATATAGAGTGTACGAGGTTATGTCATTGTCATATCACATATGTGCTGTAATTAAATAAACTCTCTAGTTTCAAAACTCATATTTTCATTCAACCGCCCATGACTCTACCGGACTCTAGTTCTATAATTTTATGTTGTTTTGCTATTTTCATTCAGCTGTTGTTTTGTTGTTTTAATTTGGCAAGACTACAACTTCTTATAATAGATAACCTATTGCCTGTTAGATGTGATTCATGTGAATCATGTGATTGAGTATTTGTTATGCTATGGGCATATGGCATCAAAAGATTTTGGCTTATTATTGCATTTCATTTTATTTCTATCCAGCCATTGATGGTTGCTTTTGTTGATTCTTTCAGACAGAGTTTCAATTTTGGTACTTTGGTAACTTATTTTTTTTCCTGGAATTGTTGGCTACTTCCTCTTTACTATGATCCTTTTTCTTGCTCGACATTCAGGATGATATTAAGCATGCTTCAAGCATTACTAGTTGCAGAGCTTACAATTAGCTACAAAAAACTCCTATCTTTTCATTCAAATATTCAATAATGTGACGCCCACCGCCACTAGACTATCACCACTAGCCATTGCACGCTTCATTGCTCTATCATTCTATGATGTTTGGTTATTTTGTTTTCATTCAACTCTTGTGTTTTAAATATGCAAGAATACAAGTCAACAACTTCTTATAATAGATAGCCTGTTAGCTGTTAGATGTGAATCATGTGATTGAGTATTGGCAATGCTATGGGCATATGGCATCAAAATATTTTGACTTATTATTGTATTTCATTTCATTTCTAACCAGCCATTGATGGCTGCTTTTGTTGATTCTTTCGGATAGAGTTTGGTTTGGTACTTTAGTAACTTGGTTACTGCTCTGTTCTCACTTCTGGAACAAGCTGTTGTCCATCGCCACTAGGCCATCGCCCACTACACACCATTTGCCCATTTCCGCACGCTTGCTTCTATCATTCTATGATGTATGGTTGTTTTGTTGTATTCATTCAACTGTTGTTTTGTTATTTTAAATATGCAAGACTACAAGTCAACAACTTCTTATAATAGATAGCATGTTGGCTGTTATATGTGAATCATGTGATTGAGTATTTGTTATGCTATGGGCATATGACATCAGAGGATTTTGACTTATTATTGTGTTTCGTTCCATCTCTATCCAGCCATTGATGGTTGCTTTCGTTGATTCTTTCAGGGTTCCAGGTTTGGTACTTTGGTAATTTAGTTGGTTGTTCAGCCTGTTCTCACTTTCAATATACTTGTATTATTGTTATTTTTTCTAGAATTATTGGCTACTTGTCTTTGTTTTTTTATTTTTTCATCTCTAAACTGTTTTGATGACCACCATAAATAATAACATCATCAGAGGTAAGTTACCTCTGCTGTTGTTGCTCTTGTTGTTTAAGATGGCTAATTGGCTATGATGGCTATGATGGCTATGATGGCTATGATGATCTTAAAATTCTTTTCTTTGTTTGGTAGCATCTTTTGTGATTGTAACCCTTCTTGGAAGTTGGATGCTCACTAATTTGTTGCCCCTTATGTTGATAATTAAAATGAATATTTTTTTTATTCTGAGCCTGAGCCATCTATGTCTTCTCTTATAGATCATACTCATATATATATATATTTTCTCTTCATTAACTATCTTCTCAAGTGTTTTTTTTTAAGATCATTTTCTACTCCTTGCAAGTTTGAAGGTGTTGATTCCTGAATTCTACTGTCACTGATCTTTTGAAGCTCTCTTCATGACTTCATTGCTTTTTTTTTTTCTTTTTTTTTTCAGTTTTTACCTTTCTTTAGCTTTTCTTATTTTCTATTTTTTGTATTTAGATGGGGATTAAACTCTTTAATCTTCTTGTAGCTCCTAAAGCATTAGATATTTGAGTCTTATCTCCTATAAGGACTTTATATTTCTTTCTCTAGTTTAATAAAATATTTTTTTATACTTTTGTATGATTGTATCATTGTATTTGCATGTCTTTCATTATTTGAGCCTTATCATTTTTTTATACTTTTTTATTCTTTTATGTGGAATGTATATTATAAATTTCAAAAAATATTAAATATTAATAAAATTTGTATATTGATTTGTGTTTTTTTCTTATTTGTAAAATTATATCTAAATTTTTTTGTTATAATAATTCAAAATTTTAAAAAAAGTTTGTTTTAGAATTAATTTAATAAATTCGAGCCTATTTTGAGCTTCTTCACGAGCTGAAATCGAGCTGATTCGAGCAAACAAATAAACGAGCCTTATTCGAGCCGAACACAAACACATTCGAGCTTAAATGAACAATAACGAGCCGAACATGAACATTCTCATAACAAGCTTAAATCGAACACGAGCCGAACATGAACACAAACAAATGCAAATGAGCAACACAATAGCTCCTCTTCATGTTACACCCTTAGTGAAGGGTGAGGAGTCGAGCCGATCAATTTTAGGGATTAGCCCTTTTCATGATATTTTTGATATTTTTTTATTATTTAATCATCTTTAATATGAGCCTTACACCGATGTTATTATATGGTCAATATATATGTTGATTCAAGGTTATTCCGATGTTCCGGACTCAACGGCTCAGTCCGTTTCACGATGGAGGCCATTTGGTTCAAGTCGGCCATCAATAATCACCAAAGTGCACGCCGCCGCTGACCACTCGATTTTCTGGACTTTTGAATTGAGTGTGAATAGTCTTACTTGATATATTTTGATATTTCGAAGCTAACGACGCAATCAATTTTACGAATGGAGGTTGTTTGATCGTCGTCGGTGCCTCCTGACCTAGATATGCATGTCGACGCGTTGATGACTAGAGCGTTTGATCGGTTGATTAGTCATGCAATATTTATATTCTGACCAATTTCGACATTTTGAATGCGATGGCGAAGTCCGTTAATCGATCGGAGGTCATTTGAGTTGATTTTGGTGACGTCCAGTGCGTTTCAGCCTCGATTTGTGCATTGTCACTTCAAATCACTCGACATTTGCACAAACTCGTCCGAATTGAGTATGAAATCTCATTTTATAGATTTCGATATTTTGAAGTTAACGGCGTGCTCAATTTTATTAACAGATGTCGTTTGGTCATCGTTGTAGCTTTCCAACTCCGATATATGCATCGACACATTGATAGCTCGAGCTTAATCAATTGCTCGTTAGATTTTACAATATTTATATTTTGATCCATTTTGACGTTCTGAACGCAATGGCGAAGTCTGTTCATCGATCGGAGGTCATTTCGACCATATTCAGGGATGTCCAGTGCATTTCCCGGCGACTTCTTGAGTATTTGTCATCATGCACTCGTCATAATTAAGCGTGAACATTCTCATTTGATATTTTTCAATGTTTTGAAGTTAACGGCGTGATCAGTTTCATGAATGGAGCTCGTTCGGACATCATCTCAACTCGATATGCGCGTCACATTGATATTTGAGCGCTTAATCGATTGATCGTTAGATTTTGCAATATTTATATTCCGAATTCTCAACACGACGGTAAGTCCGCTCATCGACGGGAGGTCGCATTTTCGGTGATGTCTACATTTTGAGCCCCATTTGCGCAAAGGTCGCCGTCGAATTAGACTTGTGGGCTTGACTTTGACTTATGGCACGTATGTGGAGGTCAACAATATGCGAAATAAACTCAAACAACTTCAATCACCATCAAAATTATTTAGACATTATTTGTTCGTGAAATGGATTATGATTATGCCTTCGTAGTATAAAAATTTATTAAATGGAGCCCCTAATAATTAATTTGATCGCATATGATAATAACGACAGGCTACAAATGCACATTCTATAAATCATATAAAGATGGTCGCCGATGACGTACAAATGATGTTTATTTATGAAATGAGCTACTCTAATGTATTTGACAAGTCGAATAGGCTTAGAAGATATATTTATTTTGTATAAGTCGCATAAATGTAAAATATAAAGTTACCTATGCATGTTAATGGCAATCCACGAAATGCAACGACATATTAAATAGACCCGAATTCGCCTCAATTGATCTCAACATTGTCTAAAAGATCTCTAATCGTGAAACGGATTGAATCATTATATTTGAAACACCAAAAAAATTTATCTAGAATAAATATCCATATTATATGGGTTGATGCACAAATGAGAAGATGCACTTACTTGATGACACAAACTTCCTTCTATCCTTTTCATTTCTCTTTCTCTCTCGCTCTCTCTCTCTCTCTCTCCGATTTCCACAAAACAGATAACAAAAAAATGAAAAAAAAAAAAGAGGAAAAATATCTTAAACAAGAAAAAATTATATATATATATATATATATATATATATATATATATATATATATATATATATATATATATATATATATATATATATATATATATATATATATATATATATATATATATATATATATATATATATATATATATTATACTTATTTATAGATTTCATCGCCGATTTTATCGCTCGCTCTTGCAAAAACATAATGTACTATGATAAATTACAATGCTGTTAAATTTAAGTACCCGTATATGCCTCTCTTGGCGTGACGGAGAAATATGCTATTTTGTGCAGGTCAAAGGTCCTATACGCGCCTTTCTTGGTGCGAGGATGACGCTCCTGGTCGTGGTGCTCGTACAACTCATGCACGCCTTTCTTGGCGTGGTAAGCCCAGTATTCTTGTGCGACTCCCCGCCTGAGGAGATGATGCTAAAATGTTGTCTGAGTAATGCCGAAAAATACACTTGCATGAGACTTAAATTGGACAAGTGTTTCAGATTTTCATCTTACGTTTCCCCCGTTCGAGCGCCCTAGCCGCCCTTGATGATTTCTCCCCTTTTCTAGTGATCGACCGGTTATATTTCCCGAGCCAGAGGATTCTTCCCTTCTCCTTTCTCTCTTGCTTTTTCTGACTCTACCTACTTTGTCGCCGACCCTTATCGGCGATTTTGGCTTCTCTATTTTTTTTGGCTTTGATTTCAGTATAGTGTGCTAGTGCTTCAGCTGGGATGCCATACTTTTAAATATTGATTCATCGGTTGCTCCCCTGTGGGGGAATCCTGATGCATCTCGTCCGATTACGATAGATTTGGATTCAGCAGCGAAAAATGGTACTATTCCTACCCGATCTTCAAAATCATTTAGGGATGTGCTTACTGGTAAAGTATATAATGGTGGTGAGTCTTTTGATTTTGTTTCTACTACTTTTCGGGTGTACCCACTGTTATGTGCTCTGATGTTGTGGTGGAAAAATTGGGTAAGCCTTATGAGTTTGCTTTAGTGGGTAAATTTGCTCTTCGACGCCCGTCCATGGAAAATATTCGAAGTTTTTTTCATTCATTGAAATTGACACGTATTTTTTTGGTGGGTTTAATCGATTCTTGACATGTTTTGATTCAATTGGCTAACGATTTGGATTACTCACATATTTTTGCAAGACGTTCTTATTATGTGTTCAACTGCCAAATGCGTTTATTAAAATGGACCCCCTTTTTCGACATTAAAGAGGAATATCCTATTGTTCCAGTTTGGTTGTCTATCCCCAATCTTCATGTGCATTTCTTTAACCTCAATTCCTTTATGGGTGCCTATTCATCGTCCTCTCCAATTGGATCAAGCTACTACGCCTAGCTCTAGACCTTCTGTTGCTCGTGTTCTTGTGGAAGTGGATATTACTAAAAAATATCCTAAGGAAATTTGGATAGGATCAGAAAAATATGGATATTTGCAAAAAATAGAATTTTAAAATTTTCCTATATTTTGTTCACATTACAAAATTCATGGTCATGGCTTTGCTAACTGTTTTATAGCTCACCCACATTTAAAAAAGAATTCTTTGGTCTCCAAATCTACCATTGGTTCTAAGGGCAATGTGCAAGAAACATCAAAGGAGAGAGCCTCCCCATTAACTAAGAAAAATGAGCCCCAAACTCTTAGGCATAAAATTGATCCAAAGTTGAATATGGCAGATCAATCCCTCATAGGCACAAACCTAATGAAGGATCATTTTCCTCATGGTGGAGCCAAGTCCCAAATACAAAATAGTGATATTAATGTTCCCAATTCCGATTCAGGATCTCCTCTAAATAATGCTAATTGTATTGCAATGTCATCTCCTTTAGCTAAAGATCAATTAAATAAGAAGGTTGGTTTGGAGGAGGTGCAGTATTTAGAGATAACTTTCACCCGATCTGGGGTTTGTGTTCTTCCCATTCTAACCCATCCACCAACTCTCGCTAACATGGACCAAAATTCTAAAACTAAGATGCATCAGGAGAGGAACAATGAGTTGGAAGAGGGAGAATTGATAGGTAACCTTTAGGAATCTGTGCAATAAAATTAATTGGAATCTCCATCTATGGATGGTGAGGTTTGGAAAATGATTTTCATATTGTCTCAAAAGGAAAACAAATCACATAAATCTAAATCCCTATCTTTAGAATTACTAGATCCGCTCTTCTCATCCTAAGTAATGGTCTCTTTCCTGATTTGGAATGCGAGTGGGATAGGCTCCCTTTCTATTCGCAATAGATTTAGTAACTTAGTTCGTAACCATAACATTTCTTTGTTGGCAATTTTGGAACCCTTTATTCTTCCTTCTAACATCCAAACTATGGCTAGAATGATTGGCTTTAGTAGTTCTTTTCTAATTCAAGTAATAAAATTTGGATCTTTTGAAAAATCTTTTGATTTACATATTATTCAGGACCTTCACCGTTGTGAATACTTAAATCACATTTGGCAATTGGTCTGCTTTGGATCCTTTGTCATGCTTCTGCAACAAGTATGGTAGAAGGAACCTATGGAATGACCATTAATTTCAACCTGATTAATGCTCCCTGGTTCGTAGGTGGAGATTTTAATATTATTGCTTCCTCGGCGGAACGAAGGGGTGGAAACCCTCCTAACCCTTTATCTATGGAAGAATTTAATAATATGGCTCTTGATTATCATTTGACGGATCTAAGTTTCAGTGGCTCCCAATTCACATGGAATAATCACATAATGTGGCAAAGACTTGATAGGATCATGTTTAATGATTTATGGATGAACTCTTTTCCGAATACATCGGTTGAACATCTTGGTAAAACCTTATCCGATCACTCTCCTTTGCTTATTTCCGTTAAGGTTAATACAGTGTCCCCTCCTCTCTGTACTCCTTTTCATTTTCAGAATATGTGGTTGTTGGATACCATATTTAAGGAGGTGGTGGTTATTAATTGGGGAGATCCTCTTTAACCTGATGACTCTCTTTCGGGGATGAAGAGACTTTGGCTGAAATTAAAAAGGCTTAAACAATTGCTCAAATGGTGGAATAAAAATTGTTTCAAAAATATTTTCACTAACGTAAAAGAATTAGAACAAGAGGTCATATCATTAGAGGAAGAGGTTATTCTGGATCCTTCTAAGACTCTTTTATTAAACCAAGCCAAAGATAAATTATCCAAATATCAAGATATGGAGGAAACTTACTGGAGACAAAAGGCTTCTGCTAAGAAACTATCAGAAGGCGATAGGAATACCAAGTATTTTCATGCATTATTCAATAAGAAAAAAGCCTTAAATTGCATTAAGAAAATTAAAAATTCTGATAATAGTTGGATTTCTGATGAAAATGAACTTGCTGAGTGTGTTTCTTATTTCAATAACATGCTTAATAATCATGTGAGTGAGGAGGATTTGGTTAGTCCCGAGGTTATCCCAAAATCATAGAAAATGACAACATAATTCTTACATCCTTACCTTCAAGATGAAATTACATCAATACCATTCTGAGTATGAATACATTGCGGGTGATGGATTCACTCCTCTCTTTTTTTAAAAAAAATGTTGGAATGTTATCAAAGATGATGTGGTTAAAGCAGTTCTTGATTTTTTTAGAGGAACACCCTCCCCAAATTCTTCTCTAGTACTTCCATTCTACTAATTCCTAAAATCGAAAACCCTGAACATTGGAATCAATTTAGGCCCATAAGTCTTTGCACATTCTTCAATAAGCTCATATTCAAGATCCTTGCTAATAGATTGGGTATGCTACTTCCCAAAACCATTTCTCCTAATCAATCTGGCTTTGTTAAAAGTCGTTCTATTTCTGATAATGTATTATTGGCTCAAGAAATTGTCCATGATTTAAATACTAAAGTTCGATGTGGGAATCTAGTCCTTAAATTAGACATATCGAAGCATATGATAACATTAGTTGGTCATTTATCTACAAAATTTTATCTTTATTTGGCTTTCGAATTCTTCATTAATTTAATTAAGAATGATATTGAAAATTCTGAGTTTTCCTTATTTATTAATGGTAAGATCCATGGCTTCTTTGGATCATCGCATGGTATCAGGTAGGGGGATCCCCTTTCCCAAGCCCATTTCATTATTACTATGGAATATCTTTCTCGTAACCTTAAACTTATGTTTCTCAGAATGCCCAACATGTGCTACAAGACTAGGGGTGGTTTTCCTATCGCCCACCTTTGCTTTGCGGAAGATTTTATTATCTTCTGCAATGGGTCTACCTATTACATTAAGAAATTGTATAAATTTCTTATTCATTTTGGGAGGGAGAGTGGCCTTAAAATTAATCCTGATAAAAGTGGCTTCATTGCTAGTAACTCGATCCCTATTCTGGATTAACAATATCAAGAATATCACGCTTTGCCCAATATACTCTTCCTATTAAATATCTGGGTATGCCTTTATATCGGTGCTAAAAGATCTTTTCCTTTTGATGAAGTAATTCAAAAAATCTATAAGAAAATCTCCTCATGGGAATTCCACCTTCTTTCTTTTGGAGTCCTCATCAAAAGTATTCTCTCGCTCCTTACCCTTCTATCTGCTTCCACTATTGTCCCTACCAGCCTATTATTAATAAGATAAATCAAATTTTTAATAAATTCTTCTGGGGATCAAACTCATCATCTAAGAAAACACACTGGGCTAGCTGGGATAAGTGTTGTGGCCCTTTGAATGAAGGTGGCCTATGTTGTAAAACTTTACAAGAGTCCATCAAATATTTTTCACATAAAATTGGTGGGAACCTTGTAGTAATTAAGAACTATGGTCAAATTTATGCTTTTAAATATTGTAAGGGTGGTAAACATCCATTAATTTGTAGCTTCAAAATGGGAGACTCTCCTGGGTGGAAAAAACTTTATAACATTAAGTGGGAAGCTAAAGAGCTTATATCCTGAGGTGTTAATTCCAGTTCATCCTTTTTTGGCAAGATAATTGGCTAGGTGAGGGTTCTATAGATGCACTACTTAACACCCATTCGATCAAAAGGATTAAAGTAAGTTATTTCATTACTCAAAACTCTTGAATATTGCTCAACTAGAGCCTATGTCCCTAATACTATCATCAAAAAAGTTCTAAATATCATCCCTACAACTAATAAAATGGATCAAATTATATTCAACAAATCGGCTACTGGAGACTTTATTTTTAAGGATGTATGGCAGACTATTAGATCTAACAATCAAGAATCTCCACTATTTTCCAAAATCTGGTGTAACGCTATTCCAACCTCCTTTTCGGTTCTCACTTGGCATATTCTTAAATAATATATTCCTGTGGATGCCATTCTCCAAAAAAAAAAAAAAGGATTTCATCTCCCTTCTAAGTGTCAATGTTGTTTTCACATAGAAACTTCGGATCATGTTTTTGTTAATGGACCCATCGCTGCTAAAGTTTGGCACTGGTATGATAGTTTGTTGAACACTTTACTATTTGATGGATCCCTTTCTATCATGCATCTATTTAATAACTTCCTATCCTATGCCCCGAAAGGTCATGTCAAATGTGTGCTTGCTATTACCCTATTGTGGTATATCTGGATGGAAAGAAATGAAGCTAAATATAATGACATTCCCATGAATTTTCAACGCATCATTGCTAAAGCTAAAGATAAAATTTTCTCCCTTTACAAAGCTAAACTTCTCCAGCCGTCAAGTTTCAAAGATGTTAAACGATTGGCTCATTATCTTGGGATTTCTCAAATCAATTTGATTATATTTGTAAGACTATTTATTGGACTAAACCTCAAAACCATACTATTAAGGTGAACACGAAAGGTTCGGTTGCAAATGGTTTCTATGGATGTGGGGTATCTTAAGAGATTTTAAAGGTAAGATGATTGCCTCTTTTACTATTCCTTTAAGACCTTGTTCTGTTCTTTTTGCTGAACTCTATGGCCTTCACTATGGGATATTATTATGCATTCAAAAAGGTTTTTAAAAATTATGGCTTGAAACTGATGCTTTACTGCTCTTGAATTTACTAAACTCTGGAGCTCATGGTAATGCTGAAGTATATTATACTCTCAATTATACAAGAAGGCTTCTTACCTCCCTTGATTATCACATCTCTCATATTCATCGAGAAGGGAATTCTTGTATGGATTTTCTGGCTAATCTGGGTGCAAAGTCCTCTATTGTTAAATTATTTTTCAATGATAATATTCCCCCCTTATTAAGGGGTTTTGTGAATTTAGATAGATTTGGTCTCCCTTATGTTAGGAAAATGTAAGCTTCTATGTTTGGAACTTGATATTGTGTCGACAGAGATTTCCATATTTTCCATCTCTTTGCAATCTTATAATACTAGATTCACTCTAATTTTTTAATTTCCTCCAGGGTGGACCGTCGGTTGTTTATTATCCATTTGTTTTAATGCTACCTAAGACTCCTTTGCCATAAGAATGCTGCCCCAAGTATAGAATCGATTTTCTCACGGGGAAAAAGTTTGTATGTCTATCTTTTTATTGGAATATGGATATCATTGGTTACTTGGTGATGAGGTGGTGTTTTATTCCATCGGGTAGGAATTATTTCCTTGGTCCAAGAAGTATTGTTGATTGCCTTTTAACCTTTTTCTTTCTATTTCTTTTCTATTTTTGTTTTTGTTTCTTTTTGGCTGGTTGTTGCCTGCTCTTAGTATATATTCTCTGGATTGGTTGGTGCAATTTTTTATTGATAAAAGAGGGAAATGTTTGTTTCTTTGGTGTTGGTTGTCTCCCTTTGGTTGGGGATTGTGAGGCTGCCTTGCATGTTGCAATTTCGGTATAGAGGGATGATAATAAAATTTCTAACTGTATATTCATCGGAGATTTCTTATTTCTATCTTGGGTTTATTACATGGAGGTTGTCGGCTGTCTATTATTACCTCACCTTGCTTTCTCTCATGTTAGTTATGCTATGATCTATAAACATATTTTGATGGCTCTGAGTTGTAAGGTGATTTGGTTTCATCCAAAGTGGATAGTAACTTTTTTTATTTACTTATATCAAGGTGGTGAGCTTTATAATTTTCTTGAATGGCCATCTGTTTGTTTTCTCGACGTGGCAATTTAATCTCCGATTTGGATAGTAGCATATGTGTGGTACCCGGTGGGATGCATATGTATGGTTGTCCCAAACTAGTGGATTGATTCTGCAACTCCTTTCTCCGCATTATGGTTTCCAAATATAATTATTTCCTCTTATGGGTACTTACTAGTATTCAAGATATTTGCGGTGTGTCTTTTATTGCGTGTTCTGCTAATTTGTTGGATCAAAGCTCTTTTACTCCTCTCAAGTGGATGGTAAAAGATATTGTTGCGTGCAAAGGTTTGTTTCTTTGTTATTGGGGTTTATTTTTGTTTTTGTTGTGTGAGTTTTGTACTTAGATAGGGTTTTACTCTTTAGGTTGATTGTAGCCTCGAGTTTAACCCCTTTAAGGATCTTGTAACCTTTTTATTTGAGCAATGAAATATTTCTTTGAGCAGTGTTGACCTACAACTATGCGTCATTTAAACTTAAGTAAATGACATAGAGTTTAACACCCCCCCTAATCGCGATCGAGATCGATCTAATTTGCTGCAATATGAAAATTCGACTTCATAATGTGTCAAAAGAATCAAAAATAATTAAATAGAAAATATCAAATCAATTAATGATCGATCCAAAAAATTAAAATTAATTTTAATGAAATTATGCAAATCAAAGTCGAAAGCTCGACGATGTCTAAACGACCTCCGCTTGAAATTGATCAGCCGCCGCCAAACATCGAGACCTATCAAACGACGCCTCGAGACCAATTCGCAAAGTGTGCACGGTCGATCCATTCAATGTGATGCCGCACAAATTGTAAACCTAATTTCATCCGACCGCCGTCGACGCCAAACTCCCATCAATGAATTGATCGCCGCATGCTCGACAATAAACACTAAAATTGACACCCATATTGCTAGGGTTTAGTGCATAAATTAATATCACATAAAATAATATTGAATTATAATTAAAGGGACTAATGGCTGTTTAATCACTTAATCCCGCTCAATCCCTACCTAACCCGCCGCTCGTTCAACCAATCGAGATTATCAAAGCCGAAAGGAATCATTAATTTCACTTTCATTTCTCCCTCTTTCCCTTTTCTTTCCTCTCTCTTTGGTTCTCTTCTTCTCGCTTTCGGTTCTGATCGAGTTCTAGAGACGCAGACACGACGCCTCTTCCTCTATGACATTTCCCTCTCATTCTTTCTTGTTTTATTTTCCTATCAAGACTTCCTTTCTTTCAAGAGCTTCCTTCTTTCTTCAGACTCGATGTTTCACATTTTCCTTCCGTTTCTGCCCTCCAAAGATTCTTGAGTTTTCATCCTCTTCTCAGTTGAGAACCCAAATGAATCAAGCTTAACCTTAGCCTAAACCCCTTTCCTCCTTTCCTCTTAGCATTGAAACCTCCGTTGTTTAACCCTTTGTTCTTATGCATTTGAGTTTCTTTGGAAGTTAGGGTTTTAAAATATGCTATATCTTATGCTTGAGATTATGCTAAGAGTTTCCTTTAGGATTTGGGATGATGTATGGCCCAAATCTCATTTCTTATTGCCTTTATTCACGATTTTGTGATGCTTAGCCTACTAAAAATGATTTGGGATGATGTATGGCCCAAATATTGTGTTGTTTCTATTTTTTCATGAATCCTTATGTGTTTCCTGGGAAAATTTTGATATGGTAAAATGAAATTTATGCAAATATTTCTTATCCCTAAAGGCATAAAGTTTCAAAATTTCTTTATCTAGAAGAAATTGCATTGTTTTACTAGTAAGTGAGTGTGGTGCTTGCTGAAATTATCTTTATCAAAGGGAATATTTGTTGAAAATATTTTTCTTAAGAATCAATCATTTTGTTATTTAATGGCCAAGATGCTGAAAATATTTCATCTAAGGGGAAAATTATTAGCTTATTGTCTAGAGGCATGAAGCTTGCTGAAATTTATTTTCCTCTAAGGGGGAATCAATCATCTTGTTATGTAATGGGTAAAATACTTGCTGAAAATATTTTCCCCAAAGGAGGAATCAATCATTTTGTTATTTGATGAGTATAAGGCTTGCTAAACTTTCTTATCTAAGAAAAAATCAATTAATTTGATGAGATATGATGATGTTCTCCTATGAATTTCATGCTTCTTTGCTTCAATTGATTTCCTATGAAGGGAATTATATATATATATCATGTCTCTTTCATATACAAATCGAAATCTGAAATTAGAAAGAGGGATTTTCAAATATTGCATGGTTTAAATCTTGGGCCTTAGTCATGATTGATTGTTTGTTTCCTATGGATATCTATACCTTTATCTTGTTGAAAATAATTCCTTCTTGGGATAGAAAATGGAATTCTAAGCTAAATGCAAGTATTTCCTATACTCAACCCTATGCTCTATCATATGGAGGAGTTAGTGTTTCAAATAGTTTTCTTACCTACAAAAAAAAAAGAAAATGATGAAATCTGAAATTTAAAAGCATATTGGGTGTTGTGAAATCCCAAAATGAGACTCCAAAATCTGAAATTTGTTTACTTTTCCTTTTATATGCATTCTTGTTACTTTGCTTAAATCATGATGACACATTATGCAAAATCTAAGAGGAAAAAGGAATGATATTTTGAGTTTAATCTTTGCATACTTGTATTCCCATTTGATATCTTACTAGTGGAAATATGTTATAAGTAACTCACATTGTTCCAATGGAAACTTGTAATATACAAGCTTGTTCCAACGTGAGAGAAATATGTTGAAAGTACCGCTCACATTGTTCCAAGCTGAAACTTGTAATAAGTACTGCTCACGCTTGTTCCAACTATTATATGCTATAAGACCCTCACATTATTCCAATGCTGGGAAACTTGTAATAGTCACGCTTGTTCCAACGAGAAATATGCTATAATTCGCTCATTGTTCCAATGCGGAAAACTTGTTGGTAGCTCACGCGCCCAACGCGGCGAGAAATATGCTTTATATCATTCACATGTTCCAAAAATACTGCTCACGCTTGTTCCAACGGAGAAATATGCTTGCTATACCGCTCACATTATTCTAATGCTGAAACTTGTAATATAAATTGTCACATTGTTCCAACGCAGAAATATGTTGTTATAAGTAAACCTCATTGTTCCAATGCGCGGGAAACTTGTAATATGTTCACGCTTGTTCCAACGGCGAGAAATATGTTTATAAGATCTGCTCACATTGTTCCATGGGGAAACTGGATAAATTCACGTTGTTCCAACGTGGCCGGGAAACTATTATGATAAGTACTTGCACACGTTGTTCCAATGTGGTAAGGAAATGCAATGTCGGTTATAACCCATGCACGCCTTTCGTGGTGGGAAATAAACTTTTCGAGGTGTCTCACGACCTACCATGCACGCCTTTCTTGGCATGGTGGGAAGGCCTACCTCGGCGTTATGGGATGACGCCGGAGGTCAAATTTTCAATAAGAAAAAAAAAGGAGTTGAAATGTATCATATATAAATGCTTATACTTTAATTTCATATACATTTGAATGCAAATTTATTGCTCTATTATAGTTCGCTCATTGTTCCAATGCAACGGGAAACTGGATAGACTGTTCACGTTGTTCCAACGTGGCAGGGAAACTATTATGATAAGTACTTACTCACGTTGTTCCAACATGGTAAATGCAATGTCTATGTAACCCATGCACGCTCGGTAAATAACTGGGGTGTCTCATTACCTACCATGCACGCCTTTCTTATGGTGGAAGGCCTAGTCTCTCAAGCCTCTATGTGGGATGACGGAGGTCGCCAAAATTTTCTTTAAAAAAAAAAAGAGTTAGAAAAGAAATGATGAAATATTTAGCATATTGGCTTAAAATGCTTTAGTCATATATGAATACTTATACTCAATCTCTATATAATGAAAGTTATCATTTTTAAGTATGACATAAAGTGGACTCTATCTAGCTGACATGATAGGAATACATTAGACATATGCTCAAACATAAATACCTCTACTTTACTTGTCATTCCCACCATGATTTACATATATACATAAGACATAGTGAAGACTTGAAGCAAACACATATGGAATAAATTAAATCTACCATATGACATGACATATATCAAGAAGATATCAAAAAAAAATGGTTAAGTTAGAAAAGAAACTCATATATGTACAACAACCCTTTTATGCAAGATTGAAAGAACTTAAACTTGTGGTATAAGGGAGAAGAGGAGAGTAGAAAATGTAAGTACTTTGAAAGGAAATCCTCTTATTTATAGGCTTCCTTTCCTCTTTGCCATCTATTCTTATGGCATCGACATATGCCTCACATAAATTGCATGCAAGGAAACCATCTAATAATGCCATTTGTCATATTGCATACACATGCATGAACATATGGCATGCCCTTGTGCATCCTTATCTCTTTTTTTTTTTTGAAGAGGAAAATAAAGTCTTTGCCATAATAAATTCAATGAGTATTTGTCCCCCACTTGCCATGAGCTTGCATGTGAGGGAGGTGGATTTTAATTAATCCACTTGCCTCTTTTAAATGAAATATGACATCTACTCATATTTTTATATTCCCTCTCCCTTATCAAGAGAAATAAATGGGCTATGGGTGATTGATCATATGGGCCTTCAAAATAAAAAAATTTATGTTGGCTGATTTGCAACATAAAGAAAGGGTTTTAGCCCAAATCAAATGCCTAAACTCATTCTAGGCCCATCACTTGGTGATTGATCATATGGGCCTTCAAAATTATTTCATTTATGTTGCTGATTTGCAACATAAAGAAAGGGTTTTACAAATCAAATGCCTAAACTCATTCTAGGCCCATCACTTGATTGATCATATGGGCCTTCAAAATAATTAACCCCTTTATGTTGGATTTACAACATAAAGAAAGGGTTTTAGCCAAATCAAATGCCTAAACTCATTCTAGGCCCATCACTTGGTGATTGATCATATGGGCCTTCAAAAAATAATTTCACTTTATGTTGGCTGATTCAACATAAAGAAAGGGTTTTAGCCCAAATCAAATGCTTAAACTCATTCTAGGCCCATCACTTTATATTTTATCATATGGGCCTTCAAAATGATTTGTTTTAGCCCCTTTATGTTTGCTGATTTGCCACATAAAGAGAAGGTTTTTTTTAGCCCAAACCAAATGCCTAAACTCATTCTAGGCCCATCACTTTACATTTGATTAAATAGGCTTCCAAAAAATAATTTATTTCAGCCCTATACTCTGTTGATTTGTGACATAAAAGGGGGGGCTTTTGGCCAAAATAATATGCATATCATATTTTCTAAAGAATAAATGTTATACTTCCCGGTTTGGTCTTAGGACCGAGTCCGTTAACAAAACCTAAAAAAAATCTAATGATGCTAAAATCTTAAGTTAATTTAATTTAAATGACTAAAGATAAATCTATCGGCATCATTGTTAATGTATCCTCTCAATTCAAGGTCATAAGAAGAAAAGTCTCAAACCCGACCTCTAAGTATAATCTAGAGTTGACAAGGTTTGGAGAACGATAGATCTTGAAATAATTAATCTAGATCATCCTCAAGAAAATAAGAGTCGATGGTCTATCCATCCCGGTTTGGTCTTCGGACCGGGTCCTGGTTAACAAAACTCAAAAATGCCATATTGAAACTTGAACATGTAAATTGAGCTTACATTTCAACTAGACATTCCATGTTCATACAATATTTTAAAAGAACAGATATTCGTATGTATGTTGAAGTGTTCAAATAATAGGGACATGCGCAAGTTAGGTATAAAACAAAAGAACAGATGCTATACTTCCTGTTATCTTGACCGTCGTTAACAAAACCTAAAAATCCCATATCAAAACTCATGCTTGCGTTACAATCAAGTCAAATACAAAAAGAACAGATGCTACATAATCCCGGTTCGGTCTTCGGACCGGGTCCGGGTTAACAAAACCTAAAAATTTGATATTATAAAAATTTCAAAATTAATAATATCTGAGAAGCTAATTCTGTCATATAATACAAGATATGAACCAACTAACATAGCTTCTAAAATTCAAATTCTCAGGAAGAAAAGTCCCAAACCCGATCCTCTATATTCAAACTAGAGTGGACAAGGTTTTGAAGGATTATACTTGAGATAATGAATTTAGACCGATCCTCAGAAAAATCGGACAGTAGATAAGGTCTATCAATTGATATTAATCCTGGATCGAGAAGGGTAATTATGATTAAAATTTCAATGATAAATGATCATATATTCAAATCTAAAATCAATCATAAAATGATCAAAATTCAAAAAAAATAACAAAGAAATAAAAAAAAATGAAATTAATTATTTAAATTAAAACTAAAAAAAATAAATCCACCCTTCCGCAATTGTTTGTCTTCGGGTGACAAATTAAGAAAACTTTTGCTCACAAAGAGTCAATGTCAAATTAAATACATAACTACCTTCACACTCAAATATTCCTAAAGAAGTGACGTGGGGCCCGTGTCCTCTCGCGTGGTTTTGCGATATGGCACCATAAATGGCGGTTACGACTGAGCCTCCGACCGGGTGGTTCGCCGATATGGCACCACTAAATTATTGCCACTACCGCATTATGTTCTAATGGCTTGAGTGAAATGTAGAATGTATTTGGTCAAAAAAGCCCTATGTTAGCTAAGGTTGACTTATATTTTTCCCCTTAGACAAACTCCACACTGGGTCTACAAGGACACCTTGGACGATGTAACCCATGTGTCACAAGGATCCTTCGTTGGGTTGACTACCTCCGACTAATTTACCGGACCACACGTACCGGATGACTAAACCATGGGATCTTGATCTACGTGTCATCGCTCCCACAAAAGTTTTAAATTAAAATAATAAATTTCATAAGTTCTAAACTCCACTCACGCAATTATATACTCATTCTTTAACGATTCATTGACTTTTAATCGAAAGTGCTCTCTATTGGGAGGTAATTAACTATAGGGCTTACACCTATAGAAACCCGAACCGATATAAAAAGTTCTCACCAAATGAGAACGAAATCTCTGGGTAGTGTCTTATCTACTATTCATCTACCTTCTGAAATTATCACCGACACCTAAACAACTCTTTCACTCTTTCCTTTTCTTTCAAAGAGGTCGATAATTTTGGATCCCATGATTTTACGACTACTGGGATAGGTTTCTCTTCCATCTTTGGCTAGTCAAATCTAAGTTATAATTGCGAAGTATAAAAAAGTATGAAATGAAAATGAAATGGAAATGATAAGTTAAACGACAACTTAAAGCTACTAAAGTCTTAAGTCATTTGAGATTTTATTTAATGCATATGCTTAAATGGAATTGGAACACAATGCTACCTTTAAGAAGTGGTGCCAACATCCTTTTAGCCAACGCTGTCATCAATGCTGGAAGCACCGAGCTACCATCCGGTTTGGTAGCTGGATTTCCCACCATCTTGAATGAGCAAGTTGCTAGCCTCAACTTGTGAAGTAAACTGCCCCGCACGCCATGTCAATCTTTGAAAAGGCCATGTTGTGACTCCTCCGTAGGGTCACTTCAAAAGAAACAATCAGTCTTTGAGAGGCTTGGCCCCTTGGAGACACCAATCATGAAGAGGGTTATCGGGTGGACTCTTTGTCCCTCAAAATAATGCAATCTAGCCAATGAACCATTCAGGGAGGCATGATGTCAAGCTTCTTCATCTGGAAGTAACAAGGCAAAGAAGAAAAAAGAAATCTTGAGTCGTGCTCAACACTTATCGCCATGCAACACAACCAACAATAAACCAAGAAGAGTGTTCCAACCCACAATCGGTTTGACAACCTTGGGTTAAACAATGCTTACCACTCAGTCCTGACCCCACGCCGTTCCAGCCTCCGCGAGAAACCCAAACTATATCTACACGAGTGCATCGGGTTCTCCAAGTTGCCAAGGAGAGAGGGCTGATGAAAAGAAAATACCAAGGTCTTGTTATCAAGGATGCTAGGGCTGCTCCTCCAAGGAGACCTCATCCCAACTCAATGCCGTGCCACCAATCATGTCCCACACGGTGAACATCGAGTGACACTTGGACCGCGTGGTCCGTGAATCCACGTCAAAGGTCCCTGTGGAAAGGTAAGCAGATATGGAGGCCTAGGCCTCAAAAGAAATTGTTTGAGAAAAGTCATGGGACATCCGGTGTGAATTCCCAGATCCCCAAACTCAAATCTAACATGGGAGCCTAAAAAGGGCCCCAATGATAAAGGATATGACGGTAGACACCTTGGAGAATCCTCCGGGATCCTCATCATCAATTAACTCCATCCCATCAAGAGGAGGTTAACTTCATGAAGCCTCTAATCAAGAAATTTCGATTCCACACTTGGAATCTAAGTTCATTGGAGACGCCGACCAAATTGGTGTCCAAGAGGATGAAGAAGAAGAGAGGAGGCAACGAATGCTGAAGTAGTGTATATGGTGCAACAAGTTGAGCCATCTGCAGCGCCAATATCAACTAGGCGTCGCACAAGATTCCTCCTCACCAAGAACAACAAAATGTTCAAATAGAGGAAGCATCCTCTGAGTCTTCAGGAGAGGAGCAACAAGAAGAAGAAGAAAGGGAAGAAAATCCCACCTTCACCGATACTACTACTTTGGCAGAGGCGCAAAGACAAATTCAGCGTCAGATGAAAGCCAAAGATAAAGAAATCGCTCAGCTGAATATGAAAATGAGTAAATGATGATGCGATGACCGCAATGATGCAAGCATGAGAAATATTAGCGTCCAACACTGTCCCCCAAATAATCATCAAGCCTCCAAAGAACGCCATGACAATCCTCCAATAACTTTGATCTCACATGCTTCAAGGGTCCAAATTAAGCCTAAAGCGAGGATTGGAATAAATGAGTCAAGAACCTACTTCTCGAATATACAAACTATAGCCGCGATGCCTCTCAACTTGATATTATTTGAATGAGAAGATCAAAGTCTATATGCGCGTAAAAAATTAGTAAGCAAAAGGTCCCATATCCCGCGAGTATGATCAAATTCCATATCCAAAGGGATATTCAATGCCAAAGTTCAATCTATTCGACGAAAATGGTAATCCCAAATAGCATCTAGCCCAATTCAAAGCATCCTGTGGCAACATAGGGGGTAATGATGCATTATTATTCCACAATTCGCCAAGTAGTTTAACTACCGCTGAATGGTATGCTGAGTTATCAAATGACTCAATCAAGACTTTGTCGAACTTGAAAACATGTTTGGTAAAAGGTTACATGTAGCCAAAAGACAACAATTGTTGATCTTGAGAAGAGGAAGAAAGACAGCCGCAGAGATATATCATGCAAATATGAGTATGAAATGTGAACAACAATTGGAAGAAGATAATACACAATACGATGGGCAACATCGATGATAAGATGGCTTATCTTTGCATGGCTTTCAATTATCACATTTCAAGAGCTACTTGATAGGTGGCTAAATTTGAGAAATTAAATTTGTCACCATGGCCGCCAAGATAAATTCAAAAGAGCAAAAGCTAGACAAAGAAAGGTGAAACGATTTCACCTCATAGAAGAAGATACGTGGGTTAGTCTATAATGTAGACAAAGAAAGGCTGCCTATCAAGAAAAACCAAGACAGTCATTCAATCCTACTCCACAACCCAAGCTCATACTTGGAGGTAATGATGTACCTCGAGGTCGCTTCAGTGAAGGTGAGCGACCAAAGCAAACAAGAGAGAATGACTCAATGGCCCCGACCCTAAAAGAAAAGCTGAACAAAGAGTATTCCTTTAAGAGGGAAAGTGTGGCCAAATTGTTTAAACATGCACTAAAAGTAGGTCTCCAACTACCAGAGTGCAAAAGACCTGAAGAGGCTGGACAAGCAGATAATCCTAATTACTGTCCATATCACCGGGTGCTCGGCCATCCTTTTGAAGATTGTTACATTTTCAAAGATTGGCTAAAATATAGAAATGGAGAATTCACATTGTCGGATGTATTGATGCGTCCAAGAAAGAATCCACAAAAGTAATCACCTCATCTCCGACTATCAAACAACGAGATAAAGGTAAAGAGAAGTCGGTTGATGATGAAGGATGGCGTGCCGTAGTCTCTAAAAAAGACTATAAAATGTTGAAGCAATTGAAGGCTGTGATAAGTGAAATCACCACTTGAGCTGTACTTGAGTTGAGACAAAACCTGCTATGGGAAGCTAGTTCATCTCAAAGACATTTAGCCAAATACCGAATGGAAGGCTAAGAAACCTACCAAACTAAAAAAATAAACTAAATAAAAGAAGAAGATAAGAAGACAAAATGTTACTACTATTGATGGTCACAACGTAACACAAAGATCATCAATAATATGGAAGATTATACAATCGCAAGACGACCTATCACGCTTGCAGAATTCATTACAAATCTTCAGATCAATGAAGAAACAGGGGAAGAAGCTGAAGAACTTCCTACTGAGTCTTGCTTGATGATGCATGAAGTTGATAACGTTAGAGAACTCTTTTCCAAATGAAGATGAATGAGCTCACCATATCAACAAACATAAAAAATATAAAATTGGGCAAAGGATTCAATCTTCTAGTCTATCATTAGGGGCGTAAGTGATCGAAGAATGAAGTCATCCAAGATTCGATAAAATGAAGTAGCTCAAGTACAGTTGAGAAGTGGTCGAGTGCTACCATCCCAACAGAGGAAAGAGCCAATGAATAAAGATAAAGGAAAAGAAATTGAAGTCAATGAAAGAGTTATCCCTAAGGATTCAAATAAGAAGCCTTCATCAAAAGGGATCGACTACAATATTCTATCCCATCTAAGAAAAATTCCGGCGCAGCTTAGTGTATACGAAGCACTTCTAATGTCGGAAGATCTCCGTAACACCTTAATTGAAGCTCTCAAAGAGCCGGGAAAGTTCATATTTTCTTGAACGCCGCCTAACTGAGACCTTGCATGTTCAAGAGCCTCCAATCCATCACATTTTAGAAGATGATCTAATGCTCTGGACTGAGCATAATCGCCTCAGATGTTACAAACAAAAGTGATGAAATTATAATACTGGATCTTAATTGATCTCGCCTTTGTGAATCTTATGAACTTGAGAACTCTTAGATGGTTATCTCTAGATGTACAACATCCGGGACGATAAAGTCATGGTTCAAGGATTCAATGAGAAGGGAGAAAACTATCGGGTCATTCGTCCCTCCTCTTAAATTTGGAGACCCTACACGAAGCCAAATTTCATGTGATCAATGTAGATACTTCATGTGAGCCCTTCGGTCGACCATGGTTTCATAAGTATGGCATTGTCCCATCTACATTGCATCAATGTATGAAATATACAAAGGATGGAGAAGAATGCCAAATTGTGGGTGACATGCAACCTTTATGCATGAAATGAAGATTTATCAAGATGCGATTTCCTTCCAGGAATCAAAGCTAACAAAATAACTAGCAAATACTGCATCTACTTCAAAACCCATAAAAGAACAAGTTAAGAAGAAGGGAGAAGATAAAATGAATAAAGGAAAGGAGATTGTTCCAAATATCCCTAGGGATATAAAGAACAAGTCTAAAATCAATAACACTGTCCCTCATCTAGGCAGCGATACTGAAGAAGAAGATGAATGTGTCCCTTCTAAATCCAAAGGTCCATGCGAATCTTCCAGTAAAACACTGATTGAGGAAAATCAGTTTGACTCTGATTATGAGTTTGAATCTGCTTTTGAAGGTAATGTGCAATGCACCTACTTTAAAATAATCATAGATCCATCGCCAGGAGACTACACTGTAGTCCTATTCCTCCCCGACATTTTAAAGAAATCACTCGAGAAACTCAAAGTTGAGGAACTGGTGACCTTCTATGTACCTCCTCTCCCTGGAAAGCATGGGCCAGGAAGCCTATTTTATAAATCCGAGGGGTGTCAAGAAGAGGATCCTGATTGAGTAATGCAACTATATGAAGAAGAAGAAGCTATGCCCACAAGGATACCAAAATATTACTTTCCAAAGATGCAAAATCTAATGCTAAACATGGGGTCCGTTGGAGCAGAAGCAAAGGACTAAGCTTTGAAATGATGTGGTACCCAAAAGGTTCTCAAACCATTGGTAAGAGAAACACACTACCAAAGGCCTTGGTTTCATCCAAGACAACGGTCCATTAAGAATATACGCGCTATAACAGAATGTAGAGTGATGATGAAGATGAGAATTTTATTCTTAATGTTAGTCTCACAAATAATGAAGAAGTAGAAGACACCAAGAGCTTGAAGATGGTGGGAGGCATACTATGGATGAACTTAAAGAAATTAACTGGGAACCGAGGAGGATCCTCACCAACGCTCATCGCTCTCTACTCAAGATAAAGTGGAAGAATTAAAAATTTTGCTCAGTGAATTGTGGATTGCTTTGGACATATGCGAAATGCCGTGCTTATCCCGATATAGCGGTTCACAAACTAGCAATTAAGCCGATGCAACACCGCAAGCCTCTAGAATGAGATTGGAGGTTGAAGAAAGTAATTGCGAAACCAAAAAAAGCTCATTGAAGCCGGTTTTATTCGAGAAGAAAAATACGACCGATAGCTAATATTGTCCCCGTGAAAAGAAGAATGGTTGATTCATCATCGACTTCGTGGATTTAAACAAAGCATGTCCAAAGGATGACTTTTCGCTTCTATCGTAATTAGTGGATAACACTTCAAACCACGACATGTTCTCATTTATGGATGGATCGTCAGGTTACAATCAAATCAAGATGGCTCTTGAAAATGAGAGGCATACCTCATTCAGGATGCCAATTGGCATATATTGCTATACAGTCATGCCCTTCGGCTTGAAGAATGTTGGAGCTACATACCAAAGGGCTATGACACGAATCTTTGACGAGTTGATTCATCAAAAAGTAGAGTGCTATGTTGATGACCTCGTTGTCAAGAGTATAGATTGCAAAGATCATCTCGATGATTTAAGGATTGTCCTTGAAAGAATTAGAAAATACGATCTCAAGATGAATCCTCTCAAGTGCGCCTTTGGAGTTTCTTCGGAAAGTTTCTTGATATGTTGCGTCGTGGAGGGATTGAAATCGATCCCAACAAAATCAAAGCAATTGTCAAATGCCTCCTCCAAGGAGTCGCCAACTTCGCTCCATACGGACATCTCGCATTCATTAGAAGATTTATATCAAATCGTGCGATGTCGACCTTTGCAAAATTAATGAAGAAAGATACTCCTTTCAAGTGGGACGAAGAATGTCAAGAGGCCTTCGACAGTATTAAGAAATATCTGTTGAACCCACCAATTCTTGTTCCCAATCCCAGGAAAGCCTCTCATATTGTACACAAGAAGACTGAGAATCTCTAGGTGCTTTGCACAAAGATAATGAGGAAGGAAAGGAGAATGCTCTATACTACATTAGTCAAAGGCTAATAGAGCGAAAATGCGTTATTCTCCAATTGAGAAGCATTATTTGACGTTAATTTTTACTGCCCAAAAGCTACGCCATTACATGCTATCTCATAAATTACCCTTATCTCAAGGATCGATCCAAGTTCTTGATGACAAGACCAATGCAGTGTCGCTGGCACGATGAAGTCCTTATTACAATTTGATATTACATATGTTCCCCGTAAAGCGGTGAAGGGCAAATTCGCAGATTTTCTTGCAGCTCATCCCATACCCAGACTCATTGCTTAACGATGATCTTCACGATGAGCAAATCATGCACATATATGAAAAAGAAAAGCAACAAATGTGATTGTATTTTGATGGAGCTTGTCCATTAGATACACTCAACCCTCAAATCTCCCAAAGGCTCAAGGCGGTATCGGTCTCATCTTGATCACACGAAGGTGGCATAATGAGACATTCTTATAAATTAACTCAACCGAACCAACACGAGCGAATATGAAGCGTTGGTGGCGGGTTTAGAGGAAGCCATTTCCATGGGAGTCGAATTTGCAAATTTATGGCGATTCTCAACTCGTCATTAATCAAGTGTTGGGCCTTTACAAAATCAACAAGCTTGAATTGGCTACTATCACAAAGCAGTTCTCGAGCTTATGAAGCAAATTCAAATGTCATTATGACTCGAGTCTCGAGCTAGAATAGCAAAAGCGGTAGCTAAATTAGCTAAAGAAATGGCAGTATGGATGACGACTACATACTAATTAGTGTGTACTCGTCAGTCCTAGAGCCAATAAGTTTAAGATCCCAGGAAGAGGGGTCATCAAATAATCAAGGTGCGACTCATGTTGCTCCTTACACTCCCTTAAATTACTTCTCAAAGTCAACAAGACAAGCTTCAAACCATTCAAAGAAGACTTCAACTTGAGGAAGTGCTAAAACCACAATGAAATCCTTATAGTAGAAGAGAAGGAAGGCGGAGGCGACCCTTAGACTACTTCAAGGAAGGCAAATTGCCAAGTAATAAATTGATGGCTTGAGAAAAGGCTTGACTATATGCTTATGTTGGTACTACGTATCGTAGATCCTTGAGATGTGGCTACGATGTTTGGGAATAGAAGAAGCCAACAAAGTAATTGTTGAAATCCATCAAGGACTTTGTGGTGCACACCAATCGAGTCCTAAAATGGCTTTCAAAATTAAAAGAATTGGATATGGCCGTCTATGGTGGGTGTATCAATCATGAGATGCCATGAATGCAGTCCATGGTAACATAATTCATCAGCCTCCAAATCCGTTGCATCCAACGGTAGCATCTTGGCCGTTTGAATGTTGGGGGACAGATGTAATTGGACCAATTGATCCACCATCATCATCGGTGGTCGCTTCATTTTAGCGACCCGATTATTTCTCCAAGTGGTGGCGCACCATTTAAAGAAGTTCTGGTAACAAGTGACTAACTTCTTTACCTATTGTCATAGATTTGGTGTACCAGCGAATCATTTGATAATGGGTCGACCTTCAAAAGTACTAAAGTTTATAAATTTGTCGACGATTGATTGGCGATATTCATCAATTTATAATCCAGAGCAAATGGCAGGCATTTAATAAAACACTAGTCAAATTGCTTAGAAAAATTCTCACAAGAAATAAAAGGGAGTGGCTTGTGAAGCGCTATGGGCTTACCACTTACAAAACTCCTACAAAGTCTACCCCTATGCACTAGTGTTTGGGGTGATTTGCCACTGTTGAACTTACTCAGGTAGCCATTCAACAAAATCTCACCCAAGATGAGAATGCTCATCTACGGATGGAAGAGCTTGATGCGATGAGGTCGCTCCAAGCGGCAAAATCTAGAAGTCTATCGGTGAGGATGTCCGAGCATTCGATCATACAAGATCGTCCTCGAGCTTTTTTAGGAAGGAGAATTGGTCTGAGAAGACCAATCATCATCCCTCATCGAATTGATTTGAACCTAATTGGGAAGGACCTTTTGTGAAAAGGTATATCAAGGAGCCTATCACTCATGGACTTCAAAGGTGAAAGACCAATGCCACCAATCGGGTATTTAAAGAATATTACACATGAAAGTGTGATTGGACAAATCCGCATTTGAAAATCTTTATTGTCAAACACTTATGAAAATTTTCATTGGAAATTCTCTTGTAACACAAGAATGCATTTCCAAAATAAAATAAAATCACATTAGGCGGGGCATTTTTTTAAAGTTTTATAGTAAAGTATTGGGCATTCTGGTAAAGGCCCTTTCTTTCTCTTTGGGTTGACATCGTACTGAGATCCGCATACTCAAAATTATGTGTTCAAATGCTCAAATTTAAAAGTCTTCGACCAAAGAAAACTTTCAAGTCTTCAAACTTCAACAAACCAAGTTGGATATACATTTATCATCCCACTTCAAATCTAAAGGCTCGAGTTGGTGTATAGGACTCAACACCCAATATGTCGGACGGTCGCTTACTCAACAGCCACAAAGGTAGTAAGAGATCCCCATCTTGTTAGCAGGATAAAATCCTTCATCAATTGCTCAAGTCCACGACTCAAGTAGGTGTATAAGGTCGGATTCAACCGCCAAAATATGGCGGTAGAGATCTTACTCAACACGCCAAAGGTAGTAGGGATCCTCCTGCGTTAGTTCAAAGACAAGAGCATCCAAATCCCCAAATCTCTCCAACTTGGTGAGTTCAAGTGACCCAGGCTGGGAAATTATCCCTATTAGTCATAAGGTCATCTTCCAAAATTCTACAACAGACAAAGATATCCTTACTCAGAAGGCACTAAGAGTTTGGAATCAAATACAAAGTAAAATCTCAACTCCTTGAGTCTATCAAAGCGGCAAAGACGAAGGAAATTCTTCTTGATAAGTCCAATCAAGCAAAAGCAAGGACCGAAGAAGCTATCCCAATGTTCTAAAAAATTTAAACTAAGGAGTTTTGTCATCAAGATGTCCATTACATGTGCAAAGCAGATGACTCTTTTCCATTGATCCAACACAAGCTCACGAGGGGTCATTTATCCTTCTACAAGCCCGCAAAGCGAGGAGCGGAAGGTAATTTATCTCTGATGAATCTTTGAGATGATTCGGACTTTCTCCATCGATCCATCAAGGCATGAGGCGGGATAAAGGAGGCACAAGATCTGAATCCGAGATGAAATCTTCAACAAGTCCATCAAAGCACAAAGCACAGGAGACATTTTATCTCATCAACTCCATCAAGTCAAGAGCCAAAGCGGGAGGAAATCGCAAATCCCAAAGTTCGAGATGAAATCTTCAACAAGTCTGTCAAAGCACAAAGCACAGGACCAAAAACATTCTCATCTCACCGACTCCATTAAGTCCACTGATGTACAAAGCATAATACCAATGGGATTTTCATCTTTTCAATAGACCGTTAAACCTTTTAAGAAGAGAAATCATGGAACAACATGATTGTTGGTCTAGATTTTATTCATGAAAATTGCACAAGTACATATGAGATGACACATAAAGTAAAGAGAAAATACATCAAGGTAGAAGGTCTCTAAGGCAGATAATAACAAGAGCCTCACTTTCCAGTTTGTAAATCCTCTATGACTCAGTCACTTGACCTCGACCATGGCGATGTCGGTCAAACAGCTGTTGCTCCCTATGCTTTCGAGTTCGTCTATCTTGCTCCGCTGCGTCATCTTGCATGACATAGAATGCTTAAGCTCCTCAGAGGCTTCAATCTTAGTAGTGATGCTTTCAATTTGAGCACCAATGTCGTAGACTCACCAAGTTCTCTTAAAGCGTGAGCTCTTTTCAAATTCATCATGAGCAAAGTCGCTTTGCAAGCATAACTCTCACTCGACAATGAAACTCGTGACGAATTATGCTAAGGGTTTTCATTTGTCGGACTAAAATTGACCTCCCACATAAAGTCTCCCAATAGCGCAATTCCTCTTCACCCAATCCGAAATGAGCCAAGAAGTCTAGCACGGTGTTTGCATCTCTTGAAAAGCGGTCGAGTGATATTGGTGAGTCCGGGTCCAGAGAAATCTCACGTAAGAAAATCACGTTCTCTTCATAAATTTCGCATGAGTCGCATATGATGCATGCCTCAATGGATTTCGAGGATAATCGATCCCTTGGATGCTAAAAAAAAAAAAGGGAGAGGAGGAGGAAGAAAGATAGTAAGAAGGAAAGATGTAAGAAGAGAGTTATCGGGTCATACACGAGTCAAAGGCCTCGATTTGAGGCGTACTCTTTCAAACGGTGGTAACAGGTTGGCGTTATGGACTATCATTTCATCATGAGTAGGTATGGAAGTCTCACCATAATCTTGATCTCTCATTCCGATGTTTCAAGGCGAAGCTAGGAAAGAAATCCATATAAGGAACTAGATCCACAAAAGGAGCGGTAGTGGTTGGAGCAAGAGGTTAGCCATTGCTTCGGAAGATCAAAAATCTTCAAATGGAATAGGCAAGCAGCTATCAGAAAGTCAACTCCAAAATAAAGGCGGTTCCATGCTATGAGACATTCCCCTAGATTTGCTTCTTCAGGAGTTAAAAGGCATTGTGGAATGGGGCTAGCTGACCAATCAGTTGAAGCTCTTGGAGGATCTTCATGACGAGGGCGTCTTTGTCGGTGAGATGAAGATGGTACCTCCACATGACTGACTGAAGGTTCTCGAGTCACTTTTCGGGAAGTGAACCTATTCCATGATTGATTCGACATCTCTCTCTATCACACAAAATACAAACATAATATGTTAGGAATAAAAGGGCTTAAAGGAATTAAATAAAGGTTAAATAAGAGACATAGAAGATCATACCCTCTGCTAGAAGCTGCCACGCGATGAGCTCGTTAGCACTTGTCTTTCATATTTACGAGCTCCGCGCTCCAAAGTCGGTGCAAAAGATAAGCATACCCAAGTTAAGCGAGTATAGCTAACTCCGTATGGGAGAGGCGGCCGGGAGAATTTTGAGTTTGTGCCAAACTGAGCAAATGAAGCCAAATCATTGAGAGAATAATCTAGTCTCGGGGCGCATCCATCGCGGCGTCGATTACGGAATGAATGAATTGCGCCTTCAAGTCACGAAAATCAAGCTGCCATTTTGCCGGGTGGTGATATCCTTCTAAAATAAGCGGCGACGGATCGATAACATAACCGGGGCGTATACTAATAAAGTATTGACGATCGGCAAGAATCGATGTGAGTTAAAATGTGTCTCGTGGTGACCCCATCCACAATATCAACCTCCCCTCGGGTAGGAGGTAGCAACCTCAAGCGATGAATGAGATTGAATCTATCGACTAAATGAGGAGGCGAAGAAAAAAATGTATCCGTTCACGCTCTAAAGTAGAAGAGGCCTGTGACAATTGCATGACTATGGGATAATTCCTCTCTAAGAAATATGAGGGACATTCTAAACAAGCAAAAGCCCCATGAACGTGAATATGAATCCAGGCATGGATATACTGCCAGGGCAGAATCAAATCATGTAGCTCAAGTGAGCTAGCCTCTGAAATAATTTTTAACACCCTGTATATCCTAGCAAGAATTGGGGAGCCAAGAAAAGACGTTCACCTTGGGAAATCTTACTTGTAATAACGAATAGATCCCTCCTTGATGGGCAAGACAAAAATACACAACCACGTAGCTAAAAAGGCGGCTAAAAATAAATCTTCCCCCATACCTGGATGCGCGGGAGAAAGATGCCCATATGATGAAAAAGGCTCGACAATCTCCTCAGACAAATGACCACCAAACTGTATACCCATTTCGAAGGGGTCATGTAATAAAGCTGAAAGAGGCAATAAGCTATCCTCTCGTAAGAAGCTGCAGATCCAAATATCTATAGGCATGGTTACTCGTGAACGCATGGGTAGCCCAGCGGCTTCATAAGTGTGCCGATAGTGATTAAGCAAGACAGGATAAATTGAGGGTAGATCATCTCTGCTGCCATTCGTCTGCCGCCTACGAAAAAGCTCTTCATCAGAAGGAATGTATTCTTCATAATGACTGCCATAAATAGGAAGGCCGATCGCTTGCAAGTCAATGTAATGGTTAATTCCTCGAGCGATCCAACAAGTATTGCTCTCGCATCCCAACTCAATAAAGCCTCTTATCCATGAGGAAGGATTGTTCCTGAAATCAAATATAGAAGCATAAATTGCCCCATATGAACTCGAAGAATGTATCTAGCCCAAGTAACATATCCCTTTGCTAGACCATGGGCCAGAAGGTCTCGAGCCACTCTTTTCTGTGTTGTGATGACTAAGTAAGCGTGATTGCCCCTTTGCTCGATAATGTCGGTGTGAAGAATTTCACATAACCCATAACTCACCACGATCAGCGGTGCTATCTGAGGATTATACTACATTTTAGCTAATAGTAGTCACCCACGGAGGATTCTCGAATCGAGCGTGTTCTTGAGAACAATCAGGAAGAGCGGGGAGAGCGGGCGAAAAAAGTTAAAATATATCATACTTGAAGCATATCATTGTCTTTGCTCTCAAAATGTCCACATTATTGCGAGGGTCATGTGAATCAATCATAGACCATATAGCATCCTCGGTGGGCTCTTCAGAAGGCAAATCTGATGACCTCCTCCAGCTGAACATTTCCCTGTAAAGGATTATAAAATAAACATATATATATATATATATCAAAAGAAGGGAAAGAAGAAAATGAAGACAAAAGAAACCCAAAAAGAAAGAGTAATCCTTAACAAACATGAATCAGCCTATGCAAATTTAATGAGATGCTTCTCCACGTAGCATAATGGTCGCAGGAAGTACATGAACAGAATAAAAAGAGAGAAAGACCAACTTATTTGCAACAAACACGGTCAATGCGCACCATGTTTGTTGGGGGGCATTTGTTGACCTACAACTATGCGTCATTTAAACTTAAGTAAATGACATAGAGTTTAACACCCCCCCTAATCGCGATCGAGATCGATCTAATTTGCTGCAATATGAAAATTCGACTTCATAATGTGTCGAAAGCATCAAAAATAATTAAATAGAAAATATCAAATCAATTAATGATCGATCCAAAAAAAAAAAAAATTAAAATTAATTTTTAATGAAATTATGCATATCAGTTGAAAACGGCGATGTCTAAACGACCTCGTTTGTGAAATTGATCGCCGTCGTGCGTCGAGACCTATCAAGCGACACCTTCCGAGACCGATTGACAAAGTGCGCGAATGTCGATCCATTGATGCGATGCGCGCAAATTGTAATTTCATCGACCGTCGATGTTGTCCGACGACCTCGATCCGAAATTGATCTGCGCCGTTCGTTGATGAAACACCTAAAATTGACACCCATATTGCTAGGGTTTAGTGCATAAATTAATATCACATAAAATAATATTAATTATAATTAAAGGGACTAAATGTTTAATCCCTTAATCCCTCATCTACCTAACCACACCGTTCCCAATCGGGAGGCGTGCCCTAAAAGCGAAAGAATCGTTGACCCTCACTTCAGATTTCCCCTTTCTCTCCTCTCGCTTTTTTCTCCGGTCTCTCCTTCTTGACTCTCTCTTCTGCTCTCGGTTCTGCTCTGACACGCGCTCTTCCTCTCATTTCCCTCTCGTTCTCTTCGTTCTCGGTTCCCTTCGCTCTCAGTTTTCCTTCTTCGCGCGGTCTCCCCTTCTTTGACGGCTTCCTCGTTCTCACGGCATTTCTCCCCTTGGTTTTCCTGCAAGACTTCTTGAGTTCTTTCTTCCTCCTTAGTCAGACAGTGTGAGTCGAAACGGAATGAGCCTTAGCGAACCTAACGAAACCCCTTTCCTCCTTTCCTCTTAGCATTGAAACCTCCAGTTGTTTCTCTCTAACCTAAGCTTGTTCTTATGCATTTGAGTTTCTTTGGAAGTTAGGGTTTTTTACTAAATATGCTTATATCTTATGCTTGGGATTATGCTAAGAGTTTCCTTTAGGGATTTGGGATGATGTATGGCCCAAATCTCATTTCTTATTCCTTTATTCACAGATTTTGTGATGCTTAGCCTACTAAAATGATTTGGGATGATGTATGGACCAAATATTGTGTTGTTTTTGCTATTTTTCATGGATCCTTATGTGTTTCCTTTGCTGGAAAATTTCTGGATATGGTAAAAACGAAATTTATGCAAATATTTCTTATCCCTAAAGGCATAAAGCTTGCTGAAATTTCTTTTATCTAGAAGAAATTGCATTGTTTACTAGTAAGTGAGTGTGTTGCTTTTGGAAATTTATCTTTATCAAAGGGAATGTTTGCTGAAAATATTTTTCTAAGGAGAATCAATCATTTTGTTATTTAATAGCCAAGATAAGAAAATATTTCTAAGGGAAAATTATTAGCTTATTGTCTAGAGGCATGAAGCTTGCTAATTTATTTTCCTCTAAGGGGAATCAATCATCTTGTTATGTAATGGGTAAAATACTTTAATATTTTAAGGAGAATCAATCATTTTGTTATTTGAGTATAAGGCTTGCTAAACTTTCTTATCTAAGGAAAAATCAATTAGCTTTTTGTTTGATGAGATATGATGATGTTCTTATGAATTTCACTTCTACTTTGCTCAATTGATTTCTATGAAGGAATTATATATATCATGTCTCTTTCATATACAAATGAAATAAATTAGAAGAGGAATTTTTAAATATTGCATGGTTTAAATCTTGGGCCTTAGTGTCATGATTGTTTGTTTCCTATGGATATCTATACCTTTATCTTCTGAAAATAATTCCTTCTTGGGATAGAAATGAATTCTAAGCAAAATGCAAGTATTTCTATCCTCAACCCTATGCTCTTATCATATGGAGGAGTTAGTGTTTCTGAAATTGTCTTTCTTGCTACAAAAAAAAAAAGAAAATGAAATGAAATTTAAAAGCATAGAAGGGTTGGGTGTTGTGAAATCCCAAAATCTGAGACTCCAAAATTTGAAATTTGTTTACTTTCCTTTTATGGGCGTCATTCTTGTTACTTTGCTTAAATCAATTCTTGATGACACATTATGCAAAATCTTGTGAAAGGAAGAAAGGAATGATTGGCTTTTGAGTTTAATCCCTACTTGCATACTTGTCTATTTCTGTCATTTGATATCTTGTGCGAATATGCTTGTATAAGTACCGTCACATTGTTCAATGCAGAAACTTATGTAATACTGCACACGTTGTTCCAACGTGGAGAAATATCTTGCTATAAGTGCCGTTCACATTGTTCCAATGTGGCGACTTTATAAGTACACTTCACATGTTCCAGCTGGCGGAGAAATATGCTTGCTATAAGTACCTTCACATTGTTCCAATCGCGGGGAAACTTTAATAAGTACTTTTCATGTTGTTCCAACGTGGCAGAGAAATATGCATGCTATAAGTACCTATTCACATTGTTCCAATGCAGCGGGGAAACTTGTAATAAGTACCTGTTCACGTTGTTCCAATGCGGGAAAATATGCTTGCTATAAGTACCGTTCACATTGTTCCAATGCGGCTTTGTAATAAGTACACATTCACGTTGTTCCAATGGGAAATATGCTTATAAGTGCATCATTGTTCCAATGCGGAAACTGATAAGTACACGTTCGCGTTATTCCAGCGTGGCAAATATGCTGCTAAGTACCCGTTCACATTGTTCCAATCGGCGGAAACTTGTGATAAGTACATTTCACGTTGTTCGCGTGGCGAGCTTATTATGAAGTACTTTACTCACGTTGTTCCAAGCGTGGTAAAAAATCAATCTTGTGTTATGCAACCCATGCGCCTTTCTTCGTGGTGGGCAAATAAACTTTACGAGGTATCTCACGACACCTACCATGCACGCCTTTCTTGGCATGGTGGGGGGCTCTCGAAGCAACCCCTATCGGGGATGAGGAGGCTAAATTTTCAATAAGAAAAAAAAAGGTTGAAATGTATCATATATAAATGCTTATACTTTAATTTCATACATAATGCAAATTTATTGCTCTATGCTATAAGTACTTGCATTGTTCCAATGCGGCGAACTTTAATGATAAGTACTTGTTCCGTTGTTCCAACGTGTGAAGATAATGAACTTGAACGTAACAAGGAAATGCAATCTTTATGAACCCATGCGCTTTGGCGTGGTGGGCAAATAAATTTTATAGGTGTCTCCACTACCATGCCTTTCTTGGCGTGGTGGGAAAACCTAGTCTCGGCATATGGATGATGTAGGAGGCTCAGCTTTAAAAAAAAGGGGAGTTAGAAAAGAAATGATGAAATGTTTAGGTTAACATATTGGCTTAAAATGCTTCTTTAGGTCATATATGAATACTTATACTCAATCTATATAATAAAAGTTATCTATTTTGTGGCAAGTATGACATAAAGTGGACTCTATCTAGCTTGACATGTTAGGAATACACATTAGACATATGCTCAAACATAAATACCTCCCCTACTTTACTTGTCATTCCCACCATGATTTACATATATACATAAGACATAGTGAAGACTTGAAGCAAACACATATGGAATAAATTAAATCTACCATATGACATGACATATATCAAGAAGATATAAAAAAAATGGTTAAGTTAGAAAAGAAAATCACAAGTATATGTGACACAACTTAACCCTTTTATGCAAGATTGAAAGAACTTAAACTTGTGGTATAAGGGAGAAGAGGAGAGTAGAAAATGTAAGTACTTTGTGAAAGGAAATCCCTCTTATTTATAGGCTTCCTTAGCCCTTTCCTTTTGCCATCTATTCTTATGGCATCGACACGTGGCGCCTCGTCATAAATTGCATGCAAGGAAACCATCTAAGGTAATGCCATTTGTCATATTGCATGCACATGCATGGACATGTGGCATGCCCTTGTGCATCCTTATCTCTTTTTTTTTTAAGGAAAATAAAGTCTTTGCCATAATAAATTTAATGAGTATTTGTCCCCCCACTTGCCATGAGCTTGCATGTGAGGGAGGTGGATTTTAATTAATCCACTTGCCTCTTTTAAATGAAATATGACATCTACTCATATTTTTATATTCCCCTCTCTCTTATCAAGAGAAATAAATGGGCTATGGGTGATGGATCATATGGGCCTTCAAAATGATTATTTTACCCCTCTTTATGTTGGCTGATTTGCCACATAAAGAAAGGGTTTTTAGCCCAAATCAAATGCCTAAACTCATTCTAGGCCCATCACTTTATTTGATCATATGGGCCTTCAAAATAATTATTCAGCCCCCTTTATGTTGGCTGATTTGCAACATAAAGAAAGGGTTTTAGCCCAAATCAAATGCCTAAACTCATTCTAGGCCCATCACTTATATTGATCATATGGGCCTTCAAAATAATTATTTCAGCCTTTATGTTGCTGATTTGTAACATAAAGAAAGGGTTTTTAACCCAAATCAAATGCCTAAACTCATTCTAGGCCCATCACTTTATTGATCATATGGGCCTTCAAAATAATTATTTCTTTATTTATGTTTGATTTGCCATAAAGAAAGGGTTTTAGCCCAAATCAAATGCCTAAACTCATTCTAGGCCCATCATATATTTGATCATAGGCCTTCAAAATGATTTATTTTGCCTTATGGATTTGCCACATAAAGAAAGGTTTTAGCCCAAATGCCTAAACTCATTCTAGGCCCATCACTTTTACATTTGATTAAATAGGCTTCAAAATAATTTATTTCACCTATACACATTGATTTGTGACATAAAGGGGCTTTTGGCCAAAATAATATGCATATCATATTTTCTAAGAAACAAAATATTACTTCGGTTTGGTCTTGGACAATTTAAAACCTAAAAAATGATCTATTGTATCTTAGAAGTTAATTACATCATGAAATGACTAAAGATAAATCATCATTGTTAATGTATCTCTCAAATTCAAGGTCATAAGAAGAAAAGTCTCAAACCTCCTCGTATAATTTAGAGTTGACAAGTTTGGAGAACGATAGATCTTGAAATAAAATCTAAATCGATCCTCGCAAAATAGTCGAGTTCATCTCCATCCGGTTTGGTCTTGGAGTAATTAAAAACCCAAAAAATGCCATATAAAACTAAACTTGAATTACATTTCAACTAGACATTAATGTCCATACAATATTTTAAAAGAACAGATACTATGTATGTTGAATTCAACAACAAACATGCAGTTAGGTATAAAACAAAAAACAGATGATATACTTCGGTTTGGTCTTGATGAGTTAACAAAACCTAAAATCATATGAAACTCATGCTTAGACACAATCAAGTCAAATACAAAAAGAGCAGATCTACATAATCGATTGGTCTTCAATTAACAAAACCTAAAAATTTGATATATAAAATTTTTTGAATATCGAGAATCTATCATATAATACAAGATATGAACCAACTACAGCTTCATTCAAATTCTTAGGAAGAAAAGTCCCAAACCCGATCCTCATATTCAAACTAGAGTGGACAAGGTTTTGAAGGATTATACTTCTTGAGATAATGAATTTAGAGATCCTCAGAAAACCGTAGACAAGGTCTATCAATTGATTAACCCTAGGATCGAAGGGTAATTATAATTAAAATTTCAATGATAAATGATCATATATTCAAATCTAAAATCAATCATAAAATATCAAAATTCAAAAAAAAATAAAGAAATAAAAAAAATGAAATTAATTATTTAAATTAAAACTAAAAAAATAAATAAATATAAATCCACCCTCCGATTGTTTATCTTGGTGACAAATTAAGAAAACTTTTACAAAGAGCCAATGTCAAATTAAATACATAACTACCTTCACACTCAAATATTCCTAAAGCCCGTAAGGACGTGGCCCGTGTCCTCTGTCCGCGTGGTTTTGCCGCGATATGGCACCATATAAATGGCACGACCCTCGGCCGTGGTTCACGCGATATGGCACTAAATTACGGTCACGCGGCCATTATGTTCCCCCAACGGCTTTGCTCTTTGAGCTGTGAAATGTAGAATATATTTGGTTGGGCAAAAAGCCTATGTTAGCTAAGGTTGACTTATATTTGTCCCCTTAGACAAACTCCACCCCAGTCTACAAGGACACCTTGGGCGTAACCCGTGTATTCTTGACAAGGATCCCTGGTCAGGTTGGGTCACCTCCTCGACTAAGCGGACCGGGGACCCATGGCGGGGATGAACCATGGGATCTTGATCAGCGTCATCGTTCCCCACAAAAGTTTTAAATTAAAATAATAAATTTCATAAGTTCTAACTCCTCCTCATAATATATCTTTAACGATTCATTGACTAGCAATCGAAAGTGCTCTCGGTATTGGGAGGGGTAATTAACTATAGGGGCTTGCTATAGGAAACACGAAACCAGATATAAAAGTTCTCACCAAATGAGAATGAAATCTGGTAGTGTCTTATCTACTATTCATCGCTTACGAAATTATCACCCATAAACAACTCTTTCACTCTTTCCTTTTCTTTTTCGAAAGAATTGGTGGCAATTTTGATCCCAGCCAGTCTCAAATGTTTAAATAACTAAAATGACTTAAATCAAGTAAAAAAATTTTAATTGGGTGAAGCATAATATCATATTGGACATGTTGCAAAAAAAAATTAATAAAATATAATAAAATATTATAAAGAAATGAAAATTACAAGAAATAAATGAGGACTGAGGATCATACTTATTAGTAAACACCTAAGCAAGATTTCTCCAACCTCCAAAACTCACTCAAGTCTTATGAAAATGGATGTAATAGTGGAGGGGGACTCTCATCCAACCTCTATTTATAATGGGAGTAAAGAATCTCTATAAAACTCACCATGTTAAAAGATAAGAATTGGAGGACAAAAATGACTCATTTTACAAGATGCTCGAATAGACTTATCACACGCATATTTCATCTTGGCTCAACCTTTATTTTAAAAAGATGTGCAAATGACTTGAAAACAACATAGATCATGAAGCATGTACTTCAAGGCATCATATTGAAATTCAAATAAGTTGCATCAAAATATACGCAAGACAATGAAATTAGACATGCACATTAAGATAATGTTATGTCTATATATATTATATATTGATGTGTATATAAATAATTTGAAAAGATTGATATTTGCATGCATCACGATGCGGTCTAATATTCAAATTATTGTAAGTAACTTAGCATTGCTAATTAATCGAGCATGCATATCATAAATGAAATAAACTCAAATATAATACTTCAAGAAAATGCAAGTACTCTTAAGTGATTTACACATTTTATGAGGAATTTCTTAAGCCTAACCCCAATTACTTTGTGAAACATGCAAATGTTATAAATTGCACAAGATTCAATGAAATTGAAAACAAACCTGATTGGACTGCTTTATTTATATGGTGAAGTCGTAAGTCCCATATACTCAATTCAATCTTCTTGTAAGGATAGGAGCTGACAGGATTGATTATAAGTTGAATGTTCAATCTTTAAGAGAGTAATGTTATTTTATATTTGCATACGACTATCAATAATTTTAGTAGAGAAATTTCATATTTAAAATTATAGACTTCTATTTTAAGATGGTAAATCAATACAAGTTCTAATCATGAGATCCTCTCAGTACCAAATGAGAAAAGTTGACAAGGTCCACCCCGATGATGATCGTGTTACTTAAAATCTCAATCAGAGGGGATATTATCATCAAAAGGTACTTGAGCTTTAAACTAATTCATCATAGCGAGTTTTAACTAAGTAAATATCGAACTAAATGAATTTTTTAATTACTTGAAGCAAATAATTCATCCACCCATCAATCATTTGTTAGGAATGATTAAGAAAACTCTAGCTCACAAGGAACGCGTCAAGTCAAATAAGTCAGTATATTCAAACTCAAATAATTTTATGCTAGTAAAAACGTGGCCAATGTCCTCTGTTCGCGTGGTCTTGCCCCTAAATAGCACCACATAAAATGCGGTTATGACCAGGGTCCTTTGACTGGGGTGGTTTGGCCCATGAATGGCTCCACTATATTACGATCATGACTGTAGACCGTATGTTGCCCAATGACTCAATCATTTAAGTTTTGAGTCATAGAGTATATTTGATAGGCACAAAGTCCTTTTCAGGTTGACTTAAGATTGCCAGACAAACACCACCCAGTCTACAAATTCTCCTTAGGCGATGCAACTGGCAAGAAGGATCTTCGTCGAGGTTGATTATTTGCCTCCTCGACTAAGTAAACTAGGGACTACAGCGATGGCGGAACCATGGGATCTTGATCAAGTGCGTCATCATTCTCCCCAATCATCTGCTTTAATTTAAGATGATAAATTTCATAAATCTAAATTTCAAAGCTCCACATACTGTTACTATATGCTACGCATTTAGCGATCTAATGACTAGCCTTAATCAAAAATGCTTTCTCAGTATTGGGAGAGGTAATTAACTATAGGTACTTACGCCTATAGGAAACCTGAAACCATATATAAAGTCCTTACAAAATGAGGGTGAAATCTCTGGGCAATGTCTTATCTACTATTTCATCTGACTTCTGAAAGTTTGATCGACATTTACTCTACTCTCTTCATTGAGAGATTGGTGGCAAATTTTAGGAGCCCATACTTAGCACAAAGATTTAGTCAACAAAAATAATTAAACATATGAGAAAATGAATTAGCAGTGGATTTAATCTTAGACTTATTTTTTAAATAAAGCATTTACTACAATTTTAGTTATGTCTTTGTTTGTTTATATAAAAATTAGTTCTCCATATTACTTAGTAATTCAATTATTGCATAGATAACAATGTGCCTTAATTTATGAAAAAAAAATCTTGTTCAGCCAAATAAATGTTTGATAATGTCAACCTTACTTATTTTAATTTAGAAGCTATTTAGTTCCAAGAAAATGAAGCCAATTAATCTCTTGCATATTTCGTTTTTATTTTTCTCCTATTTTACCTCAAATTAATTAAAAAGGAAAGCCCAAATTGATCAACATTTGATGAATAATTATTATATTTTTTTACAGGAATGCTGTAAACTTAAAAGGACTTTCATTGCGGATTGATCCATCATCATCTATCCATCTATCTGGCTGGAAATTTTCACAATCATGTCCGCATAGTTCTTCCATCCTACCCATTGAATAAGGCAAGTAGAACACAAGGTCTCCTTTATTAACATTGAATCCATCAGGTAATGTGTCATGAGAAGCAGCACTTCATTCTATATGTATACATTTAAAGGAAAGGATATCAGCTCAACAAATGTTTCTAAATAATATTGTTATCAAAATAATTTAGAAACTAAGTACTAACATGCAAACAAGTAGATAAATATATTAGTGTTGATGCTGTAGATATATCAATAATATCAAATATTAGACTGTAATACATGTGAATTCAGAAATTTTAGAGCCGTTTCCACTTTAAAATCTCTAGATATAAATATATTGAAAGACTTTAATCATGAAGAACCATATCATTGGAACCGCTGGGTACAATCTTAAAGTTTCAGATAATGCAGCGTGAAGGTACTTCATTCTATCAAGAGCCTCTTCGGTTATTTTCTCAATAAATTCATTGTTTGTAATATCTTCTCTTGCTTTGGTAGCTTCTTTGACTTCTTGGAAAAATTTTTCTTGCACAGAAGGATGTTTGCATAGCAAATATATGAACCAAGAGAGTGTTCCAGCCGTGGTGTCTTTGACAGCTATAACAAAGTTTAGCTCGATGTCTCTTAAATACTTGGAAGTTATATTTTCTGGATCATGCTCCATCTCATTCATAAATCTTGAGAGGATGTCTTCTTTCTTTTCCTACACACAACACAAGAGACCTAAATCAAATTTTTATTATGAAAAATAGATCATTAATCTTGATATTATTACTCATCAATTTGTCATTATGGAACCATGTAATCTAAAACACATGCATACAATCAATAAGCTTGTTCGATTATATATATAAAGAGAGAGAGAGAGAGAGAGAGAGAGAGATTATATGATCAAAGGGAAAAAAGTATGAAGAGGGTGCGTGAAAATTATACCGAATTATTTTTTTCAACAATCATTTGTTGTTTTTTAGCACGAACTAACTTTTATATGAAATCATCAATAACTTTGACGTCCTCCTTGAGCTTTGCCTCATAGCCAATGTTGAAAAACCTTCTGATTTTCCAGAAAGCATCAACATAACGGCTTACGATGTAAACACTCGCGTTATCAAAAGCTTTTTTGAATTTAATAGCATCAAGAGACCCATCTAGGTTCTTTAGGTCAACCCCAAACCCAATTTTGAATATTGAGTCCATGTTGAACTCATAAACAGTTCCTGCAATACGAATAAAATGTTCTCAGGCTACCAATTTATCGAAACAAAATTGAATTATTTTTAATGTATATACATTTCTATTATAAAAGTTTTATATTTACATATATAATAATTTTCTATATTGAAATAGAATTTTTATATGATATTAAAGATTTAAGTATTATGCAAGTATATATTAAATTTTAGATATTAGATATATAAATAAAAAAAATTATGTGATATGTATGTAAATCATATTAACGATATTGTGATAATAGAAATATATAGAGACATCATTTTCTGATAATTAATTAACCTGAATATCCATTGGCACATCGAACGTCGCTTTTTTCAGAATCATATAAGCGAGTTTTGCTGCATTTGTTTTAAAAACATCGCTGTCATAGCTCCTCAAAGCTCTTGTGGAGAACTCATAGCTCACCAAGATTCCATCTCCAAATAATACCTTCAAATTTTCATAATTGAATTGTCTCTGAAATTGAATTTTCAAAAATTAACTCCAGAATCATTTAAATTTTATTTTCAACAAATTTATAGTCAGGAAATTATAGTTTAAGAAGATGACTCAATGATAATAAAAATTGACTTAATCTGAATTCAAATGACTTTTAAATCAAGCACTCAAAAATATGACTGAATTTTTTAGGCTATTTATCAGTTAAATATACTCTAAATTTTATACATTTATAGTCAAAATATACATCATGACTAAACGAATCTAAGATTACTCGATTCTAAATTTATTAATGTACCACTCTGTTTGAAAATATGAAATGATAAAAAATATTTCATTTAAACATTCCATTGAGTGTTCTCTTTTCTAGTAAAAATGACTATGATAGCTCTTTTATAAATAGACTATGGTAATTTATTCAAAAGAACTTCAATGAGAGAATTCTCAAATTTTAACAATTTCAGAACTCTCCTGCCCCCAACTAATTTCAATCCTCGACCAATGTAAATCAACCAAACATTTGCCTTTAGCCATCATTAACCTTATATATCACATGACTATAATATGTGATAAAAGTGGTTGAATTAATTCTCTTTAAAACTCACTTTATCTTGATTCAAATATAACATCTATTGTGTGTTTTTAGAAGTGAAATGTCTTCAAAATTT